>CM060921.1:62597500-63847500 GCA_030737875.1 Allium sativum | reverse complement strand
CTGCGAGAAGAGATATTTCAACGATTTATGGTCAGTGTATAATTCGAAATTCTCACCTAGGAGGTAATGGCGCCAAGACTTAAGCGCAAAGACGATGATGGCTAACTCGAGATCGTGGGTTGGGTAGTTCTTTTCATGAACTTTCAATTGCCTTCCACCATAAGCTACTACCCTCCCTTCTTACATCAAAACAACGCCTAGCCCCGTACCACAAGCATCCATATATACTGTGAACATTTTGCTTCCATCTGGCAAAGTCAGAACTGGGGCTGTTGTGAGAGCCCTTTTTAACCGTTGGAAAGCAAACTCGCAGTCCAAATCCCAAGCGAACGCCAGATTCTTCTTTGTTAGCCTTGTGAGTGGAGTTGAGATTTTCGCGAAATCCCTAATAAACTTCCGGCAAAAACCGGCTAGCCCAAGAAAGCTTCGAACTTCGGTTGCATTTCTTGGTGTCTTCCAATCTTGCACTGCCACCACTTTCGCGGGGTCCACAGCCAACCCCTCTTTGGACACTATATGCCCCAAAAATCTTACCTCCTTTCTCCAAAAGTGGCAATTGGAGAACTTGGCCTTTAGCTGATGAACTCGAAGAGTTTCCATGATTTATTTCAGATGTTGAGCATGCTCTTCCTCATTCTTTGAGAAGATCAAAATATTGTCTACGAAGACAACCACAAATTTGTTGAGGAATTCTCTGAACACTCTACTCATTAGGTCTACGAAATAAGCGGGTGCATTTGTCAAGCCGAAAGGCATGACAAGCCACTCGAAGAAACCGTCTGCGGTTCTGAACGCCGTTTTATCGATGTTGTCTTCAGCTACTCTTAGCTGATGGAACCTAGTTGCCATATCAACTTGGGAGAAGACCGTCGCACCTACAAGCTGATCAAACAAATCGTCGATTCGGGGAAGAGGGTGCCTATTTTTCTTGGTCAATTTGTTTAACTCCCTATAGTCGACGCAAAGGCGAAGCAAACCGTCCGCTTTGGTTGCGAACACCACTGGAGCACCCCATTCCGAAATGCTCCGTCTAATGAACCCCTTTTCGGGAAGTTCTTTAACCTGCTTACTGAGCTCCTTTCTCTCCTTTGGAGCCATATGTCTGACAGGTAAAGCTACGAGCTTTGCATTATCCACAAGATATATGCGGAAGTCTATTTCCCGCCTCGGAGGTAAGCCTTTCACCTCCTTAAAGACATCCGGATATTCCCGGACTACTCTAACTGACTGCAAATTCTCATCAGAAGAATCAAGCGACTCTAGATAACTAAGCATAACAGCATTCAAGGGATTACAACAAATTTCTAGAGTGTTACCAAGCCGAGTCAAGAGTCTAACTACTCTTTTCTCACAATCAAGAATGGCACCATTACTGGATAACCAGTCCATGCCTAAGATCAAACCATATCCCGAGAAGCCCAAAACAAAGGTATTACAACTAAACTCAATGCTGAGAATAGAGATTTTCAAACCCAAACAAACCATTGACAAGTAAGCGGAGCCCCCAATTGGATTTGAAACTACTAAGGGATCCTCTACCATACTAGTGTCTAAATGCAGAGATTCTACTAAGGTAGATGAAATAAAGGAGTGTGATGCGCCAGAGTCAAAAAGTGTGCGAACTGGATGATCATAAAGATAGACTACACTTTCTACAGAAATATTACTACCTCGTTCCTGCTGAGGTGCCACTAGCGCATGAACCTGACCCCCTGAAGTGGATCCGGCTTTCTGTCCCTACCCTTTCTTCTTTGGGCAGTCCTTAGCTTGGTGCCTAGTCTCCCCACAATGGAAGCAACCACCCATCTTTGCTTTCCTTTTTCGGCAGTCTTTTGATATATGTCCCACAATGCCACAAAAACTGCACCTTCTCCTCTTACGGGGCTTATTGTTCTTCCCTCCTTTCTTGAAGTCTGTTTTCTTTGCTTGTAAACCCTCTTTCTTCTCTTCCACCTTAGTCTCTTTCTTGCCGTTGTCTTCCTTGTGTAGCAACGTCATGTCCACCAAGCTTTCATAAGTCGCTCCCGTGGATACATGGGTCATAGCAAGGCTGTGTAGAGGCTCATTCAAACCTTTGACGAAGCAAAGCGCCTTCTTGTGTTGGGTGTTTACTAAGTCCAGCCCAAATCTGGCCAGCTGATTAAACTGATTAACATACTCTCTGATTGTCAACTACCCTGTTTCAGAGTTAGAAACTTCTCCATTTGCAGGCTTCTTTCAGTTTGGGAGAGGAATTTCATCTCAAACCTTGTCCTAAAATCTTCTCATGTTTCCACTGCCCTCTGCGCATTGGTAATTTCCCACCAATAGGAAGCTTCATCTTTAAGCAACCATACTACTAGCTATATCTTTTGCCTGTCATCAACTCCAAAGATGACAAATAGATCCTCAGTCTCCTTTAGCCAGTTTCTTGCTCCTACAAAGGATTATGTCCCATAAAAGTCTTTTCCACCCATAGCCTTGAAGTCTCTACATGTTTTTGCGAAGGCATTTCTACGAGGAGGAGGAGGAACCGCGACCACTGGAGGAGGGATGTCTGCTAGGCCCGCGCCATTGGCCTTTGCTTCTAAGTACCTCCTAAACCAGCCGGGTATCGACACTCCTTCTGGAAGTTTAAGGTCTCCAAAAATGCTGAAACGGAAAGGAAAGATTCAAAACGAAGGATAGAGAGAGATAGTGCACATGGCTTTGGGGGATTATGTCTTTTTTATAAATATAACACTTTTTATTGAAAAATGCTTCTTTAAACTTTCTTTTGAAATCAATTTCAAAAACTTTTATCTAATTTGGTAAACCTATGCTCTGATACCAAGTGAAACACCCCACCTCCGTTAAGGTCACTCACAAAGGGAATGCCTTAACTTTGGTGGAGGTTTATAAGTAAAAGCCACAGATAAACACAAGACAGATATAAATACACATATTTTAAACAACGGAAACCAAACAGACTTTTATTTCATCAATACGTGTTCAAACAAAACATTTCCATAATTGTCTCAAAATACTTCCATCATTACAACCTCATTACTGTCTTGATTATTAAAGAAGCATAATAACATAAATAAAAGTAACAAAAATCCCCATAGTGATATCCAAAGCCACGATCCGAGCAAAAGAGATCCAAACCATACGTCTACGGTCTTGAAGCTTGCAAAAGAGTACTAAGCTGGGTTGTTTCCTCCCTGTGGACCTGGGGGTGAACAAAAGAAAAGAAGACGAAAAGAAAATAGAGTCAGACATAAAGCCTGAGTAAATCTAGTAACTCTTCAGTATGTGAATAAGAGAAGGGCATGATAGATATAAACTGAAAACAGGCAAGTGTCACAATCTAAGGAAGTGTCGTTTAGAATCGAATGTACTATCGTACCCACACTATATCTCTGCACCTACTTGAGCTTATTCTAACTGGCACCCCATGCTGAGGGTGAAAAGATCCCCATTTTCTAAAGATCGGCACCTACTCGCGTAATCATGTGTCATACGGCCCCCAAGAATTGTAGATATCTATGTTGGTCCCACCATGGGGTGTATCAAGACCCATGGTGGCGGCCCCGACATAACTCTAGAAGGCATAGGTTATACTACTGGTGCCCCCAGTGCCCTGTTTGTCTGCAACGGAGTGTGTGCACGCCCGCACCCCGTTAGAACCTACACTGTTGCACCCACCGCCGTCGCTTTGACCGCTTACAATCAGCCCAGTAATCGTGCCCCGCCCTGCCTAGTTTCAGGGTACCATGATACCGAACTTGGGTTACTGCTGAAACGGGTCCCTCGTTACTAGGGTTTTCTAGTCAAACATGTTAAGTGGTTAAGTGTCTATATTTACCTAACCCCACCCATCAATTCTTGTTAACATGTTGAATTTGGTTAAGTGTTTATAGTTGACTTAACCCTACCATCTGTCCTTAGCCTCTTAGAGCACCCGACCACTCACATTAGACAGATATTGCTACGATTACTGGATGTGCCGGTCAGTTCTGGGCAGGTTTACACCGTAGCTCAGTCTAACCTCAGGTCCTTATTGGGCTCAATGCTTAACCACCCACGTTGGATAGGTATTGTTGTGACTACTGGACAGCCGAGCGGGTCCGGGCAGGTTTACGTCACAACTCAATCCAACCTCGGGTTAAGCATACCGTGTTCTCTAAATTTACATATTTTATCACTTCTCAATTATATGTAAATGTCATGTCCTTTATTCTTGGATATTAACAATTCATACCGCTTAAATGTTATTGTCGTTGGCATGTGCCAACCATGCCAACATATAATTTTAATGTTTTACACCCAACGTTATTACCCCCGTTTGTACGTTCGCAACATTATAACAAGTGTTGGGCTCGATACAATTCAGCCCAACTTTATAAACGTGAGAAAAAGGGGAAATCAAGAACATGTAATAATTTACAACATAAAGGTGTGTGGCGCATGAACTTGCAATTTAGCGATTCAACTAACATAAATTATGGGTCATGTGAACTTGCATTCAAATCAAAGTATAACTAAGTAGGTGACATATGAAATGGCATAGTTTAGGCTTATACAAACTTGGGTTTAAACATGTTTAACTTGGCATAATGTCAACCACAAAACTGGCATATTGTATATTCACCAAAATGTCCAATTTTAACATCTAATCATATAGCCTATTTCAACATGAACTTGCATAGTTTATGAAACCCAAACGATACTTAACATAGATCCAATTACACTTGCAAATAAACATAAGAATGTGTTCATAGGTTTTGAGTCATGTAGGCATAAAAGGTCTCAAATCTAGAACATGTTTACATAAATTCTAACTTAGACCAAGGGAATATATATGTAGTTCATGCCATCGACATAAACATAAAGGGATCAATTACTAGTTTTTGCCACAACTTGCTATTGCTATTACTTTCATATACAAATATCCAGTAGGCTTTCATAAATCAATTTATGCCACAAATATCAATACACGAGTCATGACAGAATTATTACAATACACATAATTTATACAATAACACAATTCTATTTTCATTTACATCGAATCACGTCACAGTTTTTATTCATATTCTGAAAGGTCACTATACTTACAACGAATGCAGAATCTTGAATTCTGGATTCTGAATTCTGAAATTGAGATGCGTTCCTTTGGGTAGATTAACGTTGCATTGATTGATTTGATTAAGCTTTTAGTCTTCTTCTTAATTTGATTCGTCTCTAAGCTCCTCTCTCTTGACGGTTACGCTCAATTCCTTCCTAGCAACATGACGACTCCCATCTTATTTTTTTGTGTGAATTTTTTAGTTGAGACTTAGGGTGTATTTATAGATTATTAAATTGTTTTGAGCTATCAGATGAGGATAGGAGGAATCTAGACCATACAAAGTTCAAAGAGCCAATCAAGAGGTGACATGTCAGCCCTAATGACACACCGAGCCACAGAAATTCGAGCCAGAGCCAGACCCAGCCATCCAGGTCGACCAGGTAGGTCGACTGGCAGGTCGACACCCAGGTCGACACTATGGTCGACCTGGGGTGCCAGGTCGACACCATGGTCGACCCTATGGTCGACTTGGTCCTTGGGTGGGAATTTTCCCGCCCAGCCCAGTTTGAACATGTTTTTCAAATTTCGAATTTGAAACCGAGCTGTTTGAATTTTAAATTTTATTCAGAAACTTCCGAAGGTCATAACTCCTTCATACGGAGTCCGATTCACGCAAACTCGGACACTATCTCAAGCAGAATTCCGAGACGAACGCAATGGCATAACCCATTTCCCTTAATTATTTCATTTAGAATTAATTACACTTTAATTTGTGAAGCTTAATGTTAGAGAATTCACGAGGTGTTACAATACATCCCACTGGTAACAAGATGTATCGAGACATGAAGCAGACCTACTACTGAGAAGGGATGAAGAGAGACGTTGGGAAGTTTATATCCAAATGCATGAACTACCAGTTAGTTAAAGCCGATCAAAAGAAGCCTAGTGGTTTGTTACAACCATTGGAAATTCTCGAATGGAAATGGGAACAAGTCTCGATGGATTTCATCGATGGTTTACCAAGGACTAGATCGGGTCATGATAGTATATGGGTGATTGTGGATCGATTTACCAAAAGCGCAAGGTTTATTTTGGTCAAGTCGAATAGAACGACAGCTAAGTTAGTAGAATTGTATATGAAGTGGGTAGTAAGATTTCATGTAGTACCTAGAGGTATTTTGAGTGACCGAGATCCATTATCTAATAGTGGGTTTTGGAAGAGCTTACAAGAGGCTTTAGGATCACAATTACATCTCAGTACCGCATACCATCCTCAAACCGCGGTCAAAAAGAGTGGGTGAATCGTGTATTAGAGGATCTCTTAAGAGCGTGTATATTGGATTTTGGAGGATCATGGGATGACCATTTACATCTGGTTGAATTCGCATATAATAATATTTATCAATCCAGTATTGGTATGGCTCCATTTGAAGCTTTGTACGGAAGACCCTGCAACTCACCATCATGTTGGTTGGAAACTGGTGAGAAGCTTGTGCTTGGGCCAGATTAATAAGAGAAACTTCAGATAAGATCAATGTTATTCAATAGCGAATGAAGGCTGCCCAAGATAGGCAGAAGAGTTATGCTGATAAAAGATGAAGAGGTTTGAAATTATCCATTGGTGACCTGTTATTCGTCCAGATTTATCCGTTAAAGAGTTTGATTCGTTTTGGTAGGAGAGGTAAATTGGCACCAAGATTTGTTGGTCCATTTCCAGTTCTCAAACAAGTTGGGAATCTAGCATATAAAGTTGGATTACCCGACATGATGGCGGGAGTGCGCAACGTATTTCATGTTTCCTAGTTAAGGAAGTTTGTGCACGATTCTGATATGACTATTTCACTAGACCAGTTGGATGATATCGAAGTGGAATTTGAGGCAGTTAGGAGCCACAAAACAATTCGTATTTTCGAACATGATACGAAGCAACTTCGAAGGAAGATGGTGAAACTAGTTAAAGTCCACTAGGGCGATAATGAGAATGACTATACTTGGGAAATAGAGGAGAACATAAGGAAGTTGTATTCAGAACTCTTTACCTGGTAAGGTTTTATTAGCAATATAGTTATTCCGCATGTTAGGATAGGCCTGTTGTGTTTATTATGTATGTTTGATTGTTACAAATGGTTGATAGGCATGCGAGACCCATTGTTGTTTTCTTAGTTAAGGAATATCAGGGGCGAAATTTCTTAAGGGGGGAGAGAGTAACGACCTGCATTTTACGCATCGGAGGATCATAGAATATTTATTTCATTCACATACTAAGTCGTATGGTTGTGTGACTTTGGGAAACGACTACTGGGGTCATTTCCCATGTTCACGATTTTTCCCGAATTTTAAATGGCCGTTTTTCCCCTGGCGAATCTTGTTTCGCCTATAAATTTTGATTGGTAAGGAGTTTTGACTAAAACCACTTTTATTGGATTCAAATAATGGTTTACCTTTCCGTAGAATGGTCACATTTGTCAAACGGACTTACCGTTTGGGAGATATGGTTGAAATAAGATTTGGAAGATGAAAAAAGCTTAACCGGGCTTAATTAGGTGATTAGTGGTTAGGCCCATAACCCATTTCGGGATTAGGGTTATGGGAGGGCTGAAAGGGTTTGGGAAAACATTTCATTTTAGTTTTCTAGCTGCCACAAACATTTCTCTAACCCTAGCGATGGCCTCCACCTTCTAAATTCATCCCTAATCACTTCCTAATCACATATTAAGCAAATCTACATCAAATTAAGGCGGATTAGCATCAAAATCGAGAAAGAGCTGCTAGAACACTAGGAATTCGACCCAAATCAACTGAGTTTTCAGATCTATAATTTATTTATGGCTAAGGTGAGTGATTAGCATGTTTATTCACTAATTACGGCTAGTTAGGGGTGATTAGCGATAATTAGCGAAATTATGCATCATAAAAATCTGGAAAAACACTGAAAATTCTAAAATATTATTTTATGTCACTGGTAAAATTTTGGGTTAATTTGGATTAAGTTTTCTAATCCTATTGTTAAAACATGGTTAAGGGGATTAGGGGGAAAATCATGCTTTTTGGGTATGTTTGATCTATAATAACCTATATGCTTGATGTTTGATCTTTTTGATTGAACCTATATGTTTTTACTATTGTTTGGGGGTGTTTTATGATTGTTTAGTAAAGTTAGAATGGTTGAAAATGTCGTCGTATGGAGAGAACGGGTGAACAAGTTTGCTAGAAATTCTACAGGGACATGGTCCGGATCGAATGGGGCAAGCAGGTCGGATCGGGGTGTATGCCTCGGATCGGACCGAAGGACCTTAACCGAACCGGAGTTAGGAAGACCTGTACGAGTCGAATTGGAAGAAGAGGAAGGAGCACCGAACCAAAGTGGATGAAGGAGCACCGAAGCATGAAGTGGAGCCCCGAACCGAACCCGGGAACCCAAGCCGAACCGGAGGACCCGAACGGGAAACCTGGAAATAATGTATTCAAACCAAACCGATGGGAACATATCGAGCCAGATCGAACAAAGAGCTTGAGCACAGTATAGCCGAACTGAACCAGATTCGAGTTTCTTATACGCAATGACTCTTCTGAAGACCAACTCCAATTCGACTAAAACCGAAGATGCAAAGGAAGTCCACGTGGGAAGTTATTACGCAGGATCCAGATGGGAACCAATGAGTTAATTTCATGAGTTGGGCTTTGCTACGGGACGGGTGCAAAGGGGTTATGGATATCTATAATTTTGGTTCACCATTGAAGAGAGGGGGCATGTAGACGAACCAGAGCCAGGGAAGTGTGGACTGGTTGGCCCTTAACCTAGAGCCAGGGTTGTGTGGACTAGGTAAGGTTACTGACTGTAGACCACGGAAGTATGGTCATAGCAATAGTTGTACGGAGTTGTCGTCATGGCCCTAATGCATTTGGTGATCAAAGTGGTGGATATCGCATACTTTACGCACTGTGTGAGTGACGTGAGGATGATTGCTATGTTTGATGTTTTCTATCACCATGACATGCACACTCCCATTTTTCACTTTATGTTAGTGTTACCTTAGAGTATTGTACATCTTGTTGTGCTAACTCTTTGGTTGCAGGTCCAGGTTCAGGTATGATTACTTATACCTGTTATTGTTTTACTTTGCTGCTATCGCTCATACCAGACTTTTGTCTGACCCAGAGTTTTATGTCTCTTCTTATTACTCTGGGTGCTCCTAAACAAGCAGACTGGAGAAAGGTTAGGTGGTTATGCACGAGTAGCTGTCCGGAGACGAGCGGGAGGCTTCCACGTACTATTTATATATATTCTCCCTGTGTTATTGATGGTCACTACTTTGAGCATTAGTTGTGCATCTTCTTTATTTCTTTTTAGAGACAGTATTTTGAAGTTGTAATAATGATTTGGATTCCGCTACTATGATGGTTATGGTTTGTTTCAGCTTATGCATTGTCTCGTCTGTTTTATGTCAAGTTATGTTACTATAATATTTTATTACATGCGTTGTGAGATATACTACAGGTTCTTGGTGGTTCATAGTTTCATATCCCTTTCTTTTGATGACCGTCCCGTGCTAGTTGGACATTGGCACAATGCATTTCGTAGAAATGTCAGCTGGTGCGGGGCGGGCCGTCACAACAGAGAACCATAAAAACCGTTCGACCTTGCAAAATAAAAAACCCTCCCAAACTTAGATAACTCTGTAAACTTAGCAATGTACTCCTTTAAAGAGGACTCTCCTTAGTTTAGCTGGATGAACTTCTCCATTTATAGACTCATTTCGGTATTAGGTAGAAACTTAACCTCAAATCGGGTCTAGAACTCATCCCAAGTAAATATCCTAACTGCAACCATGTACCACTGGCCCAATGCTTTTCCTTTAAGATGCCAAGAGCCTACCCTACGCTTCAGCAGGTCTTCCCATCCTGTAACTTCGAAGGTACGATCACACTTCAATATCCACTCCCTAGCTTCTTAAATTCTTCGATTGTGCTAAAAGGCTTGCCTTCGAGACTAATGAAATCCTTACAAAGACGATGGAACCTGAAAGACACATCAGCAGGTTGAGTTTCTGGTTCTATTGGTGCTGTTGGGAAATTGGAACTTGTTCCACGGTCCTAAGGTACTGGTGTAACCACTCAGGTAAGCATCGAGGCCTTCCCGGATTCCATTGCTCGGGTTGTGTTTACAGCCATTCCTACTATTTGTAAAAAGAAAAATCTTGAGTGGAAAATCCTATGATAGTATTTAAGCCAAAAGCAAAAGGAAGAAAGAGAGGTTGCCTAGCACAATCACGTATGTCATTAGTGTATAATATATATATATATATATATATATATATATATATATATATATATATATACGTATATATATATATATTGAAAACCTTTTTGAAATAACAAATACTTCTCTCATACGTATATTTCCCCATAATCGGCTATAGGCTCAGATGCCAAATGTAACAACCCACCCAGAATGGGCCTAAATCGCGACCCAAAAAATATCTTGTCATTCTAAGAAAGTCTTGGTTTCTATAAGAAACAAATAACTGAGCCAAACTAAAACGGAATCAGAATCACATAGAGGATAGGATAAAATATAATAAATGAAAAATAGATGTACCATTAAATAAAAACCACAGTAATAGCAATTACATCAAGTCACAAAAGTCGTATTAAGGTACGTCAATAATACTATCCCATAATATGAATGACAACTATATATAATAAGAAGCTAAGATAAAATCTCCAACTCCAAGCTCTAGTCTTCATCGCATCACCAATCAAGCTTTCTCACCTACTAACCTGTGTTGTTAAGAGGAGGGGGGGTCAGAACAACAATGTTCAGTTGACTGAAAATTACATAAGTTTAAAGGAATATATTTCTTATACTTGGCAAAAATGTCAGGTCATGTCTAGGCGAACACACAACTAGACACATGCATAAATTTTGCGGACTACCCTATAGTCATATATACGGACGGACCACTATGACCACTTAATACTCTTCGTGGCGGACTACTGTTTGGTCATTAAGGTCATTTCTATTTATTTCATGGGTGAACTCATCCTATGATCAATTAATACCATATGAACCTCTTCAAAATATATAAAAACCTCCTAAAAAATGAGCCTTTTCTCATCCCTCCTCCTTTGAGGACGATCAACACCCTCCTTAGGAAGGCAGTCGACCCTCAAGATGACTCCATTAAGGGAAGCAGTCGACCCCCCTTAGGGAAAGAATGTGTAGAAATTTATCTCCCTGGTCGGTTCTTGTGATAACCCTAGATTTTAATCCTTTATTTAGGACTTGTATATGCTAATTCCTTTCTACACTAAAGGGATAAGGCAAAGATAGTTGTAATTCTAAACATTATTAAACCAATAGCTAGTCAAAGAAAATGAATACAAGATATGTTTTAATCATAAAATAATTAGGTAGGAAATAGATTATAGATGAACGTGTATGTTTGTATGGAATTTAAATTTAGATTTATATGAAATGGTCGAGGGGAAAACAAGGTTTAAATTGGCTATGCAAATTTTGTTTGTCTCTATGCAACTTTACTAATTTGTTTCTAGCTAAGGGAAATCAAAAGATGGAGGGGACCATCCAGAAATCACACCATTTAAATGATAGGCACAATACCATTTATACCCTATAATCTGGATGCATCAAGGGTAGTACACCTGAGGGTTAACTGTATTGTAAACACAACTATATAGGATGAATAAAATGTGAGGATAGTATGGGTATTTGGTATAGCACAAAATCCCGGGACAATGCTAATTATAATAACACATGAACAACCCTTGAGGAGGTTAATGCAAATATATTTCCACTGAAATATAACTGTAAATGAGGTCGTAGGGGTTATAGAAGAGGTCTGGAAAACATAGAGTTAGGGGAAGGTAGAATTTTGGTGAGTATATCTCACTATTTATAAGGCATTAAGACCTATTTAAAAGGCGACCAAAGTTTGTCATATACTCCAGTTTTAGTTTCCTTGTGATGAGTATTTTGTTTATATGGATTGAATGAGTATGCATGAATGAATGATTTTAATGTGTGTTTTTAGATCTTATTGCCAACACTGAAATAAAGATAATATTGCCTTGAGGTAGGGTTGTAAATCCTAGGGGTAAGCAGCATTAAACAAGTGGGTTTAAGGCTTATGTTTATCTCTAACTAAATGATGGTAGATGGAGCTATGAAAAGTGCTCATAAGATAATCTATTTACTATAGATATTTCTCTGTTTTAGATTAAATTTGATGAAGAAAAATATAAGGTTAGGGGGTGTCCTAATCATCTCCATTTTATGCTCAAGGTGATAAGATAAAGAGTTTTATCTATAATAAATTATGAACTCTATAATGTGGCATTTATGTGCTTACTTTCACTATGTACTGATACATGCTTCGAAGTTGGTTTATTATTAAATACTATATTTTATGAATCTGCATTTGCATGCAATGGGTTCATCATTTAAATGAGGGTTTCATGCATTAGTGAGGATGTGTGAGGGGAAAGTTAGGATAAAAATAATGTAAAACCTAACTAGAAACAAAGGAAAAGGGGTCTGGAAGGTGTTAGACACTAATTGCTTTGATCTATCCAGCATCAGTGAGGATGATGGGTATGCACATGGTTTAATTTAAACCCTGAAGGCCTCTGTGTGTTTAGGTAGAAACAAAGTGTGCACAAAGTGTTCAAGGCATGGGTACTCTAGGTATGTGACCCACTTTAATATGACAAACAGTCCAGGATTCATGTTAGAATTGAAGGTTATAACATGTCAAAATAGGGTACTGGGAGGGTATTTGCTAGCATGTGTGAATGTGCAGTGCGATATTGTCATTTTCATGTGAACAATGGTGAATATATTATGTAGATATTGATTTATAGTCATACCATACTAAGTTGTCTGACCCTCTTTTGATTGTATTTCCAATCTGATGAGGTGCCTCATTTCTGATAAGGCGGACCATGGATTGAATCCGGGAAAGGAAGCATGAGTTGTTGTTTTGAAGATGCTTTGTTATGATGCTTTATGCCAAGATAATGCTGCAGTAGGACTAGAAACTTGAAGTAATTTAGTTGCTACTAATAAAGAGGAATACGCTTCATGTATGTTAAATGAATCATGAACCTATGCTTAGTTAATATGTAATAGGTGTATGCTTCACATGATGTACCAAATCTAAAGCTAAAGATGATTGATCGAACTATGTATTTTCTGGTTACTGGACTGATTGAGACTATCTACTTTAGAATGCTTTGAAAGTATTTGTATATGGGCTTGCATTCAGTAGATAAAGCTTGTATATTTTAGGGTGAAACTGGAATATATATATATATATATATATATATTTTTACCGATATATGTGACACAATGTAAAGCATTCAAGCTCAATGTATGCATTTTTCCATAAAAAGGTTATGAGCTAGAATGTTAAAACCACTTATAAATGATTCTGAAATGAGAGGATTTTTTTATTATAAATATACAATAAATTCTGGGGAATCTAGGAGCCCCTAAGTATATTTTAAAGATGTTTTTGTTCACTACAGCATATTATCAAAAAGTTAACAAGGTTTTTGTGGAAATTACTTAAAAGGGTACAAGATTCTTTATGACTTAAATATCTTAAATGATATAGACTCATATTTGGTTTTATTACTTCTATGGACACCTAAATTTGATAATCTAAGGGATTTCCCGATTACAAAGGATTGTGCAAGTGCACAACATATATACTATGCTTGGGCACAACCTCAGGACAACAAATACCTTGATCTTCTTTATTTTATGAATGTTTTGATTAACACAGCATTACATATAGATGTATAAGGAGTAAACTATTTAAACTGATATATTTATATTAGTGTAATATAAGAGGATCTTGGTGGTAAAAGACTTAATAGGGGGAAATCGTATTATGGTAAGTGTGACGACATATTAAGAAGAATTGCCCTGAACCAAGGAAGTCAACTAAAGTAGGAGCTTTGGAAGGAAATGCAGTTAAGCAAGAGGAAGAATCTGGTCAAGTAGAACGTATAATTTACATAGAGACTTTACCTATATCTGTAGTATATGATACAGGAGCTACACATTCTTTGATGTCACATGACATAGTCCAAAGATTAAATTAACCTGTGTGTATGTGAATCAACCTTTTTTCATTAAAAGTCCTTTATGTGTCTTAGGGATGAAATGCATGAATGTAAAATTGAAAATAGGAGGACATGAATTTCTAGAAGATTTGCATGTACTAACTTATCCAGAAATTGGTGTAATTTTGGGAGGAGATTGGCTACAAAAATATAAAGCAGTTATAAATTTAGAAGAATTCACAATTTCTTTGATAAATCCAAATAACAAAAGAGCTATAGTAATGTGTGAAACCATCAAAGCGGTAATCCCAGGCAATATTTGGGGGATAAATGAAAGAGAGGACATGCCAAAATTGGAAGACATACCAATTGTCAAACAATATCCAGATTTATTTGGTGAAGTAAGTGGTGTTCCTCAAGGTAGACCAGTAGAGTTCCAAATAAAATTATTGCCAGGGTAGTCCAGTAATTAAAAAGCTTACTAGAATGGGTCCTAAAGAGTTGATAGAATTGAGAACACAACTGGAAGAACTGGAGCAGAAGGGGTTCATAAGGCCAACCAGTTCATGCTGGGGATGACCAGTGGTTTTTGTGAAGAAACAAGATGGTACACAGAGAATGTGTATTGATTATAGGGAGCTAAATAAAGTAACAATCATGAATAAATACTCTTTTCCAAGAATAAATTGTCTCTTTGATCAATTAAATGGAACACGAGTTTTCTCAAGGTTATATTTAGCTTCAGGTTTCCATCAGACGAAAGTGGAAGAAGAAAGTATAAAATACACATCTTTTATCACAAGGTATGGATTGTATGAATTCCTAGTGATGCCCTTTGGGTTAACTAATGTACCTTCATACTTTGTTGATTTAATGGATAGTGTATTTCGGGATTACTTAGACAAGTTTGTTCTTGTATTTATTGATGACATATTGATATATTCCAAATCTGAAGAAGAACATGAAAAGCATCTGCATATAGTTTTAAATAGATTGAGGCAAAATTTGAAGGCTAAGTTTTCTAAGTGTGTCTTTTGGCAACATAAAGTAAAGTTTTTAGGCCACATAATTTCTGATAAAAGAATTACAGTGGATCCTCAAAAAGTTGTTGTTGTGCAATCATGGAAAAAGCCTAAATCAGTGACTGAAGTAAGATCTTTTCTAGGCGTGGCTGGGTATTATAGAAGATTTAAAAGGATTTTTCAAGAGTAGCAATACCCTTAACTAAGTTGACTAGGAAGGAACAACCCTTCATTTGGACAGAGAATGTGATCAGGCATTTGAGGAATTGAAGCAAGCATTGGTTAATGCACCAATACTGTAGGTTACAAAGGGAAATGAGGGATGATTGGTTTATACTGATGCAGGTGGGACTGGGTTGGGAGATGTGTTAATGCAACATGGTCAAGTCATAACATATGTATCTAGGCAACTTAAACCAAATGAAATCAGGTATGTAACTCATGATCATGAACTTGCAGTAATGGTGTATGCATTAAAACTGTGGAGACATTATTTATTTAGAGCAAAGTTTGAGCTTTATATTGATCACAAATATTTTAAATACTTGTTTTCACAAAAAGATTTGAACTTAAGGCATCACAGATGGGCGGAGTTTCTAGGTGCATGTGATTTAGACATTCTGTATACACCAGGTAAAGCAAATAAAGTGGCTGATGCACTCAACAAACAACATGTTAGGTTAGCCAATTTAATGGTAGAGGAGTTTAAAGATTTGACTGTGCTGAGTGAGGCAGCTGACAAAACTCAAGGCAAAGAAATAGGTAATCAACTGGTTGATATGAAGGAGTATGGAAAGTTAAGTATGGTGACCATAAAGCCAGTCTTGGTAGATAAAGTGGGTCCATTACAAGATGATGATCAAAATTTAAGGACGTGGAAAAATAAGTTAAAGAGAAAGGAGCAAGTAGAAAATTTTGCACTAGATGAAAGGGGGTATTTAAGGTTTAAAGAAAGGATATGTGTGCCTGATTTAAAGGAATTAAAGTAGGAAGTGATGGATGCACATCACAAAACCAAATACACCATTTATCCAAGTGGAATAAAGATGTACCATAATCTTAAGAGAAGTTATTGGTGGAGAGGGATGAAATGAGATGTAGCAAGGTATGTGGCAAAATGTTTAACTTGCCAACAGATAAAAGCAGACTACCAAAAGTCATCAGTAATGTTACAACCATTAGAGGTGCCTACATGGAAATGGGAAAGCATTTCCATGGATTTCATTGAAGGATTTCCAATATCAAAAAGGGGGAATGATAGTGTGGGGGCAGTAATGGAGAGAATGACTAAAATAGCACACTTTATCCCAGTGAGATCTGATAGAAATGCAAGCAAGTTGGCTCGGTTATTTTTTAAGGAAATAATGAAATTACATGGAGTACCTAAAAGCATTATTAGTGATAGGGTTGCCTTGTTTACATCAAGATTTTGCGGTAGTTTTCAAGAGGCTATGGGGACTGAATTATGCATAAGTATGCATATCACCCACAAACAGATGGGCGAACTGAGATTGTTAATAAAATTCTAGAGGACTACTTAAATCATGTGTGTTGGATTTTGGTGGAAAATGGGAAGAATACTTGCATTTAGCAGAGTTCACTTACAATAATATTATCAATCAACAATAGGAATAGCTCCATTTGAAGCACTATATGGCAGACCTTGTCAATCTCTAACTTGTGGACGGATGTGGGAAAAAGAGTGTTGATTGGCCCTGATCAGGTGAAGGAAACCTTAGCAAAAATTGAATAGATAAGACATAGAATGAGGGTGGCACAAGAAAGACAGAAGGAATATGCCGAAAAAGGTAGAAGGCCAGTGGGGTTTAAAGTAGGAGATTATGTATTTCTTAAAGTTTCTCCTATGAGGAAGGTTTTAAGATTTGGCAAAGCAGGTAAACTATCACCAAGGTATGTTGGTCCTTACGAAATATTGGAAAGGATAGGGAATTTGGCATATAAGTTAAACCTACTAGAGAAATTATGGAGAATACACAATGTATTTCATGTATCACAGTTAAGGAGGTGGGTGCATAATAAAGGAACTATTCTGGAATCACCTACACAAATTAAAATTAAAGAAGATTTGAGCTATGAAAAGGAACTAGTAGGAATTATTGCAAGAGAAGAGAAGAGACTGAGAAATAAAAGCATAAAATTGGTTAAAGTGCAGTGAAGCTTGGATGTAAATGATTGCACATAGGAAGTTGAAGAAAAAATAAAAGCAAAATACCTAGGCTTATTTTCTAACAGAAATGGAAATCTGAATTAATTTCGGGTGAGTATTTAATTTGGTGTGCATATGTTTATTTTATATGTGTGCATTTCTTTTAGTAACACATAAGGTAGGCATAGAGTTAAATAAATCAGTACAAACCTGAAATCAAGAAAGATGATGATAAATGGAATAAATCATTCTAAAATTGGTGAATTCTGGTTTTAGAGAAGAAATTGTGGGACACAATTCCTAAAAGAAGGGGTGTATGTGATAACCATAGAATTTAATCCTTTATTTAGGACTTGTATATGCTAATTCCTTTCTATACATAAAGTGATAATGTAACGGCCCGCATTCTACGCATCGCAGGATCGTAGGATATTTTTTTTCCCCATACGAAGTCGTATGGTCATGTAACTTTGAGAGACGACTATTGGGGTCATTTTCCAGGTTCATGATTTTTGCCGATTTATAAATGACCATTTTGCCCCTAGCTGATACTGTTTTGGCCATAACTTTTGACTGGAAAGGAATTTTGACCTGAAACCACTTCCACTGGCTCCTGATGATGGTTTTCAATTCCGTATAGTAGTCACCTTAGCCAAACGGACTCACCGTTTGAGAGATATGACTGAAACAAGTTTCATATGGTGAAAAACAGCATAATTGGGCTTAACCGGGTGATTAACAGCTAGGCCCAAGGGGGAATTTCGGGATTTGGAGTATTTAAGGGCTGTTAGGGTTAGGGATTTCGGTTTTTCTCATTTCCCAACTGCCATATACATCTTAGAAAACCCTAACAATGGCCTCCAACATCTAGAATCATCCCTAATCACTTCTTAATCAAGTTTTGGCATCAAATCAAGGAGAAATAGCACCAAATCAGAGTTGGAGCTGCTGCTAGGCATTGGAATTCAACCCATACAGTAGATTATTTCAGATCTAAAGTTTAATTGTGGCAAAGGTGAGTGATTACCATTGTTTTTACATTAATTAGGGGTGATTAGTGGTAATTAACGAAATTATGGCTCAGAAAAATCTGGAAAAATTTGTAAAATTCTAAAACATCATTTTATGCCTCTGTTAGAAATTTGGGTTGATTTGGTTAAGTTTTGTTAATCTTATCATTATTTGTGCTTAAACATGATTAAGGGGAAAATATGGGTTTTGGGTAGGTTTGATCCATTTTAACTTATTGAAATTGTTGTTTTGGTGTTTATGGTTGATTATACATGTTGCTATGACTATATGGTATGCTTTGTGATTGTCTAGAAGTGTTAGATTGGTCGAAAACGTCGTCGAATGGCGTAAACAACTCGTTGGACAAAGTGTAGGAAAATGCAGAGGACCGGATCGGATCGTCCCTCCGAACCCGACCCGATCGTGATACCCGATCTGAACCGCCATGTGGAGACTCCGATGCACCACGATCTGATGTCCCATGAACCGCTCGGGAGAAGAAGCCCGACCCGAGATGCTTCAGCCTGAGCTCCACGATCCGACCTGAGCATGTTGGCCCGACCCGAGGGCACCCGATCCGAACCGATACACCATGGTGGACTTGAGAGACTCGACCCGATCCGAAGTGTTTGGGAAGGAGGCCCGAACCGCCAGGAGATGTGGACCCCGACCCGATCCGATGGGGGTAGCTCGACCGATCTGAACCGAGATGCTTGGACTTGAGGCGTGAATCACGATCCGAATTTGAAGTATAAACTGAAGTGAAGAACCGATCCGGAGAAGACCAATAACCCGAGATGCAAAGGTAGTCCAATGGGAAGTTTGTACTCAGGATCCAGTTGGGAACCAATGAGTCGACTTCATGAATTGGGCTTTGCTGCGGGACGTGTGCTAAGGGGTTGTCGATGTCTATAACTATGAATCACGATGTGTAGGGAGTACGTGAACGGATTCAGGGCCATGGTGGCCTAAGTATGACTAAAGAGCTATAGACCAATGAAGTGGGCTCATTTGTAAATGTTTGGTCATGACTCCATGTGGTAAGCTTGGTAGTAGCAGTAGTTGTACAAGTCGAACTCCGACACTACTTCGATGGGTCTAGTGATTGACAGTGGTAGACATCGTATGCTTTACGCACTGAGTGAGAGATGTGAGTATGATTGCTATGGTTGATTTGTTTGCCATCATTATGACATGCACACCCCCACCCCCGTTATTTTTACACCATCTGTTCAGTGGCACCTTAAAGTATTGTACGGTATGTAGTGCTAACTCTTTGGTTGCAAGTCCAGGTTCAGGTATGGCTTAGTATACCTGTTATTGTTCTGGCTAGCTGCTTATCGCTCATACCAGACTTTTTGTCTGGCCCAGAGTTTTATGTCTCTTCTTATTACTCTGGGTGCTCTCACGAGCAGACTAGAGACAGGTTAGCTGGGTATGTACGGGTAGCTGATCCGGAGACAAGCAGGAGGCTTCCACGTATGATACATATAGTATTCTCCCTGTGTTGTTGAAGATCACTGCTTGGGCATTAGTGGTGCATCTTCTACTTTAGTTTTCTTTTGTTTTAGAGACAGTAATTTGGAAAGTCGTAATAAGCTGTATTTGGATTTCCGCTGCTATGTTGGTTTAGTTTTCAGCTTATGCACTGTCTCGCCTGTTTTATGTCAAGATTATGTTATTATTATATTTTGTTCCATGCGCTGTGAGACATTCTACAGGTTCTTTATTAGTTCATTCTCTTCTTTCCTTTCTTTAGCCACCGTTCCGTGCTAGTCGGGCATGTGTACAGCGCACTTTCGGAGGAAATGGCGGTTGTTGCGGGGCGGGCCGTAATCACACTTGGTATCAGAGCTCTAGGTTGCGTAGTTAACCTAGGGAAGTCATCAGGGAGAGATAGTATACGTATATGATAGCGCGTATTTGTGATTATTTTGGTTTTCAAAAGCTATATATATAATATTAGTATAGCTAAGGATGAAGTCGCACTGCACTAGTACCACTGTGGAGATGGTTAATCGTTTTCTCTTTACAGATTGAACGATGAGCCGATATGCAAGAGTTGCCAGTCGAGGAGCCAATAATGGAATGCTGCTAACATGAGGACAATGTTTACTGACCTCATGAGAGAGATGCTTAGGGATGTGCAGAGGGCAGCTCCCAATAATGGTAATGGTGGTGGTCCAATAGTGCAGGCGCCTAGGGCCGATTTCGCCAAGCTGAATAAGGATTATACTAGTCTTGGCGAGAAACCGTTCCACGAAACAGAATCGGCTACAGATGTTCAGGATTGGTTGGATAGCTACGAACGTATCTTCGAAGATTTGGGTATCGAAGATGCGATGAAGAGAAGGCTAGCATCCCATCAGCTACAAGGACGGGCAATGAATTGGTGGAATGCTATAAAGGCAGCTACTACCGAAGATCAGGTTACTTGGGAGCAGTTTAAGGTTCGCTTTAGCGATAAGTTCATTCCAGCTGCTTAGAAGTCAGTGCTGTTTAAGAAATTTTTGGAGCTCAAGCAGAATGGCAGAGCTGTCTCGGAGTATATTGCCAAATTCGACACTTTGTCGAAGTATGGGTTATCTCTTATTGATACTTCCGAGAAGAAGAACAAGAAGTTCATAACTGGCTTGGAACTGTACTTGGGGGAAAGGCTTATTAACTACATCGATGAGACGTTTGAATCGATTTTGGGGAAAGCATTGAGGTCAGAGAGTCTTTACCTTAAGTCGAAGACTGAGGTCGCATCTGCAGAGGAGCGAAAGCCGCAAGCAAGCGGTGGAGGAAAGAATGGTTCTCAAAATAAGAGAAAGCAGAATCAGACCAAGGATGGCCAGAAGAAAAAGAATAAGCAAGATGTTGAGTGCTTCAGCTGTGGTAAGAAGGGCCACTATGCCAAAGAGTGACGGGCCAAGCCAGCGGATAGGAAGTGCTTCAACTGTGGCCAAGTGGGACATCACAAGGACAAGTGTCCGCAACCCCCTAAAGAAAAGTAGATGGTGAAAGCATATGCCCTTAATGCTATTCCTTCTTCGTCGAATGCCCCAACTGCGGCGGAGAAGGGAAAGAATGTCGTTATTCAAGGTATGATTTCTGTTTATGATGTTCCTGTTAGAGTTTTGTTTGATACCGGGGCTTCTAGTTCTTTCATATCTAGTGACCTGGTAGATAGGTTGGGATTGGAGCCCGAGATTGTCGATAGGCCTTTAGTAGTGACGAACCCGATTGGTGATTCAACTAACCTTAGCATGATTTGTCGTAATGTGGTCCTATCGATTTATGGATGCATGTTTGTTTGTGATTGCTTTGTTTTGGGCTTTACTGGGTTTGGCATTATTTTGGGAGTCGATTGGCTCCAAAGATACAGGGTGGTGGTAGACTGTGAGGGCTTTTTGATGACAGCTAGAGCGGATGATGTGCGGAGGGTAGTGTTTGGTGGTCTACCGGGTGATGGGGTAATGGCTAGTTTTCTAAATTCCCTCGACATCCCGCATAGTGATTTGTCAGGGTTGCCCGTGGTTGGCCAGTATCCGGACGTCTTCGAGGAAGTGACCGGTCTTCCACCACACCGAGAGATTGAGTTTCGTATTGATTTAGTGAAAGATGCCAGACCTATAGTGATGCCACTTCATCGTATGGCACCAATGGTGTAACGAGAGCTCGAGGTGCAAGTCAGCGATCTTTTGAAGAAGGGATTTATCAGAAGGAGTGTTTCTGAATGGGGAGCAGCAGTTGTGTTTGCTACCAAGGCGGATGGTTCCCTTCGTTTGTGTGTAGACTACCGCGAGTTGAATAAAGTGACGAGGAAGAATAAGTATCCTCTACCACGGATAGATGATTTGTTTGATCAGTTGAGTGGCGCGAGAGTATTCTCTCAGTTGGATCTCGCGACAGGTTTTCATCAGCTTAGAGTGGAAGATGAGAGTATAGCTAAACCGGCATTTCGGATGCCGTCTGGATTTTATGAGTGGTTGGTCATGCCATTCGGGTTGACCAATGCCCCAGCATACTTCGTGGATCTTATGAATAAGGTATTCAGAGATCAGTTGAATAAGTTTGTCCTTGTGTTCGTGGATGATATTTTGGTCTATTCGAGGACAGAGGAAGGACACAAGGAACATTTGAGGATAGTGATGGAGGTGTTGAGAAAACACCAATTGAAATCAAAGTTTTCTAAGTGTCACTTCTAGAGGAGGGAAGTGAGATTCTTGGGCCATGTTGTTTCAGAAAATGGTATTGTCGTGGATCCTGCGAAGGTGGCTACGGTACAAGATTAGTCTACGCCCAAGAATGCAACGGACATAAGAAGTTTCTTGGGGTTAGCTGGATATTATCGTAAGTTTATCCAAGACTTCTCCAAGATAGCAGCACCGTTGACTCAGTTGACCAACAAGAATTAAGCCTTCGTCTGGGACGAAAGGTGCGAGAATGCATTCAAGAGTCTAAAGGAAAAGTTGATGCACGCACCAGTGTTAGTCATTCCTAAGGGGAATGAAGAGATGACGATATACAGGGATGCATGTGGTACCGGACTAGGTGTTGTATTGATGCAAGGAGGTAGGGTTGTAGCTTATGCAAGTCGGCAACTGAAACCGCATGAGAAAAGATACCCTACCCATGATTTGGAATTGGCAGCGATCGTGTTTGCACTGAAGATGTGGAGACATTATCTCTTGGGAGAAAGATTCGAGTTGTTTACCGATCATAAATCGTTAAAGTATCTCTTCTCCCAAAAGGATCTAAATCTCTGACAGTAAAGATGGTTAGAGTTCTTGGCTTCCTATGATTTCGACATCGCATATACACCAGTAAAGGGCAATGCGGTGGCTGATGCATTGAGTAGGAGACATGCTAGTTTAGGGGCTATGTTTCTAGAATGGAAGCAACTGGAGTACATCGCTGGGTATGATTTCAGACCAGAGTGCGAATTGGATCCAGAAATGTTAGCAAGTTTGACGATCAGACCCACTTTGATTGAGCGGATTGGTTCCAGTCAGAGGAACGATCCTAACCTATTGGAGATCATCTCAAAGTTAGAGATGGGAATCGACGGAGAGATGAACAAGTATGGGCTTGTTCGAGATGGATGGCTTAGAAAGAATGGAAGACTAGTTGTACCGAATGTCAATGGATAGAGAGATGAAGTTCTTAAAGAATGTCATCACTCAAAACTGACTATACATCCGGTGGTAACAAGATGTACCGAGACATGAAGCAGACCTACTACTGGGAAGGGATGAAAAGAGACATTGGGAAGTTTATATCTAAATGCATGAACTACCAGCTAGTTAAAGCTGAGCAAAAGAAGCCTAGTGGTTTGCTACAAACATTAGAAATTCCAAAATGGAAATGGGAACAAGTGTCAATGGATTTCATTAATGAGTTACCAAGGACTAGATCGGGCCATGGTAGCATTTGGGTGATTGTGGACCGATTGACCAAAAGTGCAAGGGTTATACCCATCAAGTCAAACAGGACGGCAGCTAAGTTTGCAGAACTGTATATAAAGAGGGTAGTGAGATTTCATGGAATACCCAAAGGCATTGTGAGTGACCGAGATACGTTGTTCACTAGTGGATTTTGGAGGAGCTTACAAGAGGCGTTAGGATCAGAACTACATCTCAGTACCATGTATCATCCTCAAACTCACGGATAGACAGAGAGGGTGAATCGAGTGTTAGAAGATCTCTTGAGAGCTTGCATATTGGATTTTGGTGGATCATGGGATGACCATTTGCATCTAGTAGAGTTTGCATATAATAATAGCTATCAATCCATTATCGGTATGGCTCCATTTGAAGCTTTGTATGGAAGACCGTGCAACTCACCGTCATGTTGGGTAGAAACTGATGAGAAGTTTGTACTTGGACCCGATGTGATAAGAGAAACTTCAGCTAAGATTAAGGTTATCCAACAGTGAATGAAGCGTTCCCAAGATAGACAGAATAGTTATGCTAATAAGAGGAGAAAGGAATTAAAATTCTCCATTGACGACTTGGTGTTTATCAACATTTCTCCATTAAAGAGCGTAATACGATTTGGCAGGAGAGGCAAGTTAGCACCAAGATTTGTTGGTCCATTCCCAGTTCTTGAGCAAATTGGGAATTTGGCATACAAAATTGAATTACCAGAGAAGATGGCAAGAGTTCACAACATATTTCATGTTTCCCAGTTAAGGAAGTTCGTGCACAACCCAGATGTAACTATTTCACCTGATCAGTTGGATGATATCGAAGTTAAACCCGAGGCGGTTGGGAACCGTAAGCCTATGCGTATTGTTGGGAACGATGTGAAGCAACTTCGAAGGAAAGTGGTGAATCTAGTCAAAGTTCAGTGGGGAGAGAATGAGAATGACTGTACTTGGGAGACAGAGGAGAGCATTAGGAAGACGTATCCAGAACTCTTCGCCTGGTAAGATTTTAACTTCGATTTAGTCTTTCCGCATGCTAGGATAGGTTTGTTTTGTTTGTTTTGCATGTTTGATTGTTGTATGTGGGTGGCAGGCTTACGGGATCCTTTGTATGTTTTGGGTTAAGGAATTTCGAGGACGAAATTTCTTAAGGGGAGAAAGTGTAACGACCTGCATTCTACGCATCGCAGGATCGTAGGATGTTTATTTTTTCCCATACGAAGTCGTATGGTCATGTAACTTTGGGAGACGACTATTGGGGTCATTTTCCATGTTCATGATTTTTGCCGATTTATAAATGACCATTTTGCCCCTAGCGAATACTGTTTTGGCCATAACTTTTGAATGAAAAGGAATTTTAACCTGAAACTACTTCCATTGGCTCCGGATGATGGTTTACAATTCCGTAGAGTGGTCACATTAGCCAAACGGACTCACCGTTTGGGAGATATGGCTGAAACAAGTTTCAAATGGTGAAAAACAGCTTAATTGGGCTTAACCGGGTGATTAACAGCTAGGCCCAAGGGGGGATTTCGGGATTTGGAGTATTTAAGGGCTATTAGGGTTAGGTATTTCGGTTTTTCTCATTTCCCATCCGCCATATACATCTTAGAAAACCCTAACAATGGCCTCCAACATCCAGAATCATCCCTAATCACTTCTTAATCAAGTTTTGGCTTAAACTACATCAAATCAAGGAGAAAAAGCACCAGATCAGAGTTGGAGCTGCTGCTAGGCATTGGAATTCGACCCATATAGTAGATTATTTTAGATCTAAAGTTTTATTGTGGCAAAGGTGAGTGATTAGCATTGTTTTTACACTAATTACGGCTAATTAGGGGTGATTAGTGGCAACTAAAGAAATTATGGCTCAGAAAAATCTGGAAAAATTTGTAAAATTCTAAAACATCATTTTATGCCTCTGTTAGAAATTCGGGTTGATTTGGTTAAGTTTTGTTAATCTTATCATTAGTTGTGCTTAAACATGATTAAGGGGAAAATATGGGTTTTGGGTAGGTTTGATCCATTTTAACTTATTGAAATTGTTGTTTTGGTATTTATGGTTGATTATACATGTTGCTATGACTGTATGGTATGCTTTGTTATTGTCTAGAAGTGTTATATTGGTCGAAAACGCCGTCGAATGGCGTAAACAGCTCGCTGGACAAAGTGTAGGAAAATGCAGAGGATCGGATCGGATCGCTCCTCCGAACCCGACCCTATCGGATCGCTCCTCCAAACCCGACCCGATCGTGATACCCGATCCGAACCGCCACGTGGAGACTCCGATGCACCACGATCTGATGTCCCATGAACCGCTCGGGAGAAGGAGCCCGACCCAAGCCGCTTCAGCCTGAGCTCCACGATCCGATCTGAGCATGGTGGCACGACCCGAGGGCACCCGATCCGAACTGATACACCATGGATGGACTTGAGAGACTCGACCCGATCTGAAGTATTTGGGAAGGAGAACCGAACCGCCAGGAGATGTGGACCCCGACCCGATCCGATGGGGGTAGCTCGACCGATCCGAACCGAGATGCTTGGACTTGAGGCGTGAATCACGATTCGAATTTGAAGTATTAACTGAAGTGAAGAACCGATCCGGAGAAGACAAATAACCCGAGATGCAAAGGTAGTCCAATGGGAAGTTTGTACTCAGGATCCAGTTGGGAACCAACGAGTCGACTTCATGAGTTGGGCTTTGCTGCGGGACGTGTGCTAAGGAGTTGTCGATGTCTATAACTATGGATCACTATGTTTAGGGAGTACGTGAACGGATTCAGGGCCACAGTGGCCTAGGTATGACTAAAGAGCTATAGACCAATGAAGTGGGGTCATTTGTAAAGGTTTGGTCATGACTCCATGTGGTAAGCTTGGTAGTAGTAGTTGTTGTACAAGTCGAACTCCATCACTACTTCGATGGGTCTAGTGATTGACAGTGGCGGACATCGTATGCTTTACGCACTGAGTGAGAGATGTGAGGATGATTGCTATGGTTGATTTGTTTGCCATCATTATGACATGCACACCCCCACTCCCGTTATTTTTACACCATCTGTTTAGTGGCACCTTAGAGTATTGTACGGTATGTAGTGCTAACTCTTTGGTTGTAGGTCCAGGTTCAGGTATGGCTTAGTATACCTGTTATTGTTCTGTTTAGCTGCTTATCGCTCATACCAGACTTTTTGTCTGACCTAGAGTTTTATGTCTCTTCTTATTACTCTGGGTGCTCTCACGAGCAGACTAGAGACATGTTAGCTGGGTATGCACGGGTAGCTGATCCGGAGACGAGCAGGAGGCTTCCACGTATGATACATATAGTATTCTCCCTGTGTTGTTGAAGATCACTGCTTGGGCATTAGTGGTGCATCTTCTACTTTAGCTTTCTTTTGTTTTAGAGACAGTAATTTGGAAAGTCGTAATAAGCTGTATTTGGATTTCCGCTGCTATGTTGGTTTAGTTTTCAGCTTATGCACTATCTCGCCTGTTTTATATCAAGATTATGTTGTTATTATAATTTGTTCCATGCGCTGTGAGTCATTCTGCAGGTTCTTTATTAGTTTATTCTCTTCTTTCCTTTCTTTGGCGACCGTTCCGTGCTAATCGGGCATGTGTACAACGCACTTTCGGAGGAAATGCCGGCTGGTGCGGGACGGGCCATCACAGATAAGGCAAAGATAGTTGTAATTCTGAACCAATAGTTAGTCAAAGAATATGAATACTGGTTATGTTTTAATCATACAATAATTAAGTAGGAAATAGATTATAGACGAACATGTAATGTGTGTGTTTGTATGGCATTTATATTCGTATTCATATAGGAAAAATAAGGTTTAAATTGGCTATGCAATTTTTTTTCATTATGCAACTTTACTAATTTGTTTCTAGCTAAGGGAAATCAAAAGAGGGAGTGGACCATCCAGGAATCACGCCATTTAAATGATAGACACAATACCATTTATAGCCTATAACCTGGATGCATCAAGGGTAGTACACCTGAGGGTTAACTGTATTGTAAACACAACTATATAGGATGAATAAAATGTGAGGATAGTATGAGTATTTGGTATAGCACAAAGCCCCAGGACCATGCTGATTATAAATAACACATGAACAACCCTTGAGGAGGTTAATGCAAATATAATTCCACTGAAATATAACCGTTAATGAGGTTGTAGGGATTATAGAAGAAGACTGGAAAACATAGAGCTAGGGGAAGGCAAAACTTTGGTGCGTATATCTCACTATTTATAAGGCATTAAGACCTATTTAAAAGGCAGCCAAAATTTGTCATATACTCCCGTTTTAGTTTCCTTGTGATGAGTATTTTGTTTATATAAATTGAAAGAGTATGCATGAATGAATGATTTTAACGTGTGTTTTTAGATCTTATTGCCAACACTGAAATAAAGATAATATTGCCTTGAGGTAGAGTTGTAAATCCTAGAGGTAAGTAGCATTAAACAAATAGGTTTAAGGCTTATGTTTATCTCTAACTAAATGATAGTAGATGGAGCTATGAAAAGTGATCATAAATTAATCTATTTACCATAGATATTTCTCTGTTTTAGATTAAATTTGATGAAGAAATATAAGGTTAGGCGATGTCCTAATCATCTTCATTCTATGCTCAAGGTAATAAGATAAAGAGTTTTATCATTATTAAATTATGAACTGTATAATATGGCAGCTATGTGCTTACTGTCACTGTGTACTGATACATGCTTGGAAGTTTGTTTGTAACTAAATACTATAGTATATGAACATGCATTTGTATGCAATGGGTTCATCATTTAAATGAGGGTTTTGTGCATAAGTGAGGATGTGTGAGGGGAAAGTTAGGATAAAAATAATGTAAAACCTAACTAGAAACAAGGGAAAAGGGGTTTGGAAGTGTTACACACCAGTTGCTTTGACCTATCCAGCATCAGTGAGGATGATGAGTATGCACATTGTTTAATTTAAATCCTGTAGGCCTCTGTGTGTTTAGGCAGAAACACAGTGCACACGAAGTGTTCAAGACATGGATACTTTAGGTATGTGACCCACTTTAATATGACAAACAGTCCACTATTCGTGTTAAACTTGAAGGTTATAACATGTCAAAATGGGGGACTGGGAGGGCATATTCTAGTGTGTGTGCATGTACAGTGTGATAATGTCATTTGTATGTGAAAAACGGTGAATACGTTATGTAGATATTGATTTATACTTATACCATACTAAGTTATCTGACCCTATTTTGATTG
Source organism: Allium sativum (assembly GCA_030737875.1). NCBI lineage: Eukaryota > Viridiplantae > Streptophyta > Magnoliopsida > Asparagales > Amaryllidaceae > Allium > Allium sativum. Next base: position 63,818,513 of record CM060921.1, on the reverse strand, counting down.
TATTTCCAATCTGATGGAGTGTTTCATTTCTGATGAGGCAGACCATGGATTGAATCCGAGAAAGGAAGCATGAGTTGTTGTTTTGAATATGCTTCATGTAAAAGCGAAATATGCTTCATGTATGTTAAATGAATCATGAACCTATGCTTAGTTAATATGTAATAGGTGTATGCTTCACATGATGTACCAAATCTGAAGCTAAAGATGATTGATCCAACTATGTATTTTCCGGTTATTGGACTAATTAAGACTATCTACTTTAGAATGATTTGAAAGTATTTGTATATGGGCTCGCATTCAGTAGATAAAGCTTGTATATTTTTTGGTGAAACTGGAATATATATATATATATATATATATATATATATATATATATATATATATATATGCACACACACATATATACCAATATATGTGACATAATGGTAAAGCATACAAGCTCAATGTATGCATTTTGCCATTAAAAGGTCAGGAGCTAATGTTAAAACAACTTATAAATGATTCTGAAATGAGAAAGGATTTAGTTTATTATAAATATACAATAAATTCTGGGGAATCTAGAAGCCCCTAAGTATATTCTAAAGATGTTTTTGTTCACTACGGCACATTATCAAACAGTTAAGAAAGTGTTTATGGAAATAACTTAAAAGGGCACAAGATTCTTTATGACTTAAGTATCTTAAATGATACAGACTTATATTTGGTTTTATTACTTTTATGACACCTAAATTTGATAATCTGAGGGGTTTCCTGATTACAAAGGATTGTGCAGGTGCACAACATATATATCGTGCATGTGCATAATCTCAGGACAACAAATACCTTAATCCCCATTATTTTATGAATGTTCTTATTGATACAACATTACATATAGATGTATGAGGAGTAAACTGTTTAAACTGATATATTTATATTAGTGTAATATATGAGGATCTTGGGGGTAAAAGACTTATTAGTAGGTAAAACCTATTTAGGTAAGTGACCAAGAAATAATCTGATGAAAATTCAGGGCATTTAATTATATATTAAATGGATAAGTATGAGGGTCACTTCAGTTCTATTTTATTAATTATGTTATTAATTTGATTAATTCTTTCCATTACTTTTTATTCATGTCCCCTCCTTACACTGTCTCTCTCTATTGAATTCCCAAGGAATATCCAATTATGCCAAAGGTATATTTTTTAATTCCATATTTATATTCTTACAATATGAATTTCAAATGTTGTGTGTATACAATTTTCGCACTACTAGTTTTATTCATTACTCTTTCATACATACTCTGTTTTCTGTAAATGAAATATGAAAACAAACTAGAATCTCTCAATGAATACACTGGTAATATTTTTACTGCCTAATTCTCGATATTTAAACCATTAATATTTTATTAATTACTTTTATTTATTCTTAATTTAATTACCTATGTCTATTTAGGGTATATTTTACGAGGTGTTACAATTATCTTCTTATTTCATTGTGATGTTGCTTTGAATCGCTTTCTTTGATTACTCATTGTCAGATTTCTCTCCAACCAAACTTGCAACTTCTAACCTTAAAACCGGGCTTTCTTTTCGGTGGATATCCTCTTAGATTGTGGGTCGTTTCATCATGATCCAAATACTAATATCCGTTCCAAGTGAATATCTCGAACTATAGCCATAAAAATCATGCTTTTTTCTTAGGTTACTAACCTCTATCACTACAACATTAAAACGATTCAAGAACTCTTTCAAAGACTCTTAGGACCCTTTAGACAATCCAAATACTGACGTAAGATCTTTCAATGGCGTGACATACATCCTAAACTGCTCCAAAAAATTCTTAGCTAAATCACAAATTTTGATATGGACCTAGGAAACTACATAAAAACTACTTCCAAAAGGATTAGAAAACTTATACAACAAACTTCATCTGTTTCCCAAGCTCTATTCATATTCCATTCATACTTGTAAAAATGCAGCGTAGGGTTAGTCGTCTAATTGCTTGCGGGCAACCGAGATTCCTTCCTTGTAATTTCATTAATGAATGGAATCCATCTTAGTGTGACCCCCAATCATGATCTTTCTTGCATCTAGTTTCCTCCCTCAACTTCTAAACCATGTCAACAATGCACTCTTCATTAGCACGAAACTTTGTAAGATGACTATTAGGGGTTATGCCAAGCGTTTAACTCTGAAAACGATCTTAGTTTGTCAATTAAAGTCTATGTCCTTCATTCTCCAGGATAACCACTCCTATATAGTTTTATGGGCCAAAAGTAGTCGCACTATAGGTGTTTGAACTTCAACCCTGATGTTTGCTCCATTAAAGCCAGTATTTAACCAAGAGCTTGCATTCTTAAGATTCAAGTTCATTTTATCATCTGATAAAGATATTTTATCAAGATACACTGCCTACTTCTATATCATGATCTATACCAAAATGTTTTATATAATGGGACATGGTTATATTTCCTCTAGTTAGGTGTTTAGCAAGTCCTATGCTCATGTCATTTACTTTTGGCTCCTCCTGTTTTAAGCGAAAGAGAATGAATTCTTATGTTCCTCAATGACATGATTATCTCTCCTACTTCCATCAACATTTATGTTTTGTAGATTGAGCAACACACTTATTTTACATACGAGAGCCGTTTAGCTTGTCTCCTTCTTTTGGTTTAAATCACGCACTATCATATCCATCTTTTCTCTTGTTATAAATTATGGTTGTTCATAGGATCCACTGGCTGTTTATCCATAGTTGCAGAGGATCTTCCATATTTCTTTGCAGCCATCAATTCAAATTAGCAAGTCTTCTAAATACTTTAAAGAAGCAATTTCTTTAGCTTAAACTTTTAGAATTAACCTTTAGACCTATCTAATATAAAGTAGACTAGTAGGTCCAAGCCTAAATTCAGTATTCATGGCGAAAGCACCAAATCAGTAACCCGAAAAGTAGATGAACATTAAAGATAAGTTAAAAGACTAAGATCATACAGTACGAGATGAGTGAAAGAGAAAAGTGAATAAAAACACAAAGATTTTAATAGTGGTTCCACTAAATTTTTCCATGCATTCACTTTATATTTGTTATTCATTGGTTGTTTGCAAGAATTGATTGAGTTACAAGAGAATTAGAGAAGCCACTAGTACAAGAGTTTGACAAAGAATGTCAATGTCAATAGTAGCTTCTTAGGTAGCTATTATATGGAGAGAGAAGATGAAGAACCAATCTAACATAATAATATGAATAGTTTTGAGAAGACTCTTTTCCAGTTGTAGGTAGGTTTCTATTTATAGAGGTAGTGAGGTAACTGGACTAGAAATTGGCCGTCAATGGAGTCTAAAGGTCAACCCAACACCACGCAAGAATCAAGTGCCACCGAGCTATAATGATAACTCGAGGCCAAGTTATGCCCTATAATTCAGTCTGAATTATGTTGGTTCATCATTTTCCAACTTTTCCACTTATGTTGTTTTTCTATCTTTTGACAAATGTGTTTTAGTTACTTTCCAATGGGGTTATGTCGAATCTATTGATCTGCAAGATGGTACTTGGATTATCTTGACTTTCGTGGCACTATATCATTTTGTCTTGAAGTCGATTACTCAAACTTTAGAATAAACACTTGATTTAGAGTCTCTAGAAGTGTGTAGGAGTATCGTGAAAGTTCAAAGGTGGTTGGATGAAGAATGATAATTCATAGCCGAGTTACAAGCTATAATTCGAGTCTAAGTTATGAGGTTGCATCTAAGCACAATGAAAATTTTCTGAGCCCTTTCTCTATTTTAAATAATGCACTTTCCAAATTTCAAGTAGATCCATTTTTGTCTCGATGTTCTAACTTCTCTAGATTTTTGCTTCGTTAAAAACCTAGTTAACAGTTAATGACATAATTATTACAGGAGGTAGTATGCATGGCATAACTAAACAATTCGAAGTTAAAGATTTAGGCCCCTAAAATAATTTTTAGGAACTTAGGTGGCATTCTCAGAAAAATGTTATCATCTTTCTCAGTAAAAGCATTCCATGGATATTCTCGAGAAAGCTAGACTTACTAATATTAGATCGTTGACACTCCTATTGAAGTTAATGCAAACACTCTCCTTCAAATGAAACAACGCTGTCATGTTCTACTTTATATTGTACTATTATTTGAAACTTGGTTAATCTTATCATCACGCATCCAGATATATCTTATGTTGTTCAATTTGTTAGTTAGTTTGTAGCTTCCTTACTACAATTTATTAGGCGGTCATCCTGTGTATTTTATAATATCTTTGAGGTATTATTTCTCAGTCTTCTATTTTCATCTGCCTCAACCTTAGAACTGCGTGCCTACTCTAATGCTAATCATGCTAGCAATCTCGTAGATCACAAGTAGTTTATCGATTTCTATATCTTTATTGGTGATACTCATGTATGTTGGAAGAGTAAAAAAGGCAGTATGTTGTTTATGATTCCTCAACTCTAGTTAGAGTATTGTGGTATGACATCTACCACCAAAGAGATTGTCTGATTACGTATGTTACTTACAAATATGCAAGTGTCTCTTTCTAATCATACTCCTATACATTATGATAGTAAAAGTGTTGTTTAGATTTTTCATAAATCAGTTTTTCATGAAAGAACCAAATATATTGAGGTTGATTGTCACATCATACGTCGTCATCCTGAAAAAGAATTATTACTTTAACTTTTATTTAATATTCTACGCAAATTGGAGACCTCTTTACTAAGTCATGCTCAATTTTTTGTTTTCGATTTTTTTAATTAGCTAACTCTCAATGGCTGTTGTATCATGAAATTAAGAGGAATGTTAAAAGATAATTTGTATAAACTAAAAAATTAATCAAAGATAATCTCGTATCTACACTTTTACGTATTACAATATTTTTCCTAATGTATAATTACTCAAGGTCCAAGTAACATGCCTATAAATTGGTAATAATGAATTTTATTATTATCAAGTACAAATAAAGTATTTATCCATTCAATAAATCAAATCTCCAGTTACAATTATCTTTAATGAATTTTTTTCCACTAGAACTATAAATGCTCATGTTTCTCAAATTTCCTAGGACACTAACTATTACGCCCCGAATTCGCCCAACCTATGAAGAGACAGGAAAACACGGATTGTATGAGAACATGACGCATCAGAACACAAACATGAGAACATTTCATTGCTATTACAACAATTTACATCTCAGTACAAGATATCAGATAACAAAAGAATAATACACAGCAGAAAAATAAATATTAGAGATTTAGAAATTACAAAACAATGGAATTATATATACAAAAATATAATGCACGGTGGAAAACATCAACTACCACAACTGAAAGAAATACACGGATACAAAGCATTCCGAATATAGCACTAGCCACAATCTAGAATCCTATGAAAAGAAATATCCGCGAAAACCAAAACTACTAGCTTCCCATGTGGAAAATATGGGCACCCAGAGTTTAGGTAGAAAAAAAAATAAACTCTGAGTCAGTCACGGGACTGGTGTGGGAACTAAAACAGTTATTAACTTGATTTTAAAGTTAGGTAAATCAAGGGACAATGCCATATAACACGAAACGGGTTTACCCCCAAGAATACCAGTGCATAAAACAAACAGCGCAATGCTAAACAGAAAAATGAAGCTATTTAAGACTCAAGTCCCATCACACAATGCAACGCAGCCGGAGAATAGAGTTTTACCTTATAATAGCCAAACATTGTTATTATGAGAAATTTCATCTTTTATTATTACTATAAGTGAAGAAATCAACTTCAAATATAAATGTATCAATCATAGGCGGCGTAGTTACCATTATATTACGTCGCCATATAGGTTTACAACTAAAATCGTAAAATCACGTATTGGAAATTGGGTTTCCATCTATGAACCAAGGCAAAGGGTGTTCCTTCCGATTCAAGACACACTAGCAATGCCTCAGGATCACGCCTCTGGGCAACCCTTGGATCTTGCAGAGTTGGCCATCCGCCGATGATTAGTTATACTATAAACTATATGTTAGTCGGTTCTATCGAACCTCCAAAATAGTCAGTATCTTCAACCAATCAACAACCACTAGGGACTCAAATCAAATTCGAGGTACCTCGCTTTCTATCAATAAAATTTCCAACATCCTCATAAGTAAAATGTCTTGGCTCCATACCATGACATTACTCGTACCTAGAAACTAACATATGTCCATTTCCCTGCGTCCCGAATCCCGTTTTAGGTTCATACCAGGGAGTGAAGCTTGCAAATTAACGCTACACAAAGCTACGCTAATTAAAGTCGTGCTTTGATCATCAACCACAAGACTCTGGTTTTCAACAAAAGCCTTGATCATTTGCATCTTAGCATGCCTCATGACAATTCATGCCATACAACTGATATCTATCAATATGTAACCTCTAAGCTCATACGTCTCAGAGAAGGGTGTTAAGCAAGAGAATATATTCTCCATCACCAAACAGATATGTATTTAATAGAAATCAATCAACACAAAATGAAATCCAATGTCAGACACACATCCATTTACAAGTCCGTTCTGGGTCGAAACGAAACCAGAGGCACCATATTCCTCGTCCCATATGTCCAATACATGATAGTGGTCCTCGCATATCCCGTCGATCTCCAAGTACGTTTGTATGATCACCACTTATTACCTTGTCTTAGATGTACAGCCCAATCAAGACATCAGTAATCATCCAAACGATGTGAAGATCTCCGGTCTTCAACCACCGTCTTCATCGTCGACTTTTAGTCGCCGTATCAGTTATTTAGAATGGGATAAACCCGGTCTTTCCGAATAACTCGCGTATTTTATAATCAATAATCAAGTGATATAAAAACACATCATACACCTCATTCCAATTTAAAATATTCTTTTATTAAAATATTCACATCTTAGGGGAATGGTTCCCATTAATTTTATCAAAGATAAGTTCTTTTAAACTTATAGTTTAATCTTCCATTGGATATTATTTTCAAAAAAAATTATTATCTTTTCTCTACTTAGACCAAATTAAGGTTTATAACTTAAGTCGGGATTATCGTGCCTTACCAAAGTAATCATAATTTTATTTTCTCAATCCCAACCTATTTATCCCATGGAGCAAAACTGGTAGTATTAAATATCTAACACCCTCTGGGTTATCGGTAAATTTAATACCACTTAACATTCAAATCTAATTAAAGATTTAACTGTCACATGGAGTAAAACTGAGGGGGGAGGGGGTATAACGACCCGAACTTCCCCGGTCTCCGAACAGGAGAGAAAGAACAGATTGTTTGAGAACATGACAAATCTAAACACAAACAGAAGAACATTTCATTGCTTATTACAACAATTTACATCAAAGTACAAGAATATACAGAGTATGAACAAATAGTATACATTTGATAAATACCAGAGATTTACAAATTACAATGCAGCGGAAAATAATACAAAACACAACTGCAAGAGATACACGGATACAGAGTTTTCCGAATATCACTCCAGCTGTAAGCCAGGATCCTGTGAATATAAATCTGCAAAACCAAAACTACTAGCTGCCCATGTGGAAAATAGGGGAACCCAGAGTTTAGGTTAAAATAATAAACTCCAGGTCAGTAGTGTGACTGGTGTGAGAACTAAAATAGTTATTAAATCTTTACTTTAGAAATAAGGTAAATCAAGGGACCACGCCGTATAACACGGAACAGGTTTCCTCCCAAGAATACCAGTGCATATAACAAAACAACGCAATGCTTTTTGGAAAAATGAAGCTATTATAAAACCCAGGTCCCATCACACAATGCAACGCAAGCTGGAGGAAAAGGTTTTCCCTTATAATAGCCAAACATGTTTCGTACGTTTAAAACAAATCATTTGATACTATTATAAGTGCAAAGTGTATAAAACAACTTCAAATATAAATGTATCAATCATAGACGGCATGAGTACCATCTATCATGTCGCCATACAAGTTCTACAATTAAAAATGCAAAGTCATGTATTGGAAGTTGGATTTCCATATGTGAACCAAGCCAAGGGATCGTCCTTACCGACAATCTAGCCAAATTCTTTCCAAATCATTTATATGATTTTACACAAATTATTAATAATTTTATCAAGGCCCGTAAAGTTGATTCCCATAATGGTCATCGAACTACACTTACATCGACCTTTTCCAAATTTGATTTGGACATAATTCCAATTCCAGCCGTTAGATTTCAATTCTCTTATATTCTTGGAAAGCTCTTTTTTATATGAACCCAACGGTTCCAGTTTTAGGAGAATCCGATGGTTGGATCTCCCGTAATATCAACTCGAAGTCCATGGTCGAAATTCGCGAACGGCCGCGGCGCGGCATGTTCTATTCAGGCCATTAAATATATTATATATATTTCATCAATTTCCATTTTAAAAGGTATTTTATAAATCGTTTTAAATTTGTTTTAAAAATGATTTCAACTTCATATTCAATTTTAAATCAAAATTGAATATTCCATATCATTAGTATATAAATGATAATATTTTCAAAATATCAGATTTTGAAATCATTTCCTTTTCGATATTCATTATAAAAATGAATAAAATTGATATAAATAACGTTCACGTCAAAATGACGCATAACTAATCAACACGGCTCCATACATTTCAATATTTTCGTGTCCATCCAAAATCGAACATCAAAATCAGATTTTAATCCTTTACTGAATATTATTTTAAAATATTCATTATTTTAAAATATTCGTTATTTTAAAATATTCGTTATTTCAAAATATTCGTTATTTCTGAATTGGAATCAGACACCGTCAATTACCATATAATTTTATTTATATGGATTTCATACAACACATGTATATATCAACAATGATAAACATTCAACCATCAGCCAGAGTGCATTACACAACAGCATAAGCAATAAATATAAATAATTAACGCTTGCAACAGTCTGTCAACCCATCGATTGACATAAAACTAAACAATTAGGATTAGTGTACTTCAAATATCATTCCAATACCCGCGTGGGGTTTCAATCAACAAACACGGATTTTATTTGTGCAGTTGGGCGATGTATAAAATATATCGTCCCAATCAGTATAAGATAAATGGGTGCACATAAAAAATCATCCAATTTGTTTATGAATATTTATTTCAACACATGATTATTTTATGCAGTTCATATATAGAATAAAAATGATATTTTTGTTGTTCAAATATTTTATTCCGTACATGAATATTTTATACAGTTCATATATACAATAAAAATGATATTTTTATTATTCAAATATTTTATTCCATACATGAATATTTTATATATTTTATTCATTCAATAAAAATGATATTTTTATTGTTCAAGTATTTTATTCAGCACATGTATATTTTCTATAGTTCATTCCATCAATAAAAATGATATTTTTATTATATAAGTATTTTATTCAACACATGTATATTTTATACAGTTCAAATATATAATAAAAATGATATTTTTATTATTCAAATATTTTATTCCATACCATACAAACAACAATCACCATACAGTCCATTCAATTCAAACAAACAGTCATGGTTTGTACAATTAATGGTGTCGGGTGCTGCCAAACATCGTCTGCATCCTTGTATATATTTTACTAGAAAATAAATAGAGTGAAAAGGAGTTCTCACTGCCGGTTTCCACTCCTCCAGTCTTTTTTTCTGAATTTCTGTGCTATTTGGATTTAAATTTACCTCAAATTTTTACTTGCTCCATTTCTGACCTGGTCAGTCTCATGTTGAAGTGTCCGTCGTGGCGAATCCAATGCAACTGGACCCTGGTCAGTCTCTGTTTATTGCATTATAAATATTGATTACAATAGTTAATTAATAATTAAAACTAATTAACATTTCCTAATTACATTTCTAATACGTCTTCCTCCTTGTAACATTCCAGGAACCACCTTCCAAACTAGGTTTAGCCGTTGCGCCTCCACCATCCAACCGGACCCTGATCAACCTCCACCACGCCATGCGCTACCGCGCCTTCCTTCATCGCCCCGAGCCTCAGCCAACTCGGTGCACCCATTGGCTTGGAAATCGCGCTCGAGTTCAGCACATTTGTGCTCGAATTTCTACTTGCTCTTAACACGAAAATGGATCATGGATGTATCAATCTGAAGCTCTTGAAGAGCCCAACGATTTCATTTTGGATGTTTGATTTAATTTGGAACCATCTGGCAAAGATTTGGGTGATTTGTTTCGAACGGTTTTGGCTGTTCAATTTGGGGTTGGCAACGGCTTTGAATTAGGCTAGGGTTTGGGCAAGAAGAGGGATATTTAAATAAAATATATAATATTATTTTATTCCATTAATTGTTTTATTTTGAAAATTTGTATTCGAACTCCAAATCAAACCCAATGACTATCGTCCCTAGCTAATTAACCCCATTCCGAACACAATGGGATATGTCCGGTAAGCCGATTCGATTGTTTCGATTAGTTTTCATTTAAATTAAAATATAAATCAATATATATTTAATTTTAACATACATTTTAATTTACCGGGGCCACATACTGACTCCAAAAATTCTCGAAAAGTAAATCAAGCTATGTTTTGACGATACGGTCCAAACAAAACTAATTTCTTCGAATTCGGAGACCTTTTGAAAAACAGTCATTTTTCAGTCGATTAAATTCAAACTGAATTGAACAAACACGTTCAAATTTACCACACTCACATATTAATTACAAAAATTATGAAATTTGGAATCTAGCAATAATTTGACATTCCAAATCCAACAAAAGTGGTCTCGTCGAAAACAGAGGTCGTTTGTAAAATCGTTATTTTTAAAGGCTATATATTATATAAATTCCATAGCGACTATTCTGAATTTTCAACTGGACATAACTTTTTATTCCTGTTTTGAAATCTAGATTTTTCACATTCGTTGAAAGATATTTTCAAATAGATTCAAATATTTCTGGTTTTACTAAAATCCGGTTTATTATGAATCCTGTACATTCATTTGAAATCAAATTTTCAAACTACCGCGCCATTTCCAATTCCTTTTATAATTAAAAAAATATTTATATTCTAACCTCGATTTAAATAAATTTATACGTTCTAATTCTATTCAAAGTAAATTTCTAGTCGTAACTATTTAAAATAAATCATTTTAGTTAAACAAAATTCAGTAAAATTGCCAAAATAAAAATTTTAAATTGGTTTTGATTTTCCGGGTTGTTACAGGGGGAAGGGGGTACTCCATCTCGAACACTTCTTTTATTTAATAAATTGAATTATCACATTCACATTTCAATCCAATTAAAGATTTATTAAAACTCTAGTTCAGTTTTAATCTTCAAACATCATTATTTAATGATTATTCAACCATTGGAAATTAATCTTGTCTTTTACTTTGGTTTAAGAAAAAATGTTATTCAAAACACAGTTCATGATAAACAAAAGTCATTTTCCATTAATATGGAATCTTCATGGAAATTTGAACAATTCATAATCGATATAAATTTCCATATCGGACTAATACTATAAATGGAATAACGACAAAGCCTTTTAAATTCCATAAATAGTAAACGCCACGCCTTCCTTCACAGAAGCTCATCTAAATTATTATTAATCGAATTCCATTCAATTCCAATTTAATTACATAAACTGGAAAACTTCTCTAAATCTTATTTAAAAGATTTATTCCTTTCACTTATGGGTTCAAGAATAGTATTATTTAAGATACCATTCACAATGAACTCAAAATCCAGATCTTAAATGGAAACCATGTTGACTTATATTCAGTACCAAATTCTGAAACTAACAGGTATCGTTTTGGGAAAAACAATATCAGTATCTTCCAAATTCCCATAACAATATCTGTATAATAACGGAATCCAATATCGAAATATTTGAAGATAATTTTCATTCAAATCCATTCCAATTTATATGTTAGAAAAATTCAGGTTATTCCAAAACCATTTAAAAATCCAATTTATTAATTCTAATTATTAACTAGTTCATTCAAATAAAAATATCTTTTATCTTTTCAAAGCTTGGAATTTTTCATCCAAAATCTTTCCAAATCACTAATTTTGATTTTACATAATTTTTCCATATTTTTAGTAATTTTATTAAGGCCCGTACAGTCGGTTTCCAATAACGGCCCACCGAATTGCATTCATAGCGACCTTTTTTGAAATTTATCTAAATGTATTTTAAAATCTAACCATTCAAATTTAAATCTATTATATTCATTATAAATATCATTCGATATGAACCCAACGGTTCCAATTTTAGGAGAATTCGACGGTCGGATCTCCCGTTATGCCAATTCGAAGTTAGTGGTTGAAATCGCGAATGGTCGCTGCGCGGCGCCTTCTATTCAAGCCATTTAAATATATATATATATATAATATATTTTGTCGATTTCCTTTTTAAAATGATTTTATAAATTGATTATAAATTAATTTTAAAACGATTTCAACTTCCTTTTCAATCTTAAATCAAAATTGAATGTTCTATATCATTATAATATTAAAATGATAATATTTTCAAAATATCAGATTTTTAAATCAAATCTTTTCGATATTCACTATGGAATGAATAAAATTGACAGAAAATTCCATCCGAGTTAAAATGACGAATATTTACTTAACTCGGCTTCATATTCATTCCAATATTTTCGTGTCCATCCAAAATCGGACATCAAAATCATATTTTTGATTCTTCACTAAATATTATTTTAAAATATTCGTTATTTCTGAATTGGAATCAGACTCAATCAATTACCATATAATTTTATTTATATGAATTTCATACATTGCATGTATTCAAAAATAGTGATAAACAACTATTAAACATTCAATTCACATCCAGAGTGTAATTTACAACTATATAAGCATTAAATAATTACATGATGCTTATAACAGTCTGTCAATCAATCGATTGACATACAATTAAATCCAACGGGGATGTGAATTAATTATCATCCCCAGATCCGTGTGGGGTTTTCAATCATCAACAAACTAATTAAGCGATGTGTAAAATTATCGCCCCAATACTCGTGTGGGGTTTACATCACAATCCAAGTGAATTTATTTACAGTTTAATAATAATAGCATTAAAATTGTACACATCCATTATCCACCAAACAGATATTACAATCACAGGCCATCAATATATATTCAATTATAAAAAATAACTGTACAAAATTTTGAATGAGAGAGTTCTCACATTGGTTTCCACTCCATCAGTCTTTAATTGGCGATTGTTTTAATAAAATTAAACGAGCATTTAATTTTATCAAAAAATCCAATAGTTCCCGTTTTCGTCTCAATCAGCTCTGAAATGTAGTGTTTTTTGTCACAATCACATTGCAACTTGTTTCATTGCATTCTGAGCTCGTATTAAAAAGTTACACAAATTTATACATTAATTACATAAATAAATTTACTAAACCTAATTAATTAAAATTAATTATCCCATTAATGTTTTAAACCTTCTTCCTCATTTAAATCTGGAGCCGACTTCGAACGCTTCTTCAATTCATAGGGTTCCAGCTTGCACGCCTTCTGGTTGACCGAAGTTGGATCCACCCATGCCACGCCGATCACCTTGTCGTCGCTCATCACTGCCGTGCACCTCAGGAAGCTCGCCGCCCTATTGATGCCTCAATTGGCATGCGAACTCATTGACTTCGAGGCACAAAATCCGCCTCCAAAGGCTACTAACAATGATCATAGTCGTTGACTGAGGAGATCTCTCTAACCTCTACCATTTTTGTTCAGGAAATTTTTGAAATTATAGCTTGGATTGAGAGAAAAAGAGGCAAGAAGAATTGAACGAAAGGAATCATTCAATCGTGGGTGGTGGCATTTTCTGGGTTGACCGTGGCTTTGTTTTGACTTAGGGTTGGAAAGAAAATCCATTTATATATAATATATTTCAATATTATTTTATTCCAATTTAACTTGTTTAACGTCTCGAACTCCAAACGAATCCCAATGACTATCGCCCCTAGCTAAATATCCCCATTCCGGACACAATGAAATATATGTCATAAGCCAATTCTACTGTTTTGATCAGTTTTTATCAAAATTAATATATAAATTAATATAATGTTCAATATTGAATTTCAACGTACATTTTAATTTACCGGGGCCACATACTAACTCCAAAAATTATGAAATTGAAATCTAGCTACGTTTTACAAATACGATCCTAACAAAATTAATTTCATCCAATTTGTTGAAAAATGGCCTTTTTATTAGCTTATTAAATTTAAACTGAATTTGAAAACGCGTTTAAATTTACTACGCTCACATAATTCCAAATGACTTGAAATTTTAAACCTAACAATAATTTAACATTCTGAATCCGACAAAAGTGGTTTCCTCGAAAACGGAGGTCGTTTGCAAAATGGCTATTTTTAAGCTATATATAATTTAAATAAATATATATATATTCCATAGCGACTATTCTAAATTTTAAACTGGACGTAACTTACAATTTATAAAGTGAAATCTCAGTTCTTACATTCGTTAGACACTACTACAAAACAGATCATTTGCTTCGGTTGTTTACCCCCTGTTGCTTCGGTTTAGCAACCGAAGAAAATGCACACGACGCAAAAGGTGAAAATCTATTGCTTCTGTTGTTCAGTCGAAGCAACAAATAAGTTTGTTGCTTCCGTTATAGTCACAACCGAAGAAAGTAAAGTAGTTTTTTAATTGCTTTAAATGCTCTTGCTTCTGTTTCAATTTCGATCAGAATTGAAGCAAAAAATAGCTGACAAAAATAAAACAATAGCACATAACTATAATACCCAAATGTACAACAATATAAATACATACATAAACAAACAATTATCATTCACAGATTAATAATCAGCAACAGGTTGGACAATATGATAGCAGAATAAAATTAATTCATTGGTAATGTTAATAACCCATATACATAAAAGCAACAACATAATACAAAATGATATTCACAGCAACAATACAATGAATCATGTGACATATATAAAATAGCAATAGTGGTACAATCTTAATACAGCAAAATAAAACACCTTTCATATAAGTCAAATACTTTTTGTGAAATAAATATTTGCGCGTCTCTGAGGACAGATTTCTCTCCAGCATATTGAATTCAACTTCCACTCTGATTCATGCATAAGCTTGATATGGATACAATGTTGAAATATAAACAAGCGAATGGATTTAAGCAAAATCTGCATTAGTAAGTCTAGCTTTATCAAACGAATTCAAGTGATCATAAACATTATAAGAAAAAAAAACTTGATGGATGTGAAAAGAACTTTTAGGCTCAATGATGATATTAAACATACCTGACAAAACTTGATGGATGTAACCTATGGGGGTGCAGATACAATACCTGCCTGGACATATAAGAGATATAATAGTAGTTCACTAATTTTCTCTGTAAACAAATATATTTTTGTTCAAAAATACTAATCACTATGCATATATAACAAAACTGCATCAAAAGTAGCACCATGGGCCAACACAAGGTTTAATACAAGAGCAAAAACAATAAAGAATATCATTATTGGAGAGACAATGCTTCAGAGACCTTCTATGCAACTATGAATTCTGTTGAGGCATTGCAATGTAATTCATAAATATATTTTAGAATAGATAGATAAAATAGACAGAATTCAATTCTACATAGGCTTGTTGTAAAAGCAGATAATATATAAGATAAGGAAATAGCTCTATGCACATTTCAACTTTATCCCTCATGTTTCAGCTAGTTAGATCATATTCAAACTTCAATTCTTTAGGACATGTCAAGGGAACTTTATATCAACTTGTCTCATACAAGATTTTATTATGATATGTAAGGTTTGGTTACTTATTCTTTAGTATAGGTAGAAAAGTTCTATTATAAATAGTTTGTGAAAGATATGATTCCACATTAGAGTACTGAGTAAACAAATGCATACCTCAGTATAGGCTTACAACGCTGACATCATAGCACAATAATTACTGTTTTCTCATTTGCTGGTTGCAGTTTTCATCAAGCTCTAATTTTTCTCCGTCTCAAACCTTTCGTATAAAATAGAACAGCTTGCTACTAAAACTAACAAGTTACTTGTTGTTTAACCTTTTATGACAATAAAAGTCAAAAAGTAAAATACTTGAATAGTTCCCATGTGGAGATAGCCTATAAATCCACATCGAAAACGAAAATCCATAGCACTTGAAGCTTCGTTTCAAACACAGCAGAAACCATCTGTAAGACACAAGCTTCTGTGTAAACAATTGCTTGTGGATAATTTCAAGAACTTTCCATACTGAGATATCACTTAACCAAGAATTTACACTTCTAAAACACCGCTAATTTATTATGTCTTCTTTTAGACACATAATCTAAACCTATATCTTACTGTGCTTTCAACATTATGTCGCCTACATTACAGACTGCTTATATTGCTCATTTGGAATCCCTGCATTTCTTTGTATGCTCTTTATCTAAAAGATTCTAACTACAGAAAAATTGAAATCATATGTGTGCACAAACATGATAGAACAATGTTATATAGTCATTACCATAGCTCAAAATGCATTTAAATAATATGTGCAAAAGCATGATAAAATAATATTTAAAATCTATCACCCTAACACTCAGGTTGAAAAACAAGTAATGTAAGCAAAACAACATTTAATTTCCAAATTTTAAATTAAGAAGATAGGACCAGACATACATTGAAAGACACAACAGAATATTCGGGGATAGAGCCTGTTGAGTATATCTGTCTAGGTTTAAATCTAGCACGTACAAGTGTGCTGATGAAACTCAGTAATATTAAAACACATTTTTTAGCAACATGTGATTTGTTTGGAAATTAAATACCAATGCATACGAACACATCTTCAGTTTGTTCAAATAGCACGGATTAGGCTTTATCTAACAAACACAATATTGATCAAGATAAAGAACATAATTTAAGCATAAATCAACATCAGAAAAGTCCGATTTTTATAATACAATATATGTTTGTGCTATATGTAAGACAGCAGGAATACGGAAATCATAAACTAGTTAGAATAGCAGAAGGGTGGGAACATCAGAAGAAAGTAAATAACGATAAAACTAATACCCGAGCTATTCAATCTTGTTGGAACATAAAAGCATCGAACAAACTAAGGGCGTCACAATATTTTGGGGATGAACACCTTCGCCAGATCTTTACTAGTGGCATAGGCCGCCTTCTCAAACATGAGGCGTAGAGTTCCTTGATGGTTCTAAATGAAATCGTAAGCAGG
Source organism: Allium sativum (assembly GCA_030737875.1). Classification (NCBI taxonomy): domain Eukaryota; kingdom Viridiplantae; phylum Streptophyta; class Magnoliopsida; order Asparagales; family Amaryllidaceae; genus Allium; species Allium sativum. The sequence goes on along the minus strand of CM060921.1, from coordinate 63,801,269 downwards.
TTCTAAAGAAAACCATAAGCAGATTTGCGCCCAGCACAACGTCGTCTCCTGCAAGGCGGCGAAGAGTCTGGCAATGCCAAGATTAGAGTCGTCGCATCAGAAGGATATTTCGTTGAGATGTACAAAAGGGAGACAGGGTTACGGACGATGACTTCTATTCTATTCTCCTGAGTTTTGATAAATCGAATGTGGCGGCTGTGAGAAAAGTATTAAGGTTTTCTATACAGCGAAGGGTTAGGGAGGGAAATGAAATGTTCTACTTTTAACAGGCGCCTACATACGAAGTATTAGCGGTTTCTTTTTCTACATGGCGAAGTATTAGGGTTTGGTCCTTTTTTGTTATTATCTTTGGACTTTGCTACATCAACCGGGTTAAAAGCCAGTTAAAAACGCGAAACAGCTAAAATACTCTAATTCAACAGAAGGAAATATGTGTAATACATGTGGTGGATGAATATCAGGGGGATGATAACTCATTTAAGGGTCCATATTACTTTCGCGTAATCTCACTGCTTAAGAAAGCGGTCGTTCTAGCATTTTGGATTACCTTTTGCCAAATATGCATGATATTTGACTAATTTTAAAAGTGTATTTATTTTTTGAAAGAGTTTCTGAAAATTGGAGAGATTATTTAGTGTTAAACATTAAATATAATTATTAATTATAAATAGAAAATATAAAATACCAAACGCTACATCTTAATTCTTAAATTTTATTAATAATCGTTAAAAATTAGTCATGAATATTATATAATAATTAATTATTCAGTATTAGTTAATAATTAAAAATTATTAAAGTAAGCTATTAATTTTTATATATTACATGTACTTATTAAATACTACTTACAAATTAGATATTACACATTAAAAATTAGTCATAAATTATTAACTAATGAATATTATTTACTATTTAAGCAATATTTGTTAAAATTATTAATTTTAATAATTATTACTATTTATTATGTTGTCATGATATGTTGTCAGAAAAAAAGTTTATTAATAGTAAGCGATTGGAATCAAGTTGAGTAGAGTTGGGATTTAATATGCACAGTAAATTCTAGCAGCAGCCTTAGTAATCAAAATAAAGTAACTTCTAACACAAGCCCCCATCAAATTTATTATATAAAGCTAAATATAACGGATAACTATATATTACTTGTAGTACATTAATTAATTTTAAATTTTTATTTTCAAATTAAACATATAACACAATCATTATTTATAATTATAAAATATTAAATGCTAAATGTACTTCTAAACTATTACTATTTCTTATAAATTATAAATTATCAGATTTCTTTTTATAATTATTAATGTTTTCCTAATTGATGATTATTCATTAATTATTGATTTTTTTAGTAGCTATTATTAATTAATAGTTATTTAAAATCAATTATCAAATACTAAATATCACTTCATAAGTACTAAATCATGTTATTAATTGCTAACTATTTTTCTTAATTATCAATAATTGGTTATTTAATAGTAATTATTAATTACTGATTATTAAAAATTAATTATTGAATATTACTTCTTAAATGTGATTTTGTAATTATATATGATATATTAGATGTTAAACATTAATTATTAAATACCAAATATTAATTATTTAACATTTTATTTATTAATTACTAAATGTAACCAAAAAATATTAACTATAATTTACTAGTTATTAATAGTTAACTGTAATAAATTATTATATATACAAAAAATAACTATTGATTATTTAAAATAGTTATGAATTATTAATTGGTAATCGATGATTATAACAAATTATGAATATGAAGTATACTTGTTTATGATTATCAATATATACATTAGCTCCAATTAAATTAATTAGCAATTGCTTTGGTGTATTTGCTTCGGTTCCTAAGCAACCGATGGAAACCAATGCAAAAATTATATTTGCTTCGATGCATTTGCTTCGGTTGTTAATAATCTGAAGCAAATAATACTATTTGCTTCTGTTGTGATCACAACGGAAGCAAATAACACTATTTGCTTCGATGCATTTGCTTCGGTTGTTAACGAACCAAAGCAAATAATACTATTTGCTTCTGTTGCGAGCACTACAGAAGCAAATAACACTATTTGCTTTGGTGCATTTGCTTCGATTGTTAATTTAACACAAGCAAATTATATTATTTGCTTCGGTTTTAAAGACAACTTAAGAAAATAAGGCGAAACAACAGACATATTTTGTACTAGTGAGAAAATTACAATTCAAAATATTCCATTGTTTCTTGTTTTACTGAAATCCGATTTATTTTGAATTATGTACATTCATTTGAAATTAAAATCGAATTTTCAAACTACCGCGTCATTTTGAGTTCGTTTTAATTAAATTTTAAATTCTTACGTTCTAACTTCAATTCAAATAGATTTTAAATCGTTAATTCTTGAAATAAATCATTATAAATACTTAATTTCCATCAAAATCATTTAAAAATAAAATTTTAAATTGGTTCCAAAATTCCGGGTTGTTACAATCTCCCCCACTTAAAATCTTTTCGCCCTCGAAAAGGAAGATAGAATCGAAGGTTGTTTACTTAATCAACTCCACCTTCGCTTGACTCAAGTTCTTCATATTTTTAGTTTCTAAGAACTTTCTAATTTCACAAAAATTTGACTATCGCCTTAAATTTTTGAAAAATTTCACCATAACCACTTTCGTACGAGTTGATCAGTAAAACCACAACTTTCCTCATAGGGCCCGCATCAATCAAAAAGAAAAAGAAAAAGCTAAGCAGCTTGCCAATTGGCTCATAAAATCATCAAACCCAAAAAATATAGTAAATATGTACCAATTTGTCGGACATACAATTTTATTCATCTTCTTAGCTTCCATAACCTGGCATGCTCAACATATATATATATATATATATATATATATGTATATGTATGCAATTTCAATCAATTTTCAATTCAGTAATAAATTCGATTTGGCTAAATTTTACCCTTCCATTTCACATTGGTTTTATTATTCCAATATTTTAATTAGTCAAACTAATTATCATCCATCACAACCAGAAATCAATTAGTTGATTAGCTTTCCAAACATAAAATTTTAATATAATTAAAAATCATATTTTCTATGCCCAATCACAAACAATAAACTCTAACTAAGTTTTGGTTCTCACACCAGTCAATTGAAAATATATAGATATCTCACTTTCGAAACTCGAACATAAATGCTGATGATGCTCGAGTTATCATCAGAATCATCTTCGGGCGACTAGAGTGTGATTCTATATCTATCCAGTATATCTGAAACTTCGAATATACGCTAGCTAGGCATATATGAAAAATCTTCTTATACTCGATAGTCCAAATTCAATGTAAAATAAAATACCCAAATACGAATAATAAGATATAATTTTCAAAACTAAATTTGTTTTCATAAATAATACTCTTCAAACTCATTCTAGGGCATTACTAACCTTATCTCTAACGAGTCATTCTTATAGGATATTACTAATCCTATCTCTGATGAATTCTTTCGTTTGATTCTAATATGTCTTATTCTCGAGCTTTGTAAACCAAAACTCTGATACCAAAATGTTACGCCCCGAATTCGCCCAGCCTCCGAAAAGAAGGAAAAACGCGGATTGTATGAGTACACGCGTCATAACACAAACATGTGAACATTTCATTGCTATTACAACAATTTACATCAGAGTACAAGATATCAGAGAACAAAAGAATAATACACAGTGGAAAAATAAATATTAGAGATTTACAAATTACAAAATAGCGGAAATATACATACATAAACATAAAGCACAGTGGAAAACATCAACTACCACAACTAAAAGAAATACACGGATACAAAGCATTCCGAATATAGCTCCAGTCGTAATTCAGGATCTTGTGAAAAGAAATCTCTGCGAAAACCAAAACTACTAGCTGCCCGTGTGGAAAATATGAGCACCCAGAGTTTAGGTAGAAACAATAAACTCCGAGTCAGTCATGGGACTGGTGTGAGAACTAAAACAGCTATTAACTTGATTTAAAGTTAGGTAAATCAAAGGACCACGTCGTATAACACAGAACAAGTTTACCCCCAAGAATACCAGTGCATAAAACAAATAGTGCAATACTAAGCAGAAAAATGAAGCTATTATAAGACTCAGGTTCCATCACACAATGCAACGCAGCCGGAGGATAGAGTTTTACCTTATAATAGCAAAACATGCTTGATATATGAAATTTCATCTTTTATTATTACTATAAGTGAAGAAATCAACTTCAAATATAAATATATCAATCATAGGAGGCGTAAGTACCATTATATTACGTCGCCATATAGGTTTACAACAAAAATCGTAAAATCACGTATTGGAAATTGGGTTTACATCTATGAACCAAGGCAAAGGATGTTCCTTCCGATTCGAGACACGCTAGCAATGCCTCAGACGCCTCTAGGCAACCCTTGGATCTTGCAGAGCCGATCATCTGTTGATGATTAGTTATACCATAAACTATATGTTAGCCGGTTCTATCGAACCTCCAAAATGGCCAGTATCTTCGACCACTCAAGAGCCACTAGGGACTCAAATGAAATCCCAGGTACCTCGTTTTCCATCAATAAAATTTCCAACATCCACATAAGTAAAATGTCTGGACCCCATACCATGATGTTACTCGTAGCTAGAAACTAGCATATGTCCATTTCCCTGCGTCCCTAATCCTGTTTTAGGTTCATACCGGGGAGTGAAGCTCGCAAATTAACGCTACACAAAGCTATGCTAATTAAAGTCGTGTTTTGGTCATCAACCACAAGACTCTTCTTTTCAACAAAAGCCTTGATCATTTGCATCTTAGCATGACACACTGACAATTCATGTCATACAACTGATGTCTATCAATATATAACCTCTAAGCTCATACGTCTCAGAGAAGGGTGTTAAGCAAGAGAATAAATTCTCTGCCACCAAACAGATATATATTTATTAGAAATCAATCAACGCAGAATGAAATCCAATGTTAGACACAATTCCATTTACAAGTCCATTCTGGGTCTGAACGAAACCGGAGTCACCTTATTTCTCGTCCCATATGTCCAATACAGGAGAATGGTCCTCGCATATCCGGTCGATCTCCAAGTACGTCTGGACTATCACCACTTTTTACCTTGTCTTGGGTGTATAGCTCAATCAAGACATCAGTAATCATCCAAACGATGTGAAGATCTCCGGCTTCAACCACCGTCTTCATCGTCGACTTTTAGTCGCCGTATTAGTTATTCAGAATGGGATAAACCCGGTCTTTCCGAATAACACGTGTATTTTATAGTTAATAATCTAGCGCTATAAAAACACATCATACACCTCATTCCAATTCAGAATATTCTTTTATTAAAATATTCACATTTTAGGGGAAAGGTTCCCATTAATTTTATCAAAGATAAGTTCTTTCAAACTTATAGTTTAATCTTCCATTGGATATCATTTTCAAAATATTTTGTTATCTTTTCTCCACTTAAACCGAATTAAGGTTTATAACTTAAGTCGGGATTATCGCTCCTTACCTAAATAATCATAATTTTATTTTCCCAATCCCAACCTATTGATCCCATGGAGCAAAACTGGTAGTACTCCATATTTAACACCCTTTGGGTTATCGGTAAATTTAATTACCATTTAACGTTCAAATCTAATTAAAGATTTAACTATCGCATGGAATAAAACTGGGGGGGGGGGAGCGGAGGGGGTACTCCATCTCGAACACTTCTCTTATTTGATAAATTGAATTATCACATTCACATTTCAATCTAATTAAAGATTTATTAAAACTCTTACAGTTTTAATCCTCAAACATCATTATTTAATGATTATTCAACCATTGGAAATTAATCTTGTCTTTTACTTGGATTAAAGAACAAATTTTATTTAAAACACAGTTCACGATAAACCCAAAGTCATTTTCCATTAATATGGAATCTTCACGGAAATTTGAACAATTCATAACCGATATAAATTTCCATATCAAACTAATACTATAAATGGAATAACGGCAAAGCCTTTTAAATTCCATAAATAGTAAATGCCTTCCTTCATAGAAGCGCATCTCGAATTGTTGTGTTTGAAAAAATTTAATGAATAAGTTAATATTAGTATACATTAACTTTTATGGTTCATAGCTAATTTAAATATATGTATCTAATCGTCAAAAAATAAAGCGAATTGAGGTGAACTTTATATCCAAGTTGCGATATGGAGTTCAAAGGTGGGTTTCCGTCAAAAGAAAATAAATTCTGTTGGTGTTAACTTTTTATTTTATAAAAGTATATTACAACACACATTTTAAATTTGTATGTTGCTAGTTTTATACAAATAATTTACTAGTCTTTTAATTTATAAACGAATCATCATCATCATTAGTTTTAATCTTATTTCTTATAAAGAAAAAGAACTATGTTTATAAACTATATATGTATTCATTGAAATTTAAAGCATGAAAATAGACTTGATATATGTTAATGAATTACCTAATTTCATGGTACATCAAAATTAAACTCATAAATGTGTTACCATCGATATTAAAAGTTGAAGTTCATAAATGAGTTTTTATAATTGATTTATTTACTGATTTTGTTCTTTATTGGTGTTGGTGAATTAACATTAATTTAGTAATATAGAAAGACCCTGAAAACCTTTCGATGTGGATGTTCTTCTACTTGGACATGTAGCTTCCTTCACTCCTGCTGCTCTAGCAGCAATATCCCTAGTCAGTTCATCCTCATCGTCAAATACAAGTTCATCTTCATCATCGGATGCATCATTCATATTTTCAGTTAACTATTCATTACAATCATCAATATCATTCAAAGATATTAGATCAAGGGTGTCACGAATATTATATCTTCTTTTTAATGCTCGATTATATTTAACAAATACCAAATCATGAAATATTTTTATGTTGCAGACAAATCGTATAAAGATATTTGATATATTCACACATGCAGATTTTTTTTATCCAAAATTATGTTTTAGAGCTGCTTGAATATTTATTTTCTGAGAATGCTCTCTTTCTCTAAAACTGTTTCTCTTGATTTATCGTTCATGGATTCTCGATCTCATTCATTTGCTTTTGCACATTTGCTCTTGATTTATCGTTCATGCAAATTTTCATGATTTGTGGACAACTGATTAATGAAATATTTGTATGTCCAATTGTAATCTATGAAAATATGGTAACCAAATCATAAGAAATTTACATGTCCAAGTGGGCCAAAAAATAATTTTAACACAGTTTGCGACAAAAGCATTTACTTTTTCGGGTTAGAATAGGAACCAAGATGCTCAATAAGATTAAGAGAGTTAATTAACAGTACTAAGACAGGACTTAAAATTGGTTCTAAGTATTTACTAAAAGTTGAAACCAATCAGAAAGGAAGTTTGTTAACAAATTGTTTCCGAATTACGCTAATCATAACCAAATTCATTGTTCATCGGAAGTAAAAACCAGTTCCAATTTTTCCATGGTAAATATACACATAACAGTAATGAAAAGTACCTTAAATTAGCAAACTATAATAATTAGCATATCAAAATAGTCACCGTAAACGGGTAACAATGATTTGTAGATTTAAGAGGAAGGCAAGCTAAATTAATATAACTGAGAAAATAAAAAAAGAACCCGAGGAGGGTGGACAAAAATAATTGCCGCGTTAAAAATATTACCTCATCGCCAAGCACAGAAAACCAATGAAAACCACGGTTTAACATCTTTTCCTTGCTATGTACCACCGACATGCAATAAAATCAGTCAAATGGAGGTGTGTAAGAGTATACCCAACACATTGAGTTTATGTCATATAGACCAAGGCGAATAAACGGAGGTGTGTAATAAACACTAATTGTAAAGTTCACCAAATTACGTTGAACGAAATTGGTAAACATTTTCGGACTAATTAATCTTGTACTAAACTTTGTATTAAAGTTTTCCAAATTATGTTGAATGAAATTAGTGAAAAAATTCAAAACCTATGTTTGCATGATTTTATGACCACAAAGGGAAAAACAATTTAAAAACAATTCCCCTATTCGATACAGAATTGCAATAAATACGATGATAAATATCATTTTTCGACCATTTCCTCGGCAATAAATATGGTTATGAATGTCATAACAGACGATATCTTACACATAAAAAATGACGAGCATGCCGTAGTAGATAAAATATTATCATACAATATAATAAACATGCAACAAAATTGGGCATGTACTTTTCGGTTGATCAATCTATCTCACAATCCGTAATTACTCAGTTTAACCAGATTCTCCCATTAGTGGAATGCTTGGAAAATTTTAAAACAGTAATGAAAAAAGGGTACTGCAATGATACAAGGATCACATGAAAATAATGAACAAATAGTTGCTTGCTATGATATCTCAAGCGTTAGTTGAAATGATCGTTGGTCGATTGCAAAACGAAATTTGGGCACCAAAGATTGTTTTTATGCATATCAATGAATTCAACAAAAGGTGTTCCATTAGGGGAACCTGCACTGCCCGGCTTGTAGTCAGATTCACCTTGATCCTATAATTAGAAAAGAAACAGGCCATGTTCAAAGAACAAAAATTTCAGAATTGTACATGTAAAACAACAAAAATATATTAAAAAACATCCAAAAATTTAGACATACTTAAGTAAACATATCAATAGTTCACAGTTTTATCCTAACTGACTAACTTAGGTGGTTCAATAAACAAAATAGCCAAACATAATCGTTGCATAAATTTAAGAAACGAGATTAATAAAATTATACAAGTGGATCATCACTACAGTTGCAAACAATCCATTACCCTTGCTCCAACCCTGTCCAGCTTGGCCACAGTGGCCTTTGCCTTCAATCCGCCACCAGCCATGAAAGCCTCCACCATTCTCTCTCCAATCTCCTTCCCCTTCTCTTCCACATCAACCACGGCCACTACAGTAGGTCCTGCTCCGCTAATGGTGCAGCCAAATGCCCCTGCCTCTACAGCTGCTTTCTTAACCTGCTCCATACCCGGAATCAACCTCATTCGTTTAGGCTCTACTATCATGTCTCTTCCCATTGATTCCCCCAGTACCTTCACATTTCCTTCCAAAATTCCAGCCACCAACGCTGCTGCCTGACTCGAATTCGCCACATGCAGTTTCATGTCCACCTCCTTAGGCAGGACCTCCCTCATCTTCTTTGTTGGCGCCTCAAACTCCGGAGTTACAAGCACGAAAACAAGCTCCTTCTCATCCGGAAACTTCAGTCTCATTATCTCAAATGGATCGTAGCTTCTTACCAGAACGAAACCACCAAGAATAGCAGGGGCGATGTTATCTGCATGGTAACCACTAACCCTCTTCTCTGATTCCAATCCTGCGAGGATAAGGTCATCATCATCCAAAATATTTCCAAAGAAAGCATTGACAGCGACAGCAGCTGCTGCAGCTGAGGCTGCGGATGATCCCAATCCAGAACCTAATGGCAACCCCTTGTTCAGCTCCATGGATAACCCTACAGATTTGATTTTGAGCTTCTTGAGAACTTCTATCGCGGCTATGCCAGCGCAGTTGAAGTTTGGATTCTTTGAGAGTTTTGGGGCATGGAGGATGTTGGAGATTGCCACTTGACCGGGAGTGATGTCAGGATTGACGGAGATGGTGACAGTATCGCCGAGGGAGTCAACGGCACAGCCAAGGAAATCGAACCCAGGGCCAAGGTTGGCGACAGTGGCCGGGGCAAATGCGGTGAGGGTTTTGTAGAGTGGAGCTGGATCTAGGGTTGGGGTTTTGGGAGGTGAGGTTGTTAGATGCTGACAGTGGATTCTGAAGTAAGAAGATTTAGTGTAAGAAGAATGTTGTTTTTGACTGCAAAAAAACTGAGTGGGAGACGGAAAGGTAGAGATAGCTGCCCCTGCCATTTTGTGCCGGTTTTCAGTATTGGTTGGCTACAGTTAAGTATAGAAAGGAGAAGGCAAGGTGCTCTATATTAGCCAGTTACGGTTTAATTATATGGACTGAAATAGCACTAGACTAATGCTCCACATATGGGAAAATGGTACTCCTGTATACATAGAAAGGAAATGAGAGTTAATATTTAATAACATCCATAATCATAAACAGACTTGAGCAGTAATGGTACATAGTAATAAACATTAATAAAAGAAGGTAAACAAACTCAGGAAAATCATAAATTCAAATTGAATAGGAAAATAACATCATAGTTTCAATTTTTTTAATTAACACTACGCAACAACATCGTTGTAAAGAAAGTGAACGATGTTCCATGCATAGGACAAAATAATTTTGCCTCTCTACTTCTTAATATTTATAAGATTTGAGACATGATACATGCAAAAACTTAAAATCTGAGTCATCAACATACATGAAATGAAGCGATCAGAGAATTTCAATTGTTAATTATAGTCCTTATTTATCATAATCGCCTCTATAAGAGACATCAACTGCAAAATTTCAGTCTTGCAGTTTTTAGTATAGCTTTTTCCATTTTACCCCTCTAGACAGATCCACCGATTTCACATTATTGGTGAGCTAGCATAATACCTTAAACTCTAAGTCGATATGGAAATGAAAAGAAATAAGACAATTGAGCTCATGACATCACTATTATAATTAATCGATGAAATGTTTGATAATCAAATGATAATCAAAGACGAATCAAATAAAAAGGAGAACATTTCATCTTTGCAAGAAAACAATCACACTTTTTATCATTGGAAGGCAACTGTTTTAGGATGAGATTTAGCCTAAACACATCATAACAAATTATCAAACGCTGCCAAGACGAGTAAAGTGTAATACTTGCCACTGTCTATCCTACTTCTACCTGGTTACGTTAATAGGATTATCAACAGTTTCAGGTGTAATTCCTACATGATGAAGACAATTTTGAGAGTGACGAAATTGCTTCACTAGTACGTATAATCATATATTCATTTTCTTGTTACATAATCAATCTGTACACTAGTAACAGGAAAAAAAACATTAATCCATCCTACCAGTTTACAATATTAAGGGTATTTGGATTTTGGTAGGGTACAACGAAAACAAAAAATCCGCCGTACCCAACCAAAATTCAAATACCCTTAATACAGCACTCGCTTTATTCTATCCTAATCGTTTTCAGGCCGCAGTTATCTTCTTCTTCCATATTCGTTGATTCTGACAAAATCGCATTATTTTTTTGTTTATTTCGTACATCCTTCTTTTCAATTTGATTAGATCATTTAGTTTATTGTTATTTACTGCAATGGCTCCTTCTCACCCAGTGGCGTAGCCAGGAAATGAACCTGGGAGGGGCAAGATACTAAGCATGTGGGGTTGGGGGGCGGCAGCCCCCGAAATTTTTTTTTTACCCCATGTTGAACATGCATGAATATCATTTCAAACCAACACAACTACAGAAGTCATGGTTTTTGTTGAGCTAGGCCATGGTTTTTCAGTGAAACATTATTGGAAAAAAATGAACCTATACATGCTAAAAATAACAAATCACAAACAATAACGATAGACTAACCCTCCTTTCATGTTACAGTCATTGTATGTCAAACAATTTAAGTACACTAAAATTGCTCATTCATCCAAATCAAACAAACTATCCAACCTAACACATAAAAAAAAGGGTAAACAATCCATTAAATAAACCAACAAATCATCCAAACTAATAATCCCCAAATTTACACAAGCAAAATATTATTTCTACAGCAAACAGTTGAAACAACGATCCGCTTTCATCAAAACGAACTTGCAGCAAATCTATAGTATTAAATCCTAATGAAAATCGCATGGACCAAATCAGTAGATCGAAGTCATTGATTCACTCACCATCCGTTTGCAAGCAACAGCAGTCCTACGAGGAGATCAGAGTGAGCAACAGCAGTCCTACGGAGGTGCAGCGGAGGAGAGGCGGTCGTATGGAGTGCCGATTCGATGGAGGCGAGATCGATTAGTTTTTTCTTCTCTTTTTTCCGTCAGATGGAGTGCCGATACGGTATGAGTTAGGGTTTGATTTTTGATTCAAGGTGCTATTTATTTAACACTATTATAAGTTAAGTTTTCTCGATTTAGTGATATTTTTTCTGATTTTTAGTGCAGAAGTACTCTGAGGTTTCAATCGGTTATTATTTCCATTTTTTTTTAAACTGAAAAATCGGGGAAAATGGTAATTTTTTGAATAGATTACCAGTTAGCATATGCTTGATATGAGTGCTCAAAGGAAGACAAAGATGTTGATGTTTAAATTCTTGCAACATCTTTCCCATACAAAGTTAATAGAAAGTGGAGCTTAGTGTAACAGTGAAGTCAAAACCCGTGGAATTTACAAGAAACAAATCAATATGTAAGGATGAAGAAATAAATGCAATATATGTGTATATCTGTTTCTTATCAGAAGCATACATTTCAGTGGAGGTGGAACTGGAATTTGCTTTTTTTTTTTTTTTTTTAAGGTTGTCTTATGACAAACAGCGGCGGGCGCATTTGGAGCCCAGGTAGGGCAAAGGCCACATCTCAAAATTGCAAACTGAACTACAAAGATTAAAGAGTTTATGCTTGGCCCTAGCTGAAAAATGGGATCCGCCCTACCTAGGCTTCAAGACCTCGAACGTTCAGCTAAATTTTCTTCTTTTTACCTACCAGCTGTGGTCATTTACCACTTTTTCCTGTCACAAACAACCTTCATTTTAACAAAGCATTACTTATAATTGACCTGCAAGGCTTAAACATTGCTTACATATATAGAGAATAGAATTTTGAATTTTTGTGATGTGGGACTAAATCTCTTTTTCTTTTTCGCCCTACCTCACTTCGGAAGCTAGGTCCGCCACTGATGACAAATTAGATGTTTGCATTTATATGTTAACGTTGTGACGTTTGCATATATTCAACACTATTCTAGAGTGGTTACCAGCAACCGTAGCTATGAAGTTTCCCTAGTTAGTTTCATACACTGAATCAAGAATATTGCATATGGTTGTTGTCCATTTCCATGGCCTTAATACATGCTGAATCAAAATAACATGGTCAACGTGAACTTAAATATGGTCATATGATACTACTTGCCATGAAGTTCATAATGCTTTTTTTATCATCCAAGCCATGAAGTTTATCTTATATGAAATCTTAATAAAGGAAAAAAAATATTACTGGTTAATAGTTCACTGTTTAATTTTGTTAGTTTTGGTTAACAGGGCCGGTCCTAGGACTTTTGGTACCTAAAGCGGAAAGCGAAAAAGAGGCCCTCTACAGATGAGATTGTATGACATCAAAATAATTTATAATATTTAAAAATAACGAAAAGATAAAAAAAAACAAATAAATTTATTCGTAATAATAATCCAAGTTATTTAACAAAAATATACTAGTTACTTATGAACATTTAACAAACCATTTGAGGTACTACCTCATACAAGAAATGGCTAGAACCTTATTCATTTTAAAGAGCATCCAAATTTTAAGATAAATATTGATTTATATCATGCAACATCTACTTGCAATGGACTCCTTTTACTGCAATTTTGTTATATTTCCAATTTATTATGTATCATTAAGATCAACAAAGTATGTTTTTCTAACTTTTACCTTAGATTTTTCATTCTGTTTGGTAAACTTCTCCTCATACAACGTTATTTTCATTCAGATATGGTGAGCAACTATGGTATAGTATAAGCTTTCTCCTTATGTAATGTGTTTTGATATTATAAATTTCTTATGCATGAGCTGATAACAAGACTTTATTAGCGGTTTAAGTGATTCCCAAGTGAAGACTTGAATGGATTATCTTTAACGTTTCTATTTTGATCTAAGGCTTAAATGAATCATGGCATTAAATTATACTATTTAAATTTAATAGGATCCAAAGTTTGACGTGTCTTCCCATATTAATCCGAAGTTTGGATTATTTTTAATTAATCCCAAGTTTAGGGGGTCCCTTCCCATATTGATCCCGATGACTTATTAACTTGTTGTAGCCGGTTATCAAACTTAAATTCGTCTTCCCCAAACTAGTTCCCCCCTCCAGAAAAATCATTTGGGAAAGAAGAATTTAAGTTTGATAACCAGTTACAACAAGTTAATAAGTCATCGGGATCAATATTGGAAGGGACCCCCTAAACTTGGGATTATTTAAAAATAATCCAAATTTCGGATTAATATTGGAAGACATGTCAAACTTTGGATTATTCATATCAATTAATCCAATTTAATATCTGAATGCATTTAATTCATCAAATTCAATGTTGTATTGTCAGTCCATATAAAATTACATGGACAATAGATACTCAAAATTTTCTGTCGTTGCATCCTTTTCCATTCATGGCAGTTATACTACATTTTTAGATTTGGCTAAAAAAATGTTTATTCACATAAATCTATTTCCTTCTACCATCTTTGAATACCAATATATTAAATTGACACTAAATAATCTTTGATGCATTCCTGAATGCTAGAATAAATTGGTGTCAGATTAAGTCAATGCGCTTGAATAAACAGTTTCTTAAACTTAGAGCTTCAAAAACATGGTATGAATTGATTATCAATTCTGCTTATCAATTTCTTTTTGAAGGAAACGGTATATTCTGACTTATGATAGTTTATAATTGGTTAATGTGTCTAGACTATTACCAACACGACATTAAGTTATTCAGTAATTTAGGATCAGTTTCTACGTCCATTTAGTTGATAACATACAATTAATTCGATTACAATTTACAAATTTACAGAACCAATTTTATTAATTCACCAAATAACAATCTGAACAGTCTTTGAGCAGTCAATTTACAGATTTATTTGAGCAATAAAAGTGAACTGTGTTACTGTCTGAACTTCAAAAAAATTGAACAAAAAATAATTCGATTACAAATTTACAGAACCAAAATTAGACAGTAATTTAATTTCTACAACAATTCATTAATTCACCAAATAACAATCTTTATTCACTAATTCAGTAAGTCAAGTTATTGACTAATTCTAATTCTGTATGTCTGAAAGTGAAAATGCAGTAATTACTAATTTACGATACAATACAAAATAAAATTTTCACATAACTGCATAATCTAGGTTATTGAATTAGAATTACTAACCAGTTATGATGAAGGAAGAAGAAGATCGCTGTCGCCGTCGGAGAAGATTTCGATTCGGATTAAAATCGCGATTAGAAGTATAGAAGCTGTTTAGGAATCGATCGCGATGGGTTTATTTTGATTGATTCAGTGGCTTTGCTAAAGCTGCAGATCACGATAATTTATTTATTTTTTTGGTAGAAGAAGTGGCGATGATGGCGCCCCTGAAATTTTGGTGCCCTAAGCAGCCGCTTCTGCTGCTTTAGGGTAAGGCCGGCAGTAGGTGTTGGCTTTGTCGTTATTTTTTTCTACTATGTGATCTTAAATTTTTACTTGTATAATCAGTGATAAATGACCAGGAAACAGTTAAAAGTGGTAAACCACATTATGATGCTTAATAAATAATAACTGTGCCCCATAAATATAGCGTAAGCCCTCTGTCTATCTCTAGCGTTAGAACTCTGGACATGTGCTCCTTATTTTGGACTTTGTAATAGATTGGATTCTTGATATAAGTACCCAACTCCAATTCAGTAACACTAAATATAAATAAAAAAACAGCATCCCACGTAAAATAAAATAGAAACAGTACAGGGGAGAAAAGAAATACATGCATGTAGAGTCTACTCTTGAATATAAATGTTGTGATCATCTCGCCATTTAGACATATATCTAAGCACATAACTCTGCAAGTCTAATGTTATCTGGGCCTTAAGGGTTGGAGATCAAAAGAAAGCCCCGACAAGCCCATGAATTTTTTTATGCAAACTCCAATTGAGAGCAAAACAGATTCGCACCCATCATCAACACAATCAAGTAATATAAAAGGATAACATTTACATTTGAATACAAAAAAGTAACTAGGGAAATGTTAGAGCTAGGGATGCATACATTCATCATTTATTTTTATTTTTTGATATAGAAAGACATATATATTCATTTATATGTTAATTCACTAATATGTCAAAATAACTCAAATCACTTTCATATATGTTCACAGGTAACCACTATAGCAAATAGCTTCAACAACAGCAAATCAAATTAGCTTTGTTTGCTAAAGAATAGACAACTCCTTAATTTAGAGAAAGCAATATAAGTTCATATTGACACCCATTATCATCTTCTATCGTCATCAATGTTACTACTATATCTAACTATATAGATTCTTGTGGTTAATTTAACATGTAACTATATACCTATTATTATCAGTGTATGCATTTTTTGATACACGCTAATGTGATCATGAATGGATATACATATGCATGCTTTGCGTATTGATTTTCCGATATATGTTAAGAAAAGGTACTAAATTTAAAGCTAACTTTAAAAATAAATAAGAATGAATATACTTGTTTTTTGTTTGCTTCCATATAGTTGCAGTCTTTGGCTGCTCAAGTTTATAATTCAGTTATTTACAATGTTAAGCTTGAACTTTTGTTTAAACATGAATATATACGGTTCAAGTTGGGACATGCATTTTTTAGGCAAATGATGTAGGGCTTTCTTTTATCTTGTGTATGGGAAAAATATATATGAGCAACTTATTTTAGTCTTTTATTTATGAAAAAAATACATGAGCAACACAGTTTTTTATCTAATTTTAAAATTTAAACAACTTATGATATGAAGTGGCCACGTGTATCTCTAAGCTAAGGATGAGATGTACCATTAGCAGCTAAGAAGAATCGGTACAATTTATAAGTTCATATAAACCCAATCTGATGCATGTTTCGGAGTCTAACATTTACTATCCTCCTATAATACGTATTAATTACTTCTTAGGCATATTCTACTTTTTTGTAGATTAACGTATTGATTACTATGCCTAAGGGGATTTGGCACAACGATAATATCAGTACAAAACCTCCAAATCCTCTATTTTATGTTTTGTGCAAGAATTGTCAATTTATTGGGTTTGTGGATCTTGATCTTAATATTGAATTGAGAATAAAAGGGTGGTGAGTTTCTACTTCATGTAATTTATCCTTATGTCTAAATATTTGATTGTAACCTAAAAGGGTTTAGATTTGGTTTGATTCATGATTTGATTAGGTTTGGGTTCTATTTTGAATCCAAACGTATTCGTACTTGAACCCTATCAAATATAAACATTTTTATGTGCAATACACCAAAAAGGGGTGAATTAGATAAAGTGGAGCCTACAAATATACATGTTTGTATTTATGAATATATGTGTATATATGTATTTTATACTCTATTCTTGATCCATTATTAAAATCATTCCAGTAAGCCAAGGATGCAAGTTGTATTTTCCGTTCACTACTCTCTGTTACTATGCTATTATACCATCATGCCTAAAATGTAGCGGCTTAAATATTTAAATTAACTTGTATACATTTAAACTTAGGTCAAGTTGACAATTTTTACCTCGTTAACGTTCTCTCATTCATACGAAAATTAGCGTTATTAATACATTTTAAATATTATATTTATATAGTGTAATTAACGTAATAATGACATAATAAATGCGATTAGGATAGGATTCAAATTTGAAATGTCCACATATATATTGATTGCTTGTGTGTGTATAGAATGGCTTTACATATATTAATAGTGACACACAGGCATGATGTTAGTTGACATTTGTGGTATAAATATGCCTGGAACCAACCGACAAATCCAGTAACCACAAGTAGGCCCAACTAATGTGAGAGGTCTAGGTGCCATAAGACATTCAAACTTAGTACACTATGACACAAGGTTAAACCTACTTGTAGCAGAAGCCTACCCGGAACCGCCCTGCATATCCAACTTATATAATATACGGTTTAATGTGGAAGGTCTAGTGTATGTGTGTGTGTGTATATATATATAATTCTATTGTGTGTGAAATAGGCAGGTTTACTACACCTTGAGACAGTCTTAAGTGGCTGACTCTCTTCTTACCTAATTTGGGTCTTAAGTGGTTAGGACTAGGATCCTCTCCGAATGTTTATTCCTTGGAGAGGAACTAAATTCATGGGACCCACCTTTATTAGATTCGAAGTAAGCCTATGAGTCCTCCTTCTCTAAAAGTGGTTAGGCATAAGCAGCAATAGAGTAGGTAGTTCACAAGGGATGTCTACTTCCTCTAGAAGCCTATAGGGGCTCAACCAGAGACAAGATTGGTATATAAAAGATATGTGGTCATTGCATGCTTACCAACTGTCTAAGGGAAGACTTGTTGTATATAACAGTGTTGTATACACAATTATATGATTTTTGTTTGATGATAACAACCAAATAAATATTATTTTAAATGTGTTTGTTACTGTACTATTCTATTTATACATCACAAACAGGAGTATAATATTTATATTTAAATAGAATACGACTGTACAGACATTCATATATTCATACAGTATTTTATTTAAATTAAATATTATACTTCAAACATTCAAACAGTACAACTATTTATAACTCCACTATTTACAATTCAAATATTTTTGAATATTTCTAACATGACACATTTGAAATTGTACTATTAAAATATTCAAACCAAATAAACAGATTGAATTGAACAACAAAATATATTTTATTTCAATCACATCTGTTTATTACAAATGACAGTACAATTTTTAATCACGTCTACAAACACTCTCATATACAGAAATTCCTCACTTATACAATCACCTTTATACACTGACTCATCACTCATCAATCTTCATCTTTTGTCTTCACAGCTTTTTAACCAGTCCAGTCACCATCTTCATACCTATCATAAGAAACACACACACAGAGTACACTGCAAAAAAATAAAACTGAACACATGCAAATAAAAAATTATTTTAAATTTTATTTGCCTCAGATTTTGGTGTGTTTCTCATCATTTTCTAGATCTAGTACGAATCCTCTAATACAGACTGCTTGTGATATTCACAGTGATACGCTGTAAATACCACAAGACAGACTGATTTCTGGAGCCCACATATCAACCTCGCACAACCACACTGGTTTGCTGATCAGAATCATCATTAGCTGATTTTGAACAGCCTCAACACAGTGTAGTAGGACTGCTGATTACAAAAATATACGTCTATCATCCGAGTATCCCACAAAATATAAAGTTGCACATTCAAAACACATGTATACACAAATAATTGTTTGCATATACACATGAGAATATGCAGGTAAAAGCCCAAATCAGAAATGGTCAATCTCGAGCCAACACAGCCAAGTCAAAAATGGTGAACAAACATTTCAGCCAAATCAGCGTGTACATGGTATGTGCACAAGACTCTGGAAAATATCAAATGTACACAGCAAATTCCAAAGGTGCAATAGGGTATCTTAAGAACAATAGCAAGCAACAATGTCACACATCAAAGAATGGTGCATAGGCTAGCATGGTGACAAAGCTAAAGTCGTGCCAGTTGAAAAGTGGACAAACAAAAGTTGTCGACATAAATCAAAATGGACCAGCACATACAAGGTGCAGCCGATCAGCATTAGCACAAGTACAAGCATGGTCGAACCAAAGTGCAAATAAGAAATGACACTTGTGTTACAGCAAGTGCAGCGGCATGGTAAACAAGGATAAACACCATATCGGTATGTGTATAAACAGCATAGTATATGTCATGCCAACAATGAAATTCACAAGAGTAAACTACAAGACTGCTCAAGCAAGGTCACAAACAAATCAAGTGCAAGTAGATGGTGAGCTCAAGTACAAACTCAGTTCGCCTTATGGACAATTAAAACAGTAATGGACACAACAACATTTTCAACTCGATCAACTATCATGACCCAGTATGCTCAGAAACTCAAGCAAGATCATCATACAATAAAGGCGTGAACATATGGGTGTACATGTATATGGTAGTACCACAAAGAATGTAAGTGAACAAGTATTAGTGCAGTGCACAAACCAATCAAGTAAAGCATCAGTTCTTAATAGTTCAAAAATGATGTAAATCAAGGTAGCATCGATTCCTATCCAAGTGGAGTGTAAAGTCAAAACAAGGAAAATCAATTCTTATCAGTTCAAGTATCAAGCATTATATCTGTTCTTATCAGTTCTGCTTATCCAGATCAAAATAGTCAACGGGAAATGCAATCCAATGTTCCAGTAAAACCGTTCAAGCTTGTATTTACGAAAAAAAGTACGTACGACATTTATTTTAAGTCAATAAAGACAAATTCAAAGTCCAGAGTGATCAACAAGCAATTAAAGTATCTAAAGATATTTTTTTTCCAGAACAATAGATGAACGAGATTCTATATGACTCAATCAAAGTTCAAGAAGCTACCAAGATTTTTCAGAGCATACGGGGCCAAGTTAAAAATTCCAGAACAAGTTGAAGATTTCAAACTCCAAAATTCAAAACCGTAACCAAGAAAAAATCCGCAATATTCCAACAAAAATCGCAAGAGATATTCAAGTAAATCGAATCATCTAGAATCAGAGTTTTAAGGGTTTAATAAACCATATAAATACACCAATCATCATCGACAATTATCCATCCAAGTTCAAGCACAATCAAAGAAAATTCCGAATTAAAAATCATACCAGAGAACAAGCAAGCAACTTGGATCCAAATCGAAGCATCTGAAAGCAACAACGAAGTCGAGCATCGGAGAATCACACTCCAGGTCAGAGATTTGGGGGAAGATTGAAGAAACCCTAGGAATTTCTCAAGAGCCGCCGCCATTTTTAAGGAAAGAGATCGAGCAAAAATAAAGTGATGAAGCAAATACAAGGGGACGACCAAGAAATTTTAAAAGGGGATAACCCTTCTAATTTAAACTCCTAACGGATTTATCAAATATAAAACTAGGGTTTTTAAATTCCTTTTAAGGGTCTTTTATTGTTTATTCATTTGAGTTTCAATTTGTAATCGGGATTAGATATTTCTAGTTTTTTCTTTAAAACTAGCGAGACGAATTACGGGATTTGTAATTCGGGGAAATCTGGTTTCGGGGATAGAAACCAGTGCAGGGTTTTGAGCGTAGGGTTAAGAACAGTTGGGAGCGAGTGTCACGAGTTTACAGGGGATTGTAAGCGTAGAGATTTTTTTAACTCCTAGTAGAAACCTTGGGGAATGCAACAGTAGATAGGGTTTTAGCGAAGCTGGGTATATCTGTGTGTTATTTATTTTTTGCATTTATTCTGATTATTATCCATGCTGTTTCTATTTAATTACTCTGTGAAAATCTGCGATAAACCCTATTCCCCCCCCTCTAGGGTTAATTTATATCCTACAAGTCTTAAGTGACATAAGTGTTCTACCATAATATCAGTTAAGTAGTAACGTTCACAATATTACTTCTCATATTACAATTGAGAGTATAGACTTAAGAACGTTGACGTATTAGGATGAGGTCTTAAGAGGCTAGGGTCCGCCTTAGGGTTATAAGAGATCATAAGAATCCACCTTTAATAGGGCCATAAGTGACCGAGAATGCCCACCTTGTTGGGTCTTTACCCTAAAAACGCTAATGAGTGATTGACCTGGATATGCACCTCACTGGTTAGATACTTGGTGTTTGTGTGAATGTTTGTGTGTTGCGTAAACATACCTTGACATATGTAACCTGCTAAAATCTAGGGTATGAATTATAAGTAAATATTATATTTCAGTCAACAGAACTTTATGTTCTGACCCCTCTTCATAACATATCCAACAGGTCAGTGGGTGAGGTAGAATCAATGTACGAAATAATGATGGAAGCTGAAGACGAAGACGTTATGCTATTATTAGTTGTTATTGTTATACTTCTTATGGAAACTTTTGAATAATTAAGAAGCTTAAAGGAGAAAGTGGGAAAGAAAGAGACCTTTCCCATTCGGCTAGATATTCGATTGGCGATGATGGAAATTTACTTTGGGATAGACGACTTTACATTCCTAAGGATGAAGGGTTGAGGAAAGAGATTCTAGAGGAGTGCCATAGGTCAAAAATGACCATACACCCCGGTGGGGATAAAATGTACAAAGATATGAAGAGGAATTTCCATTAGGAAGGAATGAAGAGAGATGTAGCCGAGTTCGCGGCCAAATGCATGACGTGCCAAAAAGTAAAAGCAGAGAAAGGGATGCTCGGAGGATTATTACTACCTTTAGAGATACCCATGTGGAAGTGGGAACATATTTCCATGGACTTTGTAGATAGACTTCCTAGAAGCCAAAGGGGTAATGAGTAAATTTGGGTTGCGATAGATCGTTTAACCAAAAGCGCCCATTTTATGGCCCAACTATATGTCAAAGAGATAGTCAAATTACATGGCATTCCATCGAGTATTGTGAATAATAGAGACCCCTTGTTCACAAGTGAATTTTGGAGAAGCCTACAAGCAGCATTATGAATGACCCTCAACCTAAGCACAACCTATCTTCCGCAGGCCGACGGACAGACAAAAAGAGTAAACAGGATTTTGGAAGACCTGCTTAGAGCTTGCATCGTTATCTTTGGAGTAGTTTGGGAGCAGCACTTACCGCTCGTAGAGTTCACTTATAACAATAGTTTTCAAACGAAGATTGGTATGGGCCCTATTGAAGCGCTTTACGGGAGGCTATGTAAATCACCAATGTTAGTGGGAAACTACCAACAAGGTCTACTCGGACCAGACTTCATTCGTGATTCCATGGATAAGATATGCTTGATTAGGTAAAGGATGAAAGTAGCCCAAGACCATTAGAAATCGTATGCCGATAAACAAAGAAAGGAACTTGAGTTTAATGTTGGAGATTTGGTGTAATGTCCGTATTTTATTGATATAGTAATTAATTAATTTAATTATTTAAATAGTTATATATAGATTTAAATAGTTGTTTAATTAAATTATATTGAATATTTAATTAAAATAAATAATAGAATAATATATTTAATTCTGAATAATCGAAAATAGCTGAATTCACAATATTCTGTGAATTGGAATATTTCTAAGACATAATTCAGTTTAGATTTGAATTATAATAATGAATATATTATTTAAATGAAGTTTGAACGTATAATTTATATTATAATTATAATCGAGCTTGAAATGGCACGCCAGTTCATAAATTGGCGATTCGAACTTTAAACGAATATACAGAACCCGTTTTAAATCGGATTTCTGTGAAACAAGAAACTTTAGGAGCTGGTGAAGTATATTTTTCTAATGGAAGAGAAAAATGGGGATTTCATTGTGTAGATTTTGATTTATGTTCAAATCAAATTTTAGAAAAGTCGCTGTGGAATTCCTTTATAATTTATATCGATTTGTTTATATTATAAAAGGAATTTAATATAAATCGAATATCGATATAACTAGGAACTTTTGAAATATCGAGCTATAAATCCAAATAGGAATATTTTAGAGCTGTATGGTATCGTCTGTGAATATATACAAGAATATTTATTTATAAATATTTAATTTAATTATTTTTAAATATAATTATATTTAAAATTGGTTTATTTAGAGCTTTAAAAAAATAGCCAGTTTTGCAAACGACCTCCGTTTTCGACGAAACTAATTTTGTTGGATCCACAATATTAAATTATTATTAGATTTCAATTTTCGTGATTTTTGAAGTTAGTGTGTGGTCGTACGGAATTTCAATGTGAAATACAGTCGATAGTTCGAGTTTAAAAATACGCCGTGTGAGCAAACGGAGTCGGAATTCGACGAAACCAGTTTCTTTGGGTCCATAATGTCAAACTCTAGCTGCATGTCAATTTTAATGATTTTTGGGTATCGTATGTGATTGTAGGAATTTTTATTCAATAATAAAATTAGTGGTAGCTTAAAAACAAATAAAAATAACGAATAAAAAAATAATATTTTTTCATATAAATAACCCTTAACAAAATTCCTAAACCTAATTCATTCATTTTCGGGTCAACACAAAACCCGCCGCCGTGTTCTTCATTTCACAGTAAAATATCAACCTTTGGAAAATCAAAAGAAATGCAAATAAAAATCCTAAAATCTCCACTTTCATATCTTTGAGTTGCTGAGAGGATTCTCTCCATTTCTATATAGGTTTTAGTATGTTCGAAGTTCATTTTGGGTTTGGGTTTTTCAACCGTAAATGCTAGGGTTCGGGTTCTGTCCAAAACGAAGAAGCATTGCTCGAATTCGATGTTGTTTTTAGATTCAGCGAAGAGAGTAGGATCGATTTTGTTTTTATGGGATTTTTATGGAACTAAAAGTGTCGATGTCTCCTTACTGTAGTGCGTGAGTGTTTCTGGAGAACGCGAGTGATGTTTTGGGTGCGAGCTCGGATTGATGGTATGGGGATGAAGGAGTTTTGAAGGAGATGAACGTTGGTGGTGTCCGTGTTGAACTCGTTGGTTTGTAGCTGGAGAATGTGCAGTTTAAAGTCCGTAAAATGGAGTAGCAAGCTACAGGATCATTGACAGGGAAGAAAAACAAGGGAGAGGCCGATTTGGGTATGAGGAGTTTAGGCTGTATATTGAGGGTGAGGCCCAGTTTCTTTTTAGTGTAAATTCAGTTTAGTTAAATTAAAAAGTACGTTAACTTGTTAAATCAATAAGTTCTTCATACGATATCAGAATTTTGAACGATCAGATCCGTTGGGATCGTAGGGACGGGCACTACAACATGGAACTGACCGGGAGTGAATTAGAGCTCGTTATAATTTATAGCGAAATAAATTGTCCGTCTGAATCAAGCGATGGTTATCGTTATTAACGATGATCGTCCAATGTGAGTAACACTCACTAACTCTATTAGTTTATATTTTTATAAAGATAATCTAGTAATGATAAATGATGATTGACTGCTGTGTGATGATTGTTAGGTAGAATTGCTTATGTATTGGTTGAAATTATAGATAACAATATATATATATATATATATATAAATCGTAAATCAAATATTGATTCGGTTTATCAGAAGATTTCATACCGAAATGAAATTGATGTTATTATATTGATTAGCATATGTGAATGCCGGGAAACAGGTTAGAGGGATCCAACTGGATTCCTCAACATTTATTCTACTGTTTTTCATATATTGTGACATATGATGTGATATATAACCTGTTGTTGATTATGTGTGTTTGGATGATATTGATCATGGTTATATGGTATTTTAAATACCATAAGAAATACTGGAATGTATAAAGGAAATTTTCAAAGTATATATTGAAAAGAAAATATTTATAAAATCAAAGGATTTTATATAAAAGGAAATATTTGTAAACCATTTACAAATAGAATTGAAAAGGAAATATTTGTAAACCATTTACAAATAGAATTGAAAAGGAAATATTTATAAACCATTTACAAATAGAATTGAAAAGTAAATATTTGTTTAGAAAATAAATAAGATAACATAAAAGGGAATATTTGAAAAGTAAGTAGGATTATAAAAGGAAAAATGAGTTATTCGAATAGAATTAGTCGAATATGAGTTAATCAGTTAGAATTAATCGATTAGAGTTAATCGAATAGTGTTAATTGAATAGAGTTATCGATTAGAGTTAATCGAATAGTGTTAATCAATTAGAGTTATCGATTAGAGTTAATCCAATAGTGTTAATTGAATAGAGTTATCAATTAGAGTTAATCGAATAATGTTAATCAATTAGAGTTATCGATTAGAGTTAATCGAATAGTGTTAATCAATTAGAGTTAATCGAGTTAGAGTTAATCGATTAAAGTTAATAGAGTTAGAGTTAATTGAATAGAGTTAATCGAGTTAGATTTAATTGAATAGAGTTAATCGAATAGTGTTAATCAATTAAAGTTAATCGATTAAAGTTAATCTAGTTAGAGTTAATTGATTAAAGTTAATCGAGTTAGAGTTATTTGAATAGAGTTAATCGAGTTAGAGTTAACTGAATAAAGTTAATCGAGTTGGAGTTAATTGAATAGAGTTAATCGAGTTAGAGTTAATCGATTAGAGTTAATTGAATACAGTTTATTCGAAAAGGAGTTAATCGAATATAGTTTATTCTAAATAGGAATTAATCGAATATAGTTTATTCGAATAGAGAGAAAGAGAGATTATCGAATATTAGTTAATTATTCGAAAGGGATTAGTCGAATATAGTTATTCGAAAGAAGATTATCAAATATATTTTATTTGAAAGAAGATTATCGAATATAGTTTATTCAAAAGGAGTTAATCGAATATAGTTTATTCGAAAGCAGTTAATCGAATATAGTTTATTCGAAGGGAGTTAGTCGAATATAGTTATTCGAAAAAAGATTATCGAATACAGTTTATTCGAAAGAGAGATTATCGAATATTAGTTATTCGAAGAAAGGAGTTAATCGAATATAGTTTATTAGAAAAGGAGTTATCGAATAGAGATTATTCAAAAGAGAATTATATGTTGAATTCAATTATATCGAATTCGGGAAAGTGCTATTCACTTTCTGTTTTTAACCAAGATTTATTTACTTATAAATAAATTAGTTGTTTGTTTATTTATCCAAATTCTACTACAAAACATGCCATTTGCGACGGTTGTTTAGCATGATTTGCGACAGTTTAACAACTGTAGCAAATGCATACGTCGCAAATAGCAAAAGTCTGCTGCGATGGTTTAAAAACCGTCGTAGAAAGATGTTTTGTGTGAATGTTTTTAATTAAAAACCATCGCAAAAAGATGTTTTTTGCGACTGGTATTAACTGAAAGCCGTCCCAAATGAAAATTGTTTTGGTTTCGAATTTTTCTGGTATGCTACGGATTTTTAAAAATGGTCACAACAAATTCTTATCTTGCGACTGGTTTTCATAAAAGACCGTCGCAAATGAATATTATTTTGGTTTTGAATTTTCCTGATTTGCTACGGCTTAACAACAACCATCGCAAAAATTTCATGTTATGCCACTGTTTTTATTAAAAACCGTCGAAAACGATCTATTTTAATTTATTCTGCAACGGCTTTTAATATTAACCGTCACAAATTTATCGTTAGATCTACATCCATATGAATTTAGTATCCCACATAACTCAGCATAAATTATAAATGAATGGATATCAAACAGACGTCCAACAATCAACATTTAACATAAATCAAAATAATATCAATGGTCACATTTACTATAATTAACACAAATTCACATGTTACATAATTTGTCATTAACTTCGTAATACTGAGATTGCATTATCTAACTTTTACAAGACAACACAAGTCCACGTATTCATAATAATCTCCTTAGCAACCGATGAATAATCAACAACAATATAAAATATTAGAAGTCATATCCAAATCCAAAATTGATGCCGCTTCCAAGAGATCATAATTGTTGCACACCCTTTGTCATCATAAAACTGCATAAACACAATGACTTAGAATGACAAGACTGCAACAGGGTGGGACATAAAAGATTCAATAAACAGGAAAAAAAAGGCTTCAACTATATTATTTCAGTTAAACGCATGGATCTGGATTTCTCAGATATATACTGTGCCATAGGCTTAGTTTCCCTAAGCCACTCGGCTCAGGTAAACTCAGATATAGTGGCTGAGGTAAACAAATCATAGAACTAGATGTATAAGCAAACAAATCATTATATAGTTTGGTGATATTCTTGCAAATCATTATAAAGTTAGGCATACAAACCATTATATAGTTTGGTGACATTCTTGCAAGAATACTAGATGTATAAGCGATCCTTGATTATAATTATAATTTGCCAACCAATCAGACTTAAAATAATATAATAAGGGGATTGTTAAAGGGACTCCATATTTGGTTAAGAGGAGGATAATTTTAAGGGGACTCCAGCTTATTATTATTTTGTTAAGGGAGGGTCTGTTTTATTTTAAAAGAAAAGGAAAATGAGACCTAATTACTCCTGGCTCATCACTTATGTTAAACCCCAACTTACTAAATTCAACACAAGTAACGAACATGCAAATTACTAAACATCTCAATTACCCAAATTCGATACAACATATTAGATCAAAATTTTCGTTTTTGCATTTATTTCAAATTAACCATACCAATTCCAATATGAAATTACAATTAATTACTTGATCTGATGTCTTTTGATCACCCACGAAACTTTCTTATGTCTCCATTACATTAGCTACACCATTTTTTATTTGGCAAATTTTATTCATACACCGAAAATTACTGTATGTACATAACTATTTTGCTAAAAATATAAATTACTAAATTACTCTACTTCGTTATTGCATTTTTACTTTTTTAATTATAACTCATCAAACTAAAACATTGTAACTAACAATATTTAATTAAATCTATGTAAATAATTTGAAGAACATAATGTATTTTTAAACATGAAACATAAATTTTGAATTACGTGAACTTTTACAAGTAACTATTTAAATTTAGAGTCGTTTGATTCAAAAGCAGGGCCGCTTTTGATAAAATTAAGAATCTTTTATAGCATAATAAATTGGTTACCGTACATACAAAAAATTAAAATACATTTTACTGAATTTAAACTTTATTTAGTGCTATAGATTTCCTATTTTCTATAAATAACTTTAAAGTTTTAGAGAGGGAAGATGAAGAAAAAAATAAGGTTAGTACTATAAAAAAGACGGTGTATATAAAGTAATTTCTGATGTATGGTAGTTTATTTTATTTTATGGTGTATGTTTAGATATTGCTAGTATATGAATAGAATTGTCGTTTTATTTTAATGTGCAACATTAAATTGTAAGCATTAATTAAGGTTTAGGTTTTAAGGTTTATATTAATGAGGATTATAGGGGTTAATATCAGAATTTTCATTTATATGTTTAAGGGGAGGCTAATTTATTTTGTCCTCCCCATGACAATTATACAATAAATAAAAATTGGTCCTCCCCTTAATCAAATGTGGAGTCCCTTTAACATTCCCCTATAATAAACAAGTCATTTGACAGACTTAAAATAATGGATCCGCTGACATATGTATGAAAATTTAATCTATCCGCTGACATATCTAAAAACTAGAAAACTGTTAACTTACTAGTTGATAGCAGGAAGAAAAAATTTATAGCTTGTTCAAATAATGGATCCATGTTCTCCTTTCATTTCTTTGACCACCTACATCATACAGTCCATGTACTTACTGGTTTTTCTGCTTTCTTCAACCAGACTACATATAAATTCAATATGCAACAAGTTATGGGTATTCAGTAGACAAGGGACCAACAATGAAATAATAAAGTTACAGCTTAATATAAAATATAGTTTTCTAGGGTGGAGAAATTCAATCTCAGAATTCTGTATGCATTTACTATTTAGAACAAAGAACAGCAAATAGCAAGAATAAATTGGTAGGCCACAAATTGTTTTATCAATAACGTAAGTCACTGTTTGGTTTACTGTTTTTACCTTTGGGTTCCAGTTCAAACAAATTTCAAAACCTACATAAGATCTTGTGTATATATTCTTGTTCTAATTGCTCATAAGCATGCATATGCTTTCGATATGAAGCTGAGACATGATAAAATATAAGAAGTAATAAATATGGGCGTAGTATTCTGTTTGATTTTACTGTTAATTATGCTTATTTTAAGTCTGTCAAATGAGCAAATAATAAATAATTGCTTATTTTAAGTCTGTCAAATGAGCAAGCAAATCATACAAATCATTATATAGTTAGTCATAACTTTTTCTTTGAAACCTGGCAAACCAATCCTTAATTATAATTAGCCGGTCTGAAGATATAGCTAAAAAGAAATAGCATGCTATCTTTTTTTTCTTTTTCTTTTTTTGAGAAATAACAACTGAAATTATAGCTGAGCCTAGTCTGAAAATATATATTTTTTGAGAAAAAAAGATTAAAATGTATATAGATAACATGACTGAAAAAGTAATAAACAAGTATTTAATAACTGGCTTTTAACTAAATATTAAATTCATGTTAAACCTTAACGATTAGTGAAGGAAAAGAAACCACGGGCATATAAATAAATTTTAACTACAATATAATTCAAAAAAATTCATACATTTTTGCATCTACTCCAACGTACTAGTAAGCTCTAAGTCTATTCGTTTCTTTATCCAGCATATTCACAAGCAAATAACATGTTATCTAAATTTTTTTTCTCTCAAGAAAATACAACAAAAGAAGATAAAGAGAAATAACACATGCAAGAAAATGTAGTAAATGAGAAGAGAAAACATAAGCAAGAAGAAATTAGATCAGAAATATGGTAAAAAGTAAATATAAGAATTAAATTGTCGAAATAAGAAATAAACAGCAAACGCAAAGTTCCCATGTGCATTTAAAGTTGATAAGCTTAAAACAAAATACCTTAATGTCATCCCAAATAGTGTCCTTAAGCCCTGGACTAACGTCATCCCAATTTAATGTTGCTATCAATTTTGGATCTACATGCTTCGCCTACAAATGCCTTATAAGAATTCGCCAACTTTCCAATAGGTCTTACATTATCGCTCCATTCAATATATTTTTGCTCTTGTGTTCTATATTTCTGACCAGTTGTCGGTCATCTTTTCTTCTTCGCAGACATATGTGAAGCAGAAGACTTCTGTTCTTCATTGTTTGTATATGGTTCTATTTCCATGTTCCTGTATCAAAGAGATATTCACTTGAACACAAAACCAATACATCGCTCCAAAACCCATTTACAGGCATAATATGCAATATAATAAGATACAATTTGCTCCTATGTTTATACAGGAACATACGACTAAGGCATATTACAGGCATATTTTGTTAGGACCATACTTAATGAATTCCATGCACCTAAATAAATTTAACGATTTTCTGCACGTAATGCTATAGTACTTACAGAACTCACATTGCTATATCTCATTACAGTACTTATCGATTATATACAATATTTGGAAACAATTTCCAAGATTTTGTTCCATTTGTTTTAATTGCAAAATGATTATATATATATATATGACCTGGATAAATTCATATTTATCAACTGGTAAACACAAGTTCATATTCATATTTATCCTAAGTTTATATAGGAACACAAGATTTTGTTCTATTTGTTTTAATTGCAAAATGACGTAGGCAAGTAGGTCAACCACCAAAGAGTCAGAGACGCAAAGATAGGAGACGCTGCATTACATGAGTTTAGAGATACTAAATTCTACATGACAATTATGTTACAAATGGTAAGAAGGTGAGCCAGTTAGTTCCGTTGACAACTTCCGAACCAACCAAAGTTTGACCGCTTTTTTATTTTTCCTGAAACAGCTGGCAATCAAACACAAGTTATCTCCAACGAACTCTGCAATCCAATCATCGAGACACACATTTTTGAGTTGCATGTCCGTGACACATATACATTTGATAATTTTGATACACTATAAATTTAAGGCAGTAGTGAACCGATTAGTGGGCCTAGCAAAGGGACGCACCTGCATCTTACTACAACTATATACACCCATTACCAAGCAAAAACCGGTAGATTTTCTTTATGACACATCTTGCTACAACTATGTACAAGATTGTCCTCCACTGACCCAATGATTTTCAAATTTATTCAGGCGTAGTTTTGGCCAAAACTCTGCAAAACACAGTTAACACAGAGAAAGAGTAGACAAACTCAGATACCTCAGCCATTAATACATGTGTGTGTAATATAACTCTCCACTCATAGCACAGCTGTCTAGTAGTACATTAAGCAATCTCAGAAGAAATACCCTTAGTTAAATATGAATTCAGAGTGCCAGTGAACGGTAGTCCTGTTTAGTTTTAGTTATGGCACATCCAAGTTTCTCTACAACATAAAGCTCAAAACTGCAGGCACAATAACTATACAGTTGCTTTAAGTGATTATTGTTATAGGATACCGTCATGAGTAACAGACAATTACTACCATACAGAGGACCAATAAATAACACATACCGACACAGTCAACCAAAACTACAGATCTATAGTTATCTTTAACAAGTTCAATTTCATGTCTGATTCATGTCCAAGCATTATTGTTATATGCCCTCATGCGCCACCATCTCATCACGAAAGCATCAGATTCTCAACCCAAAAATGGAGTAAGAGAAAAAAAACCAAGAATGATTCATTTCTATAACAAAAGAAGAGTAAAACCATTCTTATACAGTATAAACTGATTGCTTCCATTTGATGATTGGGCACGCTCTCTTGCATGTAAAATTATTAGAATTGTTAGTTAAAAGCCTTATCATGTAGATGTTAAAGGAACTTGCGTTTAGAATGTTACTGTACTTTTAGGTGTTGTAATTGTTTAAATGGCTTATGTATTTCAGCAGCCATTACGTCAATGTTGAAGGACTGCTGATAAGCTGACCTTGTTACGTGTAGGTGGCATGGAAGTAATTTCGTTTTAATTTCCTTTGACCTTGAACTTGGTTCGTGAATATTAATTAGTTAATACATAATTAAATTTTAATAAGTAAATCAATAAAATTTACATTAAGTTAATTCACGGGGTTTAACTAATAAATCCTTATACTTTTCATGTTTCTTACGTATGCCTTCTTCTTGGCAAGTCTTACGATATGAAGCCAAATTTGTCTACTTTCATATTGTAATTGATCTTGATGATTCCAATCTCTTACTTATCGTTGTCCCCACTTTCACCTCTAATAAAGAACCTCTGCCTACCCCATCCAGTAACATGCTCCTTATAGTCAGACTTAGAGCTTGTTCTATTTAGCATGATCATACTGAACCTACTCATTCTTCATTACAGGCTGCCTTTTGGCATTCCATAACTTATACTTGAAAATTGTATGATTGGATCCATGATTTGATGAGGAACAAGAAAAATTGAAAAGCACAACTTATTACGTTTTAATTGTATTGCTTATTTACAAAGACAGGAATATGTTGCTTATTTACATGGAGAGGAAAAAAGTAGTACTTGATGAGCAGCTAGATCGAAGAGAACAGAAAAGTATTAACAAGCTAAAAAATAGAGTGAATGAACTAACTAAAATTATGGATATGAATATAATTTACCTTTAAAGTTTACAATGTGAAACTTAATACCAGAGTTATTTGTCTATGAAGACGATGATGTACTTCTGTATTTTGCACAATATTTTTTGCATCTGCAGTGTAATTATGCAATTTTTTTATTTCATTAAGAAAAGGCCTAATGAAGTTTTAGAAAAACCTCTTATCTGCAAGCCTCCTAGTTCGCGAGGAGCTAAGAAGGCTGCCGCTTTTTAATCTGTAAGTTAAAAAAAAATCTTGCAAACTTGGGGGACTAATCAAAACGAAATGCCTAGTTTTCAAGAAACAATGAAGATAATTTGCAAATTTGTAGAAGGTGATATTTAATGTTTAAATATGACAACTAACGACTCATACTGTAAACAAACATGCAACAATACAAAAGGGAAATCCTGGAAACAAAGAAAAAAGGATAATAATAAACCTAAATTTCACCATGTATAGTGTTTCATGATAAATATTCAATATTTGTATTTTTTATTGAAATAATGCTACTTCAGTTACCCATATAATTTTTTATCGAAATAATTCTTATCTTTCATATTCACATTCTGTTGATGTTCATGATATTCTTCTAACCGGAGCCTGTTAATTTTTTATTCTACATAAAAATACAGGCCAAGAAGATTACAACAGACTAAGACCATTGAGTTATAGTGGAGCTGATGTGTTCTTTCTGGCATTTTCGCTAATTAGCAAGGCTAGTTACGAGAATGTTTCAAAAAGGTTTAATGAAATGTGGATATACATGCCGGTTTAATGTTCGATTTGTGTCCGTTTTGGTTTCTGATAAATAGAATCCACAAAATTTGTTGCTTTTTTTGCAGATGTCACCATCATCATTTTTACAATAGAAAATCATCCTAACCTGATACATTTAGATTTTAGACCATCAAATAATTATAGAATATATTATGTATTAAAAATATTTACTATCCTCATTGAATTTAAGTTATCGACATTTCGCGATCTAAAGATGATGTTGATGACAAGTAGATCACGTCTGTGAAAAAAGGAAAGAGTAGAAAAGAACACTCTTGTACTCCTAGATACCAAAAATCGAGCCGGGCACAAATAACAGAAGCTAGAAAACTGGAACGTGCATCCCTACTATTAGTTCAATGAACATAAGATGAACTTCCTTGGCACATGATTCAGTCCTACCCAGTACAGCCTCATAGAAGGATATTCTACTTGCACTAGGAGCCATTAGGAATATTTTAATAGCAATCAATTATGACTGAGCAATTTTCGGCACATGAACCTCCATTTGCACCTGAGGCATATCCCTAGATTAACCACTCATAACCCTCATTTTCCTGCTAAACACCAACTGCCGCCTGCCTTCATTAGAGATGCCCACCAACCCTTCCTTACATAGCAAACCAATCACAGGCGTTTTGTCACTATCAACCATATTGCAAGCCATATGAGAGAACTAAGGAGATTAGTGTAATGACCTTGTAGAGATATGGAAAAACGTTATGACATAGGGAAGAAAAATAGATTGAAAAAGAGAGGAAGCCGTGGATCTTGCAGTTTATAGATTCCAATTTATTATTTATTCACAATTATATTTTCCCTTATAAACTATTTCGTTGAAGTATTTAAATCATTATGGGAAAACTCAACTAAAGGTACCAAAACTTACATAAGCATCTATACTTTATTAACGTTAATTATTGGTTTTTCCTTGTTATATGATAAAACTCTTCATATTTAGATTTAAACCATAAATAAAAGGAAATACCTATTTATTATTTTAAAATAAAGACTACTCCATATAGCAGTTTTCCGCTTGCATATCATCTGAAGCCATATTTCTTGTTTGACTTAATTGTTGTTTACCAACAAAATTTTTGGAATGAATTATTTTATAGTTTTTATCCAATATCATAGTTACAGCATATCTCTTGAGTTGGGACAATTGCATAAAGCTGTCAAATCTAAGTTAAAGAAAACAGCAAATAGAGGGTAAGGATATAAAATCTGAGCTTACATGTGGTGTAACAAAGATGATAGGAGCATGTGTTCAAAAAGGCCAACTTTACAATGGAATTATCATGTGCATAGGCAGGTAAACATTTCTAACATTTTTCCTACTTTTTTCCCCATATTTAAGAAAGAAAAAAGGACGCACATAAAACATATAAATTATCAAGGAACATATATATGATGCCTTCTTTAATATGTTTTATATTATTAGTGTTATTTATAACATCAATGTTTTCTTAAATCTGTATATTTTAAGAAAATCAAAAGCATTTTATCTTATGTTTAACAATAATTAATGAACAACCATTTTGATTTTTCAATTATACGATCAAACAATCATTCCACATTGTTACGTAGTTGTAATAGTAACATTATTGAATGTTACCCCAAAATGTTAGACATTCATCTCATTAAAAAAGATGCAAATTAGGGTGGCTGAAGCCATTACAACATCTGCAACTTCAACCCTTTGACGTTATTATTAATGTTATTTTCTACATCTTCATCACAACATCTCTGAACTAGTGTAAAAGGTAGTACAT
This sequence comes from Allium sativum, assembly GCA_030737875.1. Taxonomy (NCBI): domain Eukaryota; kingdom Viridiplantae; phylum Streptophyta; class Magnoliopsida; order Asparagales; family Amaryllidaceae; genus Allium; species Allium sativum. Next base: position 63,765,818 of record CM060921.1, on the reverse strand, counting down.
CGCTTACCGAAGCGACGGATCTGAAACGCGCCTTTTGAGGAGATTGAAGACGTCTGGTCGTAGACTGATGGGATCGAAACCGAAGTGACGGATCTGAAGGTTAAAGGCAGCATTTCGTGCTGCTTGGTAGATCGAAACCAGGTGGGATGAGGAGATTTGATTTTGTTCGAAGGCTGTAGATTTAATTTCGTAACCAGTTGGTCTCCAATCTTTATTTTGTATTAAGGAAAGGGAACGTACTACGTGCGACGAATGTTTATCCCGATTTGGTTTTAATTTTGAAACCGAGCCCATAAATAGGTTAAAAAGGAACCAACACAAAGAATAAGGTATGTGCGACATGTTTTATATTGAACCATCGCCAATTGAAACTTCACCAATTCCAACCTCGTTTTCTTTGCCACGGATTTATATACAATAGTCGCAAATTGTAAATAAAAAGGTATGTGTCACTGTTTTATATTTGACCATCGCAAAAGGAAACTTCACCAATTCCAACCCTGTTTTATTTGCTACGGATTTATATACAACCGTTGCAAATTAAAAATATTTGCTACTATTTTTTAAAAAGACCGTCGCAAATTTGTTTTCTACATCATTTTACTGACAACCTGCTACGGTTTGTAACCACAACAGTCGCACATAACCATCTGTGCTACTGTTTTTAGCTAAATCGTCGCAAATAAGGCGACGCAAATAAACAGTTTTGTACTAGTGATAAAAGTTATACTTAAGTTATTATATTTCGGAAGCATGGGATTATAACACTATTGTTATAATCAAATGATTTCTGTAAAAGAAGTCGATTCGTAAATAGAATCGGAGAGTTACGTAAGGAAGTTTGTTAAAGATTTAGAAGGTGAACTTTGTCTATTTTCGAAGTTAGAAATGTTGTTCAGTTAAGGTTTGAGAGTGTAACGACCCAAGTTTCGCCAGACCCGATCGATCGCTAGATCGACCAAGACCGTTCAAAACCCGAATACATTAACTTTAGGAATACAACACATCAGAACAAATACAATAGACTTTTATAACATTACAATAATGTTACATCAGAGTACAAAATATCAGAGTACATGGGTAAATAATACAGCGAAAGATAAATTACAATAGATATAATATAATGCAGCGGAATGATTAAATTAATCACAGCGGAAGACCATCAATGCTCTAGACACAACTCTAAGCTTCGATCCAGATCCTAATCAATATATCTGCAAAATAAGGTACTCGACTGCCCATGTGTAAAAGAGGGCACCCGAGTTTGCAAAGTGAAACAAACTACGGGTCAGTCATGGGACTGGTGTGAGAAATCTTTATTTAACTTAACTAATAATAAGGCTAATCACAGGACCACGCCGCTATCGCGGAACGGGTTTACTCCATTGGATTGCCAGTGCATAAATAAAGTAAATCGTTAAAACAACGCAATGTTTTTTAGGAAAATCAAAACCATTATAAGACTCAAGTCCCATCACACAATGCAACGCAAACCGGAGGATAGAGTTTTACCTTATAATGGTCAAAAATGCTTGATACGATAAAAACGGATTTGATATTATTATTAGTGTATATATGTTTTAAAAACATTTCAATCATAATGTATTAATCATAGACGGCATAACACCCCATCCTACTATGTCGCCATATATAGGTATACAACCAAAAATGCAGGATGTCGTATTGGAAATTGGGTTTCCATCAAGAGTCAAGGCTAGGAACGATCCCCTGACCGATTCGAGACACTCTAGCAATGTCTCAGGATTCGGACGCTGGCGAACCCTTGGATACAGCAGGGCCGGTCCACAAATACTTTAGTGAATTGGTAATTCCTGAACACACGCTTCCTAATCCTATTGGACCTATAAATTGGCCATTGCAGCCAATAGAAATCCGAGGCTCCTCAAAATCCATCAACCACATAAGTAAAATGTCGGGCCGTGTTAAACCCAAACACCACTTCTAGCTAGAAAGAAACGTGTGCACTCCCTGCGTTCCCTTGCTCCGTTTTTGACTCATACCGGGGTGTAAGGCTCGCGAGGTAACGAAATACACAATGCTATACCTAAATAGGCTATGCTTTGATCATCATCCACAAGGCTCTGCTTTTCAACAAAAGCCTTGATCAATTGCATCTTGGCATGCCACATTGACGGTCCACACCATGCGATTGATAACTATCAACACACAACCTCTAAGGGTGTTAAGCAAGAGAATAAATTCTCCACCACCAACGGTTGTATATTAAATAGAAACCAATTTACATGGAATGAAATCCAATGTCAGACACACATCCATTTACAAGTCTGTTCTGGGTCTGAACGAAACCGGAGGCACCTTATACCTCGCATATCCGAACGATCAACAATACGTCCGGACAACTACCACTGGACCCTTTTCAAGGTAGCAACTCCCATCAAAGGCCTCAGTAGTCCTCATCCATTCGACGTGAAGATCGTGGGTCTTCAACCACCGTCTTCATCTTCGACTTTTAATTGTCGTAGTAATTATTCAGAATGGGTTAAACCCGGTCATTCCGAATAACTCGCATATTTTTATAATTAAAATTCAAGTGTTATAAGGATACATCCAACGCCTCGTTCCAATTCAGAATATTCTTTAAATATAATATTCATATTATTAGGGAAAGGTTCCCATTAATTTATCAAATATAAAATCTTTTAAATTTATTCTTAAATCTTATTTTGAAAGATCTGTTAAAATTCCAATTCAGTTTTAATATCAAAAATCACTACTTTACAATTATTCCAATTTAAGGAATAAGTCTTATTTTTAACTGGGTTAAAGAATCAATGTCATTTAAAACATTATTCACGATAAACCCAAAATCATTTTCCAATAAATAAATATAAATTGAAATACCAATAATCTTAGTCGAAAGATTTATTCTTTATTTAAAAGAAATCCTTTGTTTTAAAAATATATTCTTTATATGAAGGATATTCCAAATCGGAAAGCGACTCAATCATTTACTATATAACTTTGGTTATATGGATTTCATACATCGTATGTAAATAACAACAATAATAATTAATCATCAAACCATCCATTCAACATCCAAAGTGAAGTTCTCAACTGTGTGAGCATTAAATGAAATAATAACGCTCATCGCAGCCTGTCAATCTATCGATTGACATATGAATAAATATTGGGACTAGTGTATATCAATTATCATCCCAATACCCGTGTGGGGTTTTACGCCAACAACAATACATATAAATAAATAATTGGTTAATTAATTTAACCAATTTTAATACTATCAACATGTTGATAATGATAGACAAAACATGATATTTTATTCCTAATGTCGAAATAAAATATAAAGTTGACTCGCATAATTTCTTTTACATTTCTAATATATAATAGAATGTAATTTATTAATATGACATTATTGTGGATGACAAATAAAAGATAATTTACATTATACTTAATTTGTATGTAATTATTCTTAACGTAAAGGAAATAATCTCATTTGTATATATTTTAAGGTATAACTTAACACATAAAATGTTTATTTTAAATTGCATACAAATTCTAATGTATGCATTAACATATAAAGATGTCGTTTTATCTCACCTATACATTTTAATCTATATTTAGACCAAAAATATGATTTTTATATTTGAATATAAATTCTAATGTGAGTTTGCAAATATAAATGATTTTTATATTTACAAATAAATTCTATTGTATGTTATGCAAATAAAAATGATTATTTTATTTGCATATAAATTCTATCTCAACAAAATGTATAAGAAGTTCCATTTTGCTGACAATTCTATTTTAATCAAAACGGATATTGCTATGGTAACACAAACCTATTTCACAAAAACTCTATTTGTGTTTAACTCTTTCAGTTGACAAAAATATAAGTTTTGTTTTAATTCAAATCTAATTAACAAAAGGTAATTTTTGTTTCAACTATTATATTTTTAACAGAGATGATTATTTTGGTCCAACTAAGCTATTAGTCCAAAATTGGTATTTTGATTCAACTAGTGTAATGACCCGCACTGGCAGAGGTATTATGATTAATTTATTTAATTATATAAATGGTGGTTTAGAGAATTTAATGGTCGTGGAATTAACTAATGTTGAATATTTAATTTAAATAATAAATTAAATAGTATATTTAATTCTGAAATAATTAGAATTGGCTGAAATGGCGATATGGTGTGAACTGGATCATCTGTGATATTTAATTCAGCTTGGAATTTAATTTGAATAACGAATATATTTATTTAAACGACAGTTTGAACGTATAGTTTATAATATAATTATAAACGAGCTTGAAATGGCGCTGTAGTTCGTAATTTGGCGATTCGAACTTCAACTGAATGTACAGGATTCGTTTTAAGCCGGATTTCTGTGAAACAAGAAACGCGTGGAGCTGGTGGAGTATATCTTTCTAGTGGAAGAGAAAAATCGGGATTTCATCGTGTAGATTTTGATGTACGTCCAAATCAAATTTCAGAATAGTCGCTATAGAATCGTTTATCGGCCATAACGGTTATTTCAATATATTTGAATATCGGGTTGAATTTAGACAAGGTTCTTTTGGGAAGTAGCGATGATTTAATTTTTAGAATTTTATTGTAATTTTTAATTAATTAAATAAGCAACTTTTTATTTGGAATATTTTGCACCCTGTAATCAACATTTTGGGGTTTCACAATATGAGTTAATCTACCGGTATTATTATATTTTTGGGATCGTAGCACCGAGCATAACACAACGGCATGGTTATTTCTGTGATAGCAGTTCTTAAATTGATAAACTGTGTATAGCACGATACCCTAAATTCTGATGAATATATTTATACATATATTATTCTTCCTGGCTGTTAAGTAACGTACGTCCCCATCCTTACCACCGTGGAAAAAAACTTAACAATAAAGTATGGTTCAAAATTTAACAACGAAGTATGAATATATTTGTTTACGTGGACACTTAATATCTACCTACCGCATACGTATCTCTCTAAGTTACTTAAGGCTGAAGTTTCGCCACCTTACAAGTACATCACCACATATTACATTGTTTAGCTTTAGCAACTTGGAATATTTCTCATGCCTTTAGAAGTTATGATAAACCAAATATTCCTCTTTAGAAAAATTAAACACTCTAAAACGTATACAGTTGAAGTCCTGAGAGCAAGAGCTTCGAGCTCTTGTAGGTTCCGAAATATTCGAAACGGTTTGCTGTCGCATGTTCACGGGTGATCTCGCGACGGAGTAGGGATGTTCAAATGTGGCATTTAAGGGATGAGAAAGAGGGGCGGATCTGGGTAGAGAGGGTGGTTGCGTTGATTTCCTGGTGGCGTGACGCTTCAGTTAGCTTGAACTTCGGTAGTCGGAGTAAGCAATGGTGGAGCTGGAGAAAACATGGCAGTGGGTTTTCGCTGCCAGGACTGATTATCGCAGTCGATAGGGGAAGAGCTGGAGATCGCCACTACTGGCGTTGATAGTACGGAGGTCGCGATGAGGGTCAGCGGACAAGGAGCGGACGTTAGCAAAAGGAGTAGGCGATTGACTGAGAAGAGGACAGTGAGGAAGTTTTTGTGAAGTGACGATGAGGTTCGTGGGACGAAAATGGCAGTAGGATTCTTTGGAGCAGGCTTCGAAGTATTGAACCAGAAGAAGGAGCGGATTAAATTTCTTCAATCGAAGTAGAATGGTACGGGTTTCGAACTGATGGATAATAGGCCTGAAGGACATATATGGGGCAAGAAGAAAAGGTTAAGGCCCATCTTTGAAATCTAATCAAGTTTTAATTCAAATAAAATAATGTATTTAACTTGTAAAATGAATTTCTTATCCATACGATATCAGAATCACGAACGGTCGGATCCATTGGGATCGTGTGGACGGACACTACACGATGGAACTGACTGAAAGTCCATCCGAGCTTGTTACAATTTATGGCGAAATAAATTGTCCGTCTGAATCAAGCGATGGTTATCGTTATTAACGATGATCGTCCAATGTGAGTAAATCTCACTAACTCTGAACAGTTTATAATTTCATGTTGTATTTTTAGAACTGTTAGGTATTGGCTGATTTACTGTATGTTGACTGTTTGATTGAACTGCTAGTCAGTTAGTTAAATTTTCTATATTGATTCTGTTTAACAGAATATATCATATGGAACTGAAAAGTGATGTTATCTATATTGTTTAACATCTGTGATGCAGGGAAACAGGTTGGAGGAATCCAACTGGATTCCTCAACATTTATTTTACTGTTTTCATATATTGTGATATATGATGTGTTATATAATCTGTTATGGATTATGGGTGTTGGAATGATATTGATCATTGTTATTCGATATTTTAAATATCATAAGAAACCCTGGGATGTGAAAAAAGAAGTATTTCAATGTATATTGAAATAAAGGAATTTTATAAAATCACAGGATTTTATAAAAGGAATTATTTATAAAACGAACACGGTTTTATAAAAGGGATATTTATTTAGAAAATAAATAGAAATAGAAAAGGAATATTTATTTAGAAAATAAATAGAAGTTACAAATAGGAAATATTTGTAACGGTAAGTAAACGTTATAAATAGGATATATTTGTAACGGTAAATAGAAGTTATAAATAGGATATATTTGTAACGGTAAATAGAAGTTATAAATATGATATATTTGTAACGGTAAGTAAACGTTATAAAAAGGAAATAGTTGTAACGGAAAACGTAGTTTAGTAAAAGAAGTTAATCGATGTTAGTTAATCGATTAGTGTTAAAGTAAAAGAAGTTAATCGATGTTAGTTAATCGATTAGAGAATAAAGTTAAAAAGAAGTTAATCGATTAGTGTTAAAGAAAAAGAAGTTAATCGATGTTAGTTAATCGATTAGAGAATAAAGTTAAAAAGAAGTTAATCGATTAGTGTTAAAGTTAAAAAGAAGTTAATCGATGTTAGTTAATCGATTAGTGTTAAAGTAAAAGAAGTTAATCGATGTTAGTTAATCGATTAGAGAATAAAGTTAAAAAGAAGTTAATCGATTAGTGTTAAAGTAAAAGAAGTTAATCGATGTTAGTTAATCGATTAGAGAATAAAGTTAAAAAGAAGTTAATCGATGTTAGTTAATCGATTAGAGAATAAAGTTGAAAGGAGATAATCGATGTTAGTTTAATCGATTAGAATAGAAGCAAATGAGTAAATCGAATATAGTTATTCGAATAGAAAGTAAAAGGAATTATCGAATATAGTTTATTCGAAAAGAGTACGTGAAATGAGTAAATAAATAGCGTTAGTCAAATAGTGTTAGTCCAATAGAGTTAATTGATAGGGGTTAGTCCAAAGGAGTTAAGTAAAAAGAGTCAATCGAATATAGCTATTCGAAGGAGGGTTAAGTAAGGAAGTTAGTAAATGGAATACAAAGTGAACTTTGCCCATTTCAAAGTTAGAAATGTTGTTCAGTTAAGGTCTGAGAGGTAGTTCTACCCCAACTTAATTGGCTTCGTTTTAACTAAGGAATAGTTAATGTTCGGCAGTAAAAGGAAATGGTTTGAGTTGGTATCGCGATGGTTTGTTTAAACATCTGCCTAAGTCCAATGAAGAAGCTTTGGAAATGTTTTCCAAAGAAGAAACCAGAAATGTTTTCTAATAAAGAAAACGAGAAATGGAAATGTTTTCCATTGTTAATAACATATATTCTCCAAATTTAGAAAATAGGAAATATTGAATATAGGGAAACAGGAGATAAGTAAATTAATGAACTAAGGAGATGAATGTTAAATGATGTTTGATCGATATAATTTCCATTTGGAAATAATATCGTTGTTTGCACACCTGTTTTTATTCGATAGTTAAATCACAGACTATCGAAGTTTTGACCATTTTAACGTTGTTAATATGGAGAGACCGATTGGATTATTATCCAAAGAACCACTCTGTATTGGCATAAGCGTTGCGAATCATATATGCCAAATGAAATTGAAGATGGAGTTATGCAAGGGCTATCCTGTTTACAGAATAGTGCCTTCGGTTCATCCTGTTCTTGGATGACTTGTATAGACGGATGTCTGACAGAGTATTTCCAGACGATCACGTATATTGATTTCTCCAACCGTACCAAGAGTGGAAGCGGAGAAGGAAACTTCTTTTAGCTAACGTATAATGTATGGTTGAGGACGTCAATCGGTGATTTGATGGATTTGATGATGTGACATTCAAAGTGAATCTGATGTGATGATAAAGCGTAGCTTCTAGCCTCATCATCCGGTAAATGACAGAAATCGGGCAGGCAGCATGGCTAAGTCGGTCGCACCGAAGTAGGGTGTATAATCACTTGATCTAGAGTTTCATTTACTTCTAAAAATCTATTGTTGATGATGTCCCATTCGGGAAACGGTTGTTGATCCCAGCCGTTGGTGATATACATTCGATACACTCAAGCGAAATGAGTGGTCGGTCATGTGTGGCCGGGTTGCAAGATGTTCTTGTTGAACCCAGTGTATTCCTCTCTAGAGGTACACTAGCGAAAGGTGATTCCATACCTTGTCATAGTTGGAAATCCATTACCCAATACGTGCTTGCGGTTTTGATTGTATACTATATATGTAGAACGTGAGATGAAAGCGTTTCTGCTAGATGATTATATATACTATGATTGATAGGCATTATTATAATATCAAAAGGTTTTTGATATGAAGATATTTTGGATTCTCATAAGGGAAAAACCCGTTCTGTTATGCGGCGTGGTCTTATGAGATATCGTTTACCTGTTTCAACTGTTTTTAACTGTTTTACTCATACCAGTCCCATGACTGACTCGGAGTTTACTTTGTTGTTTTCCCTAAACTCTTGGGTGCCTAAATTTGTACAGGCAGTCAAGTAGTCGGGATTTACAGATATACTGGAAGAGCTTGGAGCAGGAGGCTTCAGGATCATATAGCTATAGTTATTTCCGCTGTGTTGTAAGTGCTGTACTTTGATAATGATATGTATATTCAAGTACTGATTTGTATTTCAAAGTTATGTTATGAAATATATTTATTCGTTCCGCTGTGAGATTCGTGGTACTCTGATATTGTGTTCTTCTTTTTCTTCTATTCTAAGTTTCTATCTTATCTTTCCTCACCCTCTAATTTCTTTCACTAATTACCAGGATTTTTCAATGTTTTGGTTATCGACATCGTGCTTATGTCGATAACCAAAGTCGTTGAAAATCCGGGTCGTTACAGTTGGTATCAGAGCTTAAGTTAAGAATTTACTTGGCTCTGTGGCGTGACTCGGTAGAGATAGGGTTAGCAATACCCTAGACTGAGATTGAGTGTATATATACAAGTGAGCGTATTTGTTATTGATATAAAAATTTGTTTTATATTGTGGAGATTCATGGGTTGAATCGTTTATGAATTCTGGTCGATCAGTTTGATCCACTGTATCGGTAGGAGTTACTAAACACTCGAATACGATGGGTCGGCACGATATGTTTTGAAAGAGGGTAAATGAAAATAATTTTACCCAAAGTATATTTGATACATATTGGATATATTGGTTGTTATTATAATCGAGTAAGATTATAAATTAAATGGTTATGTAAATAACCAATCAGAATTCATATAAGTGAAACACGTGAAATCAGATGAGTTAAATCTGAAATTTAAACCAGAAATTGAAGTTAAAACTCTGGAGAATTGGATAAGTGTTTGTAAATGGATTTGGATTAAAAATAAGGAAAATTTAAGATCCTGGGAGATTTTAAATTGTTTTACAAGCAGTGTGAATTATATTTTGAAATGAATTTCAAAGTGGAAATGTTTAGAAATGGTTTTATAGTATTGAACTCACTTCGATCACTGGAAAATAGATTCTGATGATGACAGCTGCACCATCAGTATTCATTTTCGAGTTGTAAGTGACGAATTACTACCAGAGATACTGTTTTGAATTTGTTTTGGGAATGACAAGTTGTGTTGAATTTCAAAATGGGATTTAAAATATAGAATTTGAACTTTTAAATAGATTTGAAATATTAACTTGTTTTAAAGTAAATAAAACGAGAAGTTCCTTTATAAACGAAGTTTATAAATGAAGTGAAAAGAATTATCATTGGATAATTCAGAAATAAAAATACGAGTGTGAAATTGAAAGGGAAATCTATCTTCCAAAGGTAGAAATATCGATTTCAAAAGGAATTAAAATCGAGACTTATTGAAAGGGAATTTGAAGAAAGGAAGTTCAAACATAGAGTTTAAATAGAAAATTCAAAGGGGATTTGAATGTAGAAAATTCAAAGGGGATTTGAAGATAGAAATTCAAATGAGATTTGAATAAAGAAGATTTAAATAATGGAAAATTGAATATAGAATTCATATAGAGTAATAATGAAATTTGAATATAGAATTCAAATAGTTTAAATGGAATTTGAATATAGAATTCAAATAGAGTTGAAATGGAAATTGGAATATATAATTCAATGGAGTTTGAATATAGGATTTGAATAAATAGAATTTGACATATGAGAAATCAAATAGAATTTGACATATGAGAAATCGAATAGAATTTGAATAAAGAGAATTCAAATAGAAATTGAATATAGGAAATTCAATGGAAGTGATATAGAATTTGAATATAGAAATTCAAATGGCGTTTGGATATAGAAAATATAAAGGAATTCAAATATAGGATTTGAATATCGAAAGTGAAAATGAAATTTGAATATAGAAGATTCAAATTGAATTGAAATTCAAATATAAAATTTGAATAGAAATTGAATAGAATTAACTAAGTCGAAGAGGAATTAGTTAATCGAGTTTTGATTTTGAAGTTGAACTTTGAAAGGTGAATTGGATTTGTAAAGGGATATTCGAAATCGAATATAGAACTTAAGTTTGAGATTTGAATTCAAATTAGTTAATAAGTAAGTTAAAATATATTTGAACATGTCATGTTCAAATATAAAAGTGGAATAGACTTAAGAGTTAATTAACAAATTAATTAACGAATTGAGTTAAAACGATTGGGTATAGTTGAATTAAATTGGACAGGTATAAATATACATGAGATAGGTATGGATAAGGATAATGCAAGAGTTATAAATTGAATGCTCGACGAAAAGGTATGTATTTAATTCATATATGGGATTTTATGTGCCGTATCGGCTAGCTGCTTGGCTTTTTCTTTTTCTTTTGGATTGGTGAGGGCCATGGGAGGCTATTTGAAATATACCGATGCTCCCAGTACAAAGGAGGTTATGGCAAATTTTTCCGGGAATTTAAGGAGTTAGAATATTTTTAAGATAAATTGATATTTAGAAATCAACGTATCGATATATCTAGAAGTCGATAAGAAAACGAACTTAGAATTAGAATAGTATAATCAAAAAGAAAGTCTAGAATAAAATCTTGTCAGGATAGAAAGAGGAAGTGTATACGTGTTTAAAAGTGAATAAGTAGTTGTATGGTATTGATTTTTCGAGTAAGTAGTCATATCTGTTTTGACGTTATAAATGTTATTCAGTCAAGCTCTAAGAGGTAGTTATACCCCAACTTGATTGATTTCATTATTAACAAATAAATAGTAAGATTTCAGGCTCGAAGATCAATGTTGAATAAGAGTTAGTTGAATATAGTATTTGGGTTATCGTAACGATGTTTTACAAAACATCCGTTTTAACCCAAATAAGTGTAAGCTTGGAAATAATAATAAAGAATATTTCCTAAGTATGGAAATAAACGAGATCGGAAGAGAGATAAGTAATTGGAATATTTTCCAATTATAAGTAGTATATATTTTCTAAAGTTTAGAAAATAAAGGAAAGCGATATTCGGAAATGTTTTCCAAATAACAATAAAAGGCAAATATAGTTATTGAAAATATTTGGTTAACAAATATTGATAAAGAAATAGAGAAGTGATTTAACTAATGGAATATTGATTATGGGCTCAGTTGGATTTCAAAAAGGAAATTTTGATTTTTGAAAAGAGTAAACTGTTTGAAAACTCCCTGGGAAAGACTATTTAAATTAAAAACAAATTTAACAGAAATTTGTGAAAGCAGATTTGAATTAAAGTAAATTCAGTTAAGTGGTAACTGAAGTTGAATTGAAATCGAATAAGATTGGATTTGTGAAATTAGAATCCAAAATGGTATTGGATTGAGGAGTTAAGGAATTGAAAGTCAAGAATTGAACTTGAGTTGAAATGGGATTTGGCTTGGATATAAGCGAATGGTTGTGTCGTGGATAAAAGCAGATTGGATTTGATTGGGGTAACTCTTGTATATGCTGAGTTGATAGCATATGGAAGTGACAGAGTAGAATGCCCGACAAAAAGGTACCAGTTTATATTATATATGAGTTTGGTGATTTTGATGAGCCGAATTGGCAAGCCGCTTGGCTGTTTGATTTTCTTTTGGGTTGGAGATGGCCTAGAGAGGCGAGTTGGAGTTTGATCGATTGACCAGTACAAAGGAGGTGCTGGCAAAAAAAATTTCGAAGAGTTAAGGCGTTAGAAAATTTTCAGGATTTTTGAAAATTTTCGTTGATAAGAATTAATTAATAATTTAATTAAAATTAAATTGGTTCAGTTGAAACTGAAGTAAAAATTGAACAAATATGTTCTAACCAGTCGATAGGGTCGTTCTCTACCTTTTAGCAATTTCGAGGAGGAAATTATTTTAAGTGGGGAAGATTATAATGACCCGCACTGGCAGAGGTATTATTATTAATTTATTTAATTATATAAATGGTGGTTTAGAGAATTTAATGGTCGTGGAATTAACTAATGTTGAATATTTAATTTAAATAATAAATTAAATAGTATATTTAATTCTGAAATAATTAGAATTGGCTGAAATGGCGATATGGTGTGAACTGGATCATCTGTGATATTTAATTCAGCTTGGAATTTAATTTGAATAACGAATATATTTATTTAAACGACAGTTTGAACGTATAGTTTATAATATAATTATAAACGAGCTTGAAATGACGCTGTAGTTCGTAATTTGGCGATTCGAACTTCAACTGAATGTACAGGATTCGTTTTAAGCCGGATTTCTGTGAAACAAGAAACGCGTGGAGCTGGTGGAGTATATCTTTCTAGTGGAAGAGAAAAATCGGGATTTCATCGTGTAGATTTTGATGTACGTCCAAATCAAATTTCAGAATAGTCGCTATAGAATCGTTTATCGGCCATAACGGTTATTTCAATATATTTGAATATCGGAGTTGAATTTAGACAAGGTTCTTTTGGGAAGTAGCGATGATTTAATTTTTAGAATTTTATTGTAATTTTTAATTAATTAAATAAGCAACTTTTTATTTGGAATATTTTGCACCCTGTAATCAACATTTTGGGGTTTCACAATATGAGTTAATCTACCGGTATTATTATATTTTTGGGATCGTAGCACCGAGCATAACACAACGGCATGGTTATTTCTGTGATAGCAGTTCTTAAATTGATAAACTGTGTATAGCACGATACCCTAAATTCTGATGAATATATTTATACATATATTATTCTTCCTGGCTGTTAAGTAACGTACGTCCCCATCCTTACCACCGTGGAAAAAAACTTAACAATAAAGTATGGTTCAAAATTTAACAACGAAGTATGAATATATTTGTTTACGTGGACACTTAATATCTACCTACCGCATACGTATCTCTCTAAGTTACTTAAGGCTGAAGTTTCGCCACCTTATAAGTACATCACCACATATTACATTGTTTAGCTTCAGCAACTTGGAATATTTCTCATGCCTTTAGAAGTTATGATAAACCAAATATTCCTCTTTAGAAAAATTAAACACTCTAAAACGTATACAGTTGAAGTCCTGAGAGCAAGAGCTTCGAGCTCTTGTAGGTTCCGAAATATTCGAAACGGTTTACTGTCGCATGTTCACGGGTGATCTCGCAACGGAGTAGGGATGTTCAAATGTGGCATTTAAGGGATGAGAAAGAGGGGCGGATCTGGGTAGAGAGGGTGGTTGCGTTGATTTCCTGGTGGCGTGACGCTTCAGTTAGCTTGAACTTCGGTAGTCGGAGTAAGCAATGGTGGAGCTGGAGAAAACATGGCAGTGGGTTTTCGCTGCCAGGACTGATTATCGCAGTCGATAGGGGAAGAGCTGGAGATCGCCACTACTGGCGTTGATAGTACGGAGGTCGCGATGAGGGTCAGCGGACAAGGAGCGGACGTTAGCAAAAGGAGTAGGCGATTGACTGAGAAGAGGACAGTGAGGAAGTTTTTGTGAAGTGACGATGAGGTTCGTGGGACGAAAATGGCAGTAGGATTCTTTGGAGCAGGCTTCGAAGTATTGAACCAGAAGAAGGAGCGGATTAAATTTCTTCAATCGAAGTAGAATGGTACGGGTTTCGAACTGATGGATAATAGGCCTGAAGGACATATATGGGGCAAGAAGAAAAGGTTAAGGCCCATCTTTGAAATCTAATCAAGTTTTAATTCAAATAAAATAATGTATTTAACTTGTAAAATGAATTTCTTATCCATACGATATCAGAATCACGAACGGTCGGATCCATTGGGATCGTGTGGACGGACACTACACGATGGAACTGACTGAAAGTCCATCCGAGCTTGTTACAATTTATGGCGAAATAAATTGTCCGTCTGAATCAAGCGATGGTTATCGTTATTAACGATGATCGTCCAATGTGAGTAAATCTCACTAACTCTGAACAGTTTATAATTTCATGTTGTATTTTTAGAACTGTTAGATATTGGCTGATTTACTGTATGTTGACTGTTTGATTGAACTGCTAGTCAGTTAGTTAAATTTTCTATATTGATTCTGTTTAACAGAATATATCATATGGAACTGAAAAGTGATGTTATCTATATTGTTTAACATCTGTGATGCAGGGAAACGGGTTGGAGGAATCCAACTGGATTCCTCAACATTTATTTTACTGTTTTCATATATTGTGATATATGATGTGTTATATAATCTGTTATGGATTATGGGTGTTGGAATGATATTGATCATTGTTATTCGATATTTTAAATATCATAAGAAACCCTGGGATGTGAAAAAAGAAGTATTTCAATGTATATTGAAATAAAGGAATTTTATAAAATCACAGGATTTTATAAAAGGACTTATTTATAAAACGAACACGGTTTTATAAAAGGGATATTTATTTAGAAAATAAATAGAAATAGAAAAGGAATATTTATTTAGAAAATAAATAGAAGTTACAAATAGGAAATATTTGTAACGGTAAGTAAACGTTATAAATAGGATATATTTGTAACGGTAAATAGAAGTTATAAATAGGATATATTTGTAACGGTAAATAGAAGTTATAAATAGGATATATTTGTAACGGTAAGTAAACGTTATAAAAAGGAAATAGTTGTAACGGAAAACGTAGTTTAGTAAAAGAAGTTAATCGATGTTAGTTAATCGATTAGTGTTAAAGTAAAAGAAGTTAATCGATGTTAGTTAATCAATTAGAGAATAAAGTTAAAAAGAAGTTAATCGATTAGTGTTAAAGAAAAAGAAGTTAATCGATGTTAGTTAATCGATTAGAGAATAAAGTTAAAAAGAAGTTAATCGATTAGTGTTAAAGTTAAAAAGAAGTTAATCGATGTTAGTTAATCGATTAGTGTTAAAGTAAAAGAAGTTAATCGATGTTAGTTAATCGATTAGAGAATAAAGTTAAAAAGAAGTTAATCGATTAGTGTTAAAGTAAAAGAAGTTAATCGATGTTAGTTAATCGATTAGAGAATAAAGTTAAAAAGAAGTTAATCGATGTTAGTTAATCGATTAGAGAATAAAGTTGAAAGGAGATAATCGATGTTAGTTTAATCGATTAGAATAGAAGCAAATGAGTAAATCGAATATAGTTATTCGAATAGAAAGTAAAAGGAATTATCGAATATAGTTTATTCGAAAAGAGTACGTGAAATGAGTAAATAAATAGCGTTAGTCAAATAGTGTTAGTCCAATAGAGTTAATTGATAGGGGTTAGTCCAAAGGAGTTAAGTAAAAAGAGTCAATCGAATATAGCTATTCGAAGGAGGGTTAAGTAAGGAAGTTAGTAAATGGAATACAAAGTGAACTTTGCCCATTTCAAAGTTAGAAATGTTGTTCAGTTAAGGTCTGAGAGGTAGTTCTACCCCAACTTAATTGGCTTCGTTTTAACTAAGGAATAGTTAATGTTCGGCAGTAAAAGGAAATGGTTTGAGTTGGTATCGCGATGGTTTGTTTAAACATCTGCCTAAGTCCAATGAAGAAGCTTTGGAAATGTTTTCCAAAGAAGAAACCAGAAATGTTTTCTAATAAAGAAAACGAGAAATGGAAATGTTTTCCATTGTTAATAACATATATTCTCCAAATTTAGAAAATAGGAAATATTGAATATAGGGAAACAGGAGATAAGTAAATTAATGAACTAAGGAGATGAATGTTAAATGATGTTTGATCGATATAATTTCCATTTGGAAATAATATCGTTGTTTGCACACCTGTTTTTATTCGATAGTTAAATCACAGACTATCGAAGTTTTGACCATTTTAACGTTGTTAATATGGAGAGACCGATTGGATTATTATCCAAAGAACCACTCTGTATTGGCATAAGCGTTGCGAATCATATATGCCAAATGAAATTGAAGATGGAGTTATGCAAGGGCTATCCTGTTTACAGAATAGTGCCTTCGGTTCATCCTGTTCTTGGATGACTTGTATAGACGGATGTCTGACAGAGTATTTCCAGACGATCACGTATATTGATTTCTCCAACCGTACCAAGAGTGGAAGCGGAGAAGGAAACTTCTTTTAGCTAACGTATATGTATGGTTGAGGACGTCAATCGGTGATTTGATGGATTTGATGATGTGACATTCAAAGTGAATCTGATGTGATGATAAAGCGTAGCTTCTAGCCTCATCATCCGGTAAATGACAGAAATCGGGCAGGCAGCATGGCTAAGTCGGTCGCACCGAAGTAGGGTGTATAATCACTTGATCTAGAGTTTCATTTACTTCTAAAAATCTATTGTTGATGATGTCCCATTCGGGAAACGGTTGTTGATCCCAGCCGTTGGTGATATACATTCGATACACTCAAGCGAAATGAGTGGTCGGTCATGTGTGGCCGGGTTGCAAGATGTTCTTGTTGAACCCAGTGTATTCCTCTCTAGAGGTACACTAGCGAAAGGTGATTCCATACCTTGTCATAGTTGGAAATCCATTACCCAATACGTGCTTGCGGTTTTGATTGTATACTATATATGTAGAACGTGAGATGAAAGCGTTTCTGCTAGATGATTATATATACTATGATTGATAGGCATTATTATAATATCAAAAGGTTTTTGATATGAAGATATTTTGGATTCTCATAAGGGAAAAACCCGTTCTGTTATGCGGCGTGGTCTTATGAGATATCGTTTACCTGTTTCAACTGTTTTTAACTGTTTTACTCATACCAGTCCCATGACTGACTCGGAGTTTACTTTGTTGTTTTCCCTAAACTCTTGGGTGCCTAAATTTGTACAGGCAGTCAAGTAGTCGGGATTTACAGATATACTGGAAGAGCTTGGAGCAGGAGGCTTCAGGATCATATAGCTATAGTTATTTCCGCTGTGTTGTAAGTGCTGTACTTTGATAATGATATGTATATTCAAGTACTGATTTGTATTTCAAAGTTATGTTATGAAATATATTTATTCGTTCCGCTGTGAGATTCGTGGTACTCTGATATTGTGTTCTTCTTTTTCTTCTATTCTAAGTTTCTATCTTATCTTTCCTCACCCTCTAATTTCTTTCACTAATTACCAGGATTTTTCAATGTTTTGGTTATCGACATCGTGCTTATGTCGATAACCAAAGTCGTTGAAAATCCGGGTCGTTACAGTTGGTATCAAAGCTTAAGTTAAGAATTTATTTGGCTCTGTGGCGTGACTCGGTAGAGATAGGGTTAGCAATACCCTAGACTGAGATTGAGTGTATATATACAAGTGAGCGTATTTGTTATTGATATAAAAATTTGTTTTATATTGTGGAGATTCATGGGTTGAATCGTTTATGAATTCTGGTCGATCAGTTTGATCCACTGTATCGGTAGGAGTTACTAAACACTCGAATACGATGGGTCGGCACGATATGTTTTGAAAGAGGGTAAATGAAAATAATTTTACCCAAAGTATATTTGATACATATTGGATATATTGGTTGTTATTATAATCGAGTAAGATTATAAATTAAATGGTTATGTAAATAACCAATCAGAATTCATATAAGTGAAACACGTGAAATCAGATGAGTTAAATCTGAAATTTAAACCAGAAATTGAAGTTAAAACTCTGGAGAA
This sequence comes from Allium sativum, assembly GCA_030737875.1. Lineage (NCBI taxonomy): Eukaryota > Viridiplantae > Streptophyta > Magnoliopsida > Asparagales > Amaryllidaceae > Allium > Allium sativum. The sequence goes on along the minus strand of CM060921.1, from coordinate 63,747,496 downwards.
TTGGATAAGTGTTTGTAAATGGATTTGGATTAAAAATAAGGAAAATTTAAGATCCTGGGAGATTTTAAATTGTTTTACAAGCAGTGTGAATTATATTTTGAAATGAATTTCAAAGTGGAAATGTTTAGAAATGGTTTTATAGTATTGAACTCACTTCGATCACTGGAAAATAGATTCTGATGATGACAGCTGCACCATCAGTATTCATTTTCGAGTTGTAAGTGACGAATTACTACCAGAGATACTGTTTTGAATTTGTTTTGGGAATGACAAGTTGTGTTGAATTTCAAAATGGGATTTAAAATATAGAATTTGAACTTTTAAATAGATTTGAAATATTAACTTGTTTTAAAGTAAATAAAACGAGAAGTTCCTTTATAAACGAAGTTTATAAATGAAGTGAAAAGAATTATCATTGGATAATTCAGAAATAAAAATACGAGTGTGAAATTGAAAGGGAAATCTATCTTCCAAAGGTAGAAATATCGATTTCAAAAGGAATTAAAATCGAGACTTATTGAAAGGGAATTTGAAGAAAGGAAGTTCAAACATAGAGTTTAAATAGAAAATTCAAAGGGGATTTGAATGTAGAAAATTCAAAGGGGATTTGAAGATAGAAATTCAAATGAGATTTGAATAAAGAAGATTTAAATAATGGAAAATTGAATATAGAATTCATATAGAGTAATAATGAAATTTGAATATAGAATTCAAATAGTTTAAATGGAATTTGAATATAGAATTCAAATAGAGTTGAAATGGAAATTGGAATATACAATTCAATGGAGTTTGAATATAGGATTTGAATAAATAGAATTTGACATATGAGAAATCAAATAGAATTTGACATATGAGAAATCGAATAGAATTTGAATAAAGAGAATTCAAATAGAAATTGAATATAGGAAATTCAATGGAAGTGATATAGAATTTGAATATAGAAATTCAAATGGCGTTTGGATATAGAAAATATAAAGGAATTCAAATATAGGATTTGAATATCGAAAGTGAAAATGAAATTTGAATATAGAAGATTCAAATTGAATTGAAATTCAAATATAAAATTTGAATAGAAATTGAATAGAATTAACTAAGTCGAAGAGGAATTAGTTAATCGAGTTTTGATTTTGAAGTTGAACTTTGAAAGGTGAATTGGATTTGTAAAGGGATATTCGAAATCGAATATAGAACTTAAGTTTGAGATTTGAATTCAAATTAGTTAATAAGTAAGTTAAAATATATTTGAACATGTCATGTTCAAATATAAAAGTGGAATAGACTTAAGAGTTAATTAACAAATTAATTAACGAATTGAGTTAAAACGATTGGGTATAGTTGAATTAAATTGGACAGGTATAAATATACATGAGATAGGTATGGATAAGGATAATGCAAGAGTTATAAATTGAATGCTCGACGAAAAGGTATGTATTTAATTCATATATGGGATTTTATGTGCCGTATCGGCTAGCTGCTTGGCTTTTTCTTTTTCTTTTGGATTGGTGAGGGCCATGGGAGGCTATTTGAAATATCCCGATGCTCCCAGTACAAAGGAGGTTATGGCAAATTTTTCCGGGAATTTAAGGAGTTAGAATATTTTTAAGATAAATTGATATTTAGAAATCAACGTATCGATATATCTAGAAGTCGATAAGAAAACGAACTTAGAATTAGAATAGTATAATCAAAAAGAAAGTCTAGAATAAAATCTTGTCAGGATAGAAAGAGGAAGTGTATACGTGTTTAAAAGTGAATAAGTAGTTGTATGGTATTGATTTTTCGAGTAAGTAGTCATATCTGTTTTGACGTTATAAATGTTATTCAGTCAAGCTCTAAGAGGTAGTTATACCCCAACTTAATTGATTTCATTATTAACAAATAAATAGTAAGATTTCAGGCTCGAAGATCAATGTTGAATAAGAGTTAGTTGAATATAGTATTTGGGTTATCGTAACGATGTTTTACACAACATCCGTTTTAACCCAAATAAGTGTAAGCTTGGAAATAATAATAAAGAATATTTCCTAAGTATGGAAATAAACGAGATCGGAAGAGAGATAAGTAATTGGAATATTTTCCAATTATAAGTAGTATATATTTTCTAAAGTTTAGAAAATAAAGGAAAGCGATATTCGGAAATGTTTTCCAAATAACAATAAAAGGCAAATATAGTTATTGAAAATATTTGGTTAACAAATATTGATAAAGAAATAGAGAAGTGATTTAACTAATGGAATATTGATTATGGGCTCAGTTGGATTTCAAAAAGGAAATTTTGATTTTTGAAAAGAGTAAACTGTTTGAAAACTCCCTGGGAAAGACTATTTAAATTAAAAACAAATTTAACAGAAATTTGTGAAAGCAGATTTGAATTAAAGTAAATTCAGTTAAGTGGTAACTGAAGTTGAATTGAAATCGAATAAGATTGGATTTGTGAAATTAGAATCCAAAATGGTATTGGATTGAGGAGTTAAGGAATTGAAAGTCAAGAATTGAACTTGAGTTGAAATGGGATTTGGCTTGGATATAAGCGAATGGTTGTGTCGTGGATAAAAGCAGATTGGATTTGATTGGGGTAACTCTTGTATATGCTGAGTTGATAGCATATGGAAGTGACAGAGTAGAATGCCCGACAAAAAGGTACCAGTTTATATTATATATGAGTTTGGTGATTTTGATGAGCCGGATTGGCAAGCCGCTTGGCTGTTTGATTTTCTTTTGGGTTGGAGATGGCCTAGAGAGGCGAGTTGGAGTTTGATCGATTGACCAGTACAAAGGAGGTGCTGGCAAAAAAAATTTCGAAGAGTTAAGGCGTTAGAAAATTTTCAGGATTTTTGAAAATTTTCGTTGATAAGAATTAATTAATAATTTAATTAAAATTAAATTGGTTCAGTTGAAACTGAAGTAAAAATTGAACAAATATGTTCTAACCAGTCGATAGGGTCGTTCTCTACCTTTTAGCAATTTCGAGGAGGAAATTATTTTAAGTGGGGAAGATTGTAATGACCCGCACTGGCAGAGGTATTATTATTAATTTATTTAATTATATAAATGGTGGTTTAGAGAATTTAATGGTCGTGGAATTAACTAATGTTGAATATTTAATTTAAATAATAAATTAAATAGTATATTTAATTCTGAAATAATTAGAATTGGCTGAAATGGCGATATGGTGTGAACTGGATCATCTGTGATATTTAATTCAGCTTGGAATTTAATTTGAATAACGAATATATTTATTTAAACGACAGTTTGAACGTATAGTTTATAATATAATTATAAACGAGCTTGAAATGGCGCTGTAGTTCGTAATTTGGCGATTCGAACTTCAACTGAATGTACAGGATTCGTTTTAAGCCGGATTTCTGTGAAACAAGAAACGCGTGGAGCTGGTGGAGTATATCTTTCTAGTGGAAGAGAAAAATCGGGATTTCATCGTGTAGATTTTGATGTACGTCCAAATCAAATTTCAGAATAGTCGCTATAGAATCGTTTATCGGCCATAACGGTTATTTCAATATATTTGAATATCGGAGTTGAATTTAGACAAGGTTCTTTTGGGAAGTAGCGATGATTTAATTTTTAGAATTTTATTGTAATTTTTAATTAATTAAATAAGCAAATTTTTATTTGGAATATTTTGCACCCTGTAATCAACATTTTGGGGTTTCACAATATGAGTTAATCTACCGGTATTATTATATTTTTGGGATCGTAGCACCGAGCATAACACAACGGCATGGTTATTTCTGTGATAGCAGTTCTTAAATTGATAAACTGTGTATAGCACGATACCCTAAATTCTGATGAATATATTTATACATATATTATTCTTCCTGGCTGTTAAGTAACGTACGTCCCCATCCTTACCACCGTGGAAAAAAACTTAACAATAAAGTATGGTTCAAAATTTAACAACGAAGTATGAATATATTTGTTTACGTGGACACTTAATATCTACCTACCGCATACGTATCTCTCTAAGTTACTTAAGGCTGAAGTTTCGCCACCTTATAAGTACATCACCACATATTACATTGTTTAGCTTCAGCAACTTGGAATATTTCTCATGCCTTTAGAAGTTATGATAAACCAAATATTCCTCTTTAGAAAAATTAAACACTCTAAAACGTATACAGTTGAAGTCCTGAGAGCAAGAGCTTCGAGCTCTTGTAGGTTCCGAAATATTCGAAACGGTTTACTGTCGCATGTTCACGGGTGATCTCGCGACGGAGTAGGGATGTTCAAATGTGGCATTTAAGGGATGAGAAAGAGGGGCGGATCTGGGTAGAGAGGGTGGTTGCGTTGATTTCCTGGTGGCGTGACGCTTCAGTTAGCTTGAACTTCGGTAGTCGGAGTAAGCAATGGTGGAGCTGGAGAAAACATGGCAGTGGGTTTTCGCTGCCAGGACTGATTATCGCAGTCGATAGGGGAAGAGCTGGAGATCGCCACTACTGGCGTTGATAGTACGGAGGTCGCGATGAGGGTCAGCGGACAAGGAGCGGACGTTAGCAAAAGGAGTAGGCGATTGACTGAGAAGAGGACAGTGAGGAAGTTTTTGTGAAGTGACGATGAGGTTCGTGGGACGAAAATGGCAGTAGGATTCTTTGGAGCAGGCTTCGAAGTATTGAACCAGAAGAAGGAGCGGATTAAATTTCTTCAATCGAAGTAGAATGGTACGGGTTTCGAACTGATGGATAATAGGCCTGAAGGACATATATGGGGCAAGAAGAAAAGGTTAAGGCCCATCTTTGAAATCTAATCAAGTTTTAATTCAAATAAAATAATGTATTTAACTTGTAAAATGAATTTCTTATCCATACGATATCAGAATCACGAACGGTCGGATCCATTGGGATCGTGTGGACGGACACTACACGATGGAACTGACTGAAAGTCCATCCGAGCTTGTTACAATTTATGGCGAAATAAATTGTCCGTCTGAATCAAGCGATGGTTATCGTTATTAACGATGATCGTCCAATGTGAGTAAATCTCACTAACTCTGAACAGTTTATAATTTCATGTTGTATTTTTAGAACTGTTAGATATTGGCTGATTTACTGTATGTTGACTGTTTGATTGAACTGCTAGTCAGTTAGTTAAATTTTCTATATTGATTCTGTTTAACAGAATATATCATATGGAACTGAAAAGTGATGTTATCTATATTGTTTAACATCTGTGATGCAGGGAAACGGGTTGGAGGAATCCAACTGGATTCCTCAACATTTATTTTACTGTTTTCATATATTGTGATATATGATGTGTTATATAATCTGTTATGGATTATGGGTGTTGGAATGATATTGATCATTGTTATTCGATATTTTAAATATCATAAGAAACCCTGGGATGTGAAAAAAGAAGTATTTCAATGTATATTGAAATAAAGGAATTTTATAAAATCACAGGATTTTATAAAAGGACTTATTTATAAAACGAACACGGTTTTATAAAAGGGATATTTATTTAGAAAATAAATAGAAATAGAAAAGGAATATTTATTTAGAAAATAAATAGAAGTTACAAATAGGAAATATTTGTAACGGTAAGTAAACGTTATAAATAGGATATATTTGTAACGGTAAATAGAAGTTATAAATAGGATATATTTGTAACGGTAAATAGAAGTTATAAATAGGATATATTTGTAACGGTAAGTAAACGTTATAAAAAGGAAATAGTTGTAACGGAAAACGTAGTTTAGTAAAAGAAGTTAATCGATGTTAGTTAATCGATTAGTGTTAAAGTAAAAGAAGTTAATCGATGTTAGTTAATCAATTAGAGAATAAAGTTAAAAAGAAGTTAATCGATTAGTGTTAAAGAAAAAGAAGTTAATCGATGTTAGTTAATCGATTAGAGAATAAAGTTAAAAAGAAGTTAATCGATTAGTGTTAAAGTTAAAAAGAATTTAATCGATGTTAGTTAATCGATTAGTGTTAAAGTAAAAGAAGTTAATCGATGTTAGTTAATCGATTAGAGAATAAAGTTAAAAAGAAGTTAATCGATTAGTGTTAAAGTAAAAGAAGTTAATCGATGTTAGTTAATCGATTAGAGAATAAAGTTAAAAAGAAGTTAATCGATGTTAGTTAATCGATTAGAGAATAAAGTTGAAAGGAGATAATCGATGTTAGTTTAATCGATTAGAATAGAAGCAAATGAGTAAATCGAATATAGTTATTCGAATAGAAAGTAAAAGGAATTATCGAATATAGTTTATTCGAAAAGAGTAAGTGAAATGAGTAAATAAATAGCGTTAGTCAAATAGTGTTAGTCCAATAGAGTTAATTGATAGGGGTTAGTCCAAAGGAGTTAAGTAAAAAGAGTCAATCGAATATAGCTATTCGAAGGAGGGTTAAGTAAGGAAGTTAGTAAATGGAATACAAAGTGAACTTTGCCCATTTCAAAGTTAGAAATGTTGTTCAGTTAAGGTCTGAGAGGTAGTTCTACCCCAACTTAATTGGCTTCGTTTTAACTAAGGAATAGTTAATGTTCGGCAGTAAAAGGAAATGGTTTGAGTTGGCATCGCGATGGTTTGTTTAAACATCTGCCTAAGTCCAATGAAGAAGCTTTGGAAATGTTTTCCAAAGAAGAAACCAGAAATGTTTTCTAATAAAGAAAACGAGAAATGGAAATGTTTTCCATTGTTAATAACATATATTCTCCAAATTTAGAAAATAGGAAATATTGAATATAGGGAAACAGGAGATAAGTAAATTAATGAACTAAGGAGATGAATGTTAAATGATGTTTGATCGATATAATTTCCATTTGGAAATAATATCGTTGTTTGCACACCTGTTTTTATTCGATAGTTAAATCACAGACTATCGAAGTTTTGACCATTTTAACGTTGTTAATATGGAGAGACCGGTTGGATTATTATCCAAAGAACCACTCTGTATTGGCATAAGCGTTGCGAATCATATATGCCAAATGAAATTGAAGATGGAGTTATGCAAGGGCTATCCTGTTTACAGAATAGTGCCTTCGGTTCATCCTGTTCCTGGATGACTTGTATGGATGGATGTTTGACAGAGTATTTCCAGACGATCACGTATATTGATTTCTCCAACCGTACCAAGAGTGGAAGCGGAGAAGGAAACTTCTTTTAGCTAACATATAATGTATGGTTGAGGACGTCAATCAGTGATTTGATGGATTTGATGATGTGACATTCAAAGTGAATCTGATGTGATGATAAAGCGTAGCTTCTAGCCTCATCATCCGGTAAATGACAGAAATCGGGCAGGCAGCATGGCTAAGTCGGTCGCACCGAAGTAGGGTGTATAATCACCTGATCTAGAGTTTCATTTACTTCTAAAAATCTATTGTTGATGATGTCCCATTCGGGAAACGGTTGCTGATCCCAGCCGTTGGTGATATACATTCGATACACTCAAGCGAAATGAGTGGTCGGTCATGTGTGGCCGGGTTGCAAGATGTTCTTGTTGAACCCAGTGTATTCCTCTCTAGAGGTACACTAGCGAAAGGTGATTCCATACCTTGTCATAGTTGGAAATCCATTACCCAATACGTGCTTGCGGTTTTGATTGTATACTATATATGTAGAACGTGAGATGAAAGCGTTTCTGCTAGATGATTATATATACTGTGATTGATAGGCATTATTATAATATCAAAAGGTTTTTGATATAAAGATATTTTGGATTCTCATAAGGGAAAAACCCGTTCCATTATGCGACGTGGTCTTATGAGATATCGTTTACCTGTTTCAACTGTTTTTAACTGTTTTACTCATACCAGTCCCATGACTGACCCGGAGTTTATTTTGTTGTTTTCCCTAAACTCTTGGGTGCCTAAATTTGTACGGGCAGTCAAGTAGTCGGGATTTACAGATATACTGGAAGAGCTTGGAGCAGGAGGCTTCAGGATCATATAGCTATAGTTATTTCCGCTATGTTGTAAGTGCTGTACTTTGATAATGATATGTATATTCAAGTACTGATTTGTATTTCAAAGTTATGTTATGAAATATATTTATTCGTTCCGCTGTGAGATTCGTGGTACTCTGATATTGTGTTCTTCTTTTTCTTCTATTCTAAGTTTCTATCTTATCTTTCCTCACCCTCTAATTTCTTTCACTAATTACCAGGATTTTTCAATGTTTTGGTTATCGACATCGTGCTTATGTCGATAACCAAAGTCGTTGAAAATCCGGGTCGTTACAACTAGTCTACTTTGACAAAAGTATATATATTGACAAATATATATGGTTTGCTTTAACTAACCTATTTTGTCAAAAATGAATAATTTGACAAAATGAATATTTTGACTTAACTACTCTATTTCAACAAAACAACAAAGATGATGACTTTGGTTTGTTGACAAATCTAATTCAACAAACAAATATAAGTGATGAGTTTGTTTTGTTGACAAAATGATGATGTTTTGTTTTAGCCATTACAGTTTGCCAAAAGTGACAAAATGTATTTCAGCTACTGTAAATTGGTAATGGTGAATGTTTCTGCTTCATTCTTTTAAGCAACACAAAAATGGATAATTTGCCTCATTCCTCTAAAATGACCAAAAGCGAATACATTTGTCTTAACCTTTTAAAATGACAAATTATATAATTTTGTCTCATTCAATTTAAATGATAAAAATGTATCTTTTTGTATTGCAACAAAAGGACAAATAAACCTTATCTATCTATTACTCTTTTTATTTTAGCTAAGATGACACTAAAAATATATATTTTAAATTCTAATCTTTTTGTTATAATCTACGATGAAAATAAAAAAAAATTATTCATTTTAACAAAATTACAACTACGATGAATTCATTTTATCGTAATCCTTTTATTTACTCTAGTTTAAAAGTAAAAATGATATTTTTAATCCTGTTCTTTTATTTATATCTAAATTGTTATAAAAGTGAAACTTCTTAACCTATGCTTTTTATTTGCTTCAAAAATGCAAATAAAAGGTAATACTTTAATTTTTGATTTATTTGCATCAAGGAATGCAAATAAAAATACAACTTTTATCTTCATGTTTTATTTGCATCAAAGGATGCAAATAAAAATACAACTTTCTAATTTAAGGTTTTATTTGCAACAAGGAATGCAAATAAAAATTCAACTTTTAATTCGGTATTTTATTTGCATCAAGGAATGCAAATACATATGCAACTTTTAATTTCATAGTGTATTTGCATCAAAGAATACAAATAAAAATTCAACTTTTAAATACGATGTTTATTTGCATCAAGGAATGCAAATAAAAATTCAACCTTTAAATACGATGTTTATTTGCATCAAGGAATGCAAATAAAAATTCAACCTTTAAATACGATGTTTATTTGCATCAAGGAATGCAAATAAAATAAGACTTTACTGCAATGTTTTATTTGCATTAAGGAATGCAAATAAAATATAACTTTTTATTTCAATGTTTATTTGCATAAAAGAATGCAAATAAAAATATAATCCTTTTACTATGATGTTTATTTGCATCTAAATATGCAAATAGAAATATATTTTTTATGCTTTGTTTGCAACTAAATTTATTAACAAAATGTAACTCTTTTAAGTCATATTTTTATTTCTATCTAAAATACAAAATAAAGATGTCATATTCATTCTAGTGTTTTTGTTTGCATTTGAAATTTTAACTCTAATGTTTGTTTGCATCTAAAATTACAAATAAAAATATAGTTTTACTTCTAATGTTTTGATTGCATCTAAAATAGCAAACAAAAATATAGTTTTCCTTATTTCAATGCATATTTGCGTTAGAGAATGTAAATAAGAGAATATTTTATTTTTCAATGTAAATTTGCATAAAAGAGTGCAAATAAAACAGCATTTTTCTATTTCTATGTATATTTGCATAAAATAATGCAAATAAAAGTACATTTTATATTTCTATGTATATTTGCATAACCAAATGCAAATAAAAGATCAATTATATTTTCTATGTATATTTGCATAAACGATTGCAAATAAAAGAATCATCTTTATTTATTTAAATTCTTTTTATTGTAAACAACATTACATAAAAATGTAATCTTTTACTTTTATTCAATTACATGAAAAATGTAATTTTTTTTACTTTTAAATCTAATTAAATTAAAAATGTAACTTTCATTTTTTTAATCTTATTTACATTAAAAATGTTTTCTTTCTTTATAACAAACATGACGGTGAAAATATTCATTCCATTATTAACACATGACGGTGCAAAATAATGTCAATTTCATTTTGCAAAATCCATGAATATTTTCATTCTTAACAAAATGATAGTGAAAATCATTCTTCTCTTTTTAACAAAAATGATATCTTTTTACAATTTCAAAACAAAGACAAAATGATATCTTTTTACATTTTCAAAACAAAGATAAAATGATATCTTTTTACATTTTCAAAACAAAGACAAAATGATATATTTTACATTTTCAAAAACAAAGACAAAATGATATTTTTTCTTCTTTTATAAACAAAAGTAAATACTTTTATTTACAAACAAAAGTGAATTATATTCATTTACCTACAAAAGTGACTTCTTTTCATTCATAAACACAAGTGATTTATTTTCATTCAAAAACACAAGTGATTTATTTTTATTTAAAACCAACAAAATGAAAGCTTTTATTTTAAAAGCAAACAAAGTTACAATCTTTTAATGTTTACAAACACAACGAATATTTTTCATACATGGATTTAGAATAGAATTCAGATCTACAACTTAGATTAAATTTAGGGGGAATTCTGGTTTTACAAAACCAGGTCTATCACACACGAATAGTACAAACAGTCACCATCAGCAACCAATACAATTTTAAGTACAACAATAGCAGATTCAATTAAACAAATACGTACATATGAGATTTAAACAACAAGGAATAAAATATAATTTTAGAAATAGAAATCTCACATCATTATTGAGTTCTGCGCTGTTCAGATCCAAAATTTGTCAAAAACTCAACTTGTTCAGAATCAGGTCTAGTTAGTTTCATCGCAAAGATCTCGGTCTCACGATCGCGGCGCACCCGAAATCGTTCGAATTCGAGTCCGTAAGAGCAAGATATGGTTTAATTTAGATTGGAAAAAAAATTGAATTAAATTAATTAATTAAATAAAAGAAAAATAGGTCCTTCTTCCTCCAATACGTCATGGCCGTGACTTGAGTTCTTTGAACCCATTATGTTCAAAATTAGGTTTGAATTTATCTCGAAATTGAGGAAGCTTGGGGGCGATCGTAAAGTGTCACGAAGGAGAGGAGAGTGAGGTGTGTCAGCGCCGTAAGGGAGGGGAGGCGCGGTGGGGCCCACCTGGACGCGGTGGAGGGTTTATGCCGTGGGTTTGGAGGTGATTTCCTCGAGATCTGTGTGCTTAAAGATGATCATAACTGTATGGAATTAAAGAGGATGAAAATCTCTTCAAATAAGTCTAAAGGAGGGATTGATTTCATTGTGTGGATTGGGAGAAATCGTGGAAGGAATTTCGGAGCTTTGTGGCCATGAAATGGGGGAGATGGCGGCTGCGTATTTGGGGAAGAGAGATTAGGGTTAAGGATTAGTGAATATATTTATATTATTTAATTAGTTAATTAGCCCATTAAGGCCCATTTAGCAACTTTGTCCAATTTCAGCCCAACGACTGTCGTTCTTACCTATTAACCCCTATTCCGGACTCATCTGGCTATGTCTCGCAAGCCCAAACAACTGTTTTGACCTAGTTTTCTTTAATTTAAAATTTAAGTCTTTTATTTTTAATTCAATCGTACAAATAAATTCACCGGGGCCACAAATTAACTTCAAAAAATCCCAAAATTTTTTTTTAACTATGTTTTGATGATACGGTCCTAACAAAATTAATTTCATTGAATTCTGAGACCGTTTGAAAAATGGTCATTTTTTGGTCGATCAGATTTGACTGAAATTGACAAAACACGTTTTCTTTTGCCATGCTCACATATTAATTCAAAAAATTATGAAAACTAAAACCTAACAATAATTTGACATTCTGGTTCCAACAAAAGAGGTTTCATCGAAAACGGAGGTCGTTTGAAAAATGGCTATTTTTAATATTAAAATATATATATAAATTTTATAGCGACTATTCTGATTTTTAAATTGGGCATAACTTTTGATTCCCGCTATGAAATTTCGATTTTTCGGATTCGTTGGAAAGATATTTTTAAATAGATTCCAATATTTTTGGTTTCACTAAAATCCGGTTTATTTTGCATCCTGTACATTCGATCAAAGTTCAAGTTTGACTTTTCAAGCTATCGCGCTATTTCTAACTCCTTTTAAAAATAAAAATAAAATTTTCTCGTTCTAACTTCGATTAAAATATTTGTTTAATCATTATTATTTAAAATAAATTATTTTTCTATTAAAATTTCTAAAATAAAATTTTTAAATTGGTTCATAATTTGCGGGTTGTTGCAATCTCCCCCACTTAAAATCTTTTCGTCCTTGAAAAGGAACGAAGCTAAAGGTCGTTTAATTCACCAACTCAACCTTTAATTTTAATCAATTTCCAGTTCAGTTCAATATTAAATTTTATTTAGTTAAATTTATCATTCTTTTATATATTGGTTGAATTAATTATCATTCCAATATTTTAATTAGTTAAACTAATTATCAAACATCACAACCAGCAATCAATTGGGTGATTAACTTTTCAAATACATATAACTTTTATATATAGTCAAAAGATCATATTTTTAGTGCAAATCACAGCAATAGACCCTATCTAGTTTTGGTTCTCACACCAGTCAATGGAAATATATAGATATACCACTTTCGAAACTCGAACATAAATTCTGATGATGTTTCGAACCACCGTCAGGACATCTCCGGACGAGTAAAGTGTGATTCTATATCTATCTAGTATATTTGAGACTTCATATACATGATAGCCAGACGTATATGCAAAATCTTTATATACTCGATTTTCCAAAATAAAATAAAATAATAAATTCAAATACGTATAATAAGATTTTAAATTTTCAAAACTAAATTTGTTTTCATTTTTTTTTAATTTTAAAAATAAATACTCTTCACACTCGTTCTAGGATACTACTGTTCCCATCTCTAACGAGTTATTCTTATTGGATATTACTAGTCCAATCTCTGATGAGTCTTTTGTTCAGTTCTAACGAGTTGTACCCCAAAGATTTGAGCTAAACAGAGCTCTGATACCAATTGTAACGACCCAAGTTTCGCCCAACCCGATCGATCGCTAGATCGACCAAGACAGTTCAAAACCCGAATACGTTAACTTTAGGAATACAACACATCAGAACAAATACAACAGACTTTTATAAACATTATAATAATGTTACATCAAAGTACATAATATCAGAGTACATGGGTAAATAATACAGCGGAAGATAAATTACAATAGATATAATACAATGCAGCGAAATGATTAAATTAATCACAGCGGAAGACCATCAATGCTCTGAACACAACTCTAAGCTTCGATCCAGAATCCTGCTCAATATATATGCAAAATAAGCTACTCGACTACCCGTGTGGAACAGAGGGCACCCGAGTTTGCAAAGCGAAACAAACTATGGGTCAGTCATGGGACTGGTGTGAGAAATCTTTACTTAACTAATAATAAGGCTAATTACAGGACCACGCCGCTATCGCGGAACGGGTTTTCTCCATTGGATTGCCAGTGCATAAATAAAGTAAATCGTTAAAACGACGTAATGCTTTTTAGGAAAACGAAACCATTATAAGACTCAAGTCCCATCACATAATGCAACGCAAACCGGAGGATAGAGTTTTACCTTATAATGGTCAAAAATGCTTGATACGATAAAAATGGATTTGATATTATTATTAGTGTATATATGTTTTAAAAACATTTCAATCACAATGTATTAATCATAGACGACATAACACCCCATCCTACTATGTCGCCATATATAGGTATACAATCAAAACCGCAAGATGTCATATTGGAAATTGGGTTTCCATCAAGAGTAAAGGCTAGGAACGATCTCCTGACCGATTCGAGACACTCTAGCAATGTCTCAGGATTCGGATGATGGCGAACCCTTGGATATAGCAGGGCCGGCCCACAAATACTTTAGTGGATTGGCAATTCCTGAACACACGCTTTCCGATCCTATTGGACCTATAAATTGTCCATTGTGGCCAATAAAAATCCGAGGCGCCTCAAAATCCATCAACCACATAAGTAAAATGTCGGGTCGTGTTAAACCCAAACACCACTTCTATCTAAAAAAAACGTGTGCACTCCCTGCGTTCCCTTGCTCCGTTTTTGACTCATACCGGGGTGTGAGGCTCGCGAGGTAAGGAAATACACAATGCTATGCCTAAATAAGCTATGCTTTTATCATCATCCACAAGGCTCTGCTTTTCAACAAAAGCCTTGATCAATTGCATCTTGGCATGCCACATTGACAGTCCACACCATGCGATTGATAACTATCAACACACAACCTCTAAGGGTGTTAAGCAAGAGAATAAATTCTCCGCCACTAATGGTTGTATATTAAATAGAAACCAATTTACATGGAATGAAATCCAATGTCAGACACACATCCATTTACAAGTCCATTCTGGATCTGAACGAAACCGGAGGCACCTTATACCTCGCATATCCGAACGATCAACAATACGTCCAGGCAACTACCACTGGACCCTTTTCAAGGTAGCAACTCCCATCAAAGGCATCAGTAGTCCTCATCCATTCGATGTGAAGATCGTCGGTCTTCAACCACCGTCTTCATCTTCGACTTTTAATCGTCGTAGTAATTATTCATAATGGGTTAAACCCGGTCATTCCGAATAACTCGCGTATTTTTATAATTGAAATTTAAGTGTTATAAGGATACATCCAACGCCTCGTTCCAATTCAGAATATTCTTTAAATAAAATATTCATATTATTAGGGAAAGGTTCCCATTAATTTTATCAAATATAAAATCTTTTAAATTTATTCTTAAATCTTATTTTCAAAGATTTGTTAAAATTCCATTTCAGTTTTAAAATCAAAAATCACTACTTTACAATTATTTCAATTTAAGGAATAAGTCTATTTTTAACTGGGTTAAAGAATCAATGTCATTTAAAACATTATTCACGATAAACCCAAAATCATTTTCCAATAAATAAATATAAATTGAAATACCAATAATCTTAGTCGAAAGATTTATTCTTTATTTAAAAGAAATCCTTTGTTTTAAAAATATATTCTTTATATAAAGGATATTCCAAATCGGAAAGCGACTCAATCATTTACCATATAACTTTGGTTATATGGATTTCATACATCGTATGTAAATAACAACAATAATGATTAATCATCAAACCATCCATTCAACATCCAAAGTGAAGTTCTCAACTGTGTGAGCATTAAATGAAATAATAACATCGCAGCCTGTCAATCTATCGATTGACATATGAATAAATATTGGGACTAGTGTATATCAATTATCATCCCAATACCCGTGTGGGGTTTTCAGCCAACAATAGTACATATAAATAAATAATTGGTTAATTAATTTAACCAATTTTAATATTATCAACATGTTGATAATGATAGACAAAACATGATATTTTATTCCTAATGTCGAAATAAAATATAAAGTTGACTCGCATAATTTCTTTTACATTTCTAATATATAATAGAATGTAATTTATTAATATGACATTATTGTGGATGACAAATAAAAGATAAATTACATTATACTTAATTTGTATGTAATTATTCTTAACGTAAAGGAAATAATCTCATTTGTATATATTTAAAGTATAACTCAACATATAAAATGTTTATTTTAAATTGCATAAAAATTCTAATGTATGCATTAACATATAAAGATGTCGTTTTATCTCACCTATACATTTTAATCTATGTTTAGACCAAAAATATGATTTTTATATTTGAAAATAAATTCTAATGTGAGTCTGCAAATATAAATGATTTTTATATTTACAAATAAATTATATTGTATGTTATGCAAATAAAAATGATTATTTTATTTGCATATAAATTCTATCTCAACAAAATGTATAAGAAGTTCCATTTTGCTGACAATTATATTTTAATCAAAATGGATATTGCTATGGTAACACAAACCTATTTCACAAAAATTCTATTTGTGTTTAACTCTTTCAGTTGACAAAAATGTAAGTTTTGTTTTAATTCAAATCTAATTAACAAAAGGTAATTTTTGTTTCAACTATTATATTTTTAACAGAGATGATTATTTTGGTTCAACTAAGCTATTTGTCCAAAATGGGTATTTTGATTCAACAAGTCTACTTTGACAAAAGTATATATATTGACAAAAATATATGGTTTGCTTTAACTAATCTATTTTGTCAAAAATGAATATTTTGACAAAATGTATATTTTGACTTAACTACTTTATTTCAACAAAACAACAAAGATGACGACTTTGGTTTGTTGACAAATCTAATTCAACAAACAAATATAAGTGATGAGTTTGTTTTGTTGACAAAATGATGATGTTTTGTTTTAGCCATTACAGTTTGCCAAAAGTGACAAAATGTATTTCAGCTACTGTAAATTGGTAATGGTGAATGTTTTTGCTTCATTCTTTTAAGCAACACAAAAACGGATAATTTTCCTCCTTCCTCTAAAATGACCAAAAGTGAATACATTTGTCTTAACCTTTTAAAATGACAAATTAAATAATTTTGACTCATTCAATTTAAATGATAAAAATGTATCTTTTTGTATTGCAACAAAAGGACAAATAAACCTTATCTATCTAGTACTCCTTTTATTTTAGCTAAGATGACACTAAAAATATATCGTTTTAATTCTAATCTTTTTGTTATAATCTATGATGAAAATAAAAGCATTTTATTTATTTTAACAAAATTACAACTATGATGAATTCATTTTATCGTAATCCTTTTATTTACTCTAGTTTAAAAGTAAAAATGATATTTTTAATCCTGTTCGTTTATTTATATCTAAATTGTAATAAAAGTGAAACTTCTTAACCTATGCTTTTTATTTGCATCAAAAAATGCAAAGAAAAGGTAATACTTAATTTATGATTTATTTGCATCAAGGAATGCAAATAAAAATACAACTTTTATCTTCATGTTTTATTTGCATCAAAGGATGCAAATAAAAATGCAACTTTCTAATTCAAGGTTTTATTTGCATCAAGGAATGCAAATAAAAATTCAACCTTTAATTCAGTATTTTATTTGCATCAAGCAATGCAAATAAATATGCAACTTTTAATTTCATAGTGTATTAGCATCAAAGAATACAAATAAAAATTCAACTTTTAAATACGATGTTTATTTGCATCAAGGAATGCAAATAAAAATTCAACCTTTAAATACGATGTTTATTTGCATCAAGGAATGCAAATAAAAATTCAACCTTTAAATACGATGTTTATTTGCATCAAGGAATGCAAATAAAATAAGACTTTTTATTGCAATGTTTTATTTGCATTAAGGAATGCAAATAAAATATAACTTTTTATTTCAATGTTTATTTGCATTAAAGAATGCAAATAGAAATATAATCCTTTTACTATGATGTTTATTTGCATCTAAATATGCAAATAGAAATATATATTTTTATGCTTTGTTTGCAACTAAATTTATTAACAAAAATGTAACTCTTTTAAATAATATTTTTATTTCTATCTGAAATACAAAATAAAAATGTCATATTTATTCTAGTGTTTTTGTTTGCATTTGAAATTTTAACTCTAATGTTTGTCTGCATCTAAAATTGCAAATCAAAATATAGTTTTACTTCTAATGTTTTGTTTGCATCTGAAATAGCAAACAAAAATATAGTTTTCCTTATTTCAATGCATATTTGCATTAGAGAATGTAAATAAGAGAATATTTTATATTTCAATATAAATTTGCAAAAAAGAATGCAAATAAAAGAGCATTTTTCTATTTCTATGTATATTTGCATAAAAGAATGCAAATAAAAGTACATTTTATATTTCTATGTATATTTGCATAAAGATCAATTATATTTTCTATGTATATTTGCATAAACGAATGCAAATAAAAGAACCATCTTTATTTAGTTAAATTCTTTTTATTGTAAACAACATTACATAAAAATGAAATCTTTTACTTTTATTCAATTACATGAAAAATGTAATTTTTTTACTTTTAAATCTATTTACATTAAAAATGTAACTTTCATTTTTTTAATCTTATTCACATTAAAAATGTTTTCTTTCTTTTATAAAAAACACGACGGTGAAAATATTCATTCCATTATTAACACATGACGGTGCAAAATAATGTCAATTTCATTTAACAAAATCCATGAATATTTTCATTCTTAACAAAATGATAGTGAAAATTATTCTTCTCTTTTTAACAAAAATGATATCTTTTTACAATTTCAAAACAAAGACAAAATGATATCTTTTTACATTTTCAAAACAAAGATAAAATGATATCTTTTTACATTTTCAAAACAAAGACAAAGAGATATCTTTTACATTTTCAAAAACAAAGACAAAATGATATTTTTCTTCTTTTATAAACAAAAGTAAATACTTTTATTTACAAATAAAAGTGAATTATATTCATTTACCCACAAAAGTGACTTCTTTTCATTCATAAACACAAGTGATTTATTTTCATTCAAAAACACAAGTGATTTATTTTTATTTAAAACCAACAAAATGAAAGCTTTTATTTTAAAAACAAACAAAGTTACAATCTTTTAATGTTTACAAACACGAAGAATATTTTTCATACATGGATTCAGAATAGAATTCAGATTTACAACTTAGATTAAATTAAAAGGGGGAATTCTGATTTTACAAAACCAGATCTATCACACACGAATAGTACAAACAGTCACCATCAACAACCAATACAATTTTAAGTACAACAATCGCAGATTCAATTAAACAAATACGTACATATGAGATTTAAACAACAAGGAATAAAATATAATTTTAGAAATAGAAATCTCACATCGTTATTGAGTTCTGCGCTGTTCAGATCCAAAATTTGTCAAAAATTCAACTTGCTCAGAATCAGGTCTAGTTACTTTCATCGCGAAGATCTCGGTCTCATGATCGCGGCGCACTTGAAATCGTTCGAAGCCGAGTCCGTACGAGCAAGATATGGTTTAATTAAGATTAGAAAAAAAATTTGAATAAAATTAATTAAATAAATAAAAGCAAAATAGGACCTTCTTCCTCCAATATGTCATGGCCGTGACTTGAGTTCTTTGAACCCATTATGTTCAAAATTAGGTTTGAATTTATCTCGAAATTGAGGAAGCTTGGGGGCGATCGGAAAGTGTCACGACGGAGAGGAGAGTGAGGGGTGTCGACGCCGTAAAGGAGGGAAGGCGTGGTGGGGCCCACTTGGGCGCAGTGGAGGGTTTATGCCGCGGGTTTGGAAGTGATTTCCTCGAGATCCGTGTGCTTAAAGATCATAACCGTATGGAATTAAAGAGGATGAAAATCTCTTCAAATAAGTCTAAAGGAGGGATTGATTTCATTGTGTGGATTGAGAGAAATTGTGGAAGGAATTTTGGAGCTTGGTGGCCATGAAATGGGGGAGATGGCGGCTGCGTATTTGGGGAAGAGAGTTTAGGGTTAAGGATTAGTGAATATATTTATATTATTTAATTAGTTAATTAGCCCATTAAGGCCCGTTTAGCAACTTTGTCCAATTTCAGCCCAACGACTGTCGTTCTTACCTATTAACCCCTATTCCGGACTCATCTGGCTATGTCCCGCAAGCCCAAACGACTGTTTTGACCCAGTTTTCTTTAATTTAAAATTTAAGTCTTTTATTTTTAATTCAACCGTACAAATAAATTCACTGGAGCCACAAATTAACTTCAAAAAATCCCAAAAAATATTTTTAGCTATGTTTTGATGATACGGTCCTAACAAAATTAATTTCGTTGAATTATGAGATCGTTTGAAAAATGGTCATTTTCTGGTCGATCAGATTTGACTAAAATTGACAAAACACGTTTTCTTTTGCCACGCTCACATATTAATTCGAAAAATTATGAAAATTAAGACCTAATAATAATTTGACATTCCGGTTCCAACAAAAGTGGTTTCTTCGAAAACGGAGGTCGTTTGTAAAATGGCTATTTTTAATATTAAAATATATATATAAATTATACAGCGACTATTCTGATTTTTAAACTGGGCATAACTTTTGATTTCCGCTATGAAATTTCGATTTTTCGGATTCGTTGGAAAGATATTTTTAATTATATTCCAATATTTTTGGTTTCACTAAAATCCGGTTTATTTTGCATCCTGTACATTCGGTCAAAGTTCAAGATTTACTTTTCAAACTACCGTGCTATTTCTAACTCCTTTTATAAATAAAAATAAAATTTTCTCGTTCTAACTTTGATTAAAATATATTTTTAATCATTATTATTTAAAATAAATTATTTTTACTTTTAAAATTTCTAAAATAAATTTTTTTAGTTAGTTCAGAATTTGCGGGTTGTTACAGAGAGGTAGTTGTACCCCAACTTGATTGACTTCGTTTTTAACTAAGGAATGTTTAAGGTTCGATAGTGAAGGTTGGTTTAGTAAATTTAGTTAATGAGTGTAATAGTTTGAGTTGGCATAGCGATGTTTTATTCAAACATCTGTTTAAATCCAAATGTAGGAGTTTTGGAAATGTTTTCCAAATACGAATCAGAAATGTTTTCTAATATAGAAAATAAGAAATGAAAATGTTTTCCAATGTTAATAACGTATATTTTCTAAATTTAGAAAATAAGAAATGTTGAATATATGGAAACAGGAGATGAAAAATGAATAAATTAATGAACTAAAGAGATAAATGTTAAATGATGATTGATCGATATAATTACCATCTGGGAATAATATCGTTGTTTGCACATGTGTTTTTCTTTGATAGTTAACTCACCGACTATCGAAGTTTTTGACCATTTTTCCGTCGTCAATACGGAGAGACCGGGACCAGATTCATTATCTGTAAACCACTCCGTATGGGCATTAACGTTGCGAATCGAATATGATGACGAAAATTGAAGATGGAGTTATGCAAGGGCTGTTTTGGCATTCCTAGGTAGAAATTGCCTAAGATGGATTTACAGAATAGGGCCTTCGGTTTGTCCTGTCCCAGGACGACTGTATGGAAGAATGTCTGATAGAGTATATTTAATGGATCACGTAAGTTGATCTCTTCAAACGTATGTACGTTTGGTGGCGGAGGAATTCGTTTCTCTTAGCTGTATACCCATTGTATTTTTAGGGAAATCAATTTGTGATTTGGCAGGTATGACGATGTGACATTCAAAGTGAAAAATTATGTGATCTGTCAGAGATAAGCGTGGCCTCTAGCCTCACAACCGGGAAATGATAATGTAACACCCCATATTTTCTGAGAATATTAAAAATACAAATTAAAGAATAATTAATTTGAAAAAGAGGAATGAGAAAAGAATGATAGCATTGTTCTAAGTTTTGTAAGCAAAAGATTTAGTAGCTCATTTGGTTAGAAAATGTGACTTGCATACAAGAGGTACAGAGTTCGATCCCCGCCAGCGCCATATTTTTGTTTTAGGGGAATGGCTAAAAAGTGGCTTAATGTGAACGCAGTTCAAAGAGTGGTTTAGTGTGAAAATGGTTAATTATGAAGAAGTTATTAAGCCTTGAAGTTTGTATGCATATGAGAGAAATATATATATATATATATATATATATATAAATTAAATAAATAAATATGCAAAAAAGTTCAAAACAGCGAATTGGGAGGGGGGAAAAACCGAACCGACCCATTTTTGAGGTCGACCCAAGCCCCATTGGGTCGACCAGGGGTTAATCCAGGGTGGTTGGCTATCATCCCGTGGGCCGATTCGCTCAAATGCAGATTTTGCATTTTAATGGTTCTCATGATTCAGGGTTAATCTAATGGTCCTAAATAACTTTCTACACCTATATATACATCCCTAACCTAAACCTAAATCTCATATACAATTCTCTAGCCTCCATTGCTCTCTTCCTCTCTAAAAAAATAAATCAATGGCTTCTCTACTTTGCTGAAACCTAAGCTAGGACTTGTGCTTCTTCTTCCTCCAATTCTGATTAGGATTAAAAGAGAACAGCTACAACACCTTTTTCTTTTTGAATCCAACCAAGGCAAGTGCAGTTATTTTCCGATATAAACTTTAATTATAATTGTGACATGATTGTAAATCTGAATTTGAGATTGTGTATGTTCTGTTCTGATCTATTTTATTCTATATCTCTTTCTTCTTTCTGTTCTATAGCCAGGCTACCCCGAGCCTGCGCCAAATCTCATAAGAGATTAACGCACGAACGTTAAACTTTGGGATAATTAATGAATGATGGCATAATTGGACATGGCTAATCTGTGACTAAAAGGACATAGGTTGTAAACTAGATTTAGATCTGTGCATATTCTGTGAATTGGAAGAAGAGGAACCATTGTATATTAACATGTGACTTGAGACATTGGACATAACGCATATTTTTGAATTAAAGATCTGTTATAATTTAAAGTTCTAGATTGTTGGGTATATTGTTTATATAGAAATTCATGATTTGGGATAAAAAGAGAATATGACTTAGGTGTAAAGATCTATATTAAGATTTGATAACTGTTAAATGTGAATAACACCTAAGTGGGAGATCTTTGAATATATGACATGCATGGCTATATTTGGTATATAATCATAATTATGAATCATGACAATTATTTAGGCATGCAAACTTAGGCCAAATTTATAATTAGGCAAGATATGTCAATGAAACTTTAAGGAATAATTAAATCTGTTATGTTGCATAATCTGCTAGATCCGTTATATTGCCTAATCTGCTAGATATGTTATACTGCCTAATCTGCTAGATCTGTTATATTGCCTAATCTGCTAGATCTGTTATATTGCCTAATCTGCTAGATCTGTTATATTGCCTAATCTGCTAGTTCTGTTATATTGCCTAAACTGCTAATTAGATTGATTTGCCTAATCTGCTAATTATGTTAATTTTGCCTCATCTGCTAAATCTGTTAAATCGCCTAATCTGCAAGATTTGTTATCTGTTTAATCTGTTGAATGGCGTAATCTGTTGGAACTGAAATGCTGAAATTTGAAGTATGTAATCCTGTAGGCTCGATTTAAAATTGAGCAAAACTTGTTAATAGAACGTCGAATAATCTGCTGTAACTTGTAAAGAAGTTAATTTGTTAAAATCTGTGAATGAGCACATTTGTTAAACATAAAACATGGCTAACTCGAGGTTAGAATGAGTTTGCGGCGTAATTCTGCCCCGAACCGCCCGACACATTCCAATGGCCGCAAACAATAGGTTCTAATGTGAGAAGTTAGTCATAACGTGCTTAAAACCCGAGGTTAGACTCAGTTTGCGGCAGAAACCTGCCTGGAACCAACCGGCCTAACCAGTGGCCGCAAACTGCAGTCTAATGTGAGAGGTCTGAGCATTAATGAAAATCTGAGATAAATATGATGTCTAAAACGTGTTGGGTGGATAGGGTTATACCAACTAGACTGATAAATCTAACAAACCCGTTTCGTGAATCTGTAGGCCCAATTACAAAATTAGACAATCTGTAAGTCTGTTAAAACAGTACATCTGATCCGTTAGTTCGAAAACTTGTTAACTTGAATGTCTGATCTGTGAACTAGTAAATCTGAACTCTGTATGTCTGAAACCTGTAACAAGTTAATCTGAAATCCGTTAATCTGGGGACACAAGGTTAGGAGGGGAAATACTTGTGTCATCTGTTGTTTGGGACCCATATTAGTCAGTAACCCTTTCTGGTATTAAAACTTTGACCCAACAGTAGGTAGGGTCCGGGCACGCTTACTGAACTAATTATAAGCGGTTCATTCTGATAATGGCGAGGGGTGTTGATGGTGCGTTCCAACCGGGTCATGTGCGTGCATGGATCCCGGTCTACCTCTGAGGATGTAAGACGCCGTGACATCTGTAAATAGGTCTGTGTCATTCAAAGGTTGCCACTTTAGGGAATGATACACCCTTCGGTGGGGCTGGCACAGGGTATTTATGTATTAGGGAGCCAATCGCTTGGGGTAGGGTTTTAGGGTACACTTAGTTCTTTCTGTTTCTGTTGGTACCGTCTGTTTCTGTTGGGTGGTAACACCTATCTGTTTCTGCGTGGTACCGTCTGTTCGGGTGGTAAAGTCCCATTTACTAGTGTACACCTAATTCTACATTCTGTTTCCATAGGGATTAATCTGACTGTTTCTGTTCGGGTGGTAAAGGCCCATTATTAATATTCTGTTTCTGTATGTTTCTGTTCGGGTGGTAAAGGCCCATTATCAGCATTCTGCTTCTGTCTGTTTCTGTTGGGGTGGTAAAGGCCCATTACTAGCATTCTCTTTTGTGGAAATTATTCTATACCCGTTTCTGTTTCAGTTTACACATTAGGGTGACACCTAATCCTGTTATACTAGTATTAGTGCAGAAAAGTGTAAAGCAATAGCTTATATCATTCTGTTCTTCTGTTATATCTGTTACATCTGTTACGGTTATCTCTCATCCAGTTTTATTTTCATGTCATGTTATTATTATCTGTTCATAACTGAAAATCACTGGACTTGCCAGACTTTTTGTCTGACCCTTGTTGTTTCGCCCCTTTTTCTTCCGTTCCCCCCATGTTATCCAAGGAGGGAATACTTTAGCTTGATCCGGATTCCTTCTGCTTGAAGTGCTTAAAGTATGGCTTGGCTCTGTATAGCTTCCGTTCTGTGGGGATTATGATTTTAAAGTTTTGTACTCTGATGGCTTTTGAACAAGGCTGATATATATGTACTTGAGTTTTTGGTAAAGTTGTAACCAAACTGATTTCTGTCCGCTGCAATAAAGTTATAAAGTTTTTCAAGTACTATTTTTATATCTATCTTATAACATTATGTTCTGTTTACTAAAATGCTCCATCAAAGTTAAGGCATTCCCTTTGTGAGTGACCTTAACGGAGGTGGGGTGTTACACTTGGTATCAGAGCTGAAGGTTACCAGATTTGATAAAAAGTTTTGAAAACTATTTTCAAAAAGGATTTAAAAAGGAAGTATTTTCAAAAGTAAAGCTTATTTTTGAAAAACATAATCCCCAAAAGCCATATATCTATCTTTTGATCCTCTGTTTGAATCTTTGTTTCCTTCTTTCTCCGGGGCTTCCGGCTTTCTGGGAGGTAACCTCATCGCGGCATGGTTCTGTAGGCTTGATAAGACTACGACACCGGTCAAAGGGAAAATAAGCGCCCGACATCCATCTGTAGTCGCAGTAGTCTTACCTACGGCTAATTTTCTTTCGAGCTTTGTAGGATTTTCCATGCGATGGAGGCCGCTTTCGAGGGACTTGTCAACGTGTTACACACGGATAATAAAGATGAGAATGAGGGAGTTTGGCTAAGGAGCACAACCCAAGGATGAGAAACTCATGGATATGGACTTGGTTCACAAAGTAGGCAAAAAGGAAACACAAAAGAAGGAAGAAAAGTCTGATGATAAAGGAGGAGAAATGTGCTTTACTTATGGAAGCTTGACTCATCTGAACAAGGATTGCCAAAAGAGGAAGGAAACTCACTTCAACTGTGGTGAGATGGGACACTTCACTAGGGACTGCCCGAAGAAACGGGGGCAAGGACAGAGGACATGACCTACTTCGGGAAGGAAGGCGAATGCTCTCATAGTTGGTGGATAGGATATAAGTAGGAAAATTTCCGTAGAGAGTTTAGTTTCCTTATCTGATTATTGAGTTAGAACTCTTTCCGATTATGGCATTCTGATTCTGTAGTCGAGTCTCTGCACTTTAATACTAGTCTTATTTCTGATCTGGTTATAGTCTCAAACCCCATAGGGGTTACGACTCATCTGCTGGTGATAGGTTGGGGTTTGAGAGATATCTGTGTTAGGCATCAAGCAGGACGCATACATTCTGGGTTTTATCATGCTTAGTTTTCTAAGAATCATTTGGTAATCTGATCTATACTAGTAGTCTGTAAATATCTGAATATCTCTGATAAGGTTAAGATTTCCAGTTTTGACATTGTCTAAAGAGGGTAATCCTCTGAGTGTCAATCTGATATTGATCTCGGTCTTTGGGGTTGATACTTAGGGGAATTATTCTCTCAACCAATGTCTAATGGGAACCAAGTTTTTGTTTTATCTGTACTCGCTTCCATCATTTGACTGTATCCTACCGATCGAATCTTCGAACTTTAGGTAGAAACTAATGGGTGTAAACATGTGTTTGAGACATTTTATGTTTGATGGTTGCAAGTGGATGCAAGTTGTAACGACCCGGGTTTTTTGGCCGTTTAAATCGACAATAAACCACACATGTCGACCCAAACAAATCGCCAACCCGGATAGTTATTGGGAAAAAGAGGAAAAAGAAGACAGAAAGGAAAACAATCACAGAATCTCACAGCGGAAGGATCACATATAATAGACAAATAAATATTCAAAAGCATTTAAACATATACATTTGAGTTACAACATTTAAGTCATCAGAGTCATACACTTACATACAGTAATGCAGCGGAAATAAAATGTAGTGGATACATATACCAAACTCCGTCTTCGATCTCCAAGGCCAAATAATCTTCATTAACTGCAACATCTGCTGACCCGAGCATATTGCATAAAAGAAAACACAACAAACACTCGGATCAGCACTAAATCATCTCATATTAGTCAAATTAAAATACAGAATAACATTGGTGTCATGGGTACAGTAACTCAAGAGATGTTACGGGATTTTTTTTCCATCTCTCAAGGATCCATTAAACTAATACATACATAGTATAATACGCTATTACAATAGTGTTTACTCAGTAAAGTATAATATCGAAAATAGTGTAAGCGGGATTACCATGTTACCCTTACACCGTTTATAGCATTGTCGTACAGTTTGCATATAACACACCAGTACGTCGGTGGATAGGGATGCGCCGTGATACGACAACGTTAAATCAAAATCGTAGGGGCTCGATCAGGATAATATGACAAGGCACTGAGGAAATACCCCGGTAGGATTCTACCGAATTCGCGGACCCAGGCCGGTGGTAACGCATAGCCGCAACTACCGCCCACCTCGAACGACATTCCCATATTCAAAGGGTGCACCCAAATCGATCACAATAGTAATAGAGATGGTTTCGAAGGAGCGCGTTCGATCAGAGATGCGATCTCATTAACCTGGGTATGGCTCCTATTTTAGTCATTTCAATTATGACCCAAAGGTCAAGGTTAATCCATCATCGTTCTCTTTCTTCAAATCCAGTAATCGCCTCCATACCAGCCTACTTCGGTTCTGGAACTTCCACCGCGTACACAGTTGTCAAAGTGGTATTGACACTGACAGAGAGTATGCCTTATGTCGACTCCGGTCTCCTTGACAACCAAACGTTTACATTTTTCACACCGGTCAGTTCTTTACCTTTCAAAGGAGTTCGTATTTCATATCGAGATATCATGTTTCAAAGTCATTTAATATCCTAAATAGAATATTATTCAAATGGGATTTTCCACTTACGCATAACATCTTGAACTAATTCCAACTTAAATAAAATTTGAATATCAAAATAGTTAACAATATATTAAATAGCTAAAAGATATAATTAAAATAGTTTGAAATAATAGTTTTTAACAAAATTAGAATTTATCAAATTTATTAAAAATATACAATTAAAACATTAAGATAATTCATAAAGAAAAATCAATTATAAATAATTTATTTAAATAATTTATAAAATAAATAGTTATGAAGAAATTTAATTTATTATCAAAATAGTTTGAAAACCGGTTTTGAAATACTATAGTTGGAATTAGAATCGTTTCGACCATATTTCGTCTACACTTGCAGTTGTATTTCAACTTCAAGTAAATCGAATTCAAATTCACTATCCCTATCGACTCATTTCAAATTTTCGTTCATTCCAGATCGGCCAATTTAATTCAAATGGAATTCAATATGCATTCCCATTTCAAAGATCTCGATTTTATAACAAATAAACCGAATTCAAATTCAATCATCTCAATTATTCAAATTCCACTTTCATATTTATTTCAATGAAAACAATGCAATTCCAAAGACAAAATTCGAATTTCAAACCATATTCCCATTTCAAAGCTTCAGTTTATAACATAATTTAAATTTACAATTCAATTTCATTGTTTTCAAAGCTTCATAACGAATACTGAGTTTACAAATCAATATTTAATCCAATTCAAGATTGATTTAACGCACATCTCAAAAGCCGATAAAACAATTCAATTTTCAATAATTTCGAATTCAAATAAATTTCACTTGATATTTAACTCTAATTACAACACAATTTCATTTCCCTTTTTATTTGTATTTCAAACTTCAAATTCAACGGAAAAGAAATTATAAAACATCGCTTATTGTCGTTAAACAATAAATTTCAAATTCAAAATTTCATTTAACCGACCGGTGTCCGTATAAAATTTGCTATCCTACGGCCAAGTGATTAAATTTTAATTTCTCGATATTCGGGATGGATCTATCATTTCAATCCAAATCGGGGTGACAGAGATTTATCATTTCACTCTGTGTTCTTAATTTATTTTATCGATAAATCCCGGGTTTATTCGATGCCCGCAACATCAAGGTAAAATGGGATTTATCGTCAAATGTGGGCACACAACATCCATGCACTGAATTAAATAGTATTCCGGACAATATCGATTCAGAACCATATCAACCAGGGCAACCATCACAAACATCTCATTCAACAGTAAAAGGGATCATCTTATCGGTTAACAAGCGTCAGGGTTTCAATTGGAAATTTAAATTAAATTTAAATAACTAATTATCGATTATCGTTGCATGTAACACACTGGCATGTCAAATTCAAACAATCATTCACCAAATCGAACACAACCATGCAACCAATTTATTTCATACATTAATTCGATAAATATGGGATAAATTCATTATTTCGTGAGCGAATAAACACTCACCTTCGGGTTCCAGTTCGAAACGGACGTCCAGAAAAGGCCCAAAATTCGACAGTCTTCAATTGAAGTGAAATTAGTGTCAAAACGTCCGCAACTCCACCACGATCCCAACGCAACAAACCGTTCGTCAATCCGAGTTCGTATGTAAAAGTTATGGTCATTAGAACATTTTGATATATACGTATATATATATATATATAATTAATTAAAATAAAACACCTACTTTACACGTCACCTGCTTTACACGTCAGCAAGGCCTCCTCTCCCGCTCACCATTCCCGTCCTACAGCAAAACCCGTCGTTTATACCCATACCCGCGCCCACTTTGACCGTCGATTGACACCACCTCGGACCTCCAGATGACCGGCGACCACTGCCATGCCGAAGCTCCCTCCGAGGCGCGTCTTTCCAGACCGGACCCACCTCCTCCGGTCGCCTCTGCTGACCGTGCCGCCACCCCAAAACTCGCCAAATCTGAGCTTTAAACCCCAAAATCCGACGATCTACTCAATGATAAAACGAACGGCCACCACTTACGGACTCGTATGAGTCTCCTCTTCGAAACCTATATCACAATTTCATCGATTGAAGCCTGAATCGAAAACCCCCAATTCGAAATATAGGGTTTCGAATTTCAGATACTTTGACCGAGTTTTCTGACCAACCTAGTTGCTGCATGTCAAAACAAACTATAGATCTGCATTCTACAAGTCGAGAGCTTCGAATCGACATATAATACAATGGGTTTTGAAGGGATTTTATTTTCAGCTTGGATTTTATTTTAGATCTAGGGTTTTGAAATTTTAATTCAGCCATTAGAGAGGAATAGGATGGAGGAAATTGAACATGAGGTGGAAATGGCTGATGTAGGTGTTAAGTGGGATTTTATATATATATATGGTCAAGACTGATTTACACACACAGATATCGCATATCCAAATTCGAACGTACATTTTTACATTACCGGGCCCACATACTGACCCCGAAAAATCCAGAAAAATTATTTTTGGTTATGTTTCGACGATACGATTCCAACGAAACTAATTTCGTTGAATTTCGAGACCGTTGGAAAAATGGCCTTTTTCGGGTCGATCCAATTTAACTGTCAACTGACAAAACGCGTTTTCACTTGCCACGCTCACAGATTAATTCGAAAAATTCCGAAAATTGAAACCTAGCAATAATTCGACGTTCCGGTTCTGATGGCGCCAGTTTCGTCGAAAACAGAGGTCTTTTGAAAAAATGGCTATTTTACAGGCCCTTATATTTTCTGCAGCGACTATTCTGAATATTCATTTGATCATAACTTTTGATTTTCATTACGGAAATTCGATTTTTCGGATTCGTTGGGGAGATATCGTCAAACAGAGTTATATTTCTCTGGGTCGTCCCCATTCTGATTTAAAACGAATTCTATACATTCAATTGAAATTTAAAATCGAATTTTCAAACTGCCGCGCCATTTCAGGCTCGTTATATAAATAAAAATAAATTTATTCGTTTTTACTTCGATTAAAATAATTTTCCCGTCGTTATTATTTAAAATAAATCAATTTAAATATTCAAAATTCTATAAATTAACCAAATTGACATTTTCAAATTGGTTCGAAATTTCAGGTCGTTACATTCTCCCTCACTTAAAGTCTTTTCGTCCTCGAAAAGAGAACGAACCGATATTAAGTGCATATTAATTTCAAAACCAAATTTAAAATAATATTTTCCAAAACAAGTATGGTTGTAAAACTCGTAAATTTTCTAACTCCCGAAATCACGGAAAAATTTCGGCAGCATCTCCTCTGTACAGAGGGGTCCGGGAAAATCCCGAAACATATATCAATTCAAAATATACATCCCATTCAAGTTACATGAAATATTATTCCACTAACCTGCTTATTTACTCGACTCATCCTCTCATGATTGGAATTAAGGAAATGTTCACCTTCGAAATTTTTCCAAGATTAGTTCTCAAATCATTTTATTCAATTTCCTGAGTTAAATTCCATTTGACTCGATTCCTCTACTAAATTTAGGTTATACACCATTCGACAAGATGATTTACATTCCATTTCATTGTTCATACTTAGGTTCATATTCGATGTAGCGTCCAAATGAGTTTTAACCCATCCAGAGTTTTATACTTTCATCCCAATTCTTCCCAAATCACTTATTATGATTTTACACAAATTATTAATATTTTTAAAAAATTTATTATCGATATTTCAGTCGGTTTCCAATAACGGTCACCGAACTGCGGCCATAACGACCTTTTCCAAATTTGTTTTGGACATATTTCCAAATCTAACCGTTAGATTTCAAATCTCTCATATTCGTTAGAAAGCTCTTTTCGGTACGAACCCAACGGTTCCGGTTTTAGGAGAATCCGACGGTCGAATCTCCCGCTACGTCCATTCAAAGTCAATGGTCGAAATTCATGAATGGTCGTCGCGCTGCGCCATCTATTTAAACCATTTACTTATATAAACCCTTGGCAAACCTTGTTCTCTTATTATCCAAGCTTAGTGTTTCCGAGTGATTTATGGTTTGTTTTCAATCAATTCACTTAGAACGACTCAAATTAAATTTCCATTTTGGTTGACTTTACTTGAACTTATATTTCATTGTAAATTTAGGTTTTCTCTAACACTCTTTCCGATCGAACCTAGAGTTTTCCTGAATTAAATTATCGTCCAAGATTAAGAGTTAGATGACGACTTTCTTGCACTTAATACTTAAGTCTATTTCATGGTTCCAAAGTCAAAATTCCGATGAATCGAGTACTAAATCTCGATCATTATTATTAGTTAAGACAACTCAAAGTGCTTAATTCTGGGTTTATAATCCAAGTTTAAATAACATACATATACACTTTATACTATAGGAATTTAAATCCAAACCCTTTTCAAACCAGTTATACAATACAGAATGGTCTCTCCCCCACTTAGACTCTTCAGAATCAACGTCGATAATGCGTGCACTCATTATCGAAGTCATTTCTGATGTCCAAGAAGGGACCACACATTTTAATCCTCAAAATCCTTTAGAAAAGTACTTATAATACGATATTTTTCAAAATTTGACAAACCATTTCAAAAGTATCCATGATCAAGTTTCACGTTCATTTCTATTTCAATCTTAAACCTTCTTATCCCTTATACTTAAAGGTATCATATCATTTTCATATATTTTCTTCGACCATTTTAAATTCCTTATTAAATTTATTATCGAATCGACCATAATAGGTATTAATTTAATATTATTACCTACCAACGACCGATGCTTATACATTTAAGACCAAAAATAATATATATAAAATATAATCGAAACCATATTATGTCGATTCATTCCATTCGATTACTTAGGAATCCCTATCGATTCTATGGCGTCCCATATACCGACCAGAACCCATAAATATTCAACAGAACCAATCAACACAATAAAAATCACTTTATATCAAAATACAAGTACGCTCTCTCATATCACTCAAACTCATTCTAGGGCATTACTAACCCCATCTCTAATGAGTTAATTCCCAACAGAGCCAAGGTTATCGATAACCATTGCTCTGATACCAACTGTAACGACCCGGGTTTTTTGGCCGTTTAAATCGACAATAAACCACACATGTCGACCCAAACAAATCGCCAACCCGGATAGTTATTGGGAAAAAGAGGAAAAAGAAGACAGAAAGGAAAACAATCACAGAATCTCACAGCGGAAGGATCACATATAATAGACAAATAAATATTCAAAAGCATTTAAACATATACATTTGAGTTACAACATTTAAGTCATCAGAGTCATACACTTACATACAGTAATGCAGCGAAAATAAAATGTAGTGGATACATATACCAAACTCCGTCTTCGATCTCCAAGGCCAAATAATCTTCATTAACTGCAACATCTGCTGACCCGAGCATATTGCATAAAAGAAAACACAACAAACACTCGGATCAGCACTAAATCATCTCATATTAGTCAAATTAAAATACAGAATAACATTGGTGTCATGGGTACAGTAACTCAAGAGATGTTACGGGATTTTTTTTCCATCTCTCAAGGATCCGTTAAACTAATACATACATAGTATAATACGCTATTACAATAGTGTTTACTCAGTAAAGTATAATATCGAAAATAGTGTAAGCGGGATTACCATGTTACCCTTACACCGTTTATAGCATTGTTGTACAGTTTGCATATAACACACCAGTACGTCGGTGGATAGGGATGCGCCGTGATACGACAACGTTAAATCAAAATCGTAGGGGCCCGATTAGGATAATATGATAAGGCACTGAGGAAATACCCCGGTAGGATTCTACCGAATTCGCGGACCCAGGCCGGTGGTAACGCATAGCCGCAACTACCGCCCACCTCGAACGACATTCCCATATTCAAAGGGTGCACCCAAATCGATCACAATAGTAATAGAGATGGTTTCGAAGGAGCGCGTTCGATCAGAGATGCGATCTCATTAACCTGGGTATGGCTCCTGTTTTAGTCATTTCAATTATGACCCGAAGGTCAAGGTTAATCCATCATCGTTCTCTTTCTTCAAATCCAGTAATCGCCTCCATACCAGCCTACTTCGGTTCTGGAACTTCCACCGCGTACACAGTTGTCAAAGTGGTATTGACACTGACAGAGAGTATGCCTTATATCGACTCCGGTCTCCTTGACAACCAAACGTTTACATTTTTCACACCGGTCAGTTCTTTACCTTTCAAAGGAGTTCGTATTTCATATCGAGATATCATGTTTCAAAGTCATTTAATATCCTAAATAGAATATTATTCAAATGGGATTTTCCACTTACGCATAACATCTTGAACTAATTCCAACTTAAATAAAATTTGAATATCAAAATAGTTAACAATATATTAAATAGCTAAAAGATATAATTAAAATAGTTTGAAATAATAGTTTTTAACAAAATTAGAATTTATCAAATTTATTAAAAATATACAATTAAAACATTAAGATAATTCATAAAGAAAAATCAATTATAAATAATTTATTTAAATAATTTATAAAATAAATAGTTATGAAGAAATTTAATTTATTATCAAAATAGTTTGAAAACCGGTTTTGAAATACTATAGTTGGAATTAGAATCGTTTCGACCATATTTCGTCTACACTTGCAGTTGTATTTCAACTTCAAGTAAATCGAATTCAAATTCACTATCCCTATCAACTCATTTCAAATTTTCGTTCATTCCAGATCGGCCAATTTAATTCAAATGGAATTCAATATGCATTCCCATTTCAAAGATCTCGATTTTATAACAAATAAACCGAATTCAAATTCAATCATCTCAATTATTCAAATTCCACTTTCATATTTATTTCAATGAAAACAATGCAATTCCAAAGACAAAATTCGAATTTCAAACCATATTCCCATTTCAAAGCTTCAGTTTATAACATAATTTAAATTTACAATTCAATTTCATTGTTTTCAAAGCTTCATAACGAATACTGAGTTTACAAATCAATATTTAATCCAATTCAAGATTGATTTAACGCACATCTCAAAAGCCAATAAAACAATTCAATTTTCAATAATTTCGAATTCAAATAAATTTCACTTGATATTTAACTCTAATTACAACACAATTTCATTTCCCTTTTTATTTGTATTTCAAACTTCAAATTCAACGGAAAAGAAATTATAAAACATCGCTTATTGTCGTTAAACAATAAATTTCAAATTCAAAATTTCATTTAACCGACCGGTGTCCGTATAAAATTTGCTATCCTACGGCCAAGTGATTAAATTTTAATTTCTCGATATTCGGGATGGATCTATCATTTCAATCCAAATCGGGGTCACAGAGATTTATCATTTCACTCTGTGTTCTTAATTTATTTTATCGATAAATCCCGGGTTTATTCGATGCCCGCAACATCAAGGTAAAATGGGATTTATCGTCAAATGTGGGCACACAACATCCATGCACTGAATTAAATAGTATTCCGGACAATATCGATTCAGAACCATATCAACCAGGGCAACCATCACAAACATCTCATTCAACAGTAAAAGGGATCATCTTATCGGTTAACAAGCGTCAGGGTTTCAATTGGAAATTTAAATTAAATTTAAATAACTAATTATCGATTATCGTTGCATGTAACACACTGGCATGTCAAATTCAAACAATCATTCACCAAATCGAACACAACCATGCAACCAATTTATTTCATACATTAATTCGATAAATATGGGATAAATTCATTATTTCGTGAGCGAATAAACACTCACCTTCGGGTTCCAGTTCGAAACGGACGTCCAGAAAAGGCCCAAAATTCGACAGTCTTCAATTGAAGTGAAATTAGTGTCAAAACGTCCGCAACTCCACCACGATCCCAACGCAACAAACCGTTCGTCAATCCGAGTTCGTATGTAAAAGTTATGGTCATTAGAACATTTTGATATATACGTATATATATATATATATAATTAATTAAAAATTAAAATAAAACACCTACTTTACACGTCACCTGCTTTACACGTCAGCAAGGCCTCCTCTCCCGCTCACCATTCCCGTCCTACAGCAAAACCCGTCGTTTATACCCATACCCACGCCCACTTTGACCGTCGATTGACACCACCTCGGACCTCCAGATGACCGGCGACCACTGCCATGCCGAAGCTCCCTCCGAGGCGCGTCTTTCCAGACCGGACCCACCTCCTCCGGTCGCCTCTGATGACCGTGCCGCCACCCCAAAACTCGCCAAATCTGAGCTTTAAACCCCAAAATCCGACGATCTACTCAATGATAAAACGAACGGCCACCACTTACGGACTCGTATGAGTCTCCTCTTCGAAACCTATATCACAATTTCATCGATTGAAGCCTGAATCGAAAACCCCCAATTCGAAATATAGGGTTTCGAATTTCAGATACTTTGACCGAGTTTTCTGACCAACCTAGTCGCTGCATGTCAAAACAAACTATAGATCTGCATTCTACAAGTCGAGAGCTTCGAATCGACATATAATACAATGGGTTTTGAAGGGATTTTATTTTCAGCTTGGATTTTATTTTAGATCTAGGGTTTTGAAATTTTAATTCAGCCATTAGAGAGGAATAGGATGGAGGAAATTGAACATGAGGTGGAAATGGCTGATGTAGGTGTTAAGTGGGATTTTATATATATATATGTGGTCAAGACTGATTTACACACACAGATATCGCATATCCAAATTCGAACGTACATTTTTACATTACCGGGCCCACATACTGACCCCGAAAAATCCAGAAAAATTATTTTTGGTTATGTTTCGACGATACGATTCCAACGAAACTAATTTTGTTGAATTTCGAGACCGTTGGAAAAATGGCCTTTTTCGGGTCGATCCAATTTAACTGTCAACTGACAAAACGCATTTTTACTTGCCACGCTCACAGATTAATTCAAAAAATTCCGAAAATTGAAACCTAGCAATAATTCGACGTTCTGGTTCTGATGGCGCCAGTTTCGTCGAAAACAGAGGTCTTTTGAAAAAATGGCTATTTTACAGGCCCTTATATTTTCTGCAGCGACTATTCTGAATATTCATTTGATCATAACTTTTGATTTTCATTACGGAAATTCGATTTTTCGGATTCGTTGGGAAGATATCGTCAAACAGAGTTATATTTCTCTGGGTCGTCCCCATTCTGATTTAAAACGAATTCTATACATTCAATTGAAATTTAAAATCGAATTTTCAAACTGCCGCGCCATTTCAGGCTCGTTATATAAATAAAAATAAATTTATTCGTTTTTACTTCGATTAAAATAATTTTCCCGTCGTTATTATTTAAAATAAATCAATTTAAATATTCAAAATTCTATAAATTAACCAAATTGACATTTTCAAATTGGTTCGAAATTTCAGGTCGTTACACAAGTGGTTGCTAGTGGTTGCTCGTGGATGCATATACACACACTAGGCACTAGATCGGCTCAAAAACACTCTCATACTGCATATGGATGTGTGTGCATTTTTCAATTTTTGTGGATGCAGAATGATTGACTCCTCACATGGATGTTGCATTTGGATGAATGGTTATGCACTCATATAGAAATGATGTGTATCAAATAGGATTTCTTACATACATATTTGGACTCATGGCACTAACATGATTCGCATTAAGGAGGTCAACTGGATCAGTAGACCGCCTGATTTGGCATTAGATAAGAAACATATACACACACTTTGCATATGTTCATACGGCATTAGAAACCTTTTAAGGACAATGGATGCCTGTGATTGAATGGTTGAGTAGATGGATGTTGGATGTTAGGATACATTCTTCTTAACTTGAAGATTTAGAGGACGAAATCCTTTAAGGAGGGGAGAATGTAACACCCCGTATTTTCTGAGAATATTAAAAATACAAATTAAAGAATAATTAATTTGAAAAAGAGGAATGAGAAAAGAATGATAGCATTGTTCTAAGTTTTGTAAGCAAAAGATTTAGTAGCTCATTTGGTTAGAACATGTGACTTGCATACAAGAGGTACAGAGTTCGATCCCCGCCAGCGCCATATTTTTGTTTTAGGGGAATGGCTAAAAAGTGGCTTAGTGTGAACGCAGTTCAAAGAGTGGTTTAGTGTGAAAATGGTTAATTATGAAGAAGTTATTAAGCCTTGAAGTTTGTATGCATATGAGAGAAATATATATAGATATATATATAAATTAAATAAATAAACATGCAAAAAAGGTTCAAAACAGCGAATTGGGAGGGGGAATAAACAAACCGGCCCATTTTTGAGGTCGACCCGAGCTCTGCTAGGTCGACTAGGGGTTAATCCAGAGTGTTTGGCTGTCATCCCATGGGCCGATTCGCTCAAATGCAGATTTTGCATTTGAATGGTTCTCATGATTCAGGGTTAATCTAATGGTCCTAAATAACTTCCTACACCTATATATACATCCCTAACCTAAACCTAAATCTCATATACAATTCTCTAGCCTCCATTGCTCTCTTCCTCTTTAAAAAAATAAATCAATGGCGTCTCTACTTTGCTGAAACCTAAGATAGGACTTGTGCTTCTTCTTCCTCCAATTCAGATTAGGATTAAAAGAGAACAGCTACAACACCTTTTTCTTTTAGAATCCAACCAAGGCAAGTGCAGTTATTTTCCGATATAAACTTTAATTATAATTGTGACATGATTGTAAATCTAAATTTGAGATTGCGTATGTTCTGTTCTGATCTATTTTATTCTATATCTCTTTCTTCTTTCTGTTCTATAGCCAGGCTACCCCGAGCCTGCGCCAAATCTCATAAGAGATTAACGCACGAACGTTAAACTTTGGGATAAATAATGAATGATGGCATAATTGGACATGGCTAATCTGTGACTAAAAGGACATAGGTTGTAAACTAGATTTAGATCTGTGCATATTCTGTGAATTAGAAGAAGAGGAACCATTGTATATTAACATGTGACTTGAGACATTGGACATAATGCATATTTTTGAATTAAAGATCTGTTATAATTTAAAGTTCTAGATTGTTGGGTATATTGTTTATATAGAAATTCATGATTTGGGATAAAAAGAGAATATGACTTAGGTGTAAAGATCTATATTAAGATTTGATAACTGTTAAATGTGAATAACACCTAAGTGGGAGATCTTTGAATATATGACATGCATGGCTATATTTGGTATATAATCATAATTATGAATCATGACAATTATTTAGGCATGCAAACTTAGGCCAAATTTATAATTAGGCAAGATATGTCAATGAAACTTTAAGGAATAATTAAATCTGTTATATTGCCTAATCTGCTAGATCCGTTATATTGCCTAATCTGCTAGATATGTTATACTGCCTAATCTGCTAGATCTGTTATATTGCCTAATCTGCTAGATCTGTTATATTGCCTTATCTGCTAGATCTGTTATATTGCCTAATCTGCTAATTCTGTTATATTGCCTAAACTGCTAATTAGATTGATTTTCCTAATCTGCTAATTATGTTAATTTTGCCTCATCTGCTAAATCTGTTAAATCGCCTAATCTGCAAGATTTGTTATCTGTTTAATCTGTTGAATGGCGTAATCTATTGGAACTGAAATGCTGAAATTTGAAGTATGTAATCCTGTAGGCTCGATTTAAAATTGAGCAAAACTTGTTAATAGAACCTCCAATAATCTGCTGTAACTTGTAAAGAAGTTAATTTGTTAAAATCTGTGAATGAGCACATTTGTTAAACATAAAACATGACTAACTCGAGGTTAGAATGAGTTTGCAGCGTAATTCTGCCCGGAACCGCCCGACACATTCCAATGGCCGCAAACAATAGGTTCTAATGTGAGAAGTTAGTCATAACGTGCTTAAAACCCGAGGTTAGACTCAGTTTGCGGCAGAAACCTGCCTGGAACCAACCGGCCTAACCAGTGGCCGCAAACTGTCAGTCTAATGTGAGAGGTCTGAGCATTAATGAAAATCTGAGATAAGTATGATGTCTAAAACGTGTTGGGTGGATAGGGTTATACCAACTGGACTGATAAATCTAACAAACCCGTTTCGTGAATCTGTAGGCCCAATTACAAAATTAGACAATCTGTAAGTCTGTTAAAACAGTACATCTGATCCGTTAGTCCGAAAACTTGTTAACTTGAATGTCTGATTTGTGAACTAGTAAATATGAACTCTGTATGTCTGAAACCTGCAACAAGTTAATCTGAAATCCGTTAATCTGGGGACACAAGGTTAGGAGGGGAAATACTTGTGTCATCTGTTATTTGGGACCCATATTAGTCAGTAACCCTTTCTGGTATAAAAACTTTGACCCAATAGTAGGTAGGGTCCGGGCACGCTTACTGAACTAATTATAAGCGGTTCATTCTGATAATGGCGAGGGGTGTTGATGGTGCGTTCCAACCGGGTCATGTGCGTGCATGGATCCCGGTCTACCTCTGAGGATGTAAGACGCCGTGACATCTGTAAATAGGTCTGTGTCATTCAAAGGTTGCCACTTTAGGGAATGATACACCCTTCGGTGGGGTTGGCATAGGGTATTTATGTATTAGGGAGCCGATTTCTTGGGGTAGGGTTTTAGGGTACACTTAGTTCTGTCTGTTTCTCTTGGTACCGTCTTTTTCTGTTGGGTGGTAACACCTGTCTGTTTCTGCGTGGTACCGTCTGTTCGGGTGGTAAAGGCCCATTTACTAGTGTACACCTAATTCTACATTCTGTTTCCGTAGGGATTAATCTGACTGTATCTGTTCGGGTGGTAAAGGCCCATTATTAATATTCTGTTTCTGTCTGTTTCTGTTCGGGTTGTAAAGGCCCATTATCAGCATTCTGCTTCTGTCTGTTTCTGTTGGGGTGGTAAAGGCCCATTACTAGCATTCTCTTCTGTGGAAATTATTTTGTACCCGTTTCTGTTTCAGTTTACACATTAGGGTGACACCTAATCCTGTTATACTAGTATTAGTGCAGAAAAGTGTAAAGCAATAGCTTATATCATTCTGTTCTTCTGTTATATCTGTTACATCTGTTACGGTTATCTCTCATCCAGTTTTATTTTCATGTCATGTTATTATTATCTGTTCATAACTGAAAATCACTGGACTTGCCAGACTTTTTGTCTGACCCTTGTTGTTTCGCCCCTTTTTCTTCCGTTCCACCCACAAGGTTATCCAAGGAGGGAATACTTTAGCTTGATCCGGATTCCTTCTGCTTGAAGTGCTTAAAGTATGGCTTGGCTCTGTATAGCTTCCGTTCTGTGGGGATTATGATTTTAAAGTTTTGTACTCTGATGGCTTTTGAACAAGGCTGATATATATGTACTTGAGTTTTTGGTAAAGTTGTAACCAAACTGATTTCTGTCCGCTGCAATAAAGTTATAAAGTTTTTCAAGTACTATTTTTATATCTGTCTTGTAACATTTTTTTCTGTTTACTAAAATGCTCCATCAAAGTTAAGGCATTCCCTTTGTGAGTGACCATAACAGAGGTGGGGTGTTACAGATAAAAATCGGGCAGACATCATGGCTAAGTGGTTGGCTGCCAATTAGGGTGTATTATCACCTATCTAGAGATATTCATTTCATTCTTTAATCTATTCGATGTTGTCCCATTTGGGAAACGGTTGCTGATCCCAACCGTTGGTGATATACATTCGATACACTCAAGCGAAATGAGTGGTCGGTCATGTGTGGCCGGGTTGCAAGATGTTCTTGTTGAACCCTGTGTATTCCTCTCTAGAGGTATACTATCAGAAGGTGGTTCCATATCTTGTCATAGTTGGTAATCCATTATCCAGTAAGTGCTCGCGGTTTTGATTGTATACTATATATGTAGAACGTGATATGAAAGCGTTTCTGCTAGAATGATTATTTAGTTGTGGTTGATAGACATTATTACAATATCAAAGAGTTTTGATATAAAGTTTATCGTTTCTTTCAAAATGATTTGAAAGTTTAATCAAATTGATTTGGATTCTCATAAGGGAAAAACCCATTCCTTTGTACGGCGTGGCCTTATGAGATATTGTTTAATTGCTCAAACTGTTTTAAATTGTTTTACTTACACCAGTCCTATGACTGACCCAGAGTTTATTTTGTTTTGTTTTCCCTAAATTCTTGGGTGCCCAATTTTGTATGGGCAGTCAAGTAGTCAGGATTTTTCAGATATACTTGAAGAGATGGAGCAGGAGGCTTCAGGATTTTATATAGCCGTTGTTATTCCGCTATATTGTAAGTGTTATACTCTAAAAATGTTACTATATACATATACTGATTTTATTTCAAAGATATCTATTATATATTGTTCGTTCCGCTGTGAGATTCGTGTTTACTCTGATGTTATATGTTCTTCTTCTTCTATTCTAAGTTGCTATCTTATCTATTCTCGCCCTCTATATTCTTCCTATTAGTTTTCTGGTTTCCAATGTAATTTGGGTTGAACTTGTATTATTTGGTCGGCTCAAATTGTACTGGAATTTCGGGACACTACAGTTGGTATCAGAGCTAAAGGTTAAGTTATTACCTTGGCTCTGTAGCGTGACTCAGTAGAGATGGGGTTAGTTATACCCTAGATTGAGTTGAGTGTATATATATGAGAGCGTATTTGTTATTCAATATAAAATTGTTTTATATTGTGGAGATTTACTGGTTGAGTTGTTTATGGGTTCTGGTCGATTAGTTTGATCCACTGTATCGGTAGGAGTTTATAAACACTTGAATACGATGAACCGACACAGTATGTTTTGAAAAGAGGGAAAATGGAATAATTTCACCCAAATTGCATTTTGATTTAAACAAAGTATAGGCATTTGAAGTATTATAGTATATTGGATGTGTTGGTTGTGATTATAATCGAATAAGATTATAAAATGTGAAATGGTTATGTAAATAGCCAATTAGAATTCATATAAGTGAAATACGTGAAATCAGATGAATTAAATCTGAATTTAAATTAGAATTGAAATTAAAACTCTGTGTAACGTCCCGTATTTTTGGTAGTCAAATATTTTATTTTATTTATTATTTTAAATATTTTATTTAGAATATTCATGGATTTCAATATCGAATTCGTATTTAAAATGAAGTTTGAACTATATATATTTATATATAATATAAATCAAGCTCGAAATGGCGCGGCAGTTCGTGAAATGGAGTTTTGAACTTCAATTGGATATACATGATCCGATATAAGTTGGATTTCTGTGAAACAAGAAACGTTAGAACCGTATTGATGATGATTTTCATATGAAAGAGAAAAATTCAGATTTTGGGTTATAGATTGTTAGTTATGGCCAAATCAAATTTTGAAATAATCGCTGTGGAAATTGTTATTTAAAATATAGGCCTTTAAAATGGCCGTTTTTCAAACGGACTTTATTTTCGATGAAATTAGTTTCATTAGGACCGTAACGTTAAATTATTGCACGGTGTTAAATGACGTGGCAAACTGATGTCGAATGTGGCCATGGTAGCCGTAAATGCCCGTTCATTTTCTATAGCGCGTAATTAATATAATAAAGGGATGTTCGATTGTAACTTGAGCAGACGATCTAATTAAGCCGTGAAACCAGTTCCGATGAGTTCTTATCATCGATTTTAGTCAGGATAGGTATATAGTTTGTTATTTTTGAAGACCGGGTAATTTGGTGCCCAAGATGGCATATTGGTGCGTGAAAAGAATAGCCTACCGGGGAAATAGTCTCAAAATGCAATTGAAATTGGTGTCATTGGGTTCGTATTGATTAATTATTGTAGGATTTCAAAGTTTCAAGTTGACGGGATTTATTTAGTGATCGTGGAAAATTTAAACGCGTGTTTTTCGCTGGTTTTATATAGGAATTTTTTTTCAAACGATGTCGGAATTCGACGAAACCTGTCCCATTAGGTCCGGAATATTTTTCTATGCTAAGATTAGCGTTTTTATCAGAAAATAGAAGTCATCTGTGGTGGTTTAAAACATTAATTCGTGATGAAGTTTCACTTAGAATATAATAATATTAAATGTGCCCACCCACTCTATATAAAGGATGATACAAAACCTAATTTTGGGTCGATTTCCATTCTGTGGTCAACCATACACTACCGCCGCCTCATAAAAATTCAATGGCCCATTTTGATCGAAAGTAATCCTCCTAAATCTCGAATTCCTCTCATCAACTCATGGATCTCCCAACAGCCAAGTGATAGGGCTCGTTGAGATCTTTGAAATGAATGGCAGCGATCGTCTTTCGTACTTCGTGATAGCCAGATCGGCAGTCAGAAGTAACGCAATTAGAAGGGGGGTAACCGACATTTGGCTTGACCGGAAGGAGCACGATTTGGAGCAAAGGGGAAGGGGATGGTGGCGGTTCGGGTAGGCGTCTCTGATCGACCGCTGGTGAAGGCGTAGAGGCGTAGCCTCGGTGGATACATGGTGAGGCACTTGGCGTGATGAATGAAGAAATGCGGTAGTTGTTAATAACGTGAACAAGGACAAAGGAGAAATACTGGAACGGGGAGTTTGGGTGAGAACAAAGGTATTTGGAGAGTATGTGCAGAACAAACGCAATGGGAATGGGAATTGGGGAGATTAAACACGTATCAGCAGATGGAAATGAGTGCT
This sequence comes from Allium sativum, assembly GCA_030737875.1. Lineage (NCBI taxonomy): Eukaryota > Viridiplantae > Streptophyta > Magnoliopsida > Asparagales > Amaryllidaceae > Allium > Allium sativum. Next base: position 63,703,402 of record CM060921.1, on the reverse strand, counting down.
GCTGTTTTCTCAAATTCTAAATTGGATTGACAATCTTAATGCAACGTAATTCGTTAATAATTATATATATATATTTAGTTAGTTAAGTTACAATTGGGAAGTTTATAAATTACTGAATCTTGGACAGATTGTTAACGTGGTTGGTACTGTCTGGAATAGAAGAAATGAAGATGAGCTGATGAAATATAAAAGAAACATTTTCACGTAGTGGATCGGCCAAAGTCATTGTGAACAATGGAATCGTAGGCCTAGGTAAAATTTCAGAAGGGATTAGTTTAAATGATTTAATCATAATTAGTTTAATAATAAAACTAATTAGGAAATAAACTGTGATAAATTAAAATCATATTAACTTAGACTGTGGATTCCTTGCAGGGCATGATGCTGGGATTGTCAAACAAACGGGGCAGTAAAGGAAAAAGGGGATCAGCCGTTTCATTAAATGTAATCAGATTTGAATTAATTAGTAATTAAGATAATTATTTAATTAATAATAATGGATAGTTAAAAAGTTTAATAAATTTTTATTCTATGATCAGAATTGGACCAGATAAATTGCGTTGGAACCGTGATTTCGAACACTACATTCTAAAAACAAATTTGGTCAGTGCAGGAAACAACTCAAGTTGCAGTTAAAATTAAACGCTGTTTAATTTGACTGTAACAGAACCGTTTCAACCGTGAATCAAATCAATGTGAGTTAACCTCACACAGATCTTCCCATTTATTTTTTATATAAATTGGGTTTTGATTTTATGTGCTTTGCTTGCCAATGGTTGACTGTTTGTTAATTATATATTTATTTGTTGATTTAACTGATGAAATTAAACCGTCATTTAATTTCAGTGAAATACCAAATTGTTATTCTAACGATTGGTTCCAATAAAGTTAACTTACCTCATCGGTCACGTTTATAAAATAAACATGTTTAACTAGTTGAATTGTTTGAATTGCTTGTGGTTGGATTAAATGGTCGTTATTTATTATTATCAGTTAAATGGTTGAATGATCTGATTTGAGATAACCATTTGTATACAAGGAAGAAGAGGTTGGAGGGATCCAACGGGATTCCTCAAAATATATTATTTATATTCATATTATCATATGAACTGTCATGTTTGGGTAATTGATTTGAGTATTGATCATTGATTAGAAATTCAACCTGTGTTTGGTTTTAACCAATGGGCAATATTGGTTGAGTAATCGGCAGTAAATGGCCTAGAAGTAAATTGTTTTATTTATATCGAGTTACCATCTGGTGAACTGATAGAATTGAAGTTATAAAATTTATTTTATAACTGGAGATAGATTCTGAAATATATTATTTTGAATAAATTTTTATTAAAGGGAAATAAATAAATAAATATTTTATTTATTTAAAACTTTGATTTATTATTAATTGATTTTATAAAGTCAATTCTAATATTTAATCAGATTTATAAGTACGAGAATAAGAAATGAATCGAATGGTTAAGCTTGGATAATTGTTTTGTTAAGAAACAATTAAATAGAATTACTTAAATTAATTATATTATTAATTAATTTAAAGTAAGTACAAATTGGAATCGGTTAATGGAATAACCACATTTTAAGTTAATTAAATCGACCGTTTTAAACTGGGATTTGTTTATTAAATTGATGTGTTTTGAATAAAATAGTTAATGAATATCGTTTTGAATTTTAATAAGGTTTTTAGAAAAGGGAATCAATATTTATTTTTGTTAATACTGAAATTAACTACGGAAGTAAGTTAATACCCAAAGTAAATTATTATTCTAATTAATAATAATTTAGAAAATTGCTTTTTAATGGGAATTCATTTAAAAGTAATCTAAGTGAAATGAAATCCAACTGAATGGTGAAAGAAGTTTATGAACAGGTTTTGTTTAAACCTGAGTTTTATAACAAAATTATAAAAGGATTTTTAGGTGGATATTATAGCTTAAAATAGATGTTATTTAATAGATTGAATTAAGTAGAACAGAGATTTAGTAAAAGAGAGTTTAAGATAAACTAGAGTTATATAAAAGCGGTTTGGGGTGTTATATCGTTAATTTTAAATTAACATTACTTAATAATGAGATTAAGTAAGAAGGGGAATTGAGATAAGAATTTCAAGCAGGAATTGTATAATGGATTTGAAAAGGTGAAGTTGGTTAAAGAAGTGGGTCGTAGGATTGTGTAAACAAAATCCGAATTATAAAATGAGTTTGGTTAAAGAGGCAGAGTTAAAAGTGGTATTTTATAATGAGATTACTTAATCATGGGATTAAGGAATAATGGTTATAACCGAGAAAGAGGTTTTCAAAAGGATAATAAGGTTTTATGAAACCATATTTTGAATAAAATAGTTAAATGGAATTTGTATTGGTATCAGAATGAAATATTGGTTTTTGGATTACAACTTATATTTATCTTAAGGTATGAACGTTGTTGATCAAGGTCAGAGAGGTAACTAAAATACCCCAACTTGGACAACTTCAGAATTATCTGAGGATGATATTAGTTGTAATGGTAAAAGGGATTAGTAAAGTTTATTATTTCATTAGAGAAATAATAACGCAACATTTGTAATGAAGATTTGGAATATATATATATATAATGAGGATTTAAAAATAAAGGGAAGTAAAAAGGGGTTGTGCGGGAATATAACAATATTTTCGAATTTGAAAGGAAATGTAAAAGTTGAGTTTATTCAATAAGAATAAGTATTGGGTGTTGTTAAGTAATAAATGAGATTTCATAACATCGTTGGACGAGTAATAAGTTAAAATGGTTTCCCAATATTATAACAACGTGGCTAATGTTTGAAAGTGAAAATAGAAGACTGAATATGATATAGGATTTCCTAAGTATTAAAATGAATTGTTTAAAGAAAAGTCATATGATAAATAAGAAGCGAGAGAACTATATTTATAATATCGGAATAATTAAAAGTTTTAAATTTACAATGGTTTTAATTAAAAGGCCAAGTGGTGCTGAATACTGAACCAGTGAACTCATTGGATTGTCATGATTGAAAAACTGTTTATTTTGATAGTTAAATCACCGACTATCAAATCTATCCAATACGATTGTTGGTACGAAAAGACCAGGATCAAATTTATATTCGAAAACCATTCCGACCAATAAATACGTGAAGATATCAGAAGATGATCGAGATAGATCATTGAAGACCATAGACCATCATTACACGGAAGAACTACTAATAATCTCTGGTTTAGCGGCCAGAGATAAACTGTGGTTCTGTCGTGGTTGAAATCTACGGGTTGCAAGACTTCTCGCTACTGATCCATTACGTGATTCCTATATTGGATGCAGTAGGAGAGTACCTTTGGTTCATCTTGTTCCTGGATGACTTGTATGGACGAATGTCTGACAGAGTATTTCCAAAGGGGTCACGTACGTTGATTTTTACAAACATATTTCTGTTAGTGGCGGAGAAGGGAACTTCTCTTAGCTTAACGGCCAGAGTATTTTTGTGGACGTCAATTAGTGATATCTGACGGATCTGAAGGTGTGGTAATCAAAGTGAATGGTGACCAAATATCCCAATAGTTGATTATAACCTCAAGCCTCATCAACCGGGAAAAGACAAAATCGGGCAGGCAGCATGGCTATGTGGGTCGCTCCCATTAGGGTGTATAATCACCTATCTAGAGAATACCCTTTTGCTTCTTTAATCTATTTCGATGCTGTCCCTTTTCGGGAAACGGTGGTTTGAACCCAACCGTTGGTGATATACATTCGATACACTCAAGCAAAATGAGTGATTGGTCATGTGTGGGCCAGGTTGCAAGATGTTCTTGTTGAACCAAGTGTATTCGCCTCTAGAGATACACTATCGACAGGTGGTCCCATACCTTGTCATAGTAGGAATCCAATTTCCAATAAGCGCCCGCGGTTTTGGTTGTATACTATATATGTGGAGCGTGAGATGCAAGCGTTCCGCTAGATTGTTATTTACTTGTATTTAGACATTATTATAATATCAGAAAATATACTGATTTCAAAGATATTTTGGGTTATCATAAGGTAAAAACCGTTCGTATTTATGTGTGTATTTGGTCTTACGATTATCCTTTTCTTTCGAAAAGATTTTTTAACTTTAAATCTGGTTGGATGATCCTCTTTAATACTGTGCGAGTTTTTCTCACTCTGGTTCACCAGACTGACCCGGTGTTTTGTAAATGCTCGGCTTAGACCGGGGTGTACAGGTCCGGGGTATCGGATACTGCGAAGTCTAGAGACGAGCTGAAGGTGTTCGGACGTATTGAATCCAATATTTATTCCGCTATGTGGCTGTATATTAGGACAGGTTATTATAACTGTCTAGATTTTGATGTACTCTGATATTGTAAGTTTTATTCAAAGCTCTCAATAAAGTTTTATTTCTGTATTATATTTTGTTCCGCTGTGATGTGAGGCTCTGATTCTGTGTTGTGTTGGTTCTTCTTCTTCTTCTTCTTCTTCTTCTTCTATTCTTACATTTCTTTCTTTCTTATCTCACCCTCTAAATTCTTTCTAATAACGTTCCAGTGTTTTCAATGTTTGGAAGATCGGCATGAAGTACGGGAAATGTATTTATGTCGATTTCCGGGTTCGAAAATTCCCTGAGTCGTTACAGTGGTATCAGAGCTATTGGTTTAGTAATAGCCTTGGCTCTGTGGTGTAACTCGATAGAGATGGGGTTAGTAATACCCTGGATCAAGATTGAGTGTGTGTGTGTGTGTGTATATATATATATATGAGAGCGTAATTGTAAATTTCATATACAAATGTTTTGTATTGTGTTGGTTGATCGGTTCAAGTGTTGAGAAGCACTGAACTGGCAATGGATACAGTATTGTTTTGAAAAGAGGGTAAATGAAATAATTTTACCCAAAACTATATTTTTGTATAGAAAAGAAATAATTTTTTCAAATTATTGGGATATTAGTGTATATGCTTGATTTTGATGGAAATCAAATCGGATTGCAAATTTGAATTGAAACTTAAATTGGTTAAGTGAAATTAAAATTAAGAATGATATTGGAACTAAATAAATAAATTTGAATTTGAATGAATAATAATCAAATAGAAATCAATCGAATATCAATCGACTGATGTTCAAATATGTGAAACCAAAATTAAAATATTAATATTGAATGTGAATTCAATTGGTTTGATTACGATTGGTTGAATTGATTTGGCGTTGTTTGTTATTTGGATGTTGAATATCTTGGATAAAATTCATCCATGGTTAATAAGAAATTCAATGGATTAAAACTAAAAAAAAAAAATCTAGTATTAAGAAGTGGAATGGAATCGAATGTGAATTAAAAACGAATGAGTCAACCTGGTATTTGAAATGAATTGATGTTGTATGTTTGATTTTGGAATTGGTGTGGTTATGCCAATGATTAGTGAAATATTATCTCATAATTTCATATAGTTATTACTTATATGTAAACCTAGATAACTACATGTGCCAGATGGCTAGGCATATTGATATTGGTTGAGTAAATCGCATATACGTTGAGCAGATATGTTCAATAGTGCTCGTAAAAGGTATGCCTACGCGAAAATATAAAATTTTGGGTTTTTATTTTTGTTTTCCGACCGTGTTGGTCGATGTATATATATTATTTGTTCCTGCGATATCGCAGATGTCACTCCCTACCGGGGAGACCCTGCTGAATTTTTCTGGAATTTAATGTGTTAGAAAATTTTCGATATCTTTGAAAATTTATATTAATTATAATAAAATGGTTTTGATTTAAAATAAAATAGATTTAGAAATAAATGGGTTGTAACGTTCTTTCTTACCTTAGCAATTTCGAGGACGAAATTATTTTAAGGGGGGGAAGAATGTAACATCCTGTATTATTGGTAGTCAAATATTTTATTTAATTTATAATTTTAAATATATTATTTAGAATATTCATGGATTTCAATATTGAATTCATATTTAAAACGAAGTTTGAACTATATATATTTATATATAATATAAATCGAGCTCGAAATGGCGCGACAGTTCGTGAAATGGAGTTTTGAACTTGAATTGGATATACATGATCCGATATAAGTCGGATTTCTATAAAACAAGAAACGTTAGAACCGTATTGATGATAATTTTCATATGAAAGAGAAAAATTCAGATTTCGGGTTATAGTTTGTTAGTTATGGCCAAATCAAATTTTGAAATAATCGCTGTGGAAATCGTTATTTAAAATATAGGCCTTTAAAATAGCCGTTTTTCAAACGGGCTTCGTTTTCGATGAAATCAGTTTCATTGGGACCGTAACGTTAAATTATTACACGGTGTTAAATGGCGTGGCAAACCGATGTCGTATGTGGCCACGGTAGCCGTAAACGCCCGTTCATTTTCTATAGCGCGTAATTAATATAATAAAGGGATATTCGAGTGTAACTTGAGCAGACGATCGAATTAAGCCGCAAAACCAGTTTCGTTGAGTTCGTATCGTCGATTTTAGTCAGGATAGGTATATAGTTTGTTATTTTTGAAGACCGGGTAATTTGGTGCCCAAAATGGCACTTTGGTGCGTGAAAAGAATAGCCTACCGGGGAAACAGTCTCAGAATGCGACGAAATTGGTGTCATTGGGTTCGTATTGATTAATTATTGTAGGATTTCAAAGTTTCAAGTTGACGGGATTTATTTAGTGATCGTGGAAAATTTAAATGCGTGTTTTTCGCTGGTTTTATAAAGGAATTTTTTTTCAAACGATGTCTGAATTCGACGAAACCTGTCCCATTAGGTCCGGAATATTTTTCTATGCTAAGATTAGCGTTTTTATCAAAAAATAGAAGTCGTCTGTGGTGGTTTAAAACATTAATTCGTGATGAATTTTCACTTAGAATATAATAATATTAAATGTACCCACCCACTCTATATAAAGGATGAGACGAAACCTAATTTTGGGTCAATTTCTATTATGTGGTCAACCATACACTACCGCCGCCTCATAAAAATTCAGTGGCCCATTTTGATCGAAATTAATCCTCTTAAATCTCGAATTCCTCCCATCAACTCACGGATCTCCCAACAGCCAAGTGATAGGGCTCGTTGAGATCTTTGAAATGAACGACAGCGATCATCTTTCGTACTTCGTGATTGCTCGATCGGCAGTCGGAAGTGACGCAGTTAGAAGGGGGTAACCGACGTTTGGCTTGACCGGAAGGAGCACGGTTTGGAGTGAAGGGGAAGGGGATGGTGGCGGTTCGGGTAGGCATCTCTGATCGAGCACCAGTGAAGGCGTGGAGGCGTAGCTTCGGTGAAGGCGTGGTGAGGGTCTTGGCGTGATGAATGAAGAAATGCGGTAGTTGTTAATAATGTGAACAAGGACAAATGAGCAACACTGGAATGGGGAGTTTGGGTGAGAACAAAGGTATTTGCAGAGTATGTGCAGAATAAATGCAACAGGAATGGGAATTGGGGAGATTAAACACGTATCAGCAGATGGAAATGAATGCTGTTGTTTTCTCTAATTCTAAATTGGACTGACAATCTTAATGCAGCATAATTTGTTAATAATTATATATATATATATATATATATATTTAGTTAGTTAAGTAACAATTGGGAAGTTTATAAATTACTGAATCTTGGACAGATTGGTAATGTGGTTGGTACTGTCTGGAACAGATGAAATGAAGACGAGCTGATGAAATATAAAAGAAACATTTTCACGTAGTGGATAGGCCAAAGTCATTGTGAACATTGGAATCATCAGGCCTAGGTAAAAATTTCAGAAGGGATTAGTTTAAATTATTTAATCATAATTAGATTAATAATAAAACTAACTAGGAAATAAACTGTGACAAATTAAAATCATATTAACTTAGACTGAGGATTCCTTGCAGGGCATGATGCTGGGATTGTCAAACAAACGGGATAGTAAAGGAAAAAGGGGATCAGCCGTTTCATTAAATGTAATCAGATTTGAATTAATTAGTAATTAAGATAATTATTTAATTAATAATAATGGATAGTTAAAAAGCTTAATAAATTTTTATTCTATGATCAGAATTGGACCAGATAAATTGCATTGGAACCGTGATTTCGAACACTACATTTTGAAAACAAATTTGGTCAGTGCAGGAAACGACTCGAGTTGCAGTTAAAATTAAACGATGTTTAATTTGACTGTAATGGAACTGTTTCAACTGTGAATCCAGTGTGATGTACCTCACTTAGTTCTTCCCATTTATATTTTATATAAATTGGGTTTTGATTTTATGTGCTCTGCTTGCCAATGGTTGACTGTTTATTAGTTATATATTTATTTGCTGATTTAACTGATGAAATTAAACCGTCGTTTAATTTCAGTGAAATAACAAATCGTTATTCTAACGATTGGTTCCAATAAAGGTAAATTACCCTATCGGTCATGTTTATAAAATAAATGTGTTTAATTGGTTGAATTGTTTGAATTGCTTGTGGTTGGATTAAATGGTCGTTATTTATTATTATCAGTTAAATGGTTGAATGATCTGATTTGAGATAACCATTTGTATACAAGGAAGAAGAGGTTGGAGGGATCCAACGGGATTCCTCAAAATATATTATTTATATTCATATTATCATATGAACTGTCATGTTTGGGTAATTGATTTGAGTATTGATCATTGATTAGAAATTCAACCTGTGTTTGGTTTTAACCAATGGGCAATATTGGTTGAGTAATCGGCAGTAAATGGCCTAGAAGTAAATTGTTTTATTTATATCGAGTTACCATCAGGTGAACTGATAGAATTGAAGTTACAAAATTTATTTTATAACTGGAGATAGATTCTGAAATATATTATTTTGAATAAAAGTTATTAAAGGGAAATAAATAAATATTTTATTTATTTAAAACTTTGTTTTATTATTAAGTGATTTTATAAAGTCAATTCTGATATTAATCAGATTTATAAGTACGAGAATAAGAAATGAATCGAATGGTTAAGCTTGGATAATTGTTTTGTTAAGAAACAATTAAATGGAATTATTTAAAGTAATTATATTATTAATTAATTTAAAGTAAGTACAAATTGGAATCGGTTAATGGAATAACCACGTTTTAAGTTAATTAAATTGACCGTTTTAAACTAGGATTTGTTTATTAAATTGATGTGTTTTGAATAAAATAGTTAATGAATATCATTTTAATTTTTAATATGGTTTTTTAAAAAGGGAATCAATATTTATTTTGGTTAATATTGAAATTAACTACGGAAGTAAGTTAATACCCACAGTAAATTATTATTTTAATTAATAATAATTTAGAAAATTGCTTTTTAATGGGAATTCATTTAAAACTAATCTAAGTGAAATGAAATCCAACTGAATGGTGGAAGAAGTTTATGAATAGGTTTTGTTTAAACCTGAATTTTGTAACAAAATTATAAAAGGAATTTTTAGGTGGATATTATAGCTTAAAATAGATGTTACTTAATAAATTGAATTAAGTAAAACAGAGATTTAGTAAAAGAGAGTTTTGAGATAAATCAGGATTATATAAAAGAGGTTTGGGGTGTTATATCGTTAATTTTAAATTAATGTTACTTAATAATGGGATTAAGTAAGAAGGGGAATTAAGATAAGAATTTCAAGCAGGAATTGTAGAATGGATTTGAAAAGGTGAAGTTGGGTAAAGAAGTGGGTCGTAGGATTATGTAAACAAAATATGAATTATAAAATGAGTTTGGTTAAAGAGGCAGAGTTAAAAGTGGTATTTTATAAAGAGATTACTTAATCATGGGATTAAGGAATAATGGTTATAACCGAGAAAGAGATTTTCAAAAGGATAATAAGGTTTTATGAAACCATATTTTGAATAAAATAGTTAAATGGAATTTGTATTGGTATCAGAATGAAATACTGGTTTTTGGATTAAAACTTATATTTATCTTAAGGTATGAACGTTGTTGATCAAGGTCTGAGAGGTAACTAAAATACCCCAACTTGGACAACTTCAGAATTATCTGAGGATGATATTAGTTGTAATGGTAAAAGGGATTAGTAAAGTTTATTATTTCATTAGAGAAATAATAACGCAACATTTGTAATGAAGATTTGGAAAATATATATATAATGAGGATTTAAAAATAAAGGGAAGTAAAAAGGGGTTGTGCGGGAATATAACAATATTTTCGAATTTGAAAAGAAATGTAAAAGTTGAGTTTATTCAAAAAGAATAAGTATTGGGTGTTGTTAAGTAATAAATGAGATTTCGTAACATCGCTGGACGAGTAATAAGTTAAAATGGTTTCCCAATATTATAAGAACGTGGCTAATGTTTGAAAGTGAAAATAGAAGACTGAATATGATATAGGATTTCCTAAGTATTAAAATGAATTGTTTAAAGGAAAGTCATATGATAAATAAGAAGTGAGAGAACTATATTTATAATATCGGAATAATTAAAAGTATTAAATTTACATTGGTTTTAATTAAAAGGCCAAGTGGTGCTGAATACTGAACCAGTGAACTCATTGGATTGTCATGATTGAAAAACTGTTTATTTTGATAGTTAAATCACCGACTATCAAATCTATCCAATACGATTGTTGGTACGAAAAGACTGGGATCGAATTTATATTCGAAAACCATTTCGACCAACAAATACGTGAAGATATCAGAAGATGATCGAGATAGAGCATTGAAGACCATAGATCTTCATTACATGGAAGAACTACTAATAATCTCTGGTTTAGCGGCGAGAGATAAATTGTGGTTCTATTGTGGTTGAAATCTACGGGTTGCAAGGACTTCTCGCTAATGATCCATGGGGTGATTCCTAAATTGGATGCAGTAGGAGAGTACCTTCGGTTCATCTTGTTCCTGGATGACTTGTATGGACGAATGTCTGACAGAGTATTTCCAAAGGGATCACGTACGTTGATTTTTACAAACGTATTTCTGTTAATGGTGCAGAAGGGCACTTCTCTTAGCTTAACGACCAGAGTATTTTTGTGGACGTCAATTAGTGATATCAGACGATTCTGACGATGTGGCAATCAAAGTGAATGGTGACCAATTATCCCAATAATTGATTATAACCTCAAGCCTCATCAACCGGGAAATGACAAAAATCGGGAAGGAAGCATGACTATGTGGGTCGCTCACATTGGGGTGTATAATCGCCTATCTAGAGAATATCCTTTTGCTTCTTTAATCTATTTCAATGCTGTCCCTTTTCGGGAAACGGTGGTTTGAGCCCAATCGTTGGTGATATGCATTCGATACACTAAAGGCAAAATGAGTGATTGGTCATGTGTGGGCCGGGTTGCTAGACGTTCTTGTTGAACCAAGTGTATGCGCCTCTAGAGATACATTATCGACAGGTGGTCCTATACCTTGTCATAGTAGGAATCCAATTTCCAATAAGCGCTCCCCATTTTGATTGTATACTATATATGTGGAGTGTGAGATGCAAGCGTTCTGCTAGATTGTTATTTAGTTGTATTTAGACATTATAATATCAGAAAATATATTGATTTCAAAGATATTTTGGGTTATCATAAGGTAAAATCGGTCCGTATATATGTGTGGATTTGGTCTTACGATTACCCTTTTCTTTCAAAAAGATTTTTGAACTTCAAATCTGATTGGATGATCCCCTTTAATACTGTGCGAGTTTTTCTCACTCTGGTTCACCAGACTGACCCGGTGTTTTGTAAATGCTCGGGTTAGACCGGGGTGTACAGGTCCAGGTTATCAGATACTGCGAAGTCTAGAGACGAGCTAAAGGTGTTCAGATGTATTGAATATAGTATTTATTCCGCTGCGTGACGGTATATGAGGATAGGTTATTATAACCGTCCAGATGTTGATGTACTCTGATATTATAAGTTTTATTCAAAGCTCTCAATAAAGTTTTATTTCTGTATTATATTTTATTCCGCTACGATGTGAGGCTCTGATTCAGTGTTGTGTTGGTTCTTCTTCTTCTTCTTCTATTCTTGTATTTCTTTCTTTCTTATCTCACCCTCTAAATTCTTTCTAATAACGTTCCGGTGTTTTCGGTGTTTGGAAGATCGGCATGAAGTACGGGAAATGTATTTATGTCGATTTTCGGGGCCGAAAATTCCCCGGGTCGTTACACTCTGGGAGGTTGAATAAGTGTTGTAAATGGATTTGGATTAAATATATGAATATTTTAAAATCCTAGAAGATTTTAAATTGTTTAAAGCAATGCAAATGATATTTTGAATTGATTTCAAAATGGAAGTGTTTAGAAATGGTTTTGAAAGTGATATAGTATTGAACTCACTTCGGTTGTTGGAAAATAATTCCAATGATGATCCGAGCATCATCGGTTTTCATTTTCAAGGGGTAAGTGACGGATTACTACCAATGTAACACCCCGAATTTTCTATTAACATTAAATTAACAAATTAAAGTATACTTAATTCAAAATTAAAGAATTAAGGGAAACGGGTTACGCCATTGCGTTCGTCTCGGAATTCTGCTTGAGATAGAGTCCGAGTTTGCGTAAATCGGACTCCGTATGAAGGAGTTATGACCGTCCGAAGTTTCAGAATTCAATTTAAAAATCAAACAGTTCAAATTCAGTTCAAAAATTCAAAAAACAGACCCAAACTGGGCTGGGCGGGAAAATTCCCACCCAGGAACCAGGTCGACCAGGGGGTCGACCTGGGGGTCGATCTGGGTACCCAGGTCGACCAGGGGTTCAACCCGGGGGTCGACATACCCAGTCGACCAGGTCGAATTCCTGAGCTCTGGTGTGTCACTAGGGCTGATTTGTCACTTTCTGATTGGCTCCTCTTGGTGTGTATGGTCTGGATTCACTCTATGATCATCTGACGGCTCAAATCAATCTGAAATTCCATAAATCTAACCCAACACTCAACCTAAATTCACACAAATAAAATAGAACTAGAGCCGTCATGCTGCCGGGAAGAAACTAAGAGTAGCCATCAGTTAGAGAAAGCTTAGAGACGAGCAAAACTAAAGTAAAAACAAGATTCAAACAACGTTTATCTACCCAAAGGAAAGCATTGAAAATTCAGAACTCAGAAACCAGAATTCAAGTTCGTCGTTTGTTGTAAGTATAGTGATTTTTCCGATGAGAATAAAATTAAGACTTGATTCGATGTAAAGTGGAAATGGAATTTTACTGTTGTATAACGACGATGCTAATTCATATCTGTTTATTGCAATGATTGTATTGTGAATGGTATTGGGATGTTTGTGGTATAATTGACTTGATGTTGATCCTATTGTACATTTAGAATGAAAGCAACATCACATACATGTATATGGTTTATGTTAGAATTTACACCTATATGTTTATATGTTTAACATGGGTTGTATACATTTTTATAAGTCTAAGTTAAGACTTATATACACATTTCTATGTTAAGACCATTATGCTTACATGATTAAATCCCATGTGTATGTCCTTCGCAAGTTTGTAATTGGGTCCATGTTAAGTACCATTTAGTTTCACACGATTATTGCAAGTTTCATGTTATAAAAGGATACATGATTTGATCTAGTTCACGCTTTTGGGTTTATGTCAAAAATAGACATTTTTATGGACATGTAATAACTTTGTCACATGCTAGTTTGTGTTTGAAGTTATGCCTAGATAAAAATATGTTTAGGCTTATGTTTTATGCAAGTCTAAATTATGCCATTTCATGTGACACCTATTTAATTAGATTCTTATTTGAATGCAAGTTCACATGACAAGTTGAAACCCATGATTTATGTTAATTAGATCGCAAAGTTGCAAGTTCATATGTCACATACCCTTTATGTTATTTAGAATATTTCATGTTCTTGGTTTTCGCTTCTATGTTTATAAGTTGGGCTGAAATATCTAGCCCAACATTCATTATAATCTTGCGAACGTGCAAACGGGGGAATATCGTTGGGATTAAACATGAAAAATATATGTGTTGGCATGTTTGGCACATGCCAATGATTGGTAACATTTAAATGGTATGAATTGCCATGCCTAAAAAGATAACGAACTTGGAAAATGGGCCATAACATTTACGTATAACAAGTAAAAGAGACAAATATGTAAATTTAGTAAATAAGAATATGCTTAACCCGAGGTTGGATTGAGTTGTGATGTAAACCTGCCCGGACTAGCCCGTCTGTCCAGTAATCACAACAATACCTATCCAATGTGGGAGGTTAAGGCATTAAGCCCAATAAGGTTCCCAGGTTAGACTGAGTTGCGGTGTAAACCTGCCCGGAACCAACCGGTTGTCCAGTAACCGTAACAATACCTGTCTAATGTGAGTGGTCGGTGCTTTAATGGATAGATTAAAGCTAGAATGAGGATGGTAGGGTTAAGTTAACTAAAACACTTAACCAATTCAACATGTTAACTAAACTGATGGGTGGGGTTAGGTTAATACAGACACTTAACCACTTAATATGTTTGACTAGAAAACCCTAGTGATGGGGACCCATTTCAGCAGTAACCCAGTTAGGTATCATGGTACCCTGAAACTAGGCAGGGTGGGGCACGATTACTGGACTGATTGTAAGCGGTCAAAGGCGACGGCGGTTGGTCCAGCAGTGTGGGTTCTAACGGAGTGCGGGCGTGCACACACTTCGGAGCAGACAAACAGGGCACCGGGCACCAGTAGTATACACTATGCATTCTAGAATTGTGTCGGGCCGCCACCATGGGACTTGATACACCCCATGGTGGGACGAGCAATGGCATCTACAATCATTGGGGGCTGTATGACACATATGATTTTGCGAGTAGGAGCTGATCTTTAAAAGTGCGGCAATCGGAACAAATACAAGTAGGTGCAGAGATATAGTGTGGGGTGCGATAGTACATTCAGTTCAAAACTGCTTTATCTTACTTTATGATACTTTCATGTTTCCAGTTTATACCTATCATGCCCTTTTCCTTATTCTCATACTGAAGAGTCACTGGACTTACCAGGCTTTATGTCTGACTCTATTTTTCTTTCGTCTTCTTTTCTTCCGTTTCCCCCCAGGTCCACAAGGAGGTAACAACCCAGCTTAGTCGGACTCTTTGCAAGCTTCAAGATAGTAGAAGTATGGTTTGGACTCTCTTTCCTTGGCTATGGCTTTTGGACACGTTCTATGGGGATTTTTGCATCTTTAATTATGTTTTTATGCTTCTTTATTTAATAATATCCAAGACAGAAATGATGATGTAATTTTTGGAAGTTATTGTGAGCAAATTATGGAAATGTTTTGTATGAACACGTATTTATGAAATGAAAGTCTGTTTGTTTTCCGCTGCTTATATATATGTGTTTATATCTGCCTTGTGTTTTATCTGTGACTTTTACTTATAATCCTCCACCGAAGTTAAGACATTCCCTTTGTGAGTGACCTTAATGGAGGTGGGGTGGTTCAACCAAAGATTTTGTTTTTGAATTGTTTTGAGAAAACAAGTTGTTTTGAAATTCCAGAAAAGGATATTTGATTTTTGGAAAGGCTAAGCTATTTGAAACTCCCAGGTAAAGATTGTTTGAAATAAAATTAAACTGAAATATGTGAAAGCAAATTTGAAATTAAAATAAAGGCAGTTCAGTGGTAATTGAATTGAATTAGATTAGAATGGTATCGAGAAAAAATGGATTGGTGATATTGGAATTTGAAATGGAATTTGGTTAGTATAAGCAGAGGATTTGGTTTGGATATAAGCGAATAGCTGTGTTGAACCGATATTGATTGGAAATTGGTTGAGATGACATTAGTATATGTTGAATTGATAACAGGTGAAAGTGATAAAGTTGATACGGCCGACAAAAAGGTACAAGTTTATATTTGGTATAAGCATGAGATTTATGAGCCAATTTGGCAAGCCGCTTGGCTGTTTGATTTTCTTTTGGGTTGGAGTAGGCCTAGAGAGGCGAGTTGTAGTTGTATCGATTGACCAGTACAAAGGAGGTGCTGGCGAAATTTTTCAGAAATTTCGGGTGTTAGAAAATTTTCAGAGTTTATGGAAAATTTCGTTAGTAGGAATAAATTAATAATTTAGTTGAAATTAGTTGGTACATTGAAACTGAAGTTAAAGAAGTAAAAATAATTTTTAACCAGTTAATAGGGTTTGTTTTCTACCTTAGCAATTTCGAGGACGATATTTTTTAAGGGGGAAAGAATGTAATATCCCGTATTTTACCGATATAATAATTAATTTATTTAATTATTTAAATAGTGATATATATATATTTAAATAGTTGTTTAATTAAATTATATTGAATATTTAATTAAAATAAATAATAGAATAATATATTTAATTCTTAAATAATCAAAAATAGTCGAATTCACAATATTCTGTGAATTGGAATATTTCTAAGATATAATTCATTTAGATTTGAATTATAATAACGAATATATTATTTAAATGAAGTTTGAACGTATAATTTATATTGTAATTATAATCGAGCTCGAAATGGCACGGCAGTTCGTAAATTGGCAATTCGAACTTTAAACGAATATACAGAACCCGTTTTAAATCGGATTTCTGTGAAACAAGAAACATTAAGAGCTGGTGAAGTATATATTTCTAATGGAAGAGAAAAATCAGGATTTCATTGTGTAGATTTTGATTTATGTTCAAATCAAATTTTAAAAAAGTCGTTGTGGAATTCCTTTATAATTTATATCGATTTATTTATATTATAAAAGGAATTTAATATAAACCGAATATCGATATAACTGGGAACTTTTGAAATATCGAGCTATAAATCCAGATAGGAATGTTTTAGAGCTGTATGATATTGTCTGTGAATATATAAGAGAATATTTATTTATAAATATTTGATTTAATTATTTTTAAATATTTTTATATTTATTTAGAGCTTTAAACAAATAGCCAGTTTTGCAAATGACCTCCGTTTTCGATGAAACTAACTTTGTTGGATCCGCAATATTAAATTATTGTTATATTTCAATTTCCGTGATTTTTGAAGCCAGTGTGTAGTCGTACGGAATTTTAATGTGAAATACAGTCGATAATTCGACTTTAAAAATGCGTTTTGTGAGCAAACGGAGTCGGAATTCGACGAAACCAGTTTCATTGGGTCCGTAATGTCAAACTCTAGCTGCATGTCAATTTCCATGATTTTCGTATGTGATTATAGGAATTTTTATTCAATAATAAAATTAGCGGTAGCTTAAAAACAAATAAAAATAACGAATATAAAAATAATGTTTTTTCCTATAAATAACCCTTAACAAAATTTCTAAACCTAATTCTTTCATTTTCTGGTCAACACAAAACCCGCGGCCGTGTTCTTCATTTCGCAGTAAAATATCCACCTTTGGAAAATCAAAAGAAATGCAAATAAAAATCCTAAAATCTCTACTTTCATTTCTTTGAGTTGCTGAGAGGATTCTCTCCATTTTTATATAGGTTTTAGTATGTTCGACGTTCATTTTGGGTTTGGGTTTTTCAACCGTAAATGCTAGGGTTCGGGTTCTGTCCAAAACGAAGAAGCGTTGCTCGAATTCGATGTTGTTTTTGGATTCAGCGAAGAGAGTAGGATCGATTTTGTTTTTATGGGATTTTTATGGAATTAAAAGTGTCGATGTCTCCTTACTATAGTGCGTGAGTGCTTCTAGAGAACGCAAGTGATGTTTTGGGTGCGAGCTCGAATTGATGGTATGGGGATGAAGGTGTTTTGAAGGAGATGAACGTTGGTGGTGTCCGTGTTGAACTCAGTGGTTTGTAGCTGGAGAACGTGTGGTTTAAAGTCCGTAAAATGGAGGAGTAAGCTACATGATCTTTGACGGGGAAGAAGAACAAGAGAGAGGCCGATTTGGGTATGAGGAGTTTGGCCCGTATATTGAGGGTGAGGCCCAGTTTCTTTTAGTGTAAATTCAGTTTAGTTAAATTAAAAAGTACGTTAACTTGTTAAATCAATAAGTTCTTCATACGATATCAGAATTTCGAACGGTCAGATCCGTTGGGATCTTAAGGACGGGCACTACAACATGGAACTGACTGGGATTGAATTGGAGCTCGTTACAATTTATAGCGAAATAAAGTGTTCGTCTGAATCAAGTGATGGTTATCGTTATTAACGATGATCATCCAATGTGAGTAAAACTCACTAACTCTATTAGTTTATGTTTTTATAAAGATAATCTAGTAATGATAAATGATGATTGACTGCGATGTGATGATTGTTTGGTAGAACGGTTATGTATTTGTTGAAACTATAGATAACGATATATATAAATCATAAATCAAATATTGATTCGGTTTATCAGAATATTTCATATCGAAATAAAATCAATGTTATTATATTGTTTAACATCCGTGAATGCAGGGAAACAGGTTGGAGGGATCCAACTGGATTCCTCAATATTTATTTTACTGTTTTTCATATATTGTGATATATGATGTGATATATAACCTGTTGTTGATTATGTGTGTTTGGACGATATTAATCATGGTTATATGGTAGTTTAAATACCATAAGAAATACTGGAATGTATAAGGGAAATTTTCAAAGTATATATTGAAAAGAAAATATTTATAAAATCAAAGGATTTTATATAAAAGGAAATATTTGTAAACCATTTACAAATAGAATTGAAAAGGAAATATTTGTAAACCATTTACAAATGGAATTGAAAAGGAAATATTTGTAAACCATTTACAAATAGAATTGAAAAGGAAATATTTATAAACCATTTACAAATAGAATTGAAAAGGAAATATTTGTAAACCATTTACAAATAGAACTGAAAAGGAAATATTTATTTAGAAAATAAATAAGATATCATAAAAGGGAATATTTGAAAAGTAAGTAGGATTATAAAAGGAAAAATGAGTTATTCGAATAGAATTAGTCGAGTATGATTTAATCAGTTAGAATTAATCTGTTAGAGTTAATCGAATAGTGTTAATTGAATAGAGTTACCGATTAGAGTTAATCGAATAGTGTTAATCAATTAGAGTTATCGATTAGAGTTAATCGAATAGTGTTAATTGAATAGAGTTATCGATTAGAGTTAATCGACTAGTGTTAATCAATCAGAGTTATCGATTAGAGTTAATCGAATAGTGTTAATCGATTAATGCTAATCGAGTTAGAGTTAATCGATTAAAGTTAATCGAGTTAGAGTTAATTGAATAGAGTTAATCGAGTTAGAGTTAATTGAATAAAGTTAATCGAATAGTGTTAATCGGTTAAAGTTAATCGAGTTAGAGTTAATCGATTAAAGTTAATCGAGTTAGAGTTAATCGATTAAAGTTAATCGAGTTAGAGTTAATTGAATAGAGTTAATCGAGTTAGAGTTAATTAAATAAAGTTAATCGAGTTAGAGTTAATTGAATAGAGTTAATCGAGTTCGAGTTAATCGATTAGAGTTAATCGAATATAGTTTATTCGAAAAGGAGTTAATCGAATATAGTTCATTCGAAAAAGGAATTAATCGAATATAGTTTATTCGAATAGAGAGAAAGAGAGATTATCAAATATTAGTTATTCGAAAGGAGTTAGTCGAATATAGTTGTTCGAAAGAAGATTATCGAATATAGTTTATTCGAAAGAAGATTATCGAATATAGTTTGTTCGAAAGGAGTTAATCGAATATAGTTTATTCGAAATGAGTTAATCGAATATAGTTTATTCGAAGGGAGTTAGTCGAATATAGTTATTCGAACGAAGATTATCGAATACATTTTATTCGAAAGAGAGATTATCGGATATTAGTTATTTGAAGAAAGGAGTTAATCGAATATAGTTTATTCGAAAAGGAGTTATCGAATAGAGATTATTCGAAAGAGAATTATATGTTGAATTCGATTATATCGAATTTGGGAAAGTACTATTCACTTTCCGTTTTTAATCAAGATTTATTTATTTTAAATTAATTGTTTGTTTATTTATCCAAATTAATAAATAAAAGTTATACTTAAGTTATTATATTTCGGAAGCATAGGATTATAACACTATTGTTATAATCAAATGATTTCTGTAAAAGAAGTGAATTCGTAAATCGAATCGGAGAGTTACGTAAGGAAGTTTGTTAAAGATTTAGAAGGCGCACTTTGTCTATTTTCGAAGTTAGAAATGTTGTTCAGTTAAGGTCTGAAAGGTAGTTATACCCCAACTTGATTGACTTCGTTTTTAACTAAGGAATGGTTAAGGTTCGATAGTTTAGGTTGGTTAAGTAAATTTAGTTAATGAGTGTAATAGTTTGAGTTGGCATAGCGATGTTTTATTTAAACATCTGTTTAAATCCAAATGTAGGAGTTTTGGAAATGTTTTCCAAATAAGAATTAGAAATGTTTTCTAATATACAAAATAAGAAATGGAAATGTTTTCCAATGTTAATAACGTATATTTTCTAAATTTAGAAAATAAGAAATGTTGAATATATGGAAATAGGAGATCAAAAATGAATAAATTAACGAACTAAAGAGATAAATGTTAAACGATGATTGATTGATATAATTTCCATCTGGAAATAATATCGTAGTTTGCACACGTGTTTTTCTTTGATAGTTAACTCACCAACTATCGAAGTTTCTGACCATTTTTCCATCGTCAATACGGAGAGACCGGGATCAGATTCATTATCTGTAAACCACTATGTATGGGCATTAACGTTGCGAATCAAATATGATGAAGAGAATTGAAGACGGAGTTATGCAAGGGTTGTTCTGGCAATCCTAGGTAGAAATTTCCTAAGATGGATTTACAGAATAGTGCCTTCGGTTTGTCCAGTCCCAGGACGACTGTATGGAAGAATGTCTGACAGAGTATATTTAATGGATCATGTAAGTTGATCTCTTCAAACGTATGTACATTTGGTGGCGGAGAAATTCGTTTCTCTTAGCTGTGTACCCATTGTATTTTTGGGGAAATCAATTTGTGATTTGGGGGGTATGACGATGTGACATTCAAAGTGAAAAATTGTATGATCTGTCAGAGATAAGCGTGGCCTCTAGCCTCACAACCGGGAAATGACAAAAATCGAGCAGGTAGCATGGCTAAGTGGTTGGCTGCCAATTAGGGTGTATTATTGTAACGACCCAGATTTTTCTGATCGATTTATTTTGAATATTTAATATCGTTTTAAATATTGAGCTGATAATATAATCAATTTTTATATTGAATTATCGACATAACTATCGTAATATGAGGATCTTAAGAAATTAAATTTGAAATGGAGTCAAATTAATTTATATGAAGTTTTATTTGAATTTAAACGATAACAAATAATAATTTATTATCGAGGAATTCATTTGTTTAAATTTAAATTATATTATATTGATTTAAAATGGTTATTTTATATTACGTTCAAATTAAATTGTATAATCTGTTTCGTTGAATTCAAAATAGTGAATAATGTTGAGAACATCAGTTGTTTTGCTGAAATAGTGGTTCGTGGTTTCAAATTAAAGGACCGCAAGATATTTTATCTATTTAAAATAAAATCGAATATAAAAGAAAATAAAAGAGAAGAGCCGACCTATATTTTTAAACGTTGAGCCTACTCTTAGCTTCAGCTCCTTTCATTTCGCAGACCTATATACTCTCCTCGAGCTGTAGAAAATGTCTCTAACCTTTAGTATCAAGGAGACAGCAGATTACTGGCGACGTACTTGCTGTTTCCTCTCGCTCGCTCTATAAATTGATCCCTCACCTCCGTCCCTTTCCATTCTTAAATCTTTATCTCATTTTTTTTCCGTTCTTCCTGGTCTTTCAAAAATCGATTCAGCAAATAAAAAAAAAAGGGGGGGTGGTGTTGAAATCGGAATCGCTATAGGGTCCGACGCTTATTTGGTTGCTCGATTTCGGTATAATCGAAGGAGGGGAGGTCGCGATAGTCGCGCTTAGTCCTGGCAGCAAGAAAAGGGAATCGCGAACTGAATCGGCTTCGCGAAAGCATGGTTCGATCAAAAACCCTCAGCTACCTCTTGAAATTGGTGCGGTGAGGTCAAAAAGGGTTGTCGACGTTCTGTTTCTTGGATGTTTTGTTGCCGCAGTGGTGGAGGGAACAAACCGAGGTGAGGGAAAGCACCTGAGATGGGATTGGCAATCTCCGATCTTTGGAGGTGAATCGCGACAGTGCCAAGGTTACAGCCCAGAAAGGAGGAAGTTCGAACCATGATTTTAATGAAACATAAATGGTCGGGGAGTGGTGGTGCTATACTGCTGTTGAGAGGTGATCAGAAATAGTTGGACTGATGAAATATTTGAAATTAAGGTAATTTTCTTTTATTTTTGAGATTTAAAACTTCATAGAATAAATAATAAATTGATTAGAAATGTTTAATTTAATTATAATTAGTTAATTCGTCTAAGGTAGTTTATTTAAATAATTCAAATTGATGGATAGGGATTTGATTAATCATAGGTGGAAATAAAATTTATTTGAGATAACTCGAGAAGTTCATAGCCGCAACAATTTGGAATTTCAACAAGATATTCCGCAAAGAAATACCCGGTGAGTAAATCTCACTCACCTTTAGAAATTATTTTTATTTCATTAAAAATAATTGTCTATTGCTTGTGTGAATGCTTTATGGTTGATTTATATATATTAGTTATTTAGGCTATATATATATATATATATATATATATATTGGGTTGATTGATTTGTTGGATTCCCGCAGTCTCATTAGTGGATGCCCGCAGTTTCATAGCGGATGATTACCCTATACGCCCCACGCTATGATTAGTGGATGACCTTCTATACCACGATATTCTGCCACGAAGCAGAATGGGTATTATTTATGTGCTAACATCTGTGGATGCAGGAAAACAGGTTGGAGGAATCCAACTGGATTCCTCAAAAATATATTATCTGTTGTTTATTTGTTTGCATATATATTGTTATATATGATGTGTTAGAAAAATAAATAATTCGTTGCTTTGTGTGTTTAAATATCACTGGGCTTAAGTAATGATATTTAAAAATATCGTGGAAGGATATTTGAAATTTAAAAGGGGGAAATTCTATTTTTAAATAGAATTTGAATTTTAAATGGAAATAAAAATATAAACTTGTTTTGAAAAATAAAACAAGTAGCTTCTTTTTAAACGAAGTTTATAAATAGTTCTTTATAACGAAGTTATAAATGAAGTAAAAAGAATTATCATTTGATAATTCAGAAATAGAAATACAAGTGTGAAATTGGAATTTGAAATGAAATTTCAAAATAGGATGTGAAATGAAATTTGAGTATAACATTTGAATTTTAAAAGGAGTTTAAATATTTGAATTTTAAGAGAAGATTGAATATTAGAAATTCAAATAGAAGTTCAAATAAAATTTGAATAGACGAAATTAGAATGAAAAATAGAATTTGAATTCAAGGAATTAAAATAAGATTTGAATTCGAAGGAATTCGAATAAAGAAATTCAAATAGAGATTTGAATGTAGAATTTCAAAATAGAATTTGAAATATAGAATTTCAAAGAGGAATTGAATAGAATTTGAAATATAGTATTTCAAAGAAGAATTCAAATGTGAAATTTGAATAGAGATTTGAATGGAATTTAAATATGAAATTTGAATTGAGATTTGAAATAGAAATTCAAGTGTTGAATTTGAACATGGGATTGAATATAGAA
Organism: Allium sativum; assembly: GCA_030737875.1. Lineage (NCBI taxonomy): Eukaryota > Viridiplantae > Streptophyta > Magnoliopsida > Asparagales > Amaryllidaceae > Allium > Allium sativum. The sequence goes on along the minus strand of CM060921.1, from coordinate 63,679,837 downwards.
ATTCAAGTAGAAATTTGAATATGAGATTTCAAAATAGAATTTGAAATAAACTTTGAAAGTAGGATTTCAAAGTAGGATTGAAATAGGATTTCAAAATAGGAAATCCAAATAGTTTTGAAATGGAATTTGAATTCAAGGGAATTCAAATGAATTTGAATAATAGAAATTCAAATGGTGTTGAAAATGGATTTGAATATTAGAAATTCAAATGGGGTCGGAAATGGGAAATGAAATTTGAATATAAGAGATTCAAATCGAATTCAAATAGGATTTAATCTATGGGATTTGAATATGAAATTCAAATGGGTTTTAAACTATGAATTTTGAATATAGAATTTAAAAAGGGGTTGAATATTTGAATTTCAATAGAATTCAAATATAGAAATGGGAATATAGAAGTTCAAATGGAATTTAATTATAGAATTTGAATAAGAGAATTCAAATGAATTCAAGTATTGAATTTTAATTGAAATAGAAATTCAAATATTGAATTTGAATACCAAATAGAAAAGGAATTGGAATTTGAATTTAGAATTTCAAATAAAAGTGAGATTTGAATTTGAATCAAGCAGAGTTAATTGGAGTTGAATTCATTTTAAAGAAGTTTAGAAGTTTAAAGGTTTATATATATAAATATAATTAAAACGAACTCGCCGCAGCGCTGCAATTCGTAAAATAGCGATTCGAACTTCAATCGAGTATACAGAACGCAATTGAAGTCGGAATTCTTTGAAACAAGAAACGTCAGGACCGGTTTGATAATAGTTTTCTAATGAAGGAGAAAAATCTGAATTTCGTCGTATAGATTTTGAGTTATGTCAAAATCAAATTTTCAGAAAAACAGCGCCAGAATCGTTTTAAAACCATAATGGTTTATTTAATATTATAAAAGGATTTTTAACAAATAAAAATCCGAAGTTTCTATTTAGAAAACTTTAGAGTTGAGTTGTAAAATATATGCGAATTCAAGTTGTGTAAATGAATATGATTTTTGAAACAGAAACCAGATTTTGATTTATTGAATGGAATTAACTAAATTGAATAGAAATTAGTTAAGGAGCTTTTGAATGGATATTGGGCCTTAAATAAGTGAATTCGATTTAAAATTTATATTCGAAATCAAAAAGGAAACTGGAATTGAAATTGAAATTGAAATTCAATTTGGTTGTGAGCAAGTTAAACATTTTATTTGAACATGTTATGAAGTGAAATATGCAAAAAGGGCTAATTAAAGAATAATTGAGCGGAACTGAATTCAAACGATTCAAAATTTGATTCAAACGAATGGATTGAGTTGAATTGAATTGGAAACAGGTGAACAGGTGTTAAACAGGTATGGGATGAAGTATATGAAGACTTTTATTTATGTGCCCAACAAAAAGGTACATGTTTAAATTCATATATGGGTTTTATGCGCCGTATCGGCAAGCCGCTTGGCTTCTTCTTTTTCTTTTTGAGATTAGAAGGACCGGGAAAGCTATTTGAAATTTCCCGATGCTCCCGATACAGGGGAGGTTATGGCGAAATTTTTTCGGAAATTTAAGGAGTTAGAATATTTTTAAGATATTTTGAAAATTTGAAATCATTGTATCGATGTATTGAATTCGATAGTAAAGTGAATATAAAAATCGAATGTTGAAAAAGGGATAGGGATAAGTAATTGAAATTGTTTTCAATTGCAAATAGAGACATTTTCTAATATATAGAAAATAAAGGAAGTTATTATTTGGAAACGTTTTCCAAATGGCATAAGAGCCAAGAATGATTATTGAAAATATTTGGGTAACAAATATTGATAAGAGAATAGAGAAGAGATTTAATTAATGAAATATTAATTAAAGAGCCCAGTGATTTGTTTGATATGTTTGGATGAACACTTGTTTTTATTCGATAGTTAAATCACAGACTATCGAAGTTTTTGACCATCGTTGTCAATATGGAGAGACCGGTTGGATTATTATCCGAAGAACCACTCCGTATCGGCATAAGCGTTGCGAACCAAGTATGCTGAATATAGTGAAGACGGAGTAAAGTGCAAGGGCTTTTTCTATTAATAGAAATGGTGCCTTCGGTTTCGTTCAATCCCAGAACGAACGTAAATGGACGAATGTCTGACAGAGTATTTCCAATGATCAAATGGGTTGGTCTGTATGAATGTATATGGTTGCAACGGATTTATCCCTTAGCATAATATCCAGAATATTTGTGCAAACTCAACTAGTGATTAACGGATCTGACAATGTGGCATTCAAAGTGATTGTGCTATCAATGAATGGTAAGTATTCGTAGCCTCAGGTCTCAACAACCGGGAAAGGACAAAAATCGGGCAGGCAGCATGGCTATGTGGGTCGCACCCATTAGGGTGTATAATCACCTATCTAGGGAAATTCCTTTTGTTTCTAAATCTATCGATTCTGCCCATTCGGGAAACGGTGGTTTGAGTCCAACCGTTGGTGATATACATTCGATACACTCAAGCGAAATGAGTGGTCGGTCATGTGTGGGCCGGGTTACAAGATGTTCTTGTTGAACCCAGGTGTATTCGCCTCTAGAGATACATTATCGGAAGGTGGTCCCATACCTTGTCATAGTTGGAATCCAATCTCCAATAAGCGCCATGCGGGTTTTGATTTTATACTATGTATGTGGAGCGTGAGATGCAAGCGTTCTGCTATTTGGTTATTTACTTGATGTAGACATTACTATAATATCACTGGATTTGATATTAAAGTGTTTTGGGTTATAGTAAGGTAAAAACCATCCATGTTTATGTGTGGGCTGGTCTTACTATTATCTTTTCTTTCGGAAAGGATTTTGGAAGTTAAACAAGTGGTTGGAGTTTACTCACACCAGTCCCATGACTGACCCAGAGTTTATTTTGTTTTGTTTTTCCTAAACTCTTGGGTGCCCAAATTTGTACGGGCAGTCAAGTGTTTCAGGCTTTTACAGATACACTTGGAGGAGCTTGAAGCTGGAGGCTTCAACGTTAGTTATTTAGAGTTACTTCCGCTGAATCAAATGTTATGTGTACTCTGATGATGGTATGTATATATGTACAAACAGATTTGTATTTCAAAGTTTATGTTATATAATATATTTTATTCGTTCCGCTGTGAGTTGTGATCTTCGTTCTTCTTCTATTCTAATATTTCTTTCTTTCTATTTCTCATCCTCTAACCTCTTTCTAATAATGAGTCGTATTTCTGTGCAATTTGAGTTGGACGTGTGGTGTTTTAGTCAACTCTGATAGCACGGATTTGCGGGTCGTTACAGTTGGTATCAGAGCTTAGGTTGAGCGAATACCTAGGCTTTGGTGGAATGTGCTCATTAGAGATAGGGTCATTAGTACCCTAGAATGAGTTGAGTGTATATAAGAGAGAGCGTATTTGTTAGTTGATATAAAATTTGTTTTATATTGTGTTGGCTGGTCTGTTGAGTAGTTTATGAATTCTGGTCGAATCGTGGGACGCCACGACGTCGATAGGAATTTATAAACACTTAAACAGAAGATTGAACACAGTATTGTTTTAAAGAAGGTAAATGAGATAATTTTACCCAAAATTTCTATTTTGATATAGAAAGAATTTTTTTGAAATTATTATATGGATGTGTTGATTTATATCATTATAATCAAATGAGATTATAAACTTAGAATGGTTATTTATAACCAAATAGAATTGGTATAGGAATTAAATATACAAATGAGATGAATTAGAATTAAATTCAAACCAGAATTAAGAATTCAAAATCCTGGGAAATTGAAAAATATTTTTCAAAGTATATTAAAATAATATAGATTTGTTTTAAAGGATTTGAAAGAAAATCATGGATTTTGAAATAGATAAAGCACTGAACTCACTTCAGTGGCTGGGAAATTATTCTGATGATGATTGCAACATCATCAGTGTTCATTTTCGAGTTTCTAAGTGATGAATTGCTGCCTTAGAGAAAGTTTTGATGGAAATTTGTTGAAAGAAAACAAATTGGTTTGAATATTCAAATGTTTTGGATTTGAGATGGAAATAAATATATGTATATTTATGGGATTTCAAAAGAATTTGAAAAAAAAAAACCCAGGGATTTTAAATTCTGGAATTGAAACTAACTTAGACTAGTTAAATGGATTGAAGTGAATCAATTGACTAGAATCAATTTGAATTGGTTTAGTGGAATATAGATTGGATATAAATGGATTGATCGTAGATCATTCGAATTAAGTGAAGGAAGGCCAAAAATTTTGGTGGAATTAAATTTGTTGGAATATGAGGAGTTGAGTTTCAACATAAGTGAGATGTTGAAAAGTAATGAGTTTGTACCATGTTTCCTACCTTAACAATTTCGAGGACGAAATTATTTTAAGGGGGGAAGAATGTAACGACCCAGATTTTTCTGATCGATTTATTTTGAATATTTAATATCGTTTTAAATATTGAGCTGATAATATAATCAATTTTTATATTGAATTATCGACATAACTATCGTAATATGAGGATCTTAAGAAATTAAATTTGAAATGGAGTCAAATTAATTTATATGAAGTTTTATTTGAATTTAAACGATAACAAATAATAATTTATTATCGAGGAATTCATTTGTTTAAATTTAAATTATATTATATTGATTTAAAATGGTTATTTTATATTACGTTCAAATTAAATTGTATAATCTGTTTCGTTGAATTCAAAATAGTGAATAATGTTGAGAACATCAGTTGTTTTGCTGAAATAGTGGTTCGTGGTTTCAAATTAAAGGACCGCAAGATATTTTATCTATTTAAAATAAAATCGAATATAAAAGAAAATAAAAGAGAAGAGCCGACCTATATTTTTAAACGTTGAGCCTACTCTTAGCTTCAGCTCCTTTCATTTCGCAGACCTATATACTCTCCTCGAGCTGTAGAAAATGTCTCTAACCTTTAGTATCAAGGAGACAGCAGATTACTGGCGACGTACTTGCTGTTTCCTCTCGCTCGCTCTATAAATTGATCCCTCACCTCCGTCCCTTTCCATTCTTAAATCTTTATCTCATTTTTTTTTCCGTTCTTCCTGGTCTTTCAAAAATCGATTCAGCAAATAAAAAAAAAAAGGGGGGGTGGTGTTGAAATCGGAATCGCTATAGGGTCCGACGCTTATTTGGTTGCTCGATTTCGGTATAATCGAAGGAGGGGAGGTCGCGATAGTCGCGCTTAGTCCTGGCAGCAAGAAAAGGGAATCGCGAACTGAATCGGCTTCGCGAAAGCATGGTTCGATCAAAAACCCTCAGCTACCTCTTGAAATTGGTGCGGTGAGGTCAAAAAGGGTTGTCGACGTTCTGTTTCTTGGATGTTTTGTTGCCGCAGTGGTGGAGGGAACAAACCGAGGTGAGGGAAAGCACCTGAGATGGGATTGGCAATCTCCGATCTTTGGAGGTGAATCGCGACAGTGCCAAGGTTACAGCCCAGAAAGGAGGAAGTTCGAACCATGATTTTAATGAAACATAAATGGTCGGGGAGTGGTGGTGCTATACTGCTGTTGAGAGGTGATCAGAAATAGTTGGACTGATGAAATATTTGAAATTAAGGTAATTTTCTTTTATTTTTGAGATTTAAAACTTCATAGAATAAATAATAAATTGATTAGAAATGTTTAATTTAATTATAATTAGTTAATTCGTCTAAGGTAGTTTATTTAAATAATTCAAATTGATGGATAGGGATTTGATTAATCATAGGTGGAAATAAAATTTATTTGAGATAACTCGAGAAGTTCATAGCCGCAACAATTTGGAGTTTCAACAAGATATTCCGCAAAGAAATACCCGGTGAGTAAATCTCACTCACCTTTAGAAATTATTTTTATTTCATTAAAAATAATTGTCTATTGCTTGTGTGAATGCTTTATGGTTGATTTATATATATTAGTTATTTAGGCTATATATATATATATATTGGGTTGATTGATTTGTTGGATTCCCGCAGTCTCATTAGTGGATGCCCGCAGTTTCATAGCGGATGATTACCCTATACGCCCCACGCTATGATTAGTGGATGACCTTCTATACCACGATATTCTGCCACGAAGCAGAATGGGTATTATTTATGTGCTAACATCTGTGGATGCAGGAAAACAGGTTGGAGGAATCCAACTGGATTCCTCAAAAATATATTATCTGTTGTTTATTTGTTTGCATATATATTGTTATATATGATGTGTTAGAAAAATAAATAATTCGTTGCTTTGTGTGTTTAAATATCACTGGGCTTAAGTAATGATATTTAAAAATATCGTGGAAGGATATTTGAAATTTAAAAGGGGGAAATTCTATTTTTAAATAGAATTTGAATTTTAAATGGAAATAAAAATATAAACTTGTTTTGAAAAATAAAACAAGTAGCTTCTTTTTAAACGAAGTTTATAAATAGTTCTTTATAACGAAGTTATAAATGAAGTAAAAAGAATTATCATTTGATAATTCAGAAATAGAAATACAAGTGTGAAATTGGAATTTGAAATGAAATTTCAAAATAGGATGTGAAATGAAATTTGAGTATAACATTTGAATTTTAAAAGGAGTTTAAATATTTGAATTTTAAGAGAAGATTGAATATTAGAAATTCAAATAGAAGTTCAAATAAAATTTGAATAGACGAAATTAGAATGAAAAATAGAATTTGAATTCAAGGAATTAAAATAAGATTTGAATTCGAAGGAATTCGAATAAAGAAATTCAAATAGAGATTTGAATGTAGAATTTCAAAATAGAATTTGAAATATAGAATTTCAAAGAGGAATTGAATAGAATTTGAAATATAGTATTTCAAAGAAGAATTCAAATGTGAAATTTGAATAGAGATTTGAATGGAATTTAAATATGAAATTTGAATTGAGATTTGAAATAGAAATTCAAGTGTTGAATTTGAACATGGGATTGAATATAGAAATTCAAGTAGAAATTTGAATATGAGATTTCAAAATAGAATTTGAAATAAACTTTGAAAGTAGGATTTCAAAGTAGGATTGAAATAGGATTTCAAAATAGGAAATCCAAATAGTTTTGAAATGGAATTTGAATTCAAGGGAATTCAAATGAATTTGAATAATAGAAATTCAAATGGTGTTGAAAATGGATTTGAATATTAGAAATTCAAATGGGGTCGGAAATGGGAAATGAAATTTGAATATAAGAGATTCAAATCGAATTCAAATAGGATTTAATCTATGGGATTTGAATATGAAATTCAAATGGGTTTTAAACTATGAATTTTGAATATAGAATTTAAAAAGGGGTTGAATATTTGAATTTCAATAGAATTCAAATATAGAAATGGGAATATAGAAGTTCAAATGGAATTTAATTATAGAATTTGAATAAGAGAATTCAAATGAATTCAAGTATTGAATTTGAATTGAAATAGAAATTCAAATATTGAATTTGAATACCAAATAGAAAAGGAATTGGAATTTGAATTTAGAATTTCAAATAAAAGTGAGATTTGAATTTGAATCAAGCAGAGTTAATTGGAGTTGAATTCATTTTAAAGAAGTTTAGAAGTTTAAAGGTTTATATATATAAATATAATTAAAACGAACTCGCCGCAGCGCTGCAATTCGTAAAATAGCGATTCGAACTTCAATCGAGTATACAGAACGCAATTGAAGTCGGAATTCTTTGAAACAAGAAACGTCAGGACCGGTTTGATAATAGTTTTCTAATGAAGGAGAAAAATCTGAATTTCGTCGTATAGATTTTGAGTTATGTCAAAATCAAATTTTCAGAAAAACAGCGCCAGAATCGTTTTAAAACCATAATGGTTTATTTAATATTATAAAAGGATTTTTAACAAATAAAAATCCGAAGTTTCTATTTAGAAAACTTTAGAGTTGAGTTGTAAAATATATGCGAATTCAAGTTGTGTAAATGAATATGATTTTTGAAACAGAAACCAGATTTTGATTTATTGAATGGAATTAACTAAATTGAATAGAAATTAGTTAAGGAGCTTTTGAATGGATATTGGGCCTTAAATAAGTGAATTCGATTTAAAATTTATATTCGAAATCAAAAAGGAAACTGGAATTGAAATTGAAATTGAAATTCAATTTGGTTGTGAGCAAGTTAAACATTTTATTTGAACATGTTATGAAGTGAAATATGCAAAAAGGGCTAATTAAAGAATAATTGAGCGGAACTGAATTCAAACGATTCAAAATTTGATTCAAACGAATGGATTGAGTTGAATTGAATTGGAAACAGGTGAACAGGTGTTAAACAGGTATGGGATGAAGTATATGAAGACTTTTATTTATGTGCCCAACAAAAAGGTACATGTTTAAATTCATATATGGGTTTTATGCGCCGTATCGGCAAGCCGCTTGGCTTCTTCTTTTTCTTTTTGAGATTAGAAGGACCGGGAAAGCTATTTGAAATTTCCCGATGCTCCCGATACAGGGGAGGTTATGGCGAAATTTTTTCGGAAATTTAAGGAGTTAGAATATTTTTAAGATATTTTGAAAATTTGAAATCATTGTATCGACGTATTGAATTCGATAGTAAAGTGAATATAAAAATCGAATGTTGAAAAAGGGATAGGGATAAGTAATTGAAATTGTTTTCAATTGCAAATAGAGACATTTTCTAATATATAGAAAATAAAGGAAGTTATTATTTGGAAACGTTTTCCAAATGGCATAAGAGCCAAGAATGATTATTGAAAATATTTGGGTAACAAATATTGATAAGAGAATAGAGAAGAGATTTAATTAATGAAATATTAATTAAAGAGCCCAGTGATTTGTTTGATATGTTTGGATGAACACTTGTTTTTATTCGATAGTTAAATCACAGACTATCGAAGTTTTTGACCATCGTTGTCAATATGGAGAGACCGGTTGGATTATTATCCGAAGAACCACTCCGTATCGGCATAAGCGTTGCGAACCAAGTATGCTGAATATAGTGAAGACGGAGTAAAGTGCAAGGGCTTTTTCTATTAATAGAAATGGTGCCTTCGGTTTCGTTCAATCCCAGAACGAACGTAAATGGACGAATGTCTGACAGAGTATTTCCAATGATCAAATGGGTTGGTCTGTATGAATGTATATGGTTGCAACGGATTTATCCCTTAGCATAATATCCAGAATATTTGTGCAAACTCAACTAGTGATTAACGGATCTGACAATGTGGCATTCAAAGTGATTGTGCTATCAATGAATGGTAAGTATTCGTAGCCTCAGGTCTCAACAACCGGGAAAGGACAAAAATCGGGCAGGCAACATGGCTATGTGGGTCGCACCCATTAGGGTGTATAATCACCTATCTAGGGAAATTCCTTTTGTTTCTAAATCTATCGATTCTGCCCATTCGGGAAACGGTGGTTTGAGTCCAACCGTTGGTGATATACATTCGATACACTCAAGCGAAATGAGTGGTCGGTCATGTGTGGGCCGGGTTACAAGATGTTCTTGTTGAACCCAGGTGTATTCGCCTCTAGAGATACATTATCGGAAGGTGGTCCCATACCTTGTCATAGTTGGAATCCAATCTCCAATAAGCGCCATGCGGGTTTTGATTTTATACTATGTATGTGGAGCGTGAGATGCAAGCGTTCTGCTATTTGGTTATTTACTTGATGTAGACATTACTATAATATCACTGGATTTGATATTAAAGTGTTTTGGGTTATAGTAAGGTAAAAACCATCCATGTTTATGTGTGGGCTGGTCTTACTATTATCTTTTCTTTCGGAAAGGATTTTGGAAGTTAAACAAGTGGTTGGAGTTTACTCACACCAGTCCCATGACTGACCCAGAGTTTATTTTGTTTTGTTTTTCCTAAACTCTTGGGTGCCCAAATTTGTACGGGCAGTCAAGTGTTTCAGGCTTTTACAGATACACTTGGAGGAGCTTGAAGCTGGAGGCTTCAACGTTAGTTATTTAGAGTTACTTCCGCTGAATCAAATGTTATGTGTACTCTGATGATGGCATGTATATATGTACAAAAAGATTTGTATTTCAAAGTTTATGTTATATAATATATTTTATTCGTTCCGCTGTGAGTTGTGATCTTCGTTCTTCTTCTATTCTAATATTTCTTTCTTTCTATTTCTCATCCTCTAACCTCTTTCTAATAATGAGTCGTATTTCTGTGCAATTTGAGTTGGACGTGTGGTGTTTTAGTCAACTCTGATAGCACGGATTTGCGGGTCGTTACAATTATCACCTATCTAGAGATATTCATTTCATTCTTTAATTTATTCGATGTTGTCCCATTCGGGAAACAGTTGCTGATCCCAACCGTTGGTGATATACATTCGATACACTCAAGCAAAATGAGTGGTCGGTCATGTGTGGCCGGGTTGCAAGATGTTCTTGTTGAACCCAGTGTATTCCTCTCTAGAGGTAAACTATCGGAAGATGGTTCCATACCTTGTCATAGTTGTTAATCCATTATACAATAAGTGCTCGCGGTTTTGATTGTATACTATATATGGAACGTGAGATGAAAGCATTTCTGCTAGAATGATTATTTATTTGTAGTTGATAGACATTATTATAATATCAAAGAGTTTTGATATTAAGTGTGTCGTTTCTTTCAAAATGATTTAAAAGTTTAATCAAATTGATTTGGATTCTCATAATGGAAAAACCCGTTCCGTTATACGGCATGGTCTTATGAGATATTCTTTAATTGCTCAAACTGTTTTAAATTGTTTTACTCACACTAGTCTCATGGCTGACCCAGAGTTTATTTTGTTTTGTTTTCCCTAAACTCTTGGGTGCCCAATTTTGTATGGGCAGTCAAGTAGTTAGGATTTTTCAAATATACTTGAAGAGCTGGAATAAGAGGCTTCAGGATTTTATATAGCTATTGTTATTCCGCTGTGTTGTAAGTGTTATACTCTAAAAATGTTACTGTATACATATACTAATTTTGTATTAAAGATATGTATCTATTATATATTGTTCGTTCCGCAATGAGATTCATGTTTACTCTGATGTTGTTTGTTCTTCTTCTTCTTCTTCTATTCTAAGTTTCTATCTTATCTATTCTCACCCTTTATTTTCTTTCTATTGGTTTTCTGGTTTCCATTGTAATTTGGGTTGGACTTGTGTTATTTGGTCAGCTCAAATTGTACCGGAATTTCGGGACATTACATTTGGTATTCGTAAAAGTATCCCTCTCAAGAAGACTGTTCGGTTTGGAAAGACTGGGAAGTTGGCTCACAGATTTATTGGACCTTTTCACATCATCGAGAAGACGGAATCTTTGACTTATCGAGTGGATCTCCCAGAACGTCTATCAGGAATACATAATGTTTTTAATGTATCTCATCTAAGGAAATTCCTTCATGATTCCGCCATCAGACTCGAGTTTGATGAAATTAGGGACATAGAAAAATTGGAATTGGAGTCCAGGATGCTCCGTGACACTATAAGGATTGTATAACATGTAATCAAGAGACTCTGCAATAAAACCATTCGCCTCATTCAAGTACAAAGAGGAAATGATCCAGCAGAAAGCACATAGGACACCAAGGATGAGATGAGACGGACTCACTCAGAGTTTTTCTCAGGTAAATTTTCCTCAAAATAACATTTATGGATGCATTTTGATTGCTAGATTGGATGTTAGGAAATGGATGCAACATAATTTACAGAAATATACGCATAATTAGGTTGTTTGCGTACATATTGCATCACTTATTACACCAACATGCTATGTTAGAGCTCACTTTAGTGGGTCTACAGTTCATAATCACTTCGAGTCATGGATGCTTATAGATGGTTAAAAATAACATGAATGTTTCAAGCAAGTTGTGTTTTTCGCCACTTCAAATTGATTTCGGAACGAAATCTTTTTAAGGGGGAAGAATGTAACACCCCGTAAATATACCTAAAGACATAAATATTAACAATAAATAAAAATAAACAATTTAATAATAAGGATGGAAAATGTGATTTTGCAGCTTTATAAATTTGGCTACGAAAATCTTTTATTTGGATTTGTGGCGAAATTCTGAATCGTTTTCATATATAATATGCTGAAAATGGTGAAAGTATGAAGTAGTTACAAGAAAACGAAATTAGACAGTAAAACGCAGATATATATAATTAGATGAGTAATATATATATTTATATATATGTACACATATATATGTATATATGTATGTATGTATGTATGTATATAGTAAAATAAATATGGATAAGTTTGAATTTCAAATAGAAGATAAGATAGAGGGGACAGAGAATATGGTAAACAAGGCAAGAGATAAAACAAATAAAGTAATTTAATATATAATTAACACATCAGTCCATATGCGTTTACTGGGCACTTCAGCGACCAAGGGGTAGACCGCCTGACAGCTGAAATGCCTAATAAGGCTAAGTTTGACTAGGTTTTTAGGGTTAAAATGTACGAATGGATGACCAGGATTATATCTAAACACTACAACAAAATAACTATATTACAACTGTTCATTAGCAACTTGCATAGCAATTGTGATAGATAATTTATAACAAAATTAGACATATTAAAATATGTTTTTAACAACTATATTTATGTAGCAGTTGTAATATAAATCTATAATAACTGTTGATTCATATATAGTTGTGAATATCCGTCTATAATCACTGTTTTTTGGAGTTGTAATACCTACGTCAGCGTTCCTTGGTCTCATAACTTTAAAAAAAAAAAGAAGTAAGGCTAGAAAACATTTTCAGGCCGCGCTTTCACGAAATTCCTAATATCCCAACCCTAAATATATCGCTCTGTCTTTTTCGTCCACAACCACCGTCGCGTTCACAAAACCCTAATCGGATCTCTTGATTGTCATCAGATCTCCTTCAACAACCGTCGCTTTCATGAAACCCTAGTCGAATCGTCAGATCTCCTTCAACAATCGGTCACTGCGATTGGAAAGGACGCGTTTCTGGTTTCTTCGTGAGGAATTGCCGTACTTTTGAAGATCTTTTCTAAGTAAATAAGTTTCCTCTTGTAATATCTTAAATAGCATCTGCACTTTTAATTTTTAAAATTTCGTCGGTTGTGTTGTTGATAATCATTGGCCATGTTTTTTGGAGTTCGTTTTTGCCATGTCTTCGTGGGGAACTGCACATTTCTGGGTAATTTTTGTGGGTTCAAACTAAACCGTTTCGACCTTAATAACTATGTATCATAAAATAAAGGAGAACATCTTACATTGTTGAGTTGCGTATAGTCATCGTTAGCACTTAAAGGCAGACCCATCCTGCCGATGAGTAGATGGTGAAAGTCCGCTGTCAATTTTGATTTTAGGGTAAGCACGGATCCTTTCCTTTATTTGTTACATTAATTGTTACAACAAGGATCCTTTCCTACCGCTATTATTTGTAACGAAGTTGTGAATGAACAGTTCCGAAATTTCAAGAAACGTGAGCACTTAATGTAAGTTAGAATTAATGTCTAATTTTCAAGGAATGAACACTTAATGTAAGTTAAAAGTTTATTATAGTCACTAGATGGTGAATGCATAAATAATGATATTATTTTGTTTGGTTATAAAATATTAAATAATATATATTTTATTCTATATAAGTTGTGCTAGAATAAGTAACAATTGACTTCAAGCATCTTGTTTTATTTATATTGAAGCTTTCTATACATCTGGTATTCTTATTGTATCACGCTTTAGCCCCACTACAATTTTTTATGTCTGTACATCAGTAGAACTGCAAAGCGCTATAACAACATCACCATGCACTACACCTGCTAGGTACATAACCACCTTATTGCTAATAGAAAGTAATGTGCAGGTCATAAATTTATAATAGAATACCACAACTCAACATGCTAGCACTAGCTACTTCCAGCACATAAAGTATTAGGGTTAGCTAACAATTTCTTTGCAGTTTATTAAAAGGAAAAAGAAGTTATCTTCAAGTCAATTTTTTAACATTTATAATCAAATTCATATAGTAGATTTTCATGTTTAGAATCAACTTGATTTAAAGAATTGTTTTCATGACATCATATAAAGTTAACAATTTGAGAATTCATAGATTGTATTTGGCGTCTAACAATGTAGGCTGAAGCTTGAAAAAAAAAAGCAATTAACACCGCAAGTAAAGAGACACTTTAATCATCATTGAGAATATTGGTGCATTAATGCAACGTTAATAAATATAATTTGTAGTGGGTGTAATTGGTATTTATAAAAGAGGTAATAAGGAGAAGGACAAACTTTGCCGAAAAATTAGGTTGAAGGACAACAAGTTTTATTTTTAGCCTGAAGAACAAACTTTGAACCAAAATTAAGCTGAAGGAAAATGCTAAATGTAATTAGCATTATATTCAGTTTTTTACACTACAAGAAAATGCTAATTTTAACTAGCATTATTCAATTTTACACAACAGAAAATGCTAATTATATTTAGCATTGTCCTTCAGCCTAATTTTTTTCAAAGTTTGTCCTTCGACCTAAAAATAAAACTTGACGTCCTTCAGACTAATTTTTTTCCAAAGTTTGTCCTTATGCCTATTTTCCACTTTATAAAAAAGTTTTATGCTCAATTTATTTTTGTATCTATTTTAAAATATTAATTGATTCATTGAGCTTTGCTATATTTTCAACTGCTTGATTATTCAATGGTCTGATATTGAACATGTTGGGGTTTTGTGCGCAGCGGAAGTTTTGACAAAACACCCAAAAACAAAATGAATCTTTTTCACCCAATCACTTGAAGATGAATGTGATTGAATAACAAACAACAACACAAAAAAAAAATATCGGAAATATGAACACACGATATTCCACCCAACCACCCTCTTTATTGATTCACCAAAATATTGTTTACAACCGATCTCAACTATCGTTAAACAAACACAACTTGAATCAATAACAACTGTTGGGGTTTTGTGCGCAGCGGAAGTTTTGACAAAACACCCAAAAACAAAATGAATCTTTTTCACCCAATCACTTGAAGATGAATGTGATTGAATAACAAACAACAACACAAAAAAATATATCGGAAATATGAACACACGATATTCCACCCAACCACCCTCTTTATTGATTCACCAAAATATTGTTTACACCCGATCTCAACTATCGTTAAACAAACACAACTTGAATCAATGACCTTATTGAGAAATAGGTAGAGAATATCTAATGGCTAAACAATTTGAGGAGAAATATAATGAAGAACAATGGCAAATTTTTCCACCACATAATGAAGATATCATGTAGGCCTTTTATAGAGTAACTTGTCATCCAAATTATCCTCGTATATCTCAAATATATCCTCATATATCTCAAATATATCTATTTGGATAAGCACCAAATAATCCTTGCCTTCATTTTCAAATATCCCACAAAAGTAGCAACAAATATCTCCACTAAAAATGGATCCACATAGAAAATTTGTTGCCTACAATTTTGTGATTTGCGTATCACAAATCTCAACACTCCACCTTGATACCAAATCACAACATCTCCTCCACTCAACACTAGCCAACTTAGCTCTCACTTTCAACCTTCTTTTCTCAATTAACATCATTACAAACCTCCACCATCGCCCACAAATGGTGCACCTTCCTCATCGTGCACCGCACCAATAGCGATCTTCATAATGCGTTTGTAATACCACAAAGACCTCCATCTTGTCTTTGTGGATTTCACAACTCGACATCCGTCTTCCGCTTGACATGATCTCTTCATCTCCGGGATCCCTCGAGCATCATCAACATCTAGACCCTTGTCGATACCATGATCCTCCACCTTAGGACCATCAGCAGTGACCATATTAACCTCTCCACCTTGCTGTGGACTAGGTTCTTCAACCGTCACCCGCATTCCACTGTTGACCACTGAACCGACCAAACTATATAGGTTCCCCTCCTCCAAAACTCCTCGCATCATCACACGACCACCCTTCTTCACTCTCAAAACTCCACCTCGAGTCTCATAAGTGCAACCGCGGCGATCTAACTGACCGAGAGATATGAGGTTATGCGAACAAGTGGGTATGTGCCTCACACCGGCAACTTCTCTCTCCACTCCATCATGCATCTGAAACCTAACAGCTCCAACTCCGCAAATTGGTAGCTCTACTCCATTGGCCGTCTTTATCATGCTAACACTCTTCTCATATGAAGAAAAACTTTTCACATCTCGACATATGTGAAAACTGGCTCCTGAATCCATCTTCCAAGGCTCCACAACACTAAGTAGGACATTACATGAAGAATTGCCTTCGGTACCTTCAGCAAAGCCTGCCTGTGCCTCATCACTATTATTATCACCTTGTGCCTTCTTCTTCATATCTCGTATATATGAATAGCAATCATTGCGCTTGTGGTCTTTCTTACCACAATAATGACAAAAGATAGCACCTTTCTTCTTCCTTGTATCTTTACCTGAGTCCCTTGCTACCATCGCCTCAGTTTGAACCGATTTCAACTCCGACCCTTTTCTCCTTAGCTCCTCATTCAAAAGACTGCTTCGAACCGTTTCCAAAGAGATAGTTCCATTAGCATTGGAATTACTCAATGAAATAACCAAAGTCTCCCAGCTTTCCGAAAGAGAACTCATCAACAAAAGAGTCTGCAACTCATCATCAAAAATGACCTTCATGTTTGCCAATTGATTGATGACATCTTGAAACTCGTTCAAATGCTCTGCAACAGACTTCTCCTCATCCAATCGAAGTTGCACCAACTTTCGAACCAGAAAAGCCTTGCTTGTAGCACTCTTTGACTCATACAGCGATACTAATTTGTCCCACAACGCCTTTGCGGATTCACAACTAGCCACATGGTGGAACACAGAATCATCCAAATATTGGCGAATCAACGCAATCGCCTTTTTGTCCATTTTCTTCCACTTTCCCTCATCCATATTCGAGGGCTTCTCCCCATTTCCATCAATGAGATCATGCAAATCATTGAGATATAGAACGTCCTCCATCTTCGGCTTCCATATACCCCAGTTCCTCCCATTCAAAATAGTCATCTTCGACAACGTCATCATTTCCGACATCAAAAAAATCAATTTTTTTTTTTTCAATCCAACAAACACTCCAAGCTATGCGGTGATCTGAGCTCTGATACCAACTGTTGGGGTTTTGTGCGCAGCGGAAGTTTTGACAAAACACCCAAAAACAAAATGAATCTTTTTCACCCAATCACTTGAAGATGAATGTGATTGAATAACAAACAACAACACAAAAAAATATCGGAAATATGAACACACGATATTCCACCCAACCACCCTCTTTATTGATTCACCAAAATATTGTTTACAACCGATCTCAACTATCGTTAAACAAACACAACTTGAATCAATAACCTTATTGAGAAATAGGTAGAGAATATCTAATGGCTAAACAATTTGAGGAGAAAGATAATGAAGAACAATGGCAAATTTTTCCACCACATAATGAAGATATCATGTAGGCCTTTTATAGAGTAACTTGTCACCCAAATTATCCTCATATATCTCAAATATATCCTCATATATCTCAAATATATCTATTTGGATAAGCACCAAATAATCCTTGCCTTCATTTTCAAATATTCCACAAAAGTAGCAACAAATATCTCCACCAAAAATGGATCCACATAGAAAATTTGTTGCCTACAATTTTGTGATTTCCGTATCATAAATCTCAACAGAACATACACAAAACTTAAAATGTAGGCTATTTAATTTTGCACTTTAAACAAAATTTCTTAATAGATTCGTTCAAGTTGCAATAATAGATGTGCTCTGATATATTCCTTTTCATTTACTAGTTCAAGTTGCATCGTTCCTCTTCGTTCCTATCACCAATAAACCTTCTTCACTATATGCGATAAGCCTCGTTGCCAACAACGATTGTCTCCTCCCATTCTGTATTTATTCCACTAGCTATGAAACCTCTACTACTGATGACTACCACTAATTTTTTGTTTATGACTATCTGTCGCTTAAGATATTATTCTGCAATTTTGTTAAATGATTTTGCATTTTCTCCATTTTCACATTTGATATAGGTTCATTTCCATCCCAATTTCTACATTGAATTTTTTTTTTTTTTGATGAATGGGATTCAGTTTCACATTCAGTTTCATTTTAACTATTGCTTGTTGTATATGTACCAACATGGAACTTTTACCCGTTTTTGTTTCATTCGGCACTCAACACCTACAACCACAGGTAGTATACATTTTCGACAACTATATTTTGTTAACTAACATTTTCAATGATTGTTTAACTTAGATTCATTGACAATTTGCACAAAATGGTGTCTGATGTATGAATCCTTTATGCTATTCTCTGCACCACCTTTATTATTATAACTTACTCATCTACATAGCAAGATCTATTAAGGAAATCTGTTTGAAGTGCAAAAAAAAAAAATAGCATTAGGAATCTTGTGTGTGCGAAGCACATCTTAAAACACGGACTCATGAGTCTGCTTATTGAACCTTTCAACAAGCTCATATCTTATATCATTCAAATAAAAATTAGATTTTGCTATAATGGAACTTCCCTTTAATAAATGAATAACAAAATAGTAGCAGGAAAGGATCCTTGCTGTAACAAATAATGCAACTTCATTATTACATTAACAAAATCCGTTGTAATACAATAATTGATTATAAAGTAAGCACCAAAAAGGCTTCAGTTCTAAAATTGCAAGAAACATGAATTAATTGCTGTAAACTTAGTGAAAACGTTTGTTGACACAAACTGCAGTAGTTGATTAATGCAGTTCTCTGATTTGAACGGTGTGATTGGCTTAGATAAATGGTAATATAGTAGAAAGGTGACACTCTTGACGATATCTTATGTTAGAAGAATGCATTCTGTGTTAGCGTGTTAAGAATAG
Organism: Allium sativum; assembly: GCA_030737875.1. Taxonomy (NCBI): domain Eukaryota; kingdom Viridiplantae; phylum Streptophyta; class Magnoliopsida; order Asparagales; family Amaryllidaceae; genus Allium; species Allium sativum. Next base: position 63,661,009 of record CM060921.1, on the reverse strand, counting down.
AGGAGGCAGATGAAACCAATATCCTGTGGGATACTAAAGCGCCTCTTAAAATGAGACTGCATGTGGTGGTGAACAGTGAATATAATTTGATCACCTTTGATATGCTCCACGTAAAAGAATAGAGAACAAGAGCTTCTCTAACTTTACTGCCATTTTAACGTCTTATGAAGTAATATGTTATCATGTAATTAAGCATGTGGTGGTGTGCTCTAACAATACCATATCCATGCGAATGCTATATGCGTTTAAGTGGCATGCTTTGAAAGTAAGGAAGCAGTACTCAAATGTGAAAGAAAAACACATGCTTTAATTTAAATATCAAATAACAACTATTGACCTCACATAAAAAATGAACTCGTATAGGTGTAGATTTCAGCTGGCAATATCTTTACTTTTTTCTATGTGAGGCTCACCATGACAGGAAAGATGATTATACCTTGTATAATATACAATTGTTTTTTTTTTTTTTTTTTTTTTTTTTTTTTTTTTTTTTTTTTTGGTTTGCCGGCTTAACTATGTACTTGATATTTGCTATGGGAAAGATATTCCTAGATGGTGTTAGCATGTTTATGTTGTGACTTGTGACTACATTATTTCGGGTTGGCAATAGGGTTGCAGATGCAAAGACCAGGCCTGGTCCAAAGTGAAATTGGGCCCTGGACAAGGGTTTGGACTGGGCACTGAGATTACCATGAAATTGAAAAAGAATACATTGTAACCCAAATCTTTGGCCTCTCACTGCTTGCATAAAAAACAACCTTAAAAGGATTTGAACCCAGGTGCTTAATTACACAAGGCTACACCTTACCAATACACCAACATCTCTTTCATAATAAAGGACAATTCTTGCTGTATACAGTATAAACATTACAAAATGTGCCCCTTCTTCAAATTGGGCCCCAGGCCGTCGTCTTGATAGCCCGGGCCCAGTGTCGGCCCTAGCAAAGACAATGCATGTTCTAAGACATCATGATAAAGTCTCTAAAAATATTTTTGCTTGTAGGACAAGGAGGAAAAAAACAATGAAAGATAGTGGGCAGAATTATGTAGGTAAAAAGATACAGCACTAAATATTGATGGGATAAATTCCTATTTCGGGTTTCTTACAACAATTTATATCATGTTTCATTAATCAGTTTTTTCTCTTAAAATGACCTTACTATATGTATGTTGTTAGCATGATTTATCCATTGAAAAAAAGTGTGGTGGAATTTATTACATGATATCAAAAAGGACGGGACTAGGAAAAGACAAAAACCAATAGTTCTATGGAAAGCAAATATTCTTTGTTTCTCCCTTATAACATGAACTGAAGGATTTTTATTTACTAGTTTCTTTTGCATGTGTTTCCAATCGGATCCACAGAAGATATGGACAAATCATGGGTCTATCTACCAAAGTTTCGTAAATTTTGATTAATATTCCTGTATTTATAACTATTAAGGGATGACTATAGACTGTTTTTCTGCAGAATGACAAATCAATATAGGCAAACTGCTCGAGATTTCATAAATAAGCATGTAGAAAGTGAGGGTAATCCAGAAAAAATTATCTGTCTGTGTCTTGATTGCAGGAATTATATTTGGCATCCACTAAGAGATGTTGTGACACATTTGTTGTATTTCAGAATGAATCCAACGCATGATATATGGATTTTTCACGAAGAAGCACATAATTCACAAAATGAAGCCGACGATGTGGCAACCAACGATGTGGCAGCCGACAATGTGGCAGTTACATACAGAACGTACTTGTATGAAGAAATTGATGGCAAGGAGAATGATTATCATGTTAACAATAAACATAAGGAAGAGACTAAGAAAATATTGGAGATATCTGAAATTCCTTTATATCCTGGTTGTACAAGCCACGCAAAGTTGTCTGCTACAATGCTTCTTTACAAACATAAGGCTCAAAATGGTAAAACTGTAACAACCTGTCGTTTTTTGATAGCTTCAAGTCGGTAATTAAACCAACTCGAACAGTTCAAAATGACAGATTGTTATTTAGCTTATGAGGTTTAAAAGAATAAACATAGAATCACAGACAAAATATAGCAGCGAAATAAATTTTTATACATATCAGAGTTTTACTTAATTTTTGTACAGCGGAAGATTCATAAATAAACACATAAATTTTAAAATAAATAATTCTTTTACATTTCAATCGAGCCTTGCACGCGCATACACATTTTCACGTTCCTCTCCAGTTTGCGAGCTGAAATCTTTAAATCTGGAACACTTAGGATCTGACCCGAGCATTTCATGCAAAACACAAAACATTCAGGTCAGGATTAAGCTTTGTTCAAGTAAATCAACTTCAATAAAATATTGAAATATAATAGTTAATTCAGACAAAATTTAAGCTACATGTGGTTTTCAAACAATGTTCACCTAACATACCATTTTCATATATTGTAACACATGAATCAACTGATCAAAGCAACATCAAGCATCTAATTAAGATACTCATATAATAAGCAGCTCCCTAATATTATACATTTATTTACACAAGGAAGAACGCGATAGCAAGGGAAAATGCTCACGCAAGAGGAGGTACATGCATGGAGCCAAAAACTGAAAGACAACAGCTATAAGAATCTTGGACCAACAAAATGAAACCAACCTTAGAGTGGTGAAGTTTTCCTAAAATCAAAATCTATGTGTATAAATATGTTTCAACATCTTCCAGGATTCAACAAAAAATATAAGTACACAACTATATAGTACATGGTCATGGCATGGAACAAGCATGCTAGCAAATTTGATAAGTGCAAATGAAGCCAAATATAATTAACATGTGCAGTAGTGAAGCACGTAAGGGTATAATGTGGTCAAATACATTTTTCTTAACAAATTGCTAAGCTAAAGAAAGGAGTAGCATACTATTGCCAGTTGATCAAACAAACATATATCATTAGCTCAATGCATGCAAAAGCATACATACCTCTTTTGTTTATATTTATTTTTATGTAGATATATTTATCTCGAGCATATCCTAATATCTACAAGTGAAGTACCAAACAAGATAAGTACCATAGGCAATTCTAGGCTTAAATGAATTTCAACCATTCAGTCTCAATAGGTTACATGAACTGCAGAACGGTCATTTTTTTTATGAAAAGAATGGTGCCTATTGCAGTGTATAGAATTATGAGGCTACGTAGTTACGGGAATAGAAAAGATACAAATAAAATGCACTAACACTTATTTTAAAGTGGTGTGATTACTGCATACAAAAATATCATTCATTCAAACCAAAAATATAAAATCAAAATCACGATAGTATATTGAACAAGTGACGTGAGGCAACAGAAAATATGCATACAAATTTGGGCACCAACGTGATATCCAGTCATAATTATGAAGTTAAAAAAAAAAATTATGTGAAAAAGAAACTAAAATTGCATTTAAAAACATAAGCTCTATAGGCACTTAACTACATCACATATGGCTACTTACTTTGCTGACAAGGGCAAAGCCAGTGAGATATGGTACATTAATTATCCGTGTATACCCATTCCAACTATAGACATGCCCTTCTAACTTTAAAGATGCAGTACTACCAAGTTCGGGTAAATACTCTAGTTTAACTTGTATATATGATAGTCTCATATGGACAGTTCATATGTAATTTATTCCTTGTATAACCAAGACCAACAACTTGTAATACTCGCAATTCAGAAATTAAAGCAGCCCATAATAAAAATCAATCAATTCATTTTAGCTCATATTGAAGTTGAAATGCTTGAAATTAAAGTGAATCATGAGCGGATAACTCACCTTGCGACAGCAAGGAATTGGGACAGGTAGCGCAGACAATTTTCGGTCACAGCCAAGGCTAGGGTGGAGGATTTGCTCTTGCTGCGACATGGTGTCTCGGAAAGGCAGGTTGTTTGATTTAAGGCGCGGTGGAGCAATTTGCTGGTTGCGGGCTTGGTTTCAATCTTCGAAAGTGATGACTAAGCAAGGCAGCAATAAAGCGTTGGTCTCAATTCAATGGAAGACGGTGGTGATTTAATTTAAGCGATGCAGATTTTTATTTTATTTTTTAGGGGAAGGAGGCCATTTTTCTTTTGAAGTGATGCTTTCAGATTTGAGAAGATGGGTATGAGAATAAAAAACGGTAGCAATCCAAGTAAAGGAATAGGGATATAAATAGGCATTGGTTACAGCCTTCCATTTTTTTTGTAATATGCATTAACTTGAACAATAAACAAATGAGATAAATGTGACAATTTTTAGGGATGCAATAGTTACACAAGATTTGAACCATTCCATATGTCTTTAATTATTCATTTAATTTACTTAACCCTTTTATATAAATAAATAAATATATGACGTGTGTTTCCAGATTTAAAAGAGTAAAAATTTCACATAAATGGAAGAATATAAAACGTGGTTTGCATTCATTTTGGACATGGACAACATGCATTAAATTGTTAACAAATGAATGAATGTATTGCGTTTAATTATAAAAGAGTGCCTGAAAATGAAACGCCAATGGAATAAAAGTAACGTATGAACATATTGTACAACATAATTTCCATTTAAAACAGATGCATATGAAAGAAAGAGAGATAACATAAGGAAATAAAAGGACCTAAATGAGATGAAACCAACATTTATATTATTATTGTCATTTTGTCCTTTTTTATATATGGAAGTGACAATTCAATATTTAATGCATAAATATGCACATGGAATTTAAAGCAATTAAACAAGCAAGTTTCACGCCCTACAAACCAAACGAACGGAGAGAAGTTCAAAATTTTAATGTATGAATTTATTAGCAAACGTGGATGTGTAATATTTTAACTCTTCATAATAGCATGTTACCATGTTTAATAGTTCATCCTTTCACTAATTTAGATTCAAATGTATACGTGTTATATGGTGTTTATTTTTTCCATTAATAATATCATTATTTAAAACCATTTTAAATTCAATAATTAAATTAAATTACATAATTTTAATGGATTAATTTACGGGATGTTACAATCTCTGACACGACATTTACATAATTTCTTAAGCCCCTCAAGGATATGTTACCTAAGGAAAATGAGCTTCCTGCTTCCACATACGCAAACAAAAAAGTTGATTAAATCATTTGGTTTAGGTTATCAGAACATACATGCATGCGTAAATGATTGTTGTTTATTTACGAAAGAACTTGCAAATTGTATTTTTGTCTTAAATGTGGCAAATCTCGTTGGAAAAAGAATAAGATAAGGGAAAATAGAAAGCAATCTAAAATACCTATAAAGGTTTTAAGATATTTTCCACTCATACCGAGATTGAAAATGACGTTCATGTCGTCTGAAACATCTAAACAATTAAGATGGCATAGCAATAACAAAAGATAAGATGGTAAACTGCAACATCCCGTAGATTCCTCTCAATGACCTACAATTGATAGAATGTATTCTTCCTGTGCATCCGATCCACGGAATTTGGGACTTGGCCTTGCAAGTGATGGCTTCAACCCATTTGGTGGTTGGAATTCTACATATAGTTGTTGGCCAGTGTTTTTTATTGCTTACAACTTCCCTCCATGGCTTTGCATGCATAAAGACAATATAATGTTATTTTTATTGATTACTGAACCACAACAGCCAGGAAATGATATCGACGTGTATTTACATCCACATATCGAGTATTAGAACAAGTTATGGAAGGGGGGGGGGGGAGGTAAAGATGTATGATGCATATGATCGTAGTGAATTTAGATTAAAAGCAATTCTGATGTGGGCGATAAATGATTTTCCAGCTTATGAAAATTTAGCAGGTTGTAGTGTAAAAGGTAAAAGAGGATGCCCTGGTTGTGGCATTAATACATGTTCAATATGGCTACCATTTAGTAAAAAATGTGCATATTTGGGTCATAGACGATTTCTTGCACCCAATCATGAATTTCGTCAAAAAATATATTTGATGAAACCATACAAAATAGACAAATGCCTCGAATACATACTGGTACTCAACTCTTTGATGATGTAAAAGATATTGTTAACGAGTGGGGGAAAAAACAATGGAGGAAGAGAGAGAAAGTACGAAAACAAAAAGAGGGATGTGAAGAAAAAAGGAATTCAAATATGGAAAAAGAAGTCCTTTTTTTAATCTACCTTATTGGAAGGTAAAACATAGCTAAAAATAAAATGTTTTCTTCTTTTTTATCTATGTCTAGTAATCGGTATTTTACTATCCATCCATTAATCTATTTTTTTATTTTTGTAGGAACTTTCATTGCACCACAATCTTGACGTAATGCATGTGGAGAAAAATATTTGTGATAGTATTCTTAGTACTTTGCTTGATATCAAGGGAAAATCAAAAGATGGACTCAATTCACGTCAATATTTGGAAGCAATGCGTATAAGGAAGAAATTGCATCCTATACCTATTGAAAATAAACTATTACTTCATGCTGCGCCGTGCACCTTAACTGACCAAGGAAAAGACATATTTTTGTATAAGATGAGGAATTTGACGGTGCCTGATGGGTATAGCTCAAATATTGGAAGATGTTTTGCAAAAATGATAAAATTTCACATTTAAAGTCTCATGATCATCATGTTTTGCTGCAACAACTATTAACTATAGCATTAAGAGGACTTCTTCCTTTGGGTATGAGGAACACATTATTTCGATTATGTTCATTTTACAATGAGATATGCCAAAGAGTGCTTGATAGAGATAAATTAGAATCCATCGAGAATCAAGTCGCAGTAACCTTATGTGACCTTAAGAGATTCTTTCCTCCTTCATTTTTTGACATCATGATTCACTTGATGATACATTTGGGAAGACAAGCTAGAATCTGTGGACCGGTACAATATCGGTGGATGTATCCATTTAAGAGGTAATTTTTTATGAAAACTTAAATGTAGTTAATAAAATATGTCCTCGCTAAAGTATTTTACATGCATATCTTAATTATAGGTATATGAAAACATTGAAGGGTTATGTTAAAAATAGAGCCCGACCCGAAGGGTGCATAGCCGAGCGCTATTATTCTGAAGAATGCATTAAGTATTGTGTTAGATTTGTAAAAATTGAGATTAAATTTGGGGAGAGAAAAAATTGGAATGAAGTGCAACAAAGTGATTCCATGCTCGATGGATGTCCTATTTCTAAAGGAAAACCTATTGTAGTTTCAGAGGAGGTAATTGATGTTGCTCATTGGTATGTGTTGTTTAATACCAATGAAGTTGAGCCGAACATAAAGTAAGCATTAGTTCAACTTGATTATTTTGTACGAAGGAAATTAAATTTTAACTTGTACATTTGCGTATTCAGAATGCATAACGAGGAGTTAAAACGTTTACACCCTCAGCTTTTATGAGATGATGTGGAACTTCCAGAATTGCATTCAGCGACTTTTTGTTGGTTTGAAAAAAAGGTTAAAACCATTATATTTTACTTTAATAGAACAATTAAGCATCTTATATGCACATTATTCTCATACGTCATTATGTACAATGTTATATTTATCCAGGTTAAAGATGAAAGAAATATTTCAGATGCAAGAGAAATAATAAAATGGCTTTCATATGGACCTCAGTTGCAAGTAGTTTCTTACATTGGCTATATTATTAATGGACGACATTTCCATACTAAGGACTGCGAGATGTCTACGCAAGATAGCGGTGTTTCCATATTGGCAAATATTGTTCGTGCAGATGGGTCTATTGAAAAAATTACTTATTATGACATTTTACGTGATATTTTAATGTTGGATTATAATCTATTTCAAGTTGTTTTGTTTAAATGTGATTGGGCCAATATTTATCGTAGAGTTAAGGTTGAAGATGGGTTTACATTAGTAAATCTACATCAGTTTCAGATTCAATTTGCAAGCGATCCTTTCATTTTAACAACACAAGCAGTACAAGTGTTTTTCTCTATAGAAAGTAGCTCTTCAAATTGGTATGTCGTTTTAAAAGCACCTCCTAGAGGTTTTCATGAACTCGAAAAATACAAGGAGGAGGAAAATTCAATTAGCAAACCATTGGATGAGTCATACTTAATGGTAGAGATGTTGATAATGGGGATGAAAGTTACATAAGAAAGTATTGCGATAGCATTTTGGTATGAATAAGTATTCGTTGTTGATATCTTGTTTTATATGTAGTCATATTTCTTAAAGTGTAGTTATATATTCTTAGTTATCTTAATCTGATTACAAAAACAACAATTAGAGAAATTCTTAGTTATCTTAATCTGCATGCCTAGTTGATTTCTATCTATTCAAAAAACTTTGAGGGCAAATTTTTTACCGTTAAAAGTTTATACACTACCACCTTCGCTAAATCAAAACAACACAGAACATGCTTTTTGTTTGTTACAGGCATGATAAGTGAGAACAGCTTTCTGTCATCCTACATGATCACCTTATATTTTATACATTAATGTTGATAGTGAGACGCGAAATATAAAATCATTTATGCAATGCAATTATTTGTTGTACTCATAGAGCCGTAACCAATGCTTTTACATTTTATTAAGTGCAGATTTAATTTTGGAAAAACACATATGCTCCACGAATAATACTAAGAAGTGTTTCGTGCGTTAAATTTTGAAATAAGGAATGGATCTTAGTTCCCACTTTAAATTTTGCTGTTATGATCCAATACTAAAGGGCTACAGCATTACTTAAATCCAAGTATATTAATGTAATGATATATTATTATTATTATTATTATTATTATTATTATTATTATTATTATTATTATTATGCTTCTGTTCTGAATCATCCGAATTGACTGGAAAGGTAGAAGTTTAATTTAGCAATTCAGTGACATGCACCGATTATTAGTTGGCCTTTAAAAATTACCCCTCTGTAACACCCCACCTCCGCCAGGTTGTCTCTTGCAAGCACTCTGACTTTGGAGGGGCGTTTGAATCAGGTAAACATGCATAATGATATATCAAGGCAGAACAAGAACATATGTATATATGTAAACAGAGTAAATAACATAGATAAAACAGCGGAAGATTTCATACTATTTCAAAACAAGTCTGGTACAACATAGCTTTCCAAATAAAGAAGTCTAGATAAAAACAACATCAACTGAAAAACTGAAATACATAAGTGCTATCCCCAAATAAGTGATAACCATAGCTAGCTTCATGTCGAAACCGTACATGAGCTGAAATCCCTCAAGCAAGCAATCCGAAATCCAGGCTAAGCTCCAACGTTCCCACCCTGAGAACCTGGGGGGGGGGGGGGAACGGAAGAAAAGAGGCGAAAGAAAACAGGTCAGTCAAAAAGACCGAGTAAGCCCTACTACAATCAATGTAAACTGATAAAGTTAACTGGCATGAGCAGCAGGGATGAACATAAGGATAACAACCTACTAGCATGATGATTAACTAACAAGGTAGATAAAGGTGTCATCGCATAATCAGGTTTAAGGTTTTTGCACCACAGGTGTACTAGCAAACTAACATGACTTGAATAAACAAGTATTGATCCCTTGGCCCAAGCTTTGGCCCAATAACATGAAGTGACCCCAATACGAGGTCCAAAGTGTGAACAAGAAGTGATCCCCAGGCCCAAGTTTGGCCCAAACATCATGAATGACCTAAACCAAGGTCCAACTAGCACAGTCTAGTCGATCGGCTCTCTATAAGCCTAACTCGTCAAGTGTCGGTGTCATACGGCCCAACTATGAAGTGTAGCTAAACTGTGCTAGGTCCACCCTAGGGTGTATCAAGTCCTAGGGTGTCAACCACTGACACAAATCAATGCACACACAGTCTAAACCTACTGGTGCCTGTGCCTGCTTTTTCAACTTCGGACCATGTGCACGACCATGGCCCGCCTGAACCTACACCGGCGCACCTACTCAGTCGTCGTTTTGGTCGCTTACATGGCATCCAGTAATCGTGCCCCTCCCTAGCCTAGTCCCTAGGGTATCATGATACAACTAAGAGGGTTACTGGTGCAAAGGACCACGTACCTAGGGTTTCCTTAATGGGTTAAACGTGGTTAACCCAACCCATTCAAGTACCAAGTTGGTTAAGTGTACCCAAGGTTCATGACTTAACCCTACCAACCCATCGTGTTTAATTGGTTAAGTATTCAAGCGGTCCATGGCTTAACCCTAATCATGAGGCATTAATTAATTTAATGCGCCTTTACCTCTCACATTAGACTTTGTTGCGGTTGCTAGTTAAGCCGGTCGGTTCCGGGTAGCTTTACACCACAACTTGGTCTAACCTCGGGTTCAAGGTACAACATGACCAACTTCTCACATTGGGTCCTATTGTTTGTAGTAACTAGTTAAGCCGGTCGGTTCCGGGTAGGTTTACGCTACAAACTCAACCCCAACCTCGAGTTGGTCACACTTATATTTTCTAAGTGTCATGTCCATCATGTTTCCAAAACACATTACAAGTTTTCAAGCAATTGGGTAGACCTAACTTAATAGGTAAATTCCCAATGGGTAGACCTAACTTAATAGGTAAATTCCCGAGCTTATGTTTTTATGTCTTTTAAGTTTACCCAACCCCAAACGCAATCCCATCGCTTACATATCGCAATAGCGCATAAAGGATAGAAAGAGGGAACTTGGCATAATCGTGACATAAAGGTGTTGAAGCCACAAGTTCAACATGGTGGCATAAGAAATGTACATATGTTCATATACTTGCATATTACATTTTTAGGCCTTAAAAGCATGCATAAAACCAAACTTGGCATATTGGTGATACATGGTGCTAAATGACATGTAGACATGGCCATAAGTTCGCATTTAGCCTCACATGCAAGTTATCATAAGAGATATGATAACTTACATGTTGCCAAAATGCAACCTTTAGCATAAAGCTTGGAGCTTTATGTTCATATACTCAAGATAAGCTTGCATAACATGATAACATGAACCAAATGATCAACCCAAACTTGCATAACATACTTGCATATCATGTGACGAACTTGCATATCAAACTTGCATAACCTAACATGATAAACTTGCATATCATAACATATCAAACTTGCACATAAACTTGCATATCATAACTTGATAAACTTGCATATCACAACATGGCAAACTTGCATAGCATAACATATCAAACTTGCACATAAACTTGCATATCATAACTTGATAAACTTGCATATCACAACATGGCAAACTTGCATAGCATAACATATCAAACTTGCATAGCATGACTTAGTAAACTTGCATATCATGGCAAACTTGCATATCATACATTTAACTTTAGAGTTTAAGTATGAAAGTAGAATAGGGCTTACAATGCTTAGGAAATATGACAAAGCCCTTATGCAACCAATTAAACCCAAAATGCAAGCTTTAATAGAAAACCCTTAAGCTAAAATGATCAAAACTCTTGCTTTATGATGCAAATATAGAAACTTGACTTGAATGCAAGCTAATGATGCTCATACAAGCTTGAAAACACTTGTATGCATGGAAAATCTCATAGAAATTTATTTAGGAATTTTATGAAGAGAGTGGAGGCCATGAGAGGATTGATTTTGCCATAGTTTAGTTACTAGAATGAATAATGATGATTTAGGGTTAGGTTAGGGGCTTATTTATAGAGATTAAGATTAGTTTCAACCTTAGGATTAAACCCTAGTTCCAATCTCAGCCCTTAAAACCGAATCTGGCCCCCAAACTCAACACAATCTCAAAATGGTGCACCAGGCTAAACAGCCCGGCTGGACCAAGTCGACAGGGCTGTCGACTTGGGTCCAACCAAGTCGACTCCCAAGTCGACAGGGCTGTCGACTTGGGTGTTCTGGCGGGATTTTTCCCGCCTGGCCCAATCTACCCAAATTTTCAAATTCAAACTTGAATTTGAAATCTGTTTTTACTTGGAAATTTTCTGAAAACTTCGTTGGGCCCTAATCGGGTCATACAGACTCCGATTTTCGAAAACTCGGACTCTATTTCGCGTATTTTTCCGAGACGAACGCAATGGCATAGCCCGTTTCCCTTGATTCAGATTTTAGAATTAAATTCTGCCTCGATTTACATTATTACAGGTTATTGAAAATACGGGTTGTTACATTCTCCCCTCCTTAAAGGATTTCGTCCCCGAAATCTTCAAGTTAGGAAGAACATATCCTACCATCCAATCATCCATCTACTCAAAACATCATCCACGAGAAATCATTGTCCTTACAAGATTCTAAATGTTGTATGAACATATGCGAAGGTGTGTGTATATGTACTTATCTAATGCAAATACCATCTATGCAAATTATGTTAGTGAAATGAATCCATATGTATGCAATTCCTAACATAATGTATTACATCTATATGTGTGCACATAACATACATCCATATGCAACATCCATGTGATAACACAAAAATTTTCATCCATGAATAAGCATAAGCACTCATGCATATGCAATATGAGGAGTGTGTGAGCCGATCTAGTGCCTAACGTGTATAATGCATCCACGAGTAACCACTTGCAAACACTTGCAACCACTTGCAACCATCAAGCATAACATGTTTCAAACACATGTTTCATCCAAAGGGTTTCTACCTAAGGTTCTCATGACAAGATTAACACGATAAACTAGATAATCAAGACAAACATGGATAGCAAAAGATATGCTACAAAGAGATCGGGAAGATAAGCAGGATATACTCCTTTCGGGTTACAAGAAATCCCTTCCTAACCCAATCCATATCCTATAAAAGCCCAAAAGGTTTAGTCAACCTAATGGACCCCTTATGGAGTTTACAACAGAAATGGGGTCGAGAACGGGACCGAGAGGATATATGTAAAAGATAACATGCGAGTAAGTTCCACAGGAAAATAAGGATCAAGGATATACTTATAAAGATATGATGCGCGTATCCAGCCTTCAATCTTCTAAGTCACGTTTCCTTGAGTTTAACTCCACTGTGCTTTGACCGTCTTTTACTTCATGATTTCTTAGCTTCTTAACTCTTATTTCCAAATATGAGTTGGAACCCATTTCATTGTCGCCTCTCGTCTTCCCTTTTCACTTATTCTTCTAACATTCTTGGCTTAAACATAACTATGACCTCATGGTTTCATGCAAGCTCTCCAAAATTCACTAGTGAATCCTGGATCTCGTTTACTTACTATAAAGTATTCCATGCAGCAGAACTTTTCTTGGAAATACCAATCCACGTTGCCAATTGCTCTTACCAACATGATTTTCTATAACTCATGCTTGAACGAAATGGATCATCCGCCTGCGAATGATAGGTCGTACTTAGATTCAGTTGCCTGCCCATGACTTCCCGTAGACTATCTCAAAACTGACTGGTGAAGATTGAGTCATGGTTACTAACTATACTTTAGGGAACCTCGTGCAACCGCTTTATTTCTTGAAAGTAATCCGTTGCTAGTCATGATGCCGTCCTTTCGTTCTTTACCGGAGTGAAATGAGCACTCTTCGTGAGTCTACCTATTATGACCCACATGCTCGTATTCCCTTTCCTTGATCTAGGCAGTCCATCCACGAAATCCTTCGTGATGCTTTTCCCTCTTCCATTGCGGGGACCTCCAACGGATATAATGGCCCACCGGGCTTCTACGACTCGGCCTTTAACCTGTTGGCACAACATGCACCTTGGGACAAACTCGGCCACCTCCTCGGGTGATGTGCATCTTCAAGAACCTTCTTTCTCTCATCGCGTCTTAGCCATCCCTTGTCATCTATAGAGAGGTGACTTACCATCTCGCCTCGAGTCAACTTGTCCATGATCTCGACTAACTGCGGGTCTTCTTTCTGTGAAGTCCCTACTTGATCCAGAAGGGTAGGTCTAAACTCAAGGAACGCTTACTAACTAACTAAACTGAGAGAACTTCTTACTTCGGTTGCATTCCTTGGAGTCTTCCAATCCTGAACTGCAAATACTTTAGCGGGATCCACCGCTAAGCCTTGCTTAGAAACTATGTGCCCAAGGAATCTAACTTCCCTTCTCCAAAAGTGACACTTTGGAGAACTTGGCCTTCAACTGATGCGCTCTAAGCGTATCCATCACCTCCACGAGATGCCTTGCATGCTCTTCCTCATCCTTAGAGAAGATTAGAATATCATCTATGAAGACCACGACAAACTTGTTCAAGAACTCCCTGAACACCCTACTCATCAAGTCCACGAAGTAGGTAGGTGCGAATGGCATGACCAACCATTCTAAGAATCCATCTGGAGTTCTGGACGCAGTCTTGTCTATACTATCCTCAGCCATTCTGAGCTGATGGAACAGATGTTCCTACAAGCTGATCAAACAAATCATCAATCCTTGGCAATGGTTGTCTATTCTCTTTAACTCACGATAATCAATACAAAGTCGAAGAGAACCATCTGCCTTGGTAGTAAATACTACAGGCGCTCCCCATTCAGATATACTTCGTCTAATGAAGTTCTTCTCAAGCAACTCCTTGACTTGCTTTCTTAACTCTCATCTTGCGGGGCCATGTGCCTTACCGGCCACGAAACTTTCTTGGCATTATCAACCAGATAAATGCGGAAATCTATCTCTCGTTTAGGGGTAACCCCCTTCACTTCACCCAAGATATCAGGATATTCTTGGACCACCCTCACCGATTACAAACTATCGATAGACGAGTTGAGGGATTCAAGATAACACAACATGACAGGACTCATAGGGTTACTAGAAATTCTTAGGGTATTACCGAGGCAAATCATGAGCCTCACAACCCTATGCTCAAAAATCAAGAATGGCTCCAGAACTGGACAACCAATCCATGGTCAAAATCAACCCATACCCCATGAAACCGAGAATATAAGCATCACGCGAGAATTCAAATCCACGTAGATAATAGACAAATGGGCGGAACCCCCAATTGGATTTGAAACACACACGGGATCATTAACTAGACTAGTACTTAGGTGCAAACTATCAACAAGATCGGATGAGATAAAGCTATGCGATGCACCAGAATCAAACAAGGTAAGAAATATATACAAGGCTCTCAACAGAAATACTACCTCGATCGGGAACTGGAGCGGCATTGAGAGCATGAACTTGCCCTCCTGAAGGTCCAGCACGCTGAGGCTGACCATGGCCTTGCCCTTGCTTCCTAGGGCAATCCTTGTTAAAATGTCCCGTCTCTCCACAGTGAAAGCACCCACCCAATTTCCTTCTCTTCTTCCTACAGTCCTTGACTATGTGCCCAACAATCCCACAAAAGTTGCACTTTCTTGTTTCCTTTGCCTTGTTCTTGTTGCCCTTGTTGTTCTTGTTGTTCTGATTGCCTTGACTGCTCTGACCACCTGGATTACCCTGATTTCCTTTCCCCTGGGAATCAGTCTTCTTGGCTTGAGTATCATTTTTCTTGACATCTCCCTAAAGTAACGCCATATCAACCAAGCTCTCAAACGTGGCCCCATGGGGAATATGTGACATAGCCAATCCCTGCAACGGCTCATTCAATCCTCTAGCAAAACGAAGAGCCTTCTTCTGAGGAGTATTCACCATATCCAAGCCAAAACGAGTTAACTGATTGAATTTGTTCACATATTCTTTGACAGACATATCTCCTTGTTTCAAAGTTATGAACCTCTCCATTTGCAGATTCTCCTCAGCAGAAGATAGAAACTTAAGCACGAACCTTGCCCTGAAATCGGCCCAAGTCTCAACAGGCCTAGTACCATTGGTGACTTCCCACCAATAAGCAGCCTCATCCTTCATAAGCCAAACCGCCAACAAGATCTTCCTCTGATCGTCTAACCCAAAGATAGCAAATAAATCCTCGGTCTCTTTTAACCAATTTCTGGCCTCTACAAAAGTCTCAGTGCCTTGAAAGTTCCTGCCACCCGTTGCTTTGAAATCCTTGCAAGTCTTTGCGAAGTCAGCCTGAGGATGCTGAGGGGGAGGAGGAAGAGGAACCTCAGCGACAGGAGGAGGAGGAACATTAACTACCGGAGGAGGAGGAGGAGGAACATTAACTACCGGAGGAGGAGGAGGTGGAACATCTGCGGGGCCGGCTTCGGTCGCCCTAGCCTCCAAAAGTCTCCTATAACAAACAGGTACGTGTACTCCTTCCGGAATAGCAGAGTTATCAGCCATACTAAAAACGAAGAAAAAGATAGATTCAAAATGGAGAAAAACGAAGGAATTTTTGCTAATGGCTTTTTGGGGAATAGTCTTTAAAATAAACTAGACTTTTCTTTGGAAAATACTTTATACTTGGTTTTGAAAATAGTTTTCCAAAAGTTTTCTTAAAAACCTTTTTGTTCCTTCTCGTAAACCATATGCTCTGATACCAAATGTAACACCCCACCTCCGCCAGGGTGTCTCTTGCAAGCACTCTGACTTTGGAGGGGCGTTTGAATCAGGTAAACATGCATATTGATATAACAAGGCAGAACAAGAACATATGTATATATGTAAACAGAGTAAATAACATAGATAAAACAGCGGAAGATTTCATACTATTTCAAAACAAGTCTGGTACAACATAGCTTTCCAAATAAAGAAGTCTAGATAAAAACAACATCAACTGAAAAACTGAAATACATAAGTGTTATCCCCAAATAAGTGATAACCATAGCTAGCTTCATGTCGAAACCGTACATGAGCTGAAATCCCTCAAGCAAGTAATCTGAAATCCAAGCTAAGCTCCAACGTTCCCACCCTGAGAACCTGGGGGGGGGGGGGGAACGGAAGAAAAGAGGCGAAAGAAAACAGGTCAGTCAAAAAGACTGAGTAAGCCCTACTACAATCAATGTAAACTGATAAAGTTAACTGACATGAGCAGCAGGGATGAACATAAGGATAACAACCTACTAGCATGATGATTAACTAACAAGGTAGATAAAGGTGTCATCGCATAATCAGGTTTAAGGTTTTTGCACCACAGGTGTACTAGCAAACTAACATGACTTGAATAAACAAGTATTGATCCCTTGGCCCAAGCTTTGGCCCAATAACATGAAGTGACCCCAATACGAGGTCCAAAGTGTGAACAAGAAGTGATCCCCAGGCCCAAGTTTGGCCCAAACATCATGAATGACCTAAACCAAGGTCCAACTAGCACGGTCTAGTCGATCGGCTCCCTATAAGCCTAACTCGTCAAGTGTCAGTGTCATACGGCCCAACTACGAAGTGTAGCTAAACTGTGCTAGGTCCACCCTAGGGTATATCAAGTCCTAGGGTGTCAACCACTGACACAAATCAATGCACGCACAGTCTAAACCTACTGGTGCCCGTGCCTGTATTTTCAACTTCGGACTATGTGCACGACCATGGCCCGCCTGAACCTACACCGGCGCACCTACTCAGCCGTCGTTTTGGTCGCTTACATGGCATCCAGTAATCGTGCCCCTCCCTAGCCTAGTCCCTAGGGTATCATGATACAACTAAGAGGGTTACTGGTGCAAAGGACCACGTAACTAGGGTTTCCTTAATGGGTTAAACGTGGTTAACCCAACCCATTCAAGTACCAAGTTGGTTAAGTGTACCCAAGGTTCATGACTTAACCCTACCAACCCATCGTGTTTAATTGGTTAAGTATTCAAGCGGTCCATGACTTAACCCTAATCATGAGGCATTAATTAATTTAATGCGCCTTAACCTCTCACATTAGACTTTGTTGCGGTTGCTAGTTAAGCCGGTCGGTTCCGGGTAGCTTTACACCACAACTTGGTCTAACCTCGGGTTCAAGGTACAACATGACCAACTTCTCACATTGGGTCCTATTGTTTGTAGCAACTAGTTAAGCCGGTCGGTTCCGGGTAGGTTTACGCTACAAACTCAACCCCAACCTCGAGTTGGTCACACTTATATTTTCTAAGTGTCATGTCCATCATGTTTCCAAAACACATTACAAGTTTTCAAGCAATTGGGTAGACCTAACTTAATAGGTAAATTTCCAATGGGTAGACCTAACTTAATAGGTAAATTCCCGAGCTTATGTTTTTATGTCTTTTAAGTTTACCCAACCCCAAACGCAATCCCATCGCTTACATATCGCAATAAAGCATAAAGGATAGAAAGAGGGAACTTGGCATAATCGTGACATAAAGGTGTTGAAGCCACAAGTTCAACATGGTGGCATAAGAAATGTACATATGTTCATATACTTGCATATTACATTTTTAGGCCTCAAAAGCATGCATAAAACCAAACTTGGCATATTGGTGATACATGGTGCTAAATGACATGTAGACATGGCCATAAGTTCGCATTTAGCCTCACATGCAAGTTATCATAAGAGATGTGATAACTTACATGTTGCCAAAATGCAACCTTTAGCATAAAGCTTGGAGCTTTATGTTCATATACTCAAGATAAGCTTGCATAACATGATAACATGAACCAAATGATCAACCCAAACTTGCATAACATACTTGCATATCATGTGACGAACTTGCATATCAAACTTGCATAACATAACATGATAAACTTGCATATCATAACATATCAAACTTGCACATAAACTTGCATATCATAACTTGATAAACTTGCATATCCCAACATGGCAAACTTGCATAGCATAACATATAAAACTTGCACATAAACTTGCATATCATAACTTGATAAACTTGCATATCACAACATGGCAAACTTGCATAGCATAACATATCAAACTTGCATAGCATGACTTAGTAAACTTGCATATCATGGCAAACTTGCATATCATACATTTAACTTTAGAGTTTAAGTATGAAAGTAGAATAGGGCTTACAATGCTTAGGAAATATGACAAAGCCCTTATGCAACCAATTAAACCCAAAATGCAAGCTTTAATAGAAAACCCTTAAGCCAAAATGATCAAAACTCTTGCTTTATGATGCAAATATAGAAACTTGACTTGAATGCAAGCTAATGATGCTCATACAAGCTTGAAAACACTTGTATGCATGGAAAATCTCATAGAAATTTATTTAGGAATTTTAAGAAGAGAGTGGAGGCCATGAGAGGATTGATTTTGCCATAGTTTAGTTACTAGAATGAATAATGATGATTTAGGGTTAGGTTAGGGGCTTATTTATAGAGATTAGGATTAGTTTCAACCTTAGGATTAAATCCTAGTTCCAATCTCAGCCCTTGAAACCGAATCTGGCCCCCAAACTCAACACAATCTCAAAATGGTGCACCAGGCTAAACAGCCCGGCTGGACCAAGTCGACAGCCAAGTCGACAGGGCTGTCGACTTGGGTCCAACCAAGTCGACTCCCAAGTCGACAGGGCTGTCGACTTGGGTGTTCTGGCGGGATTTTTCCCGCCTGGCCCAATCTACCCAAATTTTCAAATTCAAACTTGAATTTGAAATCAGTTTTTACTTGGAAATTTTCTGAAAACTTCGTTGGGCCCTAATCGGGTCATACGGACTTCGATTTTCGAAAACTCGGACTCTATTTCGCGTATTTTTCCGAGACGAACGTAATGGCATAGCCCGTTTCCCTTGATTCAGATTTTAGAATTAAATTCTGCCTCGATTTACATTATTACAGGTTATTGAAAATACGGGTTGTTACACCTCCTCAAAAACTCTTTACACCAAGAACTTTGGATTTGAGTCTCTCCCATTTTTAGTTGAATAAATTTCTCTTCGAGTTGGAAAATTATAGCTTATTGAATCACATATTGATTTACTTGAGATTTGATATATCAAAGCCATTTTATATCGTATTGTACATGGTTGTTTACATATTTGTTTGATGTTATAGTACTTGCATGTTAAAATAATACTATATCTGATATGTGGTTAGTTATTCACAAATTATGATTTTTTTTCCAGGTTGATCAGTTAATAAAATAAGCTTGAAAGGTTCGCATCCATGGGTAGGAACAAGCAACTTCAAGCAGAGATAATTGTCTTGACCCTTACTGTTAATGTAAGAAATCATATTTAGCATGTTTTGCATGTACATTAACCATTTAAAGCCGCCCCCTTGACAATCTCACGCACAAGAAATCATAATATTAAAAATATACATGGCAGCTCAACTCTTGATTAATAGGAACTGACCTAAAACTGCTTCCATTTGTTAGCAGTACGCAAAAGTCACAGGAGCCATAATTGTCAATTCTGAATATATGGTAATGGCATATGCTCCATGGTTCTAGCTAATATCATACGACATCAATTCTGAATAACATCATGTGTCAATCCAAATTTTAATAGCATGGTTAAAAACCTAATATATGGTAAATTTTTGATCTTTCATCAACCTAGTCTACCCTCATTTTATTGTTATAACTTAGCTATCTGACTATTAAATATTATTAAACATATTATTTTTGTGTTATACTTATTTTGCATTATCTTGTTGATGTTGCCTTAGGTATATATGTTTGTATATTCACACTTTTAAATAGTGGTCATCATTTTGATCACATGATCTATAGTATACATGTACGTACTTAAAATAATACAGCCTTTATACTTGTTTTTCCTTCCATTTTGTTCTATTTTCCAAAGAAGACAGAAATTAAAGCACTTAAGTAGACTTAAAAAACAGTGTTAATCACTTTCAGCTCAACAAATCCTATCCCGTGTGATCTCAGTGCTTTTTTTGTCAAGCACTTGCACATTACAGATAGCAGCTACACAAACAAAATTTTCTATTATATTTCATTTCTTAAATGAGATTCTTAGAAAAAGAAATGCTAACTATTAATAGAATTACAACATGTTTTGATTTACAGTTTAAGATGAAATTTGGAAATAGAATTAGTAAAAGAATGTTATTTCTTTTATCTTAAATGCTTAGACATAATTTGGTTGAAACAATAGTAACTCTTATTGGTGGAATTAGTTATTACTATAGAAACGGTTCTAGAACACATATTTGAAAATTAAATAAAATTACTAGTACAATAGTAAATTTGCAAAATTTCTACTTTTTTAGTTTATCAAAATTAATGCACAAGAATAATATGGCAGATTTTTGAAGATATATTACCAAGAATTCGATTGTTCCAAAATGTAATTTAAATAAGTATAGCAAAATAATTGGTTGATAAACTGGAGTAATCGTACTCTTGGATATGTATACTTTTTACAACATGACTATGTAAGTATAGGTAGAATGTCACTAACCTGGCCATAATTTAGCATTCCAGATGATGCATTCATCTTGATTGGGCAAAGACGCTGTAACTCGCCTTTCGGAAATGTCCCATTTATAGAGCATTTTGAAACATATATATAGTCTGTATTCAGAAGTCCAAATCCAATAGTTTCCCAATTTATTTCTATAGTTTACGTGCTGGATAGAAATAAAACAATTACAGTAGATAAAAAGAAGAAAAAGAATTACAATATATGTGCAAACACATAGAAAAGTTGTTAGTCTTTTTAAGCACACATACATACTAAGTATATTGTAGGACAATTTTCCAATATCAACCATTTCAAAAAAAAAAAAAAATTGTAACAAAACAAGATGGTCTGCAAATCTATTATCAACATAGGCAAGTTTGGGTTCAATCACCAATCAACTCACCAGTTCGTAATTATCAAGGGTTAGGCACAACTTTGAGTTGTTTTATACCGTACACATTTCCATGAGCAAATATGGTTTGCACTATGTAATACTAATTTTTCTCTACATGTGCAAATATGAGTCGTTCCTTATGCAGTGCTATTATGCTCATGAAACTGAATGGACTCTGCATTTTTTTGGGAAGTAACATGATTGCGTACCCATTTGAGTCTCTCAAACCATTGGAAAATTTAGAGAAAATTTAAGCATTGTTGTGCTGTGTTTATTCATAGCATTGTTGTTCTGTGGAAGACTGAAACAAAAACATTTTACCCTTATTTATTAGATCAACTGCATCGGAAACTATACCAGGCACATGCACCCATTTCCAGAATTCAAATAATTAAAAGTTTGTCATTTTCTAACCTTCATAACTGCCCTCTGTAATTAACTGCTGCTACATTCGTATTGTCATTTTTTTTTTCAATTGTGCAGAACACATTGCTACCTTCTTTTATTTCAAGATATCCTTACTAATGTTATATTTGTTCAAATAATTGCAGAGCCTGAAGCAAGCAACTAAAAGATCAAAGAAGTAAAGCCTTTCTGTGCTTGCAGCTGCTCGTGGTCTAACTGGGGCTAATAGTGGTATTAGAATATCAAGAATGAAAGACATTGAAGTTGAAATTGCTTGTGCTTTGAAGTTGACATCATTTCTACGAAGGGCAGATACTGTAGGATTATTATAGGCCTAACAGATGGTGTCAAAGGGTTTCCAGACCAATACTTTTATGTTCGATGCCCTCCGAGCTTCTATGGGCGGTGGATGGAAGGAGGTAACTGCCCCCTGCTTGGAGTTTCTTTTCTCCTTTCTTCTTCTTTAACGGTTCACTTTCTATCTTGCAGCAATTCCTTCCAATGAAGGCCTCGTCTTCGACCAAGCTCTTTTTGATTCTTTGGTTGCTATTGACAAGGTTCAGAGAAGTAGACAAGTGCTGCTTTCAGAGGGAAACCTTTGCAAATATCAGCTACTCCATCCTTCAAGGTCCATTAAGAAAACCTTGGCTTATACACAAAGTGCTACAGGAAAATCCTTTACCAAAAAGAAGCGTTTGGTCCTTGGTGATAGTAGCCAGTCTTCTCCAGGATCTCCCTTGCTTCCGATTATCGAGGAAAGTGAAGTAGATGGTACAAAAGATAATATACTCTCTAACAAGATTAATGAAAATCCCTCCCCTCTCATTACCCAAGAAGAGATTTCTGCAGGAACTTTCAAACGCTTGGGAGATTTAGACACCATCAATTATCTTAGTCGAGGTGATACTGTGACTTCTGATCTGACATTACGGAGGAAACCCAAGAGACTGCCTAATGGCCTGGGAAGGCATTGAATTCAGTAGCTTCCCTCGACATTGGTTCGTTATCGGATGTGCACTGAAATAACTATTATAAGCATTTTCTGCAAACCTTACAGTTTCTTTGTATGCTTGCTAATGTTTTGTTTCGTTTCCCTGGGCCAGGTATGGGTATGCTACACTCTGTATCAGATAGTTTCTTCCAAGATGCTGGCTCTATTGATCCGCAAAGTCTTTTAGAATCTCACCTTTCTCATCATTTGAAGCTCTCCGAACCATTCTTGTGTTCTCAACCTCAACACATTCTCGAGCTTCCGCTGATTGATTCTTTAAGGAAGGAGGGATCTGATTATATAAGGGCATCAGATAAGGGAAATAAGAGTGGAAACCTTATAGAAGGAGAGAAAAAGAAAAGGAGCAGGAACAACTGTGGCAAAAGTGAAACTCACGAATGTTCTTCATTGTCTGATTTTCTAGACCTTGATGTCCCTACTTTCTTTAGGCAATCCATCGTTCCAACTTCCGCCCAAATTCAGGCAATCCTCGATCGACCTTCTTACAGGGTTTCGCCTAGTAACTTGATGCTTAAGGATCGTTTCGGAGGTTAGGATTTAAGAGGAATGCATTTTGACTTAGATCTGCATCCAAATGATAGAGGAGATGTTGTTGAGTGTTTAAGTACCATCAAAAATTGCATGATCACCCAGTTTAATACTGCTAGAAGTCAACTTGAAACACGGTTGAATCTGGCCATGAGCACAGTTGATAGGCAGTTAGAACATTGGCCAAATTTGATTATGAGTTCTAGAGGTTGAGTCCTCGGCGTCTTGACCATATTAACATCTTGGAAAATGACAAAGCTGGGTTAGTTCACTTGATCAAGTTTCAGGAATCTGATATCGCCTCTTTAAATAGTTGGAGTGTTAGAGTGAACAACTTAGAGGCTAGAAATGCGGAACTCTGAAGGAAGCTCGAGGCTGTGAGGGGGGAACTTCGAGAGGCTCAATCCGCCCATGAACTTGCTAAACGTCAATTAGATTTAGAGAGGCGAGCTTCGGCCTCTCATCAGCAAGAGAAAGCAGTTCTTGAGGGCAGGATTAACTCTCAAAATGAGATTCTTAGGACTCTGGAAGAGAACAAGATCATGCTGCGCGAAGAACTTGTTGAAACTAGGATTAAGGCCGATATCTGTTCAAATTTTATGTTTACAGTGTGATGAGTCGTGGAAGTTTGAGCTATTTGAAAAAGGGATTTCCATGGACTTTGGCTCTTGTTTGGGAACAAGTGCTCTCATACTCTAGTGGTGGCGATGATGAATATTTGCAGGAGAACCTTTTGGAAGAAAGAGATTGTAAGGCTTTGGCTGGAGGCAGGAAAATCTTGGCAGACGAGCGAGCTCGATCTTCCAGGGGAAATCCCTGGATGTTACTTTCACTCGCAACCCGTCTGGTCCTATTGATATCGAAGCTTCAAGCCCTCAGACTCCCTCTGCGAATTATTCTATTCAAGGTGCTGTTGGAGTTCGACCCATTAGGGAACACACCATTCAAGAGGATGTTCTTAAACAATGTGCGAGTCATGATGATACTCCTTTAAATAACTACGGGGTCGACCTTACATATCCAGTAACTCCAGGTAAAACTAATATCTATCATTCCGTGCTGAACTTGGATTACCTTACCTCTTCACCTGAGTTTGTTGAATTTTTTGCTTGTTATTCGTCTGTGCCAGGTCCGCCCTCACCAATTCTTTTGACTGCTAGCGGTGCCGCTGTTCAAACTGCCACTGTTGATTCCATTATAGTATCAACCAATATTAGTCCTCACACTACACCTTTACCAGGTGATCCGACACTACTTAACATGTCCGACCTAGAAGATGAGGATGAAACTTGGAATACTAATGCCGTGTCTGCTCTGATGCGCAGAAGGAAACCCGTTGCAGAAAGCCCAGGAATTATCAACCTGTCCTCTCCTTATTGTGTAGACAAAAGAACAAAAGATAGAAGTTAAGTAGTTGGTTCACCTCCTCTTTTCTTATGTTTAAGAAGTAGCATTTGTGACCCTTATGTTTTGATCTCAACCCACTTTCTTATTGTCGCGCACTCAGACCGGTTGTATATGTGAGTGTCGGTCCTCGCCTAATATTTTATGCTAGTACGCTCTTATGTTGTTATGTTTAATAATGGCTTCGTCATTCGCTTTTGCGGAAGACAATGTCTTTTAGGAATTTGTTCTTGTTAGATGAATGATTTTATTGGACATGCGTTTTTCATTGTAGCGTTGCAACAAACTTGTGGAACAACGAATTTTATGCGAATTTTCTTAGTTATAGTCATGACTTTATTTTTGGTCGGTCAGCTCATGTTTATTAGGTTGGTAGTCAATCCTATTTCCTGTTAGCCTGGTAGTACAAGATCTTCGGTGATTAGATTTTAAATACACAAGGTTATTATGTTTTTTTTTGGCGTGCCCCCATGGGATGTCTCGGGTTTCAATTTTCGATCCAAGTTTGGTCTTGTTTGTTTTGATTACTCTAGAAACGAAAAGACCTTGTTGGATTCACCTTTTCGGCTAGGATTTCTAAATTGTTTTGGTACCCCTTTCGGCTAGGATTTCTGAATTGTTTTGGTATCCCCTTTCGGCTAGGATTTCTGTGTTTTGGTACCCCCTTTCGGCTAAGATTTCTGAATTGTTTTGGTACCCCATTTCGGCTAGGATTTCTGAATTGTTTTGATCCTTCCCGCACTATGACGGGTGCTTCCAACCTAGTTTCTTTTTTATATCATTATGCTTCATCCCAAGAGGTTGACACTAATTCTTCTTATCGAGTTTTTGTTCGATTCAAAGAATCCATGCCCTGCACCTAACAAAGTACCTCTTTCGGGATTGGCAAAAAGAAATTTTAAATCCTTGGGACAAATTTAATACTATCTTTGTATTTTCCTCAAAGCTTGACGCCAACTCCTTCAATGGATGCTTGCTAAGAGTTTGGCGTGTTTCATAGTGAAAAGTGCAACTTCCTGATTTGCTGTTTGTTTACCATGCTTTTCATTATTTTCCCCAGAGCATCTTGTCTTCTTGAAACGATATGTTTATTTGGCATGATGTTTCTGGTCTTTAAGTTGCTTTGTTTGGAATGTGCTTTGGGAAGTTTTCTGTTATGGTTTAATTGGGGATGAGCGATTGCTCCAACCATGCCTGCAAAGAAGAAATTGGCCCTTAGTATGGTCTTACAATCATGTCATTTAGGTCATCATACAAATTTTGATTTATATAACTTTTGTTTAATACAACATAAGTGAATCATCTGCTAAGAATATCGCGAGTAAAAAGTGGAATAAAATGACTACTAGTAGTAAAGAAAAGTAAAGTAATGGAGGTTTCTCTTTTTTTAAACCGTCGTAATTAGGACGCTGATAACTGATCCTCAAGTAAATGCTGGCCTTGGACCAGCTTGAGCGACCTTCTCATTACTTATTGCATGTGGAGAGTTGGAGCAACGTTCACGGGCTTGTACATATTGTTGCAAACGATTCCTCCTGATTAGCTCCTCAATTAATGATTTTAGATGCCTACAATCATTTGTGTTGTGCCCTGGCTGGTTATGGAGATGAAAAAACCTTCATGATCTTAGAGCACCATCTTTAACTTGCATTTGTTTCGGTATCAGATATTTCTCCGTATCCTTGGTTGCCATGAAGATATTCCCTATGGTGTCATTGAGGGGAGTGAGCTCAGAATTTTTAAAGAAGCGTAGCTTCTTCTTAGTCTAGTTGTCTTTTCTTTCATTGCTACTCTTTCGACTATCAAAACTGCCTTGCGCACTATCTTTCCTTTTTATCCTGTCACACAGCGAGTTCTCTTCAATGCTCATATATTTTTCAGCTTTATTAAGTATCTGTTCGAGTGAACTCGGTTTCTTTATCTTAATACATTGTCCTAACTTCGTCTTTTTACATACAACCCCCTTCAAGGCCATTATGACCATTCGGGGCACATAATTTTCAACTTCGGCCACTGCCATATTAAAGCGGGTGAGAAAATCTTTGACGAACTTTCCCGGTCTTTGTTGTATCTCACTTAATTCCATGACATCCTGGGTTTTGGCTGCTTGGAATCTGAATTGCTTACTGAACAATTTGGCCAAGGCATCGAAGTCGTCCACAGACTTTGGCGGTAGCTTTGTGAACCAGAGGTAGGCCACTCCCTCTAAATAAGTCGGAAAGTATAGGCATTTGATCTCATCGGTGGTGCGCGCCCCATTAATATGCTGATCATATTTGCATTGGAATACATTAGGATTGCTTGTTCCTTCATAGGATTGTAGCGCTGGAGGCTTAAATTCCTGCGGATGCATAACCATTTTAATTCTCTCAATGAGTGGGGTCTTAGTGGGAAGAATTTCCAACTCCTTTCGATTATCCACTTGTTTCAAGCTCTTTTTCACAATTTCACATGCCAGTTCTGAAATATATTCTTTCTCTTTGTTCTGACCCATGGAACGAGCACCTTTTTCCTTGACACCTTTTTTCCCAAGCATGTAATTACAATTTAGAGATGGGGAATATGGAGTTTCCTTTGGGGGGGGGGGAATGCCCCTTTCGTAGGATCATCCGATCGTCGAGGGGTCATGCCATCGGAGTAATTACACATAAGTGCTTTAGCTTTTCCGTGGTCTAGATTAGCATGATATGTAACTTCCTAAACATAATTTCCCTGTTTTGTGCTCGAAGCAGAGGATTCTGTATCGTAGGCTTGACTTGTTCGAGTAGGTAGAAAACAAGTGGCATTTAGCGTGATTTTTGCAGTGGCGGCTTGAATAGCGAACATTGACTCAAGTTTCTTCATTATTGCACTGTTTGTGATGGTTATCTGACTCGTCAATCCCGCTATTGCTTCTCCTTTTTTTGTTACAGTAACCTCGGCTCTCGACGATTCTCCTGTCTCGAAATGAGTGGCGGACAATGTGACAATATTAGTATTGTCGGTGAGGTCATTAACTTTGCGGATGGTCTCCTTTGATGCACCCATGATTTCAAGCAAAGTTTTCTGAGAATATCTCGTTGAATTTCCATAGGAAAAGATGCAAATACGGCCCCACGGTGGGCGCCAAATCTTTTCATCAAAAATGATTCAAACACCAAAGGTATAATGAATATACTTCACCAGTATGGTTAGCGAATAAGTGGAGCTACACTCAACAACAATTGAAAGTAAAAATGCAAAGGAAACAAAATGAATCCGAGGTTTTAGAGTGATTCAGCCTTGTGTTGGGCCTACATCCATTGTGAATGGAGTTTGCATTATCATGATGATGATTACAAGACATATCAGCTCTTGTTCTTTATATATTCTCTGATTGACTCAATATATTCTCAATTTACATACAAATTTCGCTTATATTCACGAGATTTGATGGGGGAATGGTAGGATCGGTGATAAAGAAGGTCGGATAGGTGACGGAGGAGGAGGATGTCTTGGATCTTTCACACTTATCAGATTTTGATGGACACCATGGCCGTATGGATGAAGGATTTTCGGATGATGGTGATGATCATGGTTGAAATGTTCAAGGAATGGCTAAGGATGGAATGTAGCAGCACTTCGTGGCGGCCAGAGGTCCCCCTTTCTAGTGGCAACTATGGCTTATTTATAGGTGTCCCCCTCCAGAAATGAATTAGAGTCCCTCTTTGTAGGCTATGGACCGCCCGTTTTATTAATTACGAACATGCCACTGCTTAGATGTAGCCAACTGGTGACAAAGGTTTCCAGCTATCATGTGTGAGCGACTGTGTAGGAACAAGTGATGTGCTATCGCGTTTGAGGCCTTCGCACATACATCATTTGATTGAAGCGCTCATAATTGATGGCAGACGAGCGGTTGATCAAAACCTGTAAAGCTGATATGTGTGTGATTGCTCTAATTGTAGCACTAGTGACAGATCAAGGGAAGAGTGAGAGTTTGAGGTTGTAATTCCTTGAGCAGATATGAGGTTCATGGGTGGTTTTGTGGTTGAACGACTGCGGAGTGGATCATGTGACTGAAGCCGGTTCCCTTCCTTGTCTTGTGTGACCGATTTCTTTGATGCGATAATAAACGACTTCCTTGATATAAGCGATCTCTGCAGAATGTGCGGGCTTCACAGTCCTTAAGCATTACCATTCTTAATATGCGACCTCTCTGTATAATTGTGTTGCACTTTATGACTACCTTTAGCTCTTGCGTTTGAGTCGTGGTCCATGTTTGACTTTGTTGCGCACAAACGATCTTGGTTGAGGCATACATGTATGAATCTTGTGAGTGCTCGTTCTATGGTACTAGTATAGACTTAATTCTTCGATGCATATATGATCCTTAAGGGATAAACATTGTATATCTTGAATATTAGAATTTGGTATTTGTTTTATGTTGTTTGGTTAAGTTATATATACTATTTAAATGTCGTGGTAGCTCGTAGTTTAACGTTTACAGCTTCTTTCGAATATATAGGAATCGTTATACGTCGGGTTTCATTGAAACACAAAACATTCGAATATATAGAACTATATTTTAGTAATGGAACAGAAAAATGGAAATTTCATATCATAGATATTGAGTTATGTCCAAATCAAATTTCAAGAAAGCCGCTATGGAATTTAAAAACACAAAGTATACAGACGATTTTTGAAAACTCGCTTTGTGCGAGTTTTGAAAAGGCGCCTTCGTTATTTCAAAACAGATCTATTTATGTAATTAGTTTTCAAACAATCTGATCGCGTTATAAACTTTAAAAACAGGGCTAACATAGTGAATTATCCAAAAATAAAATAATGGGTTTTTAGGCTCAAATCAAACCCTCCTAATCTAAATTCCACACATGATACCATTTTATTAATAGTACCGTCACTTCACATAAATGATAAGTAAGGGAAATTCTAAACCCAAGTTCACTAAACTAGTCTTTTTATATAACAATGCTCATTTAACATAAAACATTAGTAATGAAACATCATTCCCATGGGAGGTTGTGTAAGACTGCGACTTCTTTGCTTTATGGCTACTTCATCCTCATAACCGCACATGCAGCTATGGTAGTTTATAAAGCCAAAGCATTTATCAAGATTGGGTATTTTTTTGGGTTTGGGGTGGGGGAAGGGATGGGGTTGGGGGCTTAGCATTGCATTATCTTGGTTTGTCTGTATGCTCTATGCTATTTTCTTGGTCATGATTGTGTCAAACATCTGCAGTCTCCTTGTAAAAAAGTGATGCATGAAATTGAAATAATACTCATCCGTTTATGATTATTCAGACAGATAAACAATGAAAACTATCTTCCTTTTTTGTCCCTTATTAGGTTAAAACAAAAGGCATCACCAAAATAATCAACCTGTTCTCATTTTTGCTTTGGTCTAAAAAATGTTAATTTCCAAGTCACTTAACCAACTTGTATATCATATGAATAGTTAGGTGAGATTTTTCAGTTGTATTTGCATCGCACATAAAACATTAGTGATGAAACATCATCCCCGTAGGAGGTTTTGTAAGGTTGCTGCATCTTTGGTTTGGAATAGCAGCCAATGAATTGAGTGGATTATTGTTTTATGAACTCCTTTAATTTATAATTCTAGTTTTAATGTATTTATTATTGGGAGGATAATGTATACTTCGTTTGTTTGGAAATTCATATAAAGATATTTGTCGATCAACATGCATTTTCAGAATTCAAGTATAAAAGACACAAATATAAATGAGTCTTCTCTGAGAGTATCTCGGCTGTATTAATTACCTATTAGCAATTAGAAGAATGTGCAATTTTTAATGGGTCTGTAGTTTGGTTAAACCATACAAAAAAGCATTTATTTAATGGGTCTGCAGTTTGTTGTATTATGAACTCCAACCTGAACGCAACAGGAATGAATATTTACTTTCAATGCATAATCAAAGTTGCTTACCTTTTTTATTTGTCCTTAAGAATTTATTTTGTATAGGCAAGATTCAAGTTGGATGACGTACATCGAGATATGTTCCTTCAAATGTTGGGACTACAATGGAAAGAATCAAAATCAAGGCTAGGTAAAGCTGTAAAAGCTGCAGCAAGAAGTCCCGATGCTTCCAGCAAAGTAAATATGTTAAAAACCAAATAATATCAAGAGTACTCAAGAATGGAATGATTTTGTCACCGAAAAGTTAACGGATGAGTTTGGGGTAGTTGGATTTGTTTTGATGATTACAATTGAAAGGTTTTCATTGCATTTTATTTTACTTATTTTGAATAAATTTTGTTTATGCAGTTGACAAGCAATAAATACAAAGCTATACGAGCAAAGAATATAGTTCCGCACACTATGAACCGAAAAGGGTTCGCAAGACTAGCAGACGATAATGATATGGTAAGAAAAAATAACTTATAAAATTCATTCATTATCACTGTCTAGAGAAGTTATTTACAATACAGCAGTTTGTGATTTATTTCTAAGCTCTTTGTGTAGAAAAAAGAAAGTGGCTTGTCATCAGATATCAACAGGGAGATTTGTGGTGTAAAGGCCGTACGAAGAAAAATGGAGAACCATCGAATTCTACTGCCGTCGATTGCATAATAAGGATATATACACATTAAATTATTTCTTCATTGTCTGTTTTGATTTTATTTTACCCTTTCTTTAATTAAATTATTTTTTTCATTTCTTTTATTTCCATCAAATTGAATTTTGTATATTTTAGTCGGGATATGTTTTCATAGTTAGCTCCAATATATGAACCTTACATTGAATTACGGCATTTGAAAAATGTTTATTTGAATTTATAGGCCAAGATAAAAGAGCATAAACACCCAAAATTCTCAAGGAACAATATCATTGAATGAAGATGGCGTGTCAAAGGTATTTGGTCACGAAAAAAGAGGTAGAATAAGAGGACCTGGTTTTGGGGTTGCACCAACTCAGTTCGAAGTTCATATGAATAGTTCCAAAAAGTACGTGAATTGGAAAATCAAATTCCTACCTTATAGACTCGATGAAAGAGCTCGCTGATATGTTGGCTGTAAGATATAACCGATTTAATGTATTAACGAGTAATTGCTATGCGCTTAACAACTAATAACAGAATATCAATGGTAAACAAAATGCAGTGGAAGAACCAATGACTTCACGTGGTAATACGCCATAGGTATTTCTTATTATTATTATTTCTTTTTTTCGATGACCAACGGTTACCTTCTTATTTTGTACACCTTCCAAAAGTGTCTTGATGAACCAGTTTTGATCGTTAATGATCATAGCTAGTTAGTGATTTTTCACAAACACATAGTATACTTGCATATGGTGATACTACAATATACATCAAGATTCTGGAAATCATAACCAGTTTTGATTGTTAATAACTAGTTTTTAAATATTAGAATTGTAGTATACTCGCCTATACACGAAGATTCTAGAAATCATCCATGGCGGAAACCAAAGTAGGTAACACCCTGTTGTGATACTGCAATTGCAAATTAGGACCTTGATCCGTTTAATAGTGTTTTTTCCATAAACATATATAATGAAATTTTAATAGTGTTTTTTAACTATTCCTTATTTAGCATATATTTTTTGTCGAAAAATAGGGAAATGTGTTTGTAAAAAATTAAAATAAGAATTTTGGTTTGCTTTTGCTGTTAAAACGTATGCATCACGGTTTTTTCAATGACAGACTCCTAGTATGTGTAATGGAATAAACAAAAACTATGACCTTATTAGCAAACATGCATATAGATTTTGTAATTCCTGTAGTCGTGCTCATTAGTTTTAATACTGTCCTAAATGATGTGAGGATACCGTTAAACATAAAATAAATAAGTTGGACTATACAATTATCGAACCAATCAGTACTAAGATTTTCAACTGTAGGCTTGCAAACAAAGTCGTGCAAAGCTTAGTAAAGAAAAACCACATATTTAACATGCTTGGTAAAGCTCCCTTATTTAGCCAATTCTATTCTTTCCTTAAATGTCATCTCCAATATCTTTAATTTTAAACTTTTTGCAATATACAATAATTTGATATTTAACTATGTAATGAAAAACAATTTTTTTACGTAATCAAATAGTAGGTCAATGGTTGTACTACTAGCAAAGTACACTAGAGGCCATCGTAAATTCAGCAAGTAAACATGTTATGTAAAACATTGTAAATAGAAGACCAGTTAAATATGAACCAGTCTCCTAATGTTAGATTAATATAATTTGTACAAGTAATCAAATGTGCAAACAGTTTTGTTGAAACAAAGCGAAGTAATTTTCTTTTTCTTTGGCACAGGTGTTCAAAATTTATAGTTTTCGATGATTGCATAGAAGTTAAAAACGTTGCAATGGTAGGAAGAATAAATAAATGAATTATTGATCTATGTTGGTAAGAAAGTTAACCCAAAAGCTGCATTTGAAAGTCAATATTAAAGAGAATGCTTTGAACGAGTCACGGAGATATACACAACATTCACACACATGTTTAAAATAATAATACTAAAGAGAATGTTGTACTAAAGAGAATCCTCTGAACAGAAGGAGCCCGAAACCTACAGGGCGTCAGCAAAGGTTCATCCGACCTGCTAGGAATTAACCGATGTAACACCAACACGTCAGAGGAAAAAGAGTATCGGATCAGAGCATAAATATGGTCCATGACCGACACCTAAAAAACGGATCCATAAGTGACGAAGGGGTTACCTCCGTAAGTAACATGGGCATCATTGGAAGCTACCTTCCAGGAAGTCAATTCGGAAGGCTAAACCAAGATTCAAGCAAGAATACAGGCTACTCGTACTAATTCACCTAGTACTTGAACCATCAACGGTTCTAAATCGGCAGATATACACAGAGGGCAGGCCCCTTTAAGTACCCATGATAAAGCCGAAAGCCTACATCTGTAAACTTATGCCAAAGTACCGACACTTAGAGGCATCCACCGAGAAATTCGAAACACCTCCGCAATCCGTCCCGACAACAAACTCCTTTCTACCTTGGGGGGCCCAATTCACCCGGGACCCTCGCTTCGAAGACCGTAACCTGCACCACGAGGATGACTGATAGCCAGATGCCCGAGACCAAGGAAAAAAGCGGCCGACAGGAATCATTCAGGCCAACCAATCTACTGATAGAAGGACCCCGGATTCTCTATAAATATGGCCCCAGGAACTCCATAAAGGGGGATGCACTTTTTGTTTCTCAATTTAGTTCCTTTCTTCTCAAAAGGAGCAAATCATCAATTCTCATAATATATCTGCAAACTATGAATGGAGAATTCCGAGTCACACACATCTTACGATTCGATAATCTTGTTGTGTCATAATGATGAAACAGGGAGTTTACACTAACCTTTCTGATGAGCAGATCAACCAAGGAACCTTGGCGGTAGCGGAAGAGGGCTTGGTGGAAACATGAAGTCCCCTTCTCCTCTCCCTAAGGGTCTGCCATGATTGGCCCATATCCTCATGCTGAGCCTAATGTGTCCCATACATTGATATAAGGAGATCGTCCACGAATTCCTAACCTAATCCCTATCGTGATTCAGGCTCCTCTCTTAGGCAAATCTGACACGGCAGAATCATCGGAGTTAACGAATATTGCGATGCCTTCATACTTGAACTCAAGGGAAACGTTATCCTGTTTTCTTCTTATTGTAGTGCATAATGTCATCGTCATGGCTTACAAGCTCATCAATTCCATGAAGCCTAAAGACATCAAGTTAAATAACTTTCCCAGGGTCAAGTCGAAATACCATCATGCAATACATGTAGTATTCACCCTCGAGAGCAAGGTTAATGGTCGTTAGGTTTAAAAATTATGATGCCCCAAGGAAGGTGATTCAGCTTATAGTCACATGCCTAGGATTATATTCTGGAGACTCCAAGTCATGACGACATTGAATCTCATGAACGCATACATTACATATTGTAATATGGGTGTTAACGAAAAATGTCGTTAACATTTTGGTGCTAGAAGGAGGCCTCAATCTCTGCCTTTAAGATTAATTTGTTTAAATTAATTGGGTGAATTTATTGTTCCATGGTAGGAAACAATGAAGTCGAAGAGATTGGAGGAACGAAACAAAGAGCTGGATCCTAACACCACCATTGAAGGAAATAAGGGCCCAACACTTAACCTAAATAATAACGAGATAGAAGCCACGCCTAATCCACAACAACCACCAGACTCAAACGCCATGGAAGATAGTGTCACAAGAATCTCGGTCTTGGAAAAGCGACATCAAGAAATGCAGGCTCAAGTCAATGTTGTCCAGACACAAAAGTGCTCAAGGCTCACTAGATATAGTCAGAGAGAGATGAATGAATCTCCAAAAAGGAAGGCTCCCATTCAACAGTCAGAAGCAAAAGGGAAGCCTAAAGCAACTTCTTCCAAGAAAAAGAAGTCTCATCTGATGGGAGTAGATCTTCAAGGGAATCAGTGTGAGCAAGAAAAACCTGGGAGCTCCACCTCCAAAGGCTATGATCCCAAATGAGAAAACTAAGACAACGCGGAGGCTTACATCAGAGATGTCACTCAGAAGACCATCAAGGACTTGCTGGGAAGCAAGGGGAAGAGAACCTAGGATGACAAGGTTAATGACAACGAAAGAGTAGCATCGTCCATCGATGAGATTATGAACACCATAAAACCGTCAAGAGTCAAAGTTCCAACCATAAAATAAATGGGAACGACTGACTTCGACGATCATCTGATGGCTTTCGACAGCCAGATGGATCTTTACAACGCTTCCGGAGCCGTCAGGTGCCTCCTCTTCCCGGTGACCTTCCAAGGGGTAGCGGCGAAGTGGTATCGCCAATATAGGGAAAACACCATTTACTCGTGGAAACAATTCTGCTACGAATTCTTCGCACAGTTCTAAATCTGCATAGATCAAACCGTAGACTATATATTCATCGCCAACATCAAACAGAGGCATGGGAAGTCTCTCAGGGACTATCTGAAAAGGTTCAACATCGAAGCCTTAAAGGCCAAGGATATGAATGACCGCGACAAGTTAATCGCCGTACACTCAGGGTTGATTGAGAACACCCCCTTCTGGAAGGATTTATATATCCATGGCTGCAAAGACTTGCAAGATTTCCATTTCCAAGCCGACAAGTTTATCCGAATGGATGAACTGTACTTCATGAAGAGGAAGTTCGGGCCTCGATGGGAAGGAGGAAGGCCGAACTTCAGACGAAAGCACCCGGAAGGGAATCAAAAGAGGTCGAGGTGGGAAGACTTTAACACCAACTCGGTTGCCTTGAACAAGCCCATCTCGTATGTGTATGTTGTTGCTAAAGATAGGGTCAATAACTTCCCCATCTCGTTCAAAGACAAAAATTGCCCTGAACCTCATGATGGTGGTAAATACTGTGAGTTCCATAAAACCAACAGGCACAAGACATACTAGTGCAAGGTATTGGACGGGATTACCCAAAAACTAATCCGAGAGGGACACCTGAAGGAATTTGTTTCAAATAAAGCAGAACCAACTCAACGTGCAGGAGGACAACAGAAGGTCTTGGTAAATAGGATAAGAGTCACTATGGGGGAGAACAACCTAGATTTGGGACCACCCGTAAACCGAATCATTGTGATCCATGGGCGGCCACACCCTGCCGGAAGCTATTCGAAGGCCAAAACCCAATACGTGAAGGAAGCCTTGGAGGGAATCTTTTCCATCCATGAAGAACCACCATTGAAGAGTGCGCGTTATGCCCTCAAAATGCATGACCTCGTGGTCTCTCCGGAAGAAATGAAGAAAGGGGCCTATCACCCATATAACGACCCCCTTATGATAACGGCACAGATAGGGCTTCCAGTCGTTTCTAAAATATTGGTGGATACCGAAAGCGCTGTCAATGTCATCTTCAAGCACGCCTTTGACCAGATAGGAATTTCCGAAAAGAAACTGGAGCATAGCAACGAACCAATTTTCGGATTCAACAACAAGGGGTCAACTCCGCCGTCCTATTACAATGCCTTCTTCGGACGATCGGCTTTAGAGGAGATGGATTCCTTTGTTTCTTCCAAATATCTCATGTTTAAATTTCTAACCAAACAGGGATGGGGTACCATCAGGGGAGAAAACTTTAGCACCTGCGAGTTGTACTTTGCGACAGTTGAAAAATACAAAAGGGAGTATTCTTCATTTGATTCTTCTACCGTTTTTATGCCTTCAGATAAGGTATTCTTACATCCCTCATTCGAAGCTAAGATAAAAATAAAGGCTGACAAATGCACTAGTGGTAGGTACGCTTCCATGAAAAGGAAGAGGAAAAGGTCCGATGAGGTATACTCAACTGAAGAAAGAGAAATCATCACAGATTTGGATTCTAAAGGAGACATCGAAAGGATAAAACCAATAGAAGAAGTAGAAGAAGTAAACGTTGATTCGAAGGGTAAATCGAAGGTCAACAACATAGCGAAAAGGCTAACGGAACCTCTCCGAAGTGACTTAATCCGTTTCCTACAGCTCAACAAAGATGTTTTCGCTTGGACCCATGATTGGTATCGACCCTTCAATTATGAGCCATACCTTAAACATCGACCCTTCAATAACCTTGGTTCGACAAAAGAAGAGGCAATGTAATAGAGACCAGATATAGGCCTTAAAGGAGGAATTCAAAAGGTTAGAAACTAACGGGTTTATCCGAGAGGTCATTTACCTGAAATGGTTAGCCAATCCCGTGCTAGTGAAGAAGTCCAATGAGAAGTGGAGGACGTGTGTTGATTACACGAATTTAAACAAGGCTTGTTTGAAGGATTGTTTCCCTCTCCCGTGGATTGGTCAGTTGGTTGATGCCACGAGTGGACACAAGATACTATCCCTTATGGACGCTTATTCCGGGTACAACTAAATCCCGATGCACAAACCTGATGAGGAACATACAAGCTTTATCACCAATTGGGGAACATTTTGTTATAAAGTAATGCCCTTTGGTTCAAGGAATGCGGGGGCAACATACCAAAGGCTGGTAAACAGGATGTTCCAACAGCAGATAGGGCGCAATATGGAAGTATGTGTGGATGACATGCTAGTGATGTCCACCAAAATAGAGGATCATCTAAAAGATCTGAAAGAAATGTTTGTTGTCTTGAGAAGTTACCAGATGAAGCTAAACCCTCAAAAGTGTTTCTTTGGAGTTCAATTGGGGAAGTTTTTGGGATATGTGGTAAGCGAGCAAGGAATTGAAGCTAGCCCCAACCA
Organism: Allium sativum; assembly: GCA_030737875.1. NCBI lineage: Eukaryota > Viridiplantae > Streptophyta > Magnoliopsida > Asparagales > Amaryllidaceae > Allium > Allium sativum. The sequence goes on along the minus strand of CM060921.1, from coordinate 63,623,038 downwards.
AATACAAGCCATTAAGGACATGGAGGAACCTAAAACCAGCAAGGAAGTCATGAGCCTAAACGGGAAGGTAGCAACGCTCAGCAGGTTCATTTCTAAAGCCACTGATAAATGTGTTCATTTCTTCAATGTCATAAAGAAAAAGATGAATTTTGAATGGAACGAAGAGTGTAGTAAGGCATTCCAGGAATTGAAAGTTTATATAGGAAGGCCTCCGGTTTTGTCCAGTCCCGAGAATGGAGAAAATCTATACATATACATGGTTGTCTCCGAACATGCAGTAAGCTCAGTCCTGATAAGAGAGAATAATAGGACTTAACATCCTATCTATTATGTTAGTCGAAGGCTAAAGGACGCAGAAACCAAATATCCTATCATAGAGAAACTAGCATTTTGCTTAATCCTTACCACACAAAAGCTCAGAGGTTATTTCCAGGCTCACCTTATTAAAGCTTTAACTAGATTCCCGCTCAAACAAGTGTTCAGTAAACCGGAAACCTCAGGGAGGCTATGTAGTGACCCGGATTTTGAGCGGCTTTGGTTATCGACGTAAGCCCGACGTCGATAACCAAAACATCGAAAAATCCCGGTAATTAATGAAAGAAATTAGAAGGTGAGAATAGATAAGATAGAAACTTAGAATAGAAGAAGAAGAAGAACACAACATCAGAGTAACACGAATCTCACAGCGGAACAAATAACATATAATAGATAACATAACTTTGAAATATAACAGTTATGTATACAATAGCACTTATCAGAGTACAACACTTACAACACAGCGGAAATAACTATAGTTATATGATCCAGAAGCCTCCTGCTCCAGCTCTTCAAGTATACCTGTAAATCCTGACTACTTGACTGCCCGTACAAATTTAGGCACCCAAGAGTTTAGGGAAAACAAAATAAAACTCCGGGTCAGTCATGTGACTGGTGTGAATAAACTCAAATCATTTAAACAGGTATATGATATCTCATAATACCACGCCGTGAATACGAAACGGGTTTTTTTCCCTTATGAGAATCCAAATAACTTTTCAAAGCAATATCATTCTGATATTATAATAATGTCTAAGTACAAATAAATATCAATCTAGCAGAAACGCTTGCATCTCACGTTACTACATATATAGTATACAATCAAAATCGCAAGCACGTATTGGATAATGGATTTCCAACTATGACAAGGTATGGAACCACCTTCCGATCAGTGTACTCTAGGAACGATACAATGGAGTTCAACAAGAACATCTTGTAACTCAGCCACACATGACCGACCACTCATTTCTCTTGAGTGTATCGAATGTACATCACCAACGGTTGGGATCAGCAACCGTTCCCGTATATATATGGGACAGCATTGATAGATTTAAGAAACAAATGAAAATTCACTAAATAGCTGATTATACACCCTACTTCGGTGCGACCGACTTAGCCATGCTGCCTGCCCGATTTCTGTCATTTACCGGATGATGAGGCTAGAAGCTACGCTTTATCATTACATCCGATTCACTTCGAATGCTACATTGTCAAATCCATCGAAAATCACTAATTGGCGTCTACAATAGTACATTACGTGTTAGCTAAAGAAGTTTCCTTCTCCGCTTCCACTCTTGGTATAGTTGAAGAAATCAATGTACGTGACCGTCTGGAAATACTATGTCAGACATCCATCTTCATTCACTTAGAAATGTCACATCGTCATACCCGCCAAATCACAAATTGACTTATCCAAAAATAACACGGGTATACAGCTAAGAGAAACGAATTCCTCCGCCACCAAACGTGAATACGTTTGAACAGATCAACTTACGCGATCCATTGGATATACTCTGTCAGACCTTCGTCCATACAAGTTGTCCTGGGACTGGACAAACCGAAGGCACTATTCTGTAAACAGGATAGCCCTTGCATTTTTCTCCGTCTTCAATTATCTTTGACATATATGATTCGCGACGCTTATGCCAATACAGAGTGGTTCTTTGGAAAATAATCCAACCGGTCTCTCCATATTAACAACGTTAAAATGGTCAAAACTTCGATAGTCGGTGAGTTAACTATCAAAGAAAAACAAGTGTGCAACCAACGATATTATTCCCAGATGGAAATTATATCGATCAAACATCATTTAACATTAATCTCTTTAGTTCATTTATTTACTTATCTCCTGTTTCCCTATATTCTAAATTCTTATTTTCTTTTATCAGAAAACATTTCTGATTCTCGTTTGGAAAACATTTCCAAAACTCCTTTACGATCAAACCTTACCATTTCTTAGTTAAGAAGGAAGTCACTCAAGTTGGGGTATAATTACCTCTCAGAACTTAATTGAACAACGTTATAACTTCGAAATGGTCAAAGTTTATCTTTCAATCTTTGACAACTTCTTTACGCCTTTCTCGGATTCAATTTTACTAGTCCACTTCTATATTTAAAACATTGGTTATAACAATAACGTTATAATCCCTACTTTCGAATTATCTAACTTTAATTATAACATCTATTCTTATTAGTGAATAATTAACCTAAAATTTATTTATTTATAAATAAATAAATCTCTATTTAAATACTGGAAAGTATAAGTACTTTCCCGAATTCGATATAATCGAATTTGCCGATTAACTCTCTTCGAGAAATCTCTATTTGATTAACTCTTCTTCGAATAACCTATATCCGATTAACTCCTTCTCGAATAAACGATATTCGATAGTCTCTCTTCGAATAACTAATATTCGATAACTCTTCCTTTTCAAATATCTCATATTTGAAAATCTCATTTCGATTAAACTATAATCGATAACTCCCTTCGATGAAACTAACATCGATAACTCCTTTCGATGAAACTAACATCGATAACTCCTTTCGATGAAACTAACATCGATAACTCCTTTCGATGAAACTAACATCGATAACTTCAACTCGACGAACTTAACTCGACTAACTTAACTTGACTCGACTAACTCGACTTACTTGGTTCGACCAATTCGATTCGATTAACTAGGCTCGACTAACTTGACTAACTTAACTCGACTTACTTGGTTCGACCAATTCGATTTGATTAACTAGGCTTGACTAACTTGACTAACTTGGTCGAACCACCCGATCAACCCAACTTATTTAACTTAACTTATTTCTCAACTCGATCAACTCGATCAACTCGATTTACTCCTATCGAATAACTAATATTCGATTAAACTCCATTCGCTTGACTCTAGATCGCAGCGATCACAATGGTTACGCCTGACTTCCTCAGGAAACATCCGACCGCCGTAGGCTATTTACAGCCCTGCGAATTACGCTAGCAGTCGTACAAGATGGCAACTTACCCTGAATACTATGTTTGACTAACTCTGTCCCAAATAACTATATTTGATTAACTCTAGTTCGTTTTAACTCTAATCGATTAACTCTAACTAATTAACTCCAACTGGTTAACTCTATTTGATTAACTCTAACTGGTTAACTCTAACTGATTAACTCTAATTGGTTAACTCTAACTGATTAACTCTAACTGGTTAACTCTAACTAATTAACTCTAACTGATTAACTCTAACTGGTTAATTCTAACTGGTTAACTCTAACTGGTTAACTCTAACTGGTTAACTCTAACTGATTAACTCTAACTGATTAACTCTAACTGGTTAACTCTAACTGATTAACTCTAACTGGTTAACTCTAACTGGTTAACTCTAACTGATTAACTCTATTTGACTAACTCGACTTAACTAACCCCTTTCGAATAACATATTCGATTAACTAACTTTCGAATACCATATTCGATTAACTAACTTCGATTACAATATTCGATTTACTTACTTCAAATACCATATTCGATTTACTTTATTCACTTTATAAAGATTTCCTTTTTAACAACGTTTTATTCATTTGAAAGATTTACTTTTAAATAACGGTTCTACACTTTAAAAATGATTTCCTTTTTATAATGTTCCCTTTTCAATTCTATTTGTAAATGGTTTACAAATATTCCCTTTTCAAATTTATTCTTGAAATATTCTAACTCCTTAAATTCCCGGGAAAATTCGCCATAACCTCCTTTGTATTGGGAGCATCGGGAAAAATCCCCAAACCCGCCACACAGGCCCTTCCGTTCAAAAGAAATGTTTGGAATTTATTTCCTTTTCAAATATCTCCTATTTATAGATATTCCAATTTATAAATATCTCTTATTTATAAATATTTCCATTTTTTAAATATTCTATTTTCAATATCACCTTGAAAATCCCCTTTTCAACATTCGGTATGTTATGGTATTCAATCATATCAAATCACGATGTTCAATATCATCTAAGCACATATAATCGCCCACAGATTTTATATCACATCATATAACAATATATGAAAAATAATAAAATAACTGTTGAGGAATCCAGTCGGATTCCTCCAACCTGTTTCCCTGCATCACAGATGTTAGACAATATAGATAACATCACTTTCAGTTCCATATGATATATCCTGTTAAACAGAATCAATATAGAAATTTAACTAACTGACTAGCAGTTCAATCAAACAATCAACACACAGTAAATCCGACAAATTTCTAACAGTTCTAAAGATACAACATGAAATTTTAAACTGTTTAGAGTTGGTGAGATTTACTCACATTGGACTGTTATCGTTAAAAACGATTAACTGTCTTTGATTTAGACGGACAATTTATTTCGCCATAAATTGTAACTAGCTCGGATTCACTCCCAGTTAGCTCCATTGTGAAGTTCTCGTCCATACGGTCCCAACACAACTTACGGTTCGTCAATCTGATATCGTACGACCAAGATATGAATTTACGAAGTTCGTACACTATTTTAATTATATAAACATGGATTTAAAATAAACATTGGGCTTTAACCTTGCATCTCATGGCCCAACTCCCCTCACAGCCCAAACCCGCTTCTAATTCTTCCCCGTTTTCATTGCCCGTGACCTCCTTCCATTGACTATGCCATTTCAGCTCGTTAATCCTCCACTTTCCTACTCGTTTCACCACAAATCTCAAATCGGAAATCACTGTCATACTCCTCGTTAAATTCTCCACCAAATCCTCACCCTAAAATCCCGCTCGAACCACCCCTGTAGGAAGCGACATCGAGCTACCTATAGCTGAACTAGAACCGCACGACACCAAGTATCACCGGAATCCACCATCCCTTGCGTACACACTCCAAACAACCTCGCAAACACCATCCTACTCTCAGTTCTTGCATTCGATGCTCATATCTCCGGATACATGGAACCCTAGATCTAGGAAACCAACGCTGTACAAAAACCGCTTCGACAAAGATGATGTCGAGCTTAAAACTAACCCCACTGCATCGAAGAGCAGCTCACCAGCAACTCGAACATTTGTATATTAGGGTTTGTAGATTTTTGTTTGCTTTCTTTTGGATTTTGTTTTGTATTTGGAAGACTGAAAATGGTTTTTGCTGTGTAAATTTGTGGCGGCTCAGTTTATTGTCTGTTGACTTTTAGAATTAGGATTTAAGGTTAAGAGGGGGGTTATTTATAAGGGTTGGGATTTTAGATATTTTATTTTGATTATTAAATTAATTTATAATCAACTGCAGTTTTATATCGTCCCTTTAAAATTTCTGAAATCACACACTATATTCAAAAATCATGAAACTGGACATGTAGCTAGAGCTCGACATTATGGTCCCAACGAAACTGGTTTCGTCGAATTCCGACTCCGTATGCTCACACAGCGTATTTTTAACCGTCGAAATACTGACTGTTTCTCACCCTAAAAATCCGTACGGCCACACAGTGACTCTAAAAATCACGGAAACTGACATCTAGCAATAATTTGACATTGCGGATCTAACAAAATTAGTTTCGTCGAATTCCGACTTCGTTTGCAAAACCGACTATTTTTAAAGCTCTAAATAGTCTATTTAAATATATAAATATATTTAAATATAATTAAATTAAATATTTAAAATTAAATATTATCGTATATCTTCACATATGATATCGTACAGCTCCAGAATATCATATCAGAATATACAGTTTGATATTTCAGATTCCAGATTATCCCGATATTCAGTTTATACTGAAAATCCATTTATAACGTATATAAAGCGTCACAAATTATAAAGGAATTCCACAACGACTTTTCTGAAATTTGATTTGGACGTAAATCAAAATCTACACGACGAAATCCCGATTTTTCTCTTCCACTAGAAAAATATACTCCACCAGCTCCAAACGTTTCTTGTTTCACTGAAATCCGGCTTAAAACGAATCATGTACATTCAGTTGAAGTTCGAATCGCCAATTAGCGAACTGCCGTGTCGTTTCAAGCTCTATTTTAATTATATTATAATTATACGTTCAAACTGTCGTCGATTGAATATAATCGTTATTATATTTCGAATCGAAACTCCACCAAATCTCGTATGCTATTCAATTCACACGATATTGTGAATTTCACTTTTTCTGACTATTTCGACATTATAATATATTTTATTTTATTATAATTATTAATTAAATATTAAATATTATTTAATTCACGTTCTCGATATCGATAAATTGGTATTTAATAATTAAATAAATAAATTATTCAACAGCTAAAAATGCGGGTTACTACAATCTTACCCCCTTAATAAAATTTCGTCCTCGAAATTGCTAAGCTAGGGGATGACCCTATCTTCTGGGTAAAAATTTATCTGTTTACCTCTTGTCTCCGGTTTCAACTGAACCAATTAATATCGACTAAAATATTAGTTTATTCCGACTAAATAAATTTTCAAAAATTTTCTAACACCTTAACTTTTCGAAAATTTTTGCCAGCACCTCCTTTGTACTGGTCAATATCTCAAACTCCAACTTGCCTCTCTGGGCCTTCTTTAACCCAAAAGAAAATCAAACAGCCAAGCGGCTTGCCAATTCGGCTCATAAATCTCATATCCATATATAATATAAACTGGTACCTTTTTGTCGGGAATATCAACTCTATCACTTCCATATGCTATCAACTCAGCATATACCAGTGTTATTTCCATCAAATTCCAATCAGTTCATATCCTCAAAACCAAATCGAATTTCATTCGAACCCGAATATCAAATTTCAAATTCTTAACTCATCAACCCAATTCCATAACAGATTATTCTCTAATCCAATTCAATTCTATTTAACTCAGTTCAAGTTAATATTTCAATTTGTTTCTACTATCTTATTCCATTTAACTTCATAAGTTAAAATTAAATTCCGAAACTTAATTTCCTGGGTCTATTTCAAATCAATTTGAAATTACAATGCCAATTCAAAACCTTTGGATTTCTAAACAACTTGTTTTCTCAAAATATTTCAAAAACAAAACCTTTGGTAGTAATCCGTCACTTAGAAACTCGAAAATGAACACTGATGATGTCACGATTCATCATCAGAATATATTTTCCAGCTATCAAAGTGAGTTCAATACTATATCACTATCAGTTTGAAAAACATTTTCAAAATCTCCCAGGAACTTAAAATTTCCTTATTTTAATTCCAAATCTGATTTAAAATTCCAGATTTATTTCATCTTATTTCATATACTTTACTTATATGAATTCTGATTAGTCATTTAAAATCATTTTACCTTTTTATAATCTTACTCGATTATAATAACAACCAACACAACCAATATACTGTATCAAATATATTCCATTTACCCTCTTTCAAAACATACAATGACGGTTCATCGTATTCGAGTGTTTAGTAACCCCTATCGATACAGTGGATCAAACCGATCGACCAGAATTCACAAACAACTCAACCAATAAAACTCCACAATATAAAATCATTTTATATTAACTAACAAATACGTTCACTCATATATATACACTCAAACTCAGTCTAGGATATTACTAATCCCATCTCTACTGAATCACGCCACAGAGCCAAGGTAATAACTAAACCAATGCTCTGATACCAACTGTAGTGACCCGGATTTTGAGCGGCTTTGGTTATCGACGTAAGCCCGACGTCGATAACCAAAACATCGAAAAATCCCGGTAATTAATGAAAGAAATTAGAAGGTGAGAATAGATAAGATAGAAACTTAGAATAGAAGAAGAAGAAGAACACAACATCAGAGTAACACGAATCTCACAGCGGAACAAATAACATATAATAGATAACATGACTTTGAAATATAACAGTTATGTATACAATAGCACTTATCAGAGTACAGCACTTACAACACAGCGGAAATAACTATAGCTATATGATCCAGAAGCCTCCTGCTCCAGCTCTTCAAGTATACCTGTAAATCCTGACTACTTGACTGCCCGTACAAATTTAGGCACCCAAGAGTTTAGGGAAAACAAAATAAAACTCTGGGTCAGTCATGTGACTGATGTGAATAAACTCAAATCATTTAAACAGGTATATGATATCTCATAAGACCACGCCGTGAATACGGAACGGGTTTTTTTCCCTTATGAGAATCCAAATAACTTTTCAAAGCAATATCATTCTGATATTATAATAATGTCTAAGTACAAATAAATATCAATCTAGCAGAAACGCTTGCATCTCACGTTACTACATATATAGTACACAATCAAAATCGCAAGCACGTATTGGATAATGGATTTCCAACTATGACAAGGTATGGAACCACCTTCCAATCAGTGTACTCTAGGAACGATACAATGGAGTTCAACAAGAACATCTTGTAACTCAGCCACACATGACCGACCACTCATTTCGCTTGAGTGTATCGAATGTACATCACCAATGGTTGGGATCAGCAACCGTTCCCGTATATATATGGGACAGCATTGATAGATTTAAGAAACAAATGAAAATTAACTAGATAGGTGATTATACACCCTACTTCGGTGCGACCGACTTAGCCATGTTGCCTGCCCGATTTCTGTCATTTACCGGATGATGAGGCTAGAAGCTACGCTTTATCATTACATCAGATTCACTTCGAATGCTACATTGTCAAATCCATCGAAAATCACTAATTGGCGTCTACAACAGTACATTACGTGTTAGCTAAAGAAGTTTCCTTCTCCGCTTCCACTCTTGGTATAGTTGAAGAAATCAATGTACGTGACCGTCTGGAAATACTATGTCAGACATCCATCTTCATTCACTTAGAAATGTCACATCGTCCTACCCGCCAAATCACAAATTGACTTATCCAAAAATAACACGGGTATACAGCTAAGAGAAACGAATTCCTCTGCCACCAAACGTGAATACGTTTGAACAGATCAACTTACGTGATCCATTGGATATACTCTGTCAGACCTTCGTCCATACAAGTTGTCCTGGGACTGGACAAACCGAAGGCACTATTCTGTAAACAGGATAACCCTTGCATTTTTCTCCGTCTTCAATTATCTTTGACATATATGATTCGCGACGCTTATGCCAATACAGAGTGGTTCTTTGGAAAATAGTCCAACCGGTCTCTCCATATTAACAACATTAAAATGGTCAAAACTTCGATAGTCGGTGAGTTAACTATCAAAGAAAAACAAGTGTGCAACCAACGATATTATTCCCAGATGGAAATTATATCGATCAAACATCATTTAACATTAATCTCTTTAGTTCATTTATTTACTTATCTCCTGTTTCCCTATATTCTACTTATTTTCTTTTATCAGAAAACATTTCTGATTCTCGTTTGGAAAACATTTCCAAAACTCCTTTACGATCAAACCTTACCATTTCTTAGTTAAGAAGGAAGTCACTCAAGTTGGGGTATAATTACCTCTCAGACCTTAACTGAACAACGTTATAACTTCGAAATTGTCAAAGTTTATCTTTTAATCTTTAACAACTTCTTTACGCCTTTCTCGGATTCAATTTTACTAGTCCACTTCTATATTTAAAACTTTGGTTATAACAATAACGTTATAATCCCTACTTTCGAATTATCTAACTTTAATTATAACATCTATTCTTATTAGTGAATAATTAACCTAAAATTTATTTATTTATAAATAAATAAATCTCTATTTAAATACTGGAAAGTATAAGTACTTTCCCGAATTCGATATAATCGAATTTGCCGATTAACTCTTTTCGAGAAATCTCTATTTGGTTAACTCTTCTTCGAATAACCTATATCCGATTAACTCCTTCTCGAATAAACGATATTCGATAGTCTCTCTTCGAATAACTAATATTCGATAACTCTTCCTTTTCAAATATCTCATATTTGAAAATCTCACTTCGATTAAACTATAATCGATAACTCCCTTCGATGAAACTAACATCGATAACTCCTTTCGATGAAACTAACATCGATAACTCCTTTCGATGAAACTAACATCGATAACTCCTTTCGATGAAACTAACATCGATAACCTCAACTCGACAAACTTAACTCGACTAACTTAACTTGACTCGACTAACTCGACTTACTTGGTTCGACCAATTCGATTCGATTAACTAAGCTCGACTAACTTGACTAACTTAACTCGACTTACTTGGTTCGACCAATTCGATTTGATTAACTAGGCTTGACTAACTTGACTAACTTGGTCGAACCACCCGATCAACCCAACTTATTTAACTTAACTTATTTCTCAACTCGATCAACTCGATTTACTCCTATCGAATAACTAATATTCGATTAAACTCCATTCGCTTGACTCTAGATCGCAGCGATCACAAAGGTTACGCCTGACTTCCTCAGGAAACATCCGACCGCCGTAGGCTATTTACAGCCCTGCGAATTACGCTAGCAGTCGTACAAGATGGCAACTTACCCTGAATACTATGTTTGACTAACTCTGTCCCAAATAACTATATTTGATTAACTCTAGTTCGTTTTAACTCTAATCGATTAACTCTAACTAATTAACTCCAACTGGTTAACTCTATTTGATTAACTCTAACTGGTTAACTCTAACTGATTAACTCTAACTGGTTAACTCTAACTGATTAACTCTAACTGATTAACTCTAACTGATTAACTCTAACTGATTAACTCTAACGGGTTAACTCTAACTGATTAACTCTAACTGGTTAACTCTAACTGGTTAACTCTAACTGATTAACTCTAACTGGTTAACTCTAACTGATTAACTCTAACTGGTTAACTCTAACTGGTTAACTCTAACTGGTTAACTCTAACTGATTAACTCTATTTGACTAACTCGACTTAACTAACCCCTTTCGAATAACATATTCGATTAACTAACTTTCGAATACCATATTCGATTAACTAACTTCGATTACCATATTCGATTTACTTAATTCGAATACCATATTCGATTTACTTACTTCGAATACCATATTCAATTTACTTTATTCACTATATAAAGATTTCCTTTTTAACAACGTTTTATTCATTTGAAAAGATTTACTTTTAAATAACGGTTCTACACTTTAAAAATGATTTCCTTTTTATAATGTTCCCTTTTCAATTCTATTTGTAAATGGTTTACAAATATTCCCTTTTCAAATTTATTCTTGAAATATTCTAACTCCTTAAATTCCCGGGAAAATTCGCCATAACCTCCTTTGTATTGGGAGCATCGGGAAAAATCCCCAAACCCGCCACACAGGCCCTTCCGTTCAAAAGAAATGTTTGGAATTTATTTCCTTTTCAAATATCTCCTATTTATAGATATTCCAATTTATAAATATCTCTTATTTATAAATATTTCCATTTTTTAAATATTCTATTTTCAATATCACCTTGAAAATCCCCTTTTCAACATTCGGTATGTTATGGTATTCAATCATATCAAATCACGATGTTCAATATCATCTAAGCACATATAATCGCCCACAGATTTTATATCACATCATATAACAATATATGAAAAATAATAAAATAACTGTTGAGGAATCCAGTCGGATTCCTCCAACCTGTTTCCCTGCATCACAGATGTTAGACAATATAGATAACATCACTTTCAGTTCCATATGATATATCCTGTTAAACAGAATCAATATAGAAATTTAACTAACTGACTAGCAGTTCAATCAAACAATCAACACACAGTAAATCCGACAAATTTCTAACAGTTCTAAAGATACAACATGGAATTTTAAACTGTTTAGAGTTGGTGAGATTTACTCACATTGGACTGTTATCGTTAAAAACGATTAACTGTCTTTGATTTAGATGGAGAATTTATTTCGCCATAAATTGTAACTAGCTCGGATTCACTCCCAGTCCGCTCCATTGTGAAGTTCTCGTCCATACGGTCCCAACACAACTTACGGTTCGTCAATCTGATATCGTACGACCAAGATATGAATTTACGAAGTTCGTACACTATTTTAATTATATAAACATGGATTTAAAATAAACATTGGGCTTTAACCTTGCATCTCATGGCCCAACTCCCCTCACAGCCCAAACCCGCTTCTAATTCTTCCCCGTTTTCATTGCCCGTGACCTCCTTCCTTCGACTATGCCATTTCAGCTCGTTAATCCTCCACGTTCCTACTCGTTTCACCACAAATCTCAAATCGGAAATCACTGTCATACTCCTCGTTAAATTCTCCACCAATTCCTCACCCCAAAATCCCGCTCGAACCACCCCTGTAGGAAGCGACATCGAGCTACCTGTAGCTGAACTGGAACCGCGCGACACCAAGTATCACCGGAATCCACCATCCCTTGCGTACACACTCCAAACAACCTCGCAAACACCATCCTACTCTCAGTTCTTGCATTCGATGCTCATATCTCCGGATACATGGAACCCTAGATCTAGGAAACCAACGCTGTACAAAAACCGCTTCGACAAAGATGATGTCGAGCTTAAAACTAACCCCACTGCATCGAAGAGCAGCTCACCAGCAACTCGAACATTTGTATATTAAGGTTTGTAGATTTTTGTTTGCTTTCTTTTGGATTTTGTTTTGTATTTGGAAGACTAAAAATGGTTTTTGCTGTGTAAATTTGTGGCGGCTCAGTTTATTGTCTGTTGACTTTTAGAATTAGGTTTTAAGGTTAAGAGGGGGGTTATTTATAAGGGTTGGGATTTTAGATATTTTATTTTGATTATTAAATTAATTTATAATCAACTGCAGTTTTATATCGTCCCTTTAAAATTTCTGAAATCACACACTATATTCAAAAATCATGAAACTGGACATGTAGCTAGACCTCGACATTATGGTCCCAACGAAACTGGTTTCGTCGAATTCCGACTCCGTATGCTCACACAGCGTATTTTTAACCATCGAAATACTGACTGTTTCTCACTCTAAAAATCCGTACGGCCACACAGTGACTCTAAATATCACGGAAACTGACATCTAGCAATAATTTGACATTGTGAATCTAACAAAATTAGTTTCGTCGAATTCCGACTTCGTTTGCAAAACCGACTATTTATAAAGCTCTAAATAGTCTATTTAAATATATAAATATATTTAAATATAATTAAATTAAATATTTAAAATTAAATATTATCGTATATCTTCACATATGATATCGTACAGCTCCAGAATATCATATCAGAATATACAGTTTGATATTTCAGATTCCAGATTATCCCGATATTCAGTTTATACTGAAAATCCATTTATAACGTATATAAAGCGTCGCAAATTATAAAGGAATTCCACAGCGACTTTTCTGAAATTTGATTTGGACGTAAATCAAAATCTACACGACGAAATCCCGATTTTTCTCTTCCACTAGAAAAATATACTCCACCAGCTCCAAACGTTTCTTGTTTCACTGAAATCCGGCTTAAAACGAATCTTGTACATTCAGTTGAAGTTCGAATCGCCAATTAGCGAACTGCCGTGTCGTTTCAAGCTCTATTTTAATTATATTATAATTATACGTTCAAACTGTCGTCGATTGAATATAATCGTTATTATATTTCGAATCGAAACTCCTCCAAATCTCGTATGCTATTCAATTCACACGATATTGTGAATTTCACTATTTCTGACTATTTCGACATTATAATATATTTTATTATATTATAATTATTAATTAAATATTCAATATTATTTAATTCACGTTCTCGATATCGATAAATTGGTATTTAATAATTAAATAAATAAATTATTCAACAGCTAAAAATGCGGGTTACTACAGGCTAATTAAATGGGGTATTGTGCTTAGCCAATACGAAACTGAGTTCCACCCATGGGCAGCAATCAAAGGACAAGCTCTCGCAGATTTCGTGAACGAATGCACAAACTTCATTTCAGAACAATCGATTAAAGAAAATGACTTAAAGACCAAATGGCATCTCTTTGTAGATGGAGCTTCCAATGAGCAGGGAGCAAGGGAGGGTTACGCTATAATCACCCCTGACGGACACTGCTTGCACTACGCCATAAAGTTAGGGTTCCCGGCAACCAACAATGTGGCTGAGTACGAATCCATGATAGCTGTTTGAATCTAGCACTATAGTTGAAGATACTGAGGATAGAAATCTTTAGTGATTCGAAACTAATGGTAAACCAAATAAAACAAACATATCAAACCAAGGACAAGCGGCTCATCCTATACATGAAGAGAGTATTAAAGATGTTTTCCCTATTTGAGGACTTCTCAGTTCATCAAATACCCTGCGGGGAGAATACCTAAGCGAATTCGCTAGTCAAATTAGCCAACTCCCGAGGAGTCCCCGGAACATGAATAGCGCCAGTGGGGTATCAGGAAATGCCCAGTATCGAACAGGAAGAATCGAAAATGGGAAAAGAGTTATTAGTTTTGACCAGATCCAAGCCTTAAGAAGGGGACACAGAGAAGACCAAGAAGGAAACTCCGAGAGGCAATCCCCCATAACGAAAACACACCACCAATAAGAAACAATGTGGATGACTCCCATAGTGGACTACCTCTGAAGAGGGACGTTACCCCTTAGTAAGAAAGACACCAGAAAGATAAAACACCAAGCTCCCACATTCATGATCATAGACGTCGTACTTTATAAAAAGGGACATTCACTTCCTTATTTAAGGTGTGTAAGTTTCGAAGATGGACTTAGCCTATTAAAAGAAGCTCACGAAGGAGGGTGCGAGGACCATTCCAGTGGGGTTAAGCTAGCCAAAAGGGTCATGCAACAAGGTTATTATTTGTCGCGGATGGTTAGTCAAGCAGTTGAGTACGTCAAGAGATGCGATAAATGTCAGAAATACTCAAAGGTGCCATGACTTCCTCCTAGTGACCTGACCACTATATCGAGCCCCTAGCCTTTCGATATATGGGGGATTGATTTAATTGGGCCATTACCACTCGCCAAGGGCGGAGCTAAATATGCCGTAGTAGATATCAACTACTTCACCAAGTGGTGGAGGCAGAACCCCTTCCGACTATTACATCCAAAAATGTATTAAGATTCGTAATAAAAAATATCATTACCCGCTTCGTAATCTGTAACAACCCTAAATTTCGGGGCAAATTTAAAATTTATTTTAAGTTATTTTAATGAGCTTTGGTTGTTTAAAATAATTTATTTTAAATTAGTAAGAATTAAAATTTTATTTTATTTGAAGTAAAGAAAGATATATGTTAGTAAATATAAAAGTGCAAAAAAAAAAAAAAAACATTATTTTTTTAACATTGCTAGAAATTAATTACTAAAAGAGAAAAGAAAACATATATTTAAGATATGTCAAAAATATCCTTTTTAATGTAAATACGGGGCGTGAACAATTCACATGTAATAAAATATATGGATTATTTATTTAAATTCTTAATGTTAACGTTTTGCTAATAGAGAATATTTTAACTTTATATGTAGTTTAGTTCTAAATAAAGAAATAATGGGTGAAATAAATTCGTGAATTTAGCGTTGACATTGGCATTTAATTTACGGTGTAACGGTGAAATAAATTCTTCCCTTCCTTATTTTTAGCACATGCATCCATGTTACATTATTCATATATATGAACATAAATTAAATGAATTTATACATAGAAATTTTATGCTAATCAGGTATTGTTTCAATTTAAAATATATATTTATGTATTGGTAATGAATGTTGAAAACTGGAAACAAAATGTTAGAAATAAACAAGTAAAAGAAAATTAAGAAAAAGGGGGATATCAATTCTTTGTTTGGCTGGAAATTGATTACATTTATTGCACCAACCTTAGTTTATATTGTTGTTCTGAATGATCTGCATATAAACATTTTCTTCTAAATGCTCAATTAATTCTCTAATTGATGTTTATATAAAATTTCCGTTTTCACCTCCTACTATTTATTGTCATTTTTATTTCAAATTTAAATGAAAAGGGGTTTCAATTCTTTAAGTTTGCATATATATATTAAGAAAGGAAATTTTATCATTGTTCTAAATTTGAGATTCACAGTGGAGGGAAAGTTTTTCTACCTCATTAATAATTTTGAGTTTGAATTTCAAAAGACTTTTGAAGAATAAATGATAACATTGAGAAACCAATTAAGGGAGAAGTGAATGCCAATGGATTTTTGCATAAATTCATGCGCATGCCTTTTCAGCATCAGGAAAGACAAATACATTTAACATAAATATGCATTCAATTCTTCCCTTTTAGTCTCTTTTTCTTCGTAACTTGCTTTTGAAATTTAAATGAGAAATTAATATGCTACCTCGTGCCTAGTCAGCTAATCAATTTCTTTCATAACCTACCATATGTTAAGAGACATCAGTGAGAAATTAATCACGTATTTTTCTCATTCTTTTTCCTCTTCTGAGCAATTGTTTTTTTTATTTTAGATCTTATTCTTCTTCTCCACATAAAGGAAAAAATATATATCAATATATATAAATCTAAATTTCTTTCTTCTTCATCTGCCTACTCTTCCCTAAACTCCATGGCCGAAAATACACCAAACTAAATCACCAATCTCTCCCAAATCTTTCTAGAATTAAGCATGAATTCGAAACCAAAATGGAAGAGCATCCTTCCCTCTTCAATCTCATACGGAGATGATGAAGTTTCATGAAGCAGCCTTCGCGAATTCGTGACCTGAAGCTGTCATGCTCGCACGCAAATTGAAAATGGTGGGGCCCATCAAGCGATCCACGGTGGCCGGCGTCGGAGGCTGCCTCGAAGGGCGACGGAGCGGTGAGCTTTGATCGGCGTCACGGTGGTTGTGGGCGGAGCGGCGGTGGAGGATTTCTGATGAAGCGTGGGTTCGATTATTTACAGTATCCAAGAAGAAGGTTTAAGATCTAATTAAGGGATAATCAAATGATAATTTTATTATTTAATTGTAAAATGTTAAAAAACTTCATATCTCGTGCAAATTGAAATAGAATTAAATAAGCCAAGCACCGTTGGAATCGTGTCGAAAAGTACTACATGATGGAACAGACTTGAACCAATTCTGAGCAAGTCAAGATTTGGGGAAAATCTCAGATCTGAACAAATAATAATGTGAGAATTCTATTTTTAATTTATAAATTATTTATTTATTTATTTTATTTTGAAGTTTATATTCATTCTATGGTGTTATTTATATATTCATTGAAGTGTTGTTCTTGTTGTATTGAGATAAATCACTGAATGGAAATGGTGTGTATCATGTTGGTGGTGAAATGGATGAAAACAAAATATATCGTTTTGTTGTGACATTTAGGATTGAAAACAAAAATATATCATTTTTGTTATGACCAAATAGTGAAACAAAATTATCAATCTTGTTGAAACTAAAAGTTGAAAACAAAAGATATTATTTTTATTATTTTTTCGGATTAGGTTTATTGACGAACAAAAGTTCTCATTTTGCTTTTTCTTTGCTGAAATAGAAATGTACAAAATGTACATCTTGGTTTAAAATGTCACATTGGTATAAAAATTTGCATTTTAGTTTAAAATGTTGCATTAGTATGAAATCGACATTTTGGTTTAAAAATGTTAACATTAGAACATTTTGATTAGGAAATGTCCATTTGATTAAAAATCACTTTTTGTTAGAAAATGCGCATTTAGATTAAAATACCGCTTTTGTTAAAATATTCATTTAGAATAGAAAACACTGCTTTAGTTAAAAATGAACATTTAGATAAAAACATTGCATTTGGTTAAAATGGACATTTAGATTAATACACCGCTTTTGTCAAAGTGTTTATTTAGGATGAAAACATTGTTTTGGTTAAAAGTGTTATATAGAATAACATATTTTATGTTAACATATGATTTGTAATAGAATTAACATATTTTTTCAAATATGATTTGTAATAGAATTAACATATTTTTGTCAAATATGATTTGTAATAGAATTAACATATTTTGTCAAATATGATTTGTAATAGAATTAACATATTTTGTCAAATATGATTTGTAATAGAATTAACATATTTTGTCAAATATGATTTGTAATAGAATTAACGTATTTTGTCAAATATGATTTGTAATAGAATTAACGTATTTTGTCAAATATGATTTGCAATAGAATTAACATATTTTGTCAAATATGATTTGTAAGAGAATTAGCATATTTTGTCAAATATGATTAGTAGAATAGAGTTAACATATTTTGTCAAATATGATTAGTAAAATAGATTTAACATATTTTGTTAAATGAAGAAGATTAACAAATTTAACATATTTTGTTAAATAAGAAAGATTAACATTTTTAACATATTTTGTTAAATGAAAAAGATTGACATTTTTATCATATTTTGTTAAATGAATTAAAGGAAACATTTTTACCACTTTGGAAAGAATGAAGTAATTCATTCATTTTTATCACTTTGAAAAAGGAATGAATTAAGAGAAACATTTTGGCACTTTGAAACAGAGTTGATCAAAATCATTATTTTGTTTATATTAAGAAAGAATAAATAAAAATCATATTTTTTGTTCGCATTAAGAAAGAATAAACAAAAATCATATTTTTTGTTTGCATTAAGAAAGAATGAACAAAAATCATATTTTTTGTTCGCATTAAGAAAGAATAAATAAAAATCATATTTTTTCGTTCGCATTAAGAAAGAATGAATAAAAATCATATTTTTTGTTCGCATTAAGAAAGAATAAATAAAAATCATATTTTTTTGTTCGCATTAAGAAAGAATGAACAAAAATCATATTTTTTGTTCGCATTAAGAAAGAATGAACAAAAATCATATATTTTGTTCGCATTAAGAAAGAATAGATAAAAATCATATTTTTGTTCGCATTAAGAAAGAACGAACAAAAATCATATTTTTTGTTCGCATTAAGAAAGAATGAACAAAAATCATATTTTTTGTTCGCATTAAGAAAGAATAAATAAAAATCATATTTTTGTTCGCATTAAGAAAGAATAAATAAAAATCATATTTTTGTTTGCATTAAGAAAGTATAAACAAAATCTCATTTTGTTTGTATTACAAGTTAAGAAACATTATCATGTTTGGTTTACATAAAAAGGACTCGACAATATCACATTTTGTTTACAAAAGAAGAATTAGACAAATTATCACATTTTGTTTACAATAAGAAGAAATGAAAATGTATGTTTTATACATTAAAAAGGAAGAATTGAAAATGTATACTTTTTATACATTAAAAAGTATGAAGTAGGATAAAGAGACATTTTTGTCACTTGGAAAAAATTAGAATAAAGAGACATTTTTGTCACTTGAAAAGAATTAGAATAAAGAGGCAATTTTTGTCACTTTAAAAAGAATTGAAATATATGTCTGTGAGGTTGGTGTGTTTAATTATAATGTTGAGTATATTCAAAACTGAATAGTACACTTCCATTTACAAGTTACCGGACTTGTTTATGTGATTGGGACGATAATTTTCACACATCGCCCAAGTGCACAGATGATTTATTATTTGTTTGATTGGATGAAACCCCACACGGGTGTTGGGATGGAAATTGACATACACTAATCCCAATATTTAATTGTATGTCTATCGATAGATCGACAGACTGCGATGAGCGTTATTATTTCATTTTTAATGCTCACACAGTTGTATATTGCACTCTGGATGTGGATGGATGTTTGATAATCATTTATTTTCCTTGTTATATACATTCAATGTATGAAATCCATATAACTAAAGTTATATGGTGACTGATTGAGTCGCATTCCAATAAAGGATTTCTTTTATATAAAGAATATTTTTTTAAATAAAGAATATTTGGAATAAAGAATATTATAGTACAAATAACTTTTAAAATAAAGAATGCTGTTTTATAAAGAATATTTTATATAGAAAATCTTTTCATACAAAGAATATTTTATAATGAATATTTTAAAGAATATGTAACAAAAGATAAAGGATATTCCTTTGAATAAACTGGTTAGTAACTAGAATGAATTTATTAAATTAAAATTTAATAGAATTTTCCATTTGAAAAACATTTATTTGGAATTGCTTAAATAAATTGATTTTGTGAACTATGTTTCTTAAACGACATTTGTTCTTTGACTCAAATTAACATTTAAAAGTGATTTAGAATTTATAAATCTTTTTATTAAGATTTAAAAAGAATTTTCTAAAGTCATGTTTTCCAATTTAATATATATTGAATTGGAATTGAATAGAAATTCGATTCGATAATAATCGAGATAGGATTCTGTAAAAGAAGACTGTTACTATATATGGAATTTAAAAGGCTTGGCCGTTATTCCATTTATATTATTGGTCCGATACAGAAATTTATACCGATTATTTATTGACTTGATTTCTGTGAAAATTCCATAATTAATGGAACATGATTTTGGGTTTATCGTGAACAATGTTTTAAATGACATTGATTCTCTAACCCGATTAAAGATAAGATTTATTTCTTAAATTTGAATAATCATTTAATAATGATTTTGATATTAAAACCCAATTTTAATAAATCTTTAAAATGAAGATTAAAGAATATTTTAAAGGAATTTATCTTTGATAAAATTTATGGGAACCTTTCCCCTAATAATATGAATATTCTATTTAAAAGAATATTCTGAAATGGAATGAGGCGTTGGATGTTTCATAGCACTTGATTTTTTTTAAATTACGCTAGTTATTCGGAAAGACCGGGTTTAACCCATTCCGAATAATCATTACGACGATGAAGAGTCGAAGATGAAGGCAGTGTTGAAGACCGGCGGTTTTCACATCGATGGATGTATTGCTACGGAGGTCCTCGATAGGAGTAGCTACCCTGAAGGGATTTCTGTGGTAGTCGTCTAGACGTATGGGTTAATTGTCCGAATATACGAGAACCACCCAGGTTTCTCCTGTTCCGTTCAGACCTAGAACAGACTTGTAAATGGATTGTGTGTCTGACATTGTATTCTTTTCTACTGTATTTGTTGAACGCTACTGATTATATATTTCTGTTTGGTGGTGGAGAATTTATTCTTCACTTAACACCCTTCTCTAAGACGTATGAGCTTAGAGGTTATTATATATTTTGGTAGATGATCAATGATATGGTAGAGTCTGACAATGCGGCATGCTAAGATGCAGATGATCAAGGCTTTGTTGAAAAGCAGGCCTTGTGGTTGATGATCAAAGCACAGTCTATTTAGGCATAGCTTTGTGTATATCGTGACTTCGCGAGCCTCACAGCCCGGTAGAGTCTAAAACGGGAGAAGGGAACGCAGGGAGTGCACACGTTTCTTTCTAGCTAGAAGTGGTGTCATGGTATGGAGCCCAGACATTTACTTATGTGGTTGTTGGATTTTTTGCGAGGCCTCGGATTTATGCGGTCGCTCTCGGCCATATTGTAGGTTCACTAGAACCGGGAAGCGTGTGTTCAGGAATTGCCAATCCTACCCATTGCACTATTGGGGGACCGACCCTGCAGGATCCAAGGGTTGGACAGAGTACCAATCCTAGGGCATTGCTAGAGTGTCTCGAATCGGTAAGGATCTCCTCCCTAGCCTTGACTCATGATGGAAACCCAAATTTCCAATACGCCCTTTTACGGTTTTGATTGTATAACTAGTATGGCAACATAGTAGGATGGGGTACTATGCCGTCTAGGATTGATACATTTACTTTGAAATGTTTTAAATATATATATACACACTAATATCGTGTTTTATCGTATCAAGCATTTTTTGACCATTATAAGGTAAAACCCTATCCTCCGGCGTGCGTTGCATTGTGTGATGGGACTTGGGTCTTATAATGGTTTCATTTTTCTAAAAAGAATTGCGTTATTTGACGATTTACTTTAGTTATGCACTGGCAATCCAATGGAGTAAACCCGTTCCGCGTTAGCGGCGTGGTCCTGTGATTAGCCTTATTATTAGATAGGTTATTTAAGATTTCTCATACCAGTCCCATGACTGACCTGTAGTTTGTTTCACTGGCAAACTCGGGTGCCCATATTTTCCACACGGGCAGTCGAGTAGCTTGTTTTTGCAGATATCATATTTACAGGATCCTGGTCTACAGCTGAAGCGATATTCGGAAAGCTCTGTATCCGTGTATTCCTTTCGGTTGTATATTTGTATTATTTTTCCGCTGCTATTTAAATGTAATTTAAATCTCTGATATTGTATTTCCAATATATATTATTTATTCATACTCTGGAATATTCTTGTACTCTGATGTAATTGTTGTAATCAATAAAAAAATGTTCTTCGGTTCTATGTTCTGATGTGTGTTGCTCTCAAACAATCCACGCTTTCCTTGACTGGGAAGTTTGGGTCATTTCAGAATCCCTCATAAGATCATGTCGGACAATGGAATACAATTCGAGAGCGAAGAGTTCACCCGATTCTGTGAGAAAAATGGAATCATCAAAAGTTTTTCCTCAGTTGCCCACCCGAAAGCTAACGGAGCCGTGGAAGCCGCAAATAAGACCATTAAGACAATCCTTAAGAAATGCCTAAATCAGACTAAAGGAAATTGGGGCAGAGGAGTTGCCTCTAGTGCTATGGGCATATAGAACTTCTACCAAAATAGCTACGGGACACACCCCCTTTTTCTTGACATATAGATGCGAAGCTATGCTTCCGGTTGAGGTCAAAATTCCATCACATAGAAGGTTAGCATATGCATTGACCCTAACCAGGAGTTAAGGAAGGAATCACTAGAGTTGATACAGGGACTAAGGGATGAGGCTACAATCAGAACCACCGAGTACCAAAGAAGGATCACAAAATATTACAATTCAAAGGTCAAAGCTAGAATCTTCACTAAAGGTGAATTAGTACTGTGAAGAGTAATGGCTAACACCAAGAACCTAACAGATGGTCCTCCCGGTCTAAATTGGGAAGGACCCCTAACTGTCCATCAAGAAGTCATACCCGGTATATATCGGCTATGCAGACCCAACGGTGATCTTGTTCCTAGAACATGGAACTCAGAACATTTGAGGTCATATTTCCCAACGATAAAATAAGAAAGGAGAAGATCTCCCAAGAAATCATCATACAACCAAGGGCATGGAAACCCTCCCAGTAGCTCGAGGGAAACCCAAAATGGGTCGAGCTGAAAAAAGGATTGAATCCCTCGCCATCGCCAAATTGGCGGGGTGAGGCGTCCCCCAGCCGGGGAGGGGAGGATGATTGTTTAGTCTTTCTCCATGCCCAAACTAGAGGGGCAGGGTTTAAGCATCGAAAGCGTAAGCCGTCGTTTCACGCCAGAGATGGCCGTGGCAGTGCATCTAAAAATTAGAACGCCCTGCCTCTGCTAGAACTAACCACGTCCTGCCTATGCTCGCAGAAGAGCACGTCCTACCTCTGCTTATGTTCCGCATTACCCATAGAAGGGAATGCAAACCCCTATAATTGCCTACGATGGTCAGGATAGGCACCCATCAGGGAGGGGTGGCGTATAAGCCTCCATCAGAGCCTATAGTGGTCCGTATAGAGCATCAAAAGAGTAAACCTTAGTTCTGTGTCTACAATGGCCCCATCTAAGTTTCTAAGACCTTATCATCGCCTACGATGGTCAGGATAAGGCGCCTCCTGGAGGGAGGCCGGGTAAGTCCTTGGGCTCTGTTTGTGGATAAGCTAGCTAAGCGTTCCGAACGCACAGGCCCAAAGAGTGGCCAACAAAGCATGTACATCCTCTACATTGACATCAAAATCCCAAGGGGAGGCTCAAGAAGCACGTACAACCTCTGTTTCCCAAATCAAATCCAAAGGGGGATACTTACTTCATTAATGCCGAAAGGATTACTGGTCTTCAATATTTAGAATACCCGAATCTGGGTGGATTCGGCTCTTCATTAATGCCGCAAGGGTTCCAGGTCTTTAATCTTAAAATACCCGAATCTGTGTGGATTCCACTCTTCATTAATGCCAGAAGTGTTACTGGTCTTCAATCTTTAAAATACCCGAATCTGGGTGGATTCGGCTCTTCATTAATGCCGGAAGGATTACCGATCTTCAATCTTTAAAATACCCGAATTTGGGTGGATTCGGCTCTCCATCAATGCCGGAAGGGTTCCCGATCTTTAATCATAAAATACCCGAATCTTGGTGGATTCGGCTCTCCATTAATGCCAGAAGGGTTCCCGGTTTTCAATCTTTAAATACCCAAATCTGGGTAGATTCTCTCTTCATTAACACTGGAAGGGTTCCCGGTCTCCAATCTTTAATTACCCAAATCTAGGTGAATTCAGCTCCTTAATCTTAACACGTCCGAGTCTAGGTAGTATTTGACTCAACATCATTATTGGAAAGAAATTTTCAATCTTCCATCAAGGCCTGAACCTAGGTCAATTAATTCCTCTACCAGGCGCCAAAAGTGAATCTCTTTAGCAGGACCTATGGCGTAACCTAGCATTGAAAGATAACTGGAAAACAAATAGGAGAAATCCCGGAAAAAGAAGCTTGACTTGGAAAGTCAAAGACACTCCTTCACCAGGGGGGACAAATGTTTACCAAAATTATCTTAGCACAGGTTAACAGTGAAGGGATGTCGAATGAATATAAGGAAGGGATGAAGAATTTGAGAGCAACTCAGGTTGGTACCCCCTGAAAAGAAGGATCTCGAAACCTACAAGGCATTAGCAAAGGTTCATCCAACATGGTCTACCTGCTAGGAATTAACCGACGTAACACCAACACGTTATAGGAAGAAGAGTATCAGATCAGAGCATAAAGATGGTATGTGACCGACTCATGGAAAACGGCTCCATAAGTGACGAAGGGGTTACCTCCGTAAGTAACATGGGCATAACTGGAAGCTACCTTCCAGGAAGTCAAACCGAAAAGCTAAAACAAGATTCAAGCAAGGATACAGGCTGCTCGTACTAATCCACCTAGTACTTGAACCATCAATGGTTCTAAATCAACGGATATACATGTACACTATGAGGGCGGGCCCCTTTGAGTACCCGTGATAAAGCCGAAAGCCTACATCCGAAAACTTTCGCCAAAGGACCTACACTTGGAGGCATCTGCCAAGGAATTCGAAATGCCTCTGCAATCCATCCCAGCAACAAACTCCTTTCCATCTTAGGGAGCCCACAATTCACACAGGACCCTGGCTTCGAAGACCGTAACCAGCACCACGAGGATGACCGATAGCCAGATGCCCGAGACCATGGAAAACAGCGGCAGATAGGAATCATTCTAGCCCAATAGCCTACTAATTGATGGACCCCGGATTCTCTATAAATAGGACCCTAGGAACTCCATAAAGGGGGACACACTTTTTATTTCTCAATTTAGTTCCTTTCTTCTCAAGAGGTGCAAATCTTCAATTCTTGTGATATATCTGCAAACTATGAATGGAGAATTCCGAGTTCTCAGACATCTTACGATTCGATAATCTTGTTGTGTCATAATGATGAAACAAGGAGTTAACACTAACCTTTATGATGAGGAGATCAACCAAGGCGCCTCGATGACGACGAAAGAGGGCTTGGTGAAAACACGAAGTCCCCTTCTCCTCGCCCTAAGGGTCTACCATGATTGGTCCATATCCTCATTCTGAGCCTAATGCCTCCCGTACGTCGATGTAAGGAGATCGTCCACGAATTGCTAACCAGATTCATGTCGTGATTCAAGCTACTCTCTTGGGCAGATCTGACATGGTAGAATCATTAGAGTTAATGAATATTGTGATGCCTTCATCCTTGAACTCAAGGGAAATATTAGCCTGTTTTCTTCTTATTGTAGTACATAATGTCATCGTCATGGCTTAGAAGCTCATCGATTCCATGAAGCCTAGCGACATCAAGTTAAATAACTTTCCCAGGGTCAAGTCGAAATACCATCGTGCAATATGTGTGGTATTCAACCTCCGGGGGGGGGGGGGAGGTTAATGGTCGTTAGGTTTAAAAATTCTGATGCCGCAAGGAAGGTGATTCATCTTATAGTCACAGGCCTAGGATTATGTCCTGGAGACTCTGAGTCATGACGACATCGAATCTCATTAACGCATACATTACATACTATAATCTTGATGTTGATGAAAAATGTCGTTAACTCTAATATTGACTTTATGCTTACTACATTCAATGATAAAGGAACTAAACTAGGAAAAACTGAGCTCTCTTCTATTAATATTTTTCTGAAATCAAAACAGCACTTACTACTTTGATGATAGCCTCCATGTTTGTAAATGGGAAAGCTGCAAAATGAAATTCAGATTATATTTTTAACCTATTACATTGCTTGGTAACTATATTTGCATTTAATTATTTGTTATTCTTTTGCAGTCATACCAGAGTAACAACAATTTCCCAACTAGTGGTAATACACAAGTCATTTCCAGAAAGTGCAAACTATTGAGTTGGCAAAGAAATGTTGTTGCAGAAGCAACAATTGCATCAAGTGATCTTGCTATTTTAGTGCACCATGTACCATTAGGAACAAATGCTTGGAAGGTTTGGGTTGATACGGTGGTGGATCCCCAAGCTATTTTATGCAGTCCTACTTCATATATCTATACTATTGGGCAAGCAATTAGGACGACCGTCGCTTGGTATAAGGAGTACATCTCTTTTGATTAGTACGTATATGTACTCATATTCGGCTATGTTATGGATTTGGCTATGATCTGTCTATGTTATGGATTTGGCTATGATCTGTCTATGTTATGGATTTGGCTATGTTATGTAGTAAAGTTAAAAGTGCAAAAACGGTGTAACTTGAATTGTTTTTTACTACAATAAATGTGAACAGTTCATCTTGTTTCAGGTAACTTAATGTTGTTGTAGTTATTATAAATGAAATATTAGTTTTAATTGTAATGCTGTAAAAATTTATGTTTAATATCAACTATGAAAGTATTGAGTGCAGTTTTCAGTTGTAGTAGATTATAGTACAACTCTTATAACAATTGTTGAAAAGTTAAGTAACAGTTGTAAGTGAGCCTTTTGCAACTGCTAACAGTTGTTGTTAAAGGAACTTATAACAATAGTTAGCCACTGTTGCAAAAAAACCTCCACATTTAGTGCAAATGTTTTTTTACAACAGCCATTAGCAGTTACGGAAAGAATTTTTACAACAGTAATTGACAGTTGTCAATAAGTCTGTTACAACTGTCTCTAATGGTTGTAATAAATCTTTTTACAATAGACCAAAACAGTTATAAAGTAGACCCGCTATTACAACTCTGGATACAAAGAGTGCTGTTGGTTGTTGTTATAGACGTATTACAGCTATTATTAATCATTGCAATAAACACCTTTACAACTGTCCAAAACAGTTGTAAAATAAACCCGCCATTACAACTCCGAATATTAGGACTATTGGGCGTGAGTTGTAATACACCTATTACAACTATTTTTGGCAGTTGCAAAAGGGTATTTCTGTTGTAGTTAAATAATCCAACTGCCCAAGCTTACACAAGCAACTACATATAGACCTATCAATTAAATCCTAGCCATATTTCTCCAGTGCGCCGCCACTCTGCTTCTGCCTCCATTGAAATTCAGAATTTGGTTTTTCTATCTTCTTCTAATATATTTACCTTTCTCTCTAACATCTTCTAATAGATCTAGAGTAGAACATATTCTGAAATTCATACGATATATATGTAAGAATATGATTAATCTATTCTTACATATATATAGGTCTCTAGAGTTGGGAATTTCATTCAAAAGGCACAATAACGTTTGACTTATGCTCTTCAAATCGATGTGAGTGGAATATTGTTTTTCTTAGGCATATTCTACTTTTTTTGTAGACTAACATATTGATTACTATGCCTAAGGGGATTTGGCACAACGATAATATCAGTACAAAAAACCCCCAAATCCTCTATTTTATGTTTTGTGCAGGAATTGTTAATTTATTGGGTTTGTGGATCTTGGTCTTAATATTGAATGGAGAATAAAAGGGTGATGTGTTTCTACTTTATGTAATTTATCCTTATGCCTAAATATTTGATTGTAACCTAAAAGGGTTTAGATTTGGTTTGACTCATGATTTGGTTAGGTTTTGGTTCTATTTTGAATCCAAATGTATTCATACTTGAAGCCTATAAAATATAAACGTTTTTATGTGCAATACACCAAAAAGGGGTGAATTAGAAAAGTAGTGCCTATAAATATACATGTATGTATTTATGAGTATATGTTTATATATGTATATTATACTCTATTCTTGATCCATTATTAAAATCATTCCAATAAGCCTAGGAAGTAAGTTAATATTTGTATGTATGTTGTATTTTCCATTCATTGCTATCTCTTATTATGCTATTATGCCATCATGCCTAAAATGTTGCGGTCTAAATATGTAAATTAACTTGTATACCTTTAAACTTAGGACAAGTTGATAATTCTTACCTCGTTTGAATGTTCCCTCGTTTATACGAAAATTTGCATTACTTATACATTTTAAATATTATATTTATATAGCGTAACTAACATAATTAACATAATAATGATGTATTAAATTAGATTAGGAAAGGATCCGAATTTTAGATGTCCCCATATATATTGATTTCTTATGTGTGTATAGAATGGATTTACATATATTAATAGTGACACACGGACACGAGGTTAGTTGCCATTTTTGGTATAAGTCTGCCCGGAACTAACTGACAAATCCAGCAACCACAAGTATGCCCAACTAATTTGTGAGGTCTAGGTGCCATGGGTCATTCAAACTTAGTACACTATTGTAACACCCCACATCCATTAATGTCACTCTCAAAGGGAATGCATTAACTTTAATGGAGTATTATTGGTGTATAGAACAGAATATAACAAGACAGATACATATATTGGTACTTGAAAAATTAAAACAACTTTTATTGCAGCGGAGAAATAGTTTGGTTACAACAACATCAAAAACCAACAATAAAACCAAGTACACTTAATATCCATCTTGACAAATTATTTTCTGAGTACATGAAGTAAAAAATATAACCCCAACATAAGTAGCCATAAAAGAGATAAGAAAAACTTTACTTTCAGCAATCCAAGCACTTCCAAAAGAGAGAGAAAGAGGTCCAAATCAAGCTCCACTAACACTAGTCCTACCCCAAGAACCTGGGGGGGGGGGGGGGGAGGGAAGAAAAGAGGCAAAAACAAAGGGGGTCAGACATAAAGTCTGGCGAGTCCAATAACTTTAACAATATAATTATTAAAGTAATTAGGAAAAGGCATAAACTTGGAAAACAAGGAATGATTGTGTAGCAAATGGGCATGAAAAAACCACCAAGAGGAATAAGATAACGTTAATTGCATTCCTAATCACTATAGGATAATTACTATATTGCACCAATACTAGTCACCCTAAAAGTTGATCCCGCCTACTGAACAAAATAATAATAATGGTAGTTTCGTGTACCCCTAGCTGTTTTTATAGGTGCCGCCTGCTCCTATCTCCACTAGTTGTACCAACTACCCTTCCCGTTCTAA
Organism: Allium sativum; assembly: GCA_030737875.1. Classification (NCBI taxonomy): domain Eukaryota; kingdom Viridiplantae; phylum Streptophyta; class Magnoliopsida; order Asparagales; family Amaryllidaceae; genus Allium; species Allium sativum. Next base: position 63,593,372 of record CM060921.1, on the reverse strand, counting down.
TTACAACATTTATTCATAATATGGTAGTTGTATTCCTAGCTGTCTTCATAGGTGCCGCCTGCTCCTATCTCCGCTAGTCATACCCACTACCTTCTGAAGGATAAATTGGATCAGTTTAGCAACGGAAATCAAAAATTTTATACATCAGACATAAAATCCGAATTCATAATTGAATTAAAATCGTACCTTTCTTCGAATCTGAGAATCAATTGAAAGGCTTGAACTTGAAATCTCAAAATCCACGAATTTCTTATCTAGGTCGAATTGAATCAAACGCTTGAAATCGAGCGCCTCTATTGGAGATCCATAAGCAATGCTCTCAAATCGTCTAACTGAGTTGAGAATTTGATGATTCAGTACTAGCCGCAATGGAGTTTGTGGATTTCTAGGGTTTTCTGATTTTGTGTGTGCCACTTTTAAAAGAGAGAGGCGGCTCTTCTTTTATAAAAGCCAACGCGTGAAATCAGATGTCCCCTTGAACCATTCTCCACCGTTTAAATAAAAGAAATAGTCAAACTATTTGATTTCCCCTTTATTTGAACGTTATCACCTTTTACAATGCTTATATGTGTGACCCGATAGGTTATCATAACGTTGGCAATAGTTTTAAACAATATTTAAACTGTAAACAGTGAGCGATATCTAGTAATACATCACTGCTACCCAAGTTATAATAATATTAATGATTCAATACAACCTTTCATGACCAGTGTAACAATGTAATATAATCCCTTTAACCCATTATATCCAGGATTAAACTCAAGGCATGGATCGTATCATCATCTTTATGATTTAATCCGTTTATCTTGATCGATGAGTACACTATTTAAAACAAATCAATATTTGAGCATGGCCATGCATTTCATGGTCTCACTCAATCAAGAGGCCCATGGATATCACTACGAATATATCGTAGGGTTAAATTCCATCTATATCATTCATAATTTTCATTCGATTCGAGATATATCCAATAATTACCGTTATCATTACTCTGTTACGAAATAACTATAGATGATATCAAAACACAAATATCCTCAAATAAAATTATAATGATTTCAGGTCTGAGGATCGTTACATCACTGTCACTATGAGAACAACTTATGATACTGTTAATTATATTCCATGCAGTTATCTCACGGTGGGTCATCCCAATACGTTATTCTCCAATACGTATTTATATCTTGACTTTAATATCACGTATATTAATGATCAATGAGATGTGATCATCAGTCAATCAATATACTAGTCTCAATGCTTTATTGTTGTCCTGTATAAACAATAAAACCTGACTAGGGAGATTTAAGAATTATAATACTTAATAATTATATAATCTCAAATTCAGTCTTACTCGAACTATATAATTCCGTATTATTATTCTAAGGACTTCTATTATATTATGATTTTTATTACGCAGTAAAAACAATATAATAGAATAATAATATTTTATGACAAATAAAATAATAACATCAACAGTGTTATCAATCTCATCAAATGAATTGCCTCTAGGGCATAAACTCTAACACCTTCCCCATTCGATCGGCTCCCTAACTCGTAGATACCCGTTCTGGTCCCACAATGGGGTGTATCACTCCCCAAAGTGGAAACCTGATACCAATAAAGATACACGGCTTATATCTACACGATGCAACAACGTCTTACCTGCCAGCCCGGGCCCACGCACGCACAAGACCCTGTTGGACTTGTATTGCCACCACTAACCCATTTTGACCTCTTACAATCAAACCCAGTAAGCGTGTCTCGTCCTCGATCTAGATCGAGCTCACTTAGATACTGAATGGGTTACTGGTTGAAAAGGGTCCGCACACTTGACATAAGCTTTGCACCTATGCTTGGTACCCACTAGGATTTCCCACTTAACCCCTTCTTATTCATGTCTTCTTACGTGTTTCAACTTGGTTAAGTGTTTATAATTATACCCCACATGTCACCCATGTTACCCACTTATAAAATCAACATGTGTTATTGGTTAAGCTTGTCTTAACCCTATCCACTTATCAGATCAATATATATTTTATTGGTTAAGCTGGTCTTAATCCTATCCACTTATATATTATTGGTTAAGTTGGTCTTAACTGTACCCACTTATATATTATTGGCTAAGTTGGTCTTAGCCCTATCCACTTATCAGATCAATATGTATCATTGGTTAGGTTTGTCTTGACCCTATCCACTTATCAGATTAATATATATTATTAGTTAAGCTGGTCTTAACCCTACCTACTTATCATATTATTCGTTAAGCTGGTCTTAACACTATCCATTTATCATATTTTATGTATCATATATATATATATATATATATATATATATCGTATGACGTGTTTTACTTGATTTATGATTAAGTACATCTTAGTTCACAAATACGTTGGTTAAGAGATTAACTCCCTAAGTTGTTACATCCCGCTATATAGCATTTTGACTATGACAACTATACATTAAACATTCATATTATTATCTAATCTTGTTTTGCAGGAAGCCATTTGACAAACAGATTCAAGAACACAATAAACGAAGAATAAATATGTTATAAAGGTCTGTTAGTCTTAGATATTAATGTTAAAGTCTTCCTTGATGATCACACACACACATTTTATATGTATATAGCTTCTCTTATATAAATTAAGCAAGGAATAGTCTGATAACAGAAAAACAGACGTCTGGTCTGAAATTTTCAGACGTCTGTTTGTTGAAACAGAATGTTTTTAAATACAATATTCAGACGTCTGGTTGATATATTTCAGACGTCTGAAATGCCCCCGAAATACACTATTTCCTTTCTGATTTGATTTTTAAAATAAACAGACATCTGAATTTTATTTTCAGACATCTGGATTCCGAAGAGTTGCATCCTTTATGAAGAGATACAACTATTTAATCCATATCTCTTCATCAAAACTCTTCACGATCAGTTGTATCTTTTTATATATTATAAATAGAGAATTGCTTAGATGATCTAACAACCGAATTTTATTCTAATTTTCTCTATCTTATTCAAAGCTCTCTAAGTTCTAAAAAGCTATTTACTTTCATACTTGAGACTTTTAAACTTCCATATTCCTTCACGCACTTCACGATTATCATCAAGGAAAGGCTATAGGAAGGGTGTACTTAATATTCGACAATCTGTGTTATCAAGAACACAAAAGAGTCAATAGTTATTCTGTATTAGTGAAGACCTCTTCAGTGTTTGAGGCAAGAAATCCCGTTCAGTGGTTCGGGTAATTGTGAACCTATTCCTCCAGGTGAAGTGAGGGTTTTAGTGTTAGTGAAATACCAGAAGTGAGTCTGGGACTGGACGTAGGACAGTGGTCCGAACCAGTATAAATCGACTGTGTGATTTACTGCTTACTACTCTACCATATACATTATATCCTATACTCCATTCTATACGATCCTACCGCTGCATAGCTTATTTCAATTGGTATCAGAGCAAGGCCATCCTATAACCGTAACACCGTTATTTGATATTCTGATAAAATGGAGAATAACCCAAGTACTAGCTCAACTACTTTTTCCGAAGGACAATCCACTCAAAGACCACCACTATTCAACGGACTACACTACAACTACTGGGCTACAAAAATGAGAATTTATATGCAAGCAAGTGGTTTTAGTGCATGGAATGTGTAATGACCCGGATTCTTATGGGTTAATTTTCAATATTTAATATGGATTTAAATATTGGGTGGATAAATATAAATGAATATTTATATTAATTTATTAATTTAATAATCCAATTCGAATTTAAAACGAAGACAAATTAATTCAAATAATTAATAAGAATTCTGTTTTGAATTTATGAACGATAATATTAATTTATTATCGAAGAAATTAATTGTTATGAAATTAATTTATATCAATTTAAATTGATATCTTCCACAGACGATCGAACTGGACTTCGTGACTTATCCCAGTAGATTCAAAATAGTGGTTTTACACTAGAATTGACAGTTGTTGGGTTTGGAGAGGAGTTCGGGATCACGGAGTATTGTGAATTTACAGATATCGGTTATATATATATATATATTTATATAAATAACCTAAATTAAAAGGGTAAGAGGATACCGCGTTTTCCTTTATCTTCCACCAGTTTGTCACGGCTAAAAACTAAGGCCACGCAGTTCAGTCTAAAACCGAATTCCTTTGTTATAAAATCGCACCTTCCTCATTCTTATCTCTGAAATCAAAGACAAACCATCCGTGAGCTTCAAATAAAATCAAATGGAGGTGCCGCTCAAAGTAACACTTTTTTCCTTCCAGAATCAAAACAAAAGCTGATTAATTTGAAAGGCCAGTCTCCTAACTTGATTTCCAAACTCAAGACGCCCCTCAGTTTTCAATAAATCGAAACCGTGTTGAATACAAGGGATCGCGACTTCTTTCCCTTCTATTTCTTTTCGTTTACCAGAGGGATCAGAGCTTTTATAAGAAGAAGAAATGAATCGAGTTCGAATTTAACTTCGAACCCATCTGTGAGACCTGTAACTAGTGCGATTCAATATCCAGGGGGGTCGGTTCTGAATTCGTCGGATTTGTGGTGCTCGATTTTAGTAGCTAGGGCAGTCAAGTTCGTTCTTCACGGTGCCAGGGGTTGCGAGTGGATTCTAGGGAGGAGAGGCGTGCAGTCTTGCTAAACAGTGAAGATAAGGTTGGCCCTTGCTACAGTATCGTGACTGGAAGAATGGCTCATACCCACTGTTGGGTTCCTGATGTTCGTTTGGGAAAAAATTGAAGGTGCGATGTAAGAAGAGTTGTTGTCAGTAGCGAACACTACAAGGGGGTCTTGGATGGAAAGGTCATTCGATGTACTGTAGAGTTGGAGTCTGTCGTGATTCACAGGAGAGGGGTTCAACAGTCAATGTGAGGAGATGATTATGGTATGATTAAAAGCAATCAATCTCTAATTAGTTTAAATTAATAATTTATTTACTATTTACTTTAATTCGATCTTGAGAGGAAATCATATATTGTTTATACAAAACCCAGATTTCAAAGGCTGTCAAATTTATTGGACTCATATCCTCGGTGGATTCGGAATGGAAATGGGATTGAGTTCGTTTAGAGGCAATGGAGTTTTTGATTAAATTAAACTCTAGTTTAATTTAATCAGAAAACATATCGCTACTTCGTCAAAAATAAAATCGGTGAGTAAATCTCACTCACCTGTTTAATTAGAAATATTTTTATTCGTTAGAATATTTGTGTGTTGATTGATGGATGCTTTAAAAATTTATTTATTGCCGTTAAAAATATATTAGTTATCTAGGATTGGTTGACTATTATATATATATATATATTGGGTTGATGATTGGTTGGATTCCCGCAGTCTCATTAGCGGATGCCCGCAGTTTCATAGCGGATGATTACCCTATACGCCCCACGCTATGATTAGTGGATGACCTTCTATACCGCGATATCCTGCCTCGAAGCAGGATGGGTATTACTATGTTGACTAACATCTGTGGATGCAGGAAAACAGGTTGGAGGAATCCAACTGGATTCCTCAAAAATATATTATCTGTTTGTTGTTTGTTTGATTTCATATATATTCATATATGATGTTTTAAAAATCAAATGATTGAAAATTTGTTGGTTTGATTGTTTAAAATATCCCTAGAGCTTGAATATTGATTCATAAAAATATCGGAAAGGGTATTTGATATTTAAAAAGGAAATTCTATTTTTATAAATAGAATTTGAATTTTAAATAAAATTATAGAAAATATTAACTTGTTTGAAGGTATATAAAACAAGTAATTGAATTTATAAACTTTGTTTATAAATGAAAAGATGGGATTTGAATCGAATTTACAAACGTTGTTTATAAATAGAAATATGGAATTTGAATCGAATTTATAATCTTTGTTTATAAATGAAAATATGGAATTTGAATCGAATTTATAAAGTTGTTTATAAATGAAAATATGGGATTTGAATTGAATTTATAAACGTTGTTTATAAATGGAAAGGTGGGATTTGAATTGAAGTTATAAACGTTGTTTATAAATAATGCTGAGAATTCAAATGGACTTTGAATATAAGGAATTGAAATAGATTTGAATATAGAAATTCAAATGGACTTTAAACTATAGATTTGAATATAGAAATTCAAATGGACTTTAAACGATTTGAATATAGGATTTAAATGGAATTTAAACAATAGAATTTGAATAGATTTGAATAATAGAATTCAAATGGAGTTTAACTATATAATTTGAATATAGAATTCAAATGAAGTTTAAATAAAGAGAATTCAAATAGAATTGAATTGGAATTTGAATAAGAAGTCGATAAGGGAACGAGAGTATGAGTATAATTAGAATTTGTTAATATGCAGTTAAAATATATTTGAACATGTCATGTTCAAATATGAAGGTGAAATAGACTGAAAAGTTAAGTAATAGATTAAATTAACAAATTGAGTTAAAACGATTGGTATAGTTAAAATAGATTGGACAGGTATAGACATACAGGAGACAGGTATGGAATAAAGTATAGAAGTGAAATAAATAGAATGCCCGACAAAAAGGTACGTATTTAATTTCCATATGAGATTTTATGCGCTGTATCGGCTAGCCGCTTGGCTTTTTCTTTTTCTTTTTGAGATGAGAAGGACCGGGAAAGCTATTTGAAATTTCCCGATGCTCCCGGTACAAAGGAGGTTATGGCGAATTTTTCCGGGAATTTAAGGAGATAGAATATTTTTAAGATAATTTGATAGTTAGAAATCAACGTATCGAAATATATAGAATTCGATAAGAAAACGAACTTAGAAATAGAATAGTATAATCAAAAAGGAAGTATAAGAATAAAATCTAGTAAGAATAAAAAGAAAAAGTGTATACGTGTTTAAAGGTAAAGAAGTAGTCGTATGTTATTGATTGTTCGAGTAAGTAGTCATATCTGTTTTGACGTTATAAATGTTATTCAGTCAAGGTCTGAGAGGTAGTTATACCCCAACTTGATTGATTTCATTATTAACAAATGAATAGTAAGATTTCAGGCTCGAAGATCAATGTTGAATAAGATTCAGTTGAATGTAGTATTTGGGTTGTCGTAACGATGTTTTACACAACATCCGTTTTAACCCAAATGAAATGTAAGCTTGGAAATAGATGTTAAATATTTCCTAAGTATAGAAATAAACGAGATTGAAAAAGAGATAAGTGATTGGAATATTTTCCAATTATAAATAACACATATTTTCTAAAGTTTAGAAAATAAAAAGAAGGCGACATATGGAAATGTTTTCCAAAGAACGTATAAGGGCAATATGGTTATTGAAATATTTGATTAACAAATATTGATAAAGAAATAGAGAAGTGATTTAATTAATGAAATATTAATTAAAGGCTCACTGATTGTTGGATGTTTGGATGAACACTTGTTTTATTCGATAGTTAAATCATCGACTATCGAAACACTTGTTTTTATTCGATAGTTAAATCACAGACTATCGAAGTTTTGACCATCGTTGTCAATATGGAGAGACCGGTTGGGTTATTTTCCGAAGAACCACTCCATATCGGTAGTAGCGTGCGAATCAGATTATATAAAGATAATCGAAGACGGAGTAGAGTGCAAGGACTTTTTCTATAAATAGAAATAGTGCCTTCAGTTCATCCTGTTCCTGGGTGACTTGTATGGATGAATGTCTGACAGAGTATTTCCAGACGATCACGTATATTGATTTCTCCAATCGTACCAAGAGTGGAAGCGGAGAAGGAAACTTCTTTTAGCTAACACGTAATGTACTATTGAGGACGTCAATCGGTGATTTGATGGATTTGACGATGTGACATTCGAAGTGAATATGGCGTGATGATAAAGCGTAGCTTCTAGCCTCATCAACCGGTAAATGACAGAAATCGGGCAGGCAACATGGCTATGTAGGTCGCACCTATTAGGGTGTATAATCACCTGATCTAGAGTTTCATTTACTTCTAAAAATCTATTGTCGATGCTGTCCCATTCGGGAAACGGTTGCTGATCCCAATCGTTGGTGATATACATTCGATACACTCAAGCGAAATGAGTGGTCGGTCATGTGTGGCTGAGTTGCAAGATGTTCTTGTTGAACTCGGTGTATTCTCCTCTAGAGATATACCAGCGGAAGGTGGTTCCATACCTTGTCATAGTTGGAAATCCATTACACAATACGTGCTTGCGGTTTTGATTGTATATTATATATGTGGAACGTGAGATGCAAGCGTTTCCACTAGATTATTATTTATGTGATTTAGACATTATTTTAATATCAAAAGATTTGAGATAAAGATTAATCAAGTGTTTGGATTCTCATAAGGGGAAAAACCCGTTCCGTGTTATACGGCGTGGTCTTATGAGATATCATTTAGTTTTTCTGAAACTGTTTTACACTGTTTACTCATACCAGTCCCATGACTGACCCGGAGTTTATTTTGTTTTGTTCTACCTAAACTCTTGGGTGCCTAAATTTGTACGGGCAGTCAAGTAGTTCAGGATTTTTCAGATATATCTAAAGGAGCTTGGAGCAGGAGGCTTCAGCGTTATCTAGTTATAGTGTTGTTCCGTTGTGTTGTAAGTGTTGTACTCTGATAAGTGTATGTTATACAATTAAGATTTTGTATTTCAAAGATGTGATATATTATATTTTGTTCCGCTGCGATGTGAGATTCTGTGTTGTTAGTTCTGTTCTTCTTCTACCTCTTTCTTCTAAAAAAAAATGTTTCGTATTTTCGTGATATTTGGGTTGGACGTATGATGTATATAGTCAACTCTGATGTTACGGAAATCTGGGTCATTACAGTTGGTATCAGAGCTTAGGTTGAGCGAATACCTAGGCTTGTTGGAATGTGCTCATTAGAGATAGGATCAGTAGTATCCTAGAATGAGTTGAGTGTATATATATACGAGAGAGCGTATTTGTTATTTGATATAAAAACTGTTTTATATTGTGTTGACTAGTTTGTTGAGTGGATTATAAATTTTGGTCAAATCGTGGGATGCCACGATGTCGATAGGAGTTTATAAACACTTGAACAGAAGATTGGACACGATATTGTTTTTAAATAGTTAAGTTGATTGTTAGGATTATAATCGAATTAGATTATAAAACAGAAATAGTTATATATAACAAATGAAATTTGTATATGAAATCAAATACAACTGAGATAAATTGAAATTGAATTCCAACCAGAATTCAGAATTTAAAATCCTGGGAAGTTGGAAAAAAGTATATTAAAATAATATAGCTTTATTTTGGAAGGATTTTTGAATAAAAATCACTTGAATGGATTTTGAAAGAAATATAGCACTGAACTCATTCAGTAGCTGGGAAATAATTCTGATGATGGTCGCAACATCATCAGTGTTCATTTCCGAGTTTCTAAGTGATGAATTGCTGCCTTAGAAAAGTTTTGATGGAAATCTGTTTGAAAGAAACAAGTTGTTTGAAAATTCAAATGTTTTGAATTTGAGATATATATATATATATATATATGTGTGTGTGTATATTTATATAACTTCAAAGGAATTTTGAAATGGGAACTGGAATATAGATTTCAAATAGAAGTAAATAAAGGAATTTGAATATATATATATAATTCAAATAGAAGTGAAATAGAATTTGAATTCAAAGGAATTCAAATGAGTTTGAATAAAGGAAATTTCAAATAGAAATTGTATAAGAAAAATTGAAATAGAATTTGAATTCAAAGTGAAATTAAATAGAATTTGAATTCAAAGGATTTCAAATTGAAATTGAACAAAGATGTTTAAATAGAAATTGAATAAAGGATTTCAAATGGAATTTGAATAAGGGATTTGAAATGAGTTTTGAATAGAAAGAAATTTAAATAGAAATTGAATAGAAGGAAATTCAAATATAGAGTTTGAATAAAGAAATTCAAATGGAATTTGAATATTGTAAATATATATGATTCGAATATTAGAAGTGAAATAAATCGGGAATATTATGTTGAAATGGAAAACTGGATTTGATATATATTAAAAATATATCAGAATGGAGTTGAATTTATTATAAACAAAGTTAGAACGTTTATATTTATAAATATAATTAAAACGAGCTCGCCATAGCGCGGCAATTCGTAAAATTGGCGATTCGAACTTCAATACAGTATACAGAACTCAATTGAAGTCGGAATTCTGTGAAACAAGAATCGTCGGGACCGGTTGAACAATAGTTTTCTAATGAAAGAGAAAAATCTGGATTTCGTCGTATAGATTTTGAGTTATGTCAAAATCAAATTTTTAGAAAAGCAGCGCCAGAACCATTATGAAACCATAACGGTTTAATGAAATAAATAAAAGGATTTTTTTTTTAGAAATAAAATCTGAATTGGCATTAGAAAAATCCAGGCTGGAGATATAAAATAAATATGAAATCCAGTGAAGTAAGTGAAATGATTTTTAAGACAAAAATCATATTTTAAATGGTTAAATAGAATTAACTAAATTGGAGAATAATTAGTTAAAGGAAATTTGAATCGAAATTGGGTTTTTGGATAAGTGAAAGAGATTGAGAATTTATATTCGAAATCGAATATATAACTCAAGTTGAAATTATAATTAGATTAGTTTATAATTAAGTTGACATATATTTGAACAGTTATATTCAAATAAAAAGGGTGAACTAGGTAAAACGGTTAATCAGCAACTAGTTAATGGGAATTTGAATGATTGAAATTGAATTTAACTTAAGTAAGTTAAATGGATCGAAATGAATAAATTGAGTAAAATCAATGTGAATGAAATATGAATTGGGAAATATAAAGGAAATATATTTGTAACACAAATACAAAGGAAGTTATTTGCAAACAAATAGAAGGAGAAATATTTGTAAAATCATTTACAAATAGAATTTAAAAGGGGAATATTTGTAAAACATTTACAAATAGAGTAAATGGAAATATTTATTTATAGGAAATAAATAGAATGTTATAAATGAGATATTTATTTGTTAAATAAATAGAATTTAATCAAAGGAATATTCAGAAGATGAATATAAAATGGATATCTGTTTTTAACAGATAAATAGGAAGGATTAATTTATAAATAACAGTTTATAAATTAAATATTTATCATTCGATAAATGGAATATATAAGTCTGAACTTATATAGAGGAGAGATATTGTTTTTTTAGCACCGATAGTTTTAAATAGAAGGGGTACACAACACTTGTATAAGTGAAGTAACGTTATTAAAGAGAACATTTATAAAGTGAAGAACCGTTACTAAAAGTAAATCTTTATAAATGAATAAACACTATCGAATAGGAGTTATTCGAATAGGAGAAGTCGACTGGAGTTAGAAATAATCGATTAGTGTTAGAATAAATCGATTAGAGTAAGAATTAACCAGTTAGAGTTAATCAGTTAGGGTTAATCCGTAGAGTTAATTGAATATTAGTTATTCAATTAGAATTTATCGAATATTTGTTATTCAAATTAAGAGTTAACCAGATAGAGTTAATTGAACATAGCTAATCGAATTAGATTTAATTGAATTTTAGTTATTCAATTAAAGTTGATCGAATATAGTTATTGAGATAGAGTTAGTCAAACATAGTTACTCAGGATAAGTTGCCATTTCGTACGACTGCTAGCGTAATTCGCAGGGCTGCAGATAGCCTAGGGCGGTCGGATGTTTCCTGGGGTAATCAGGTGTAACCATTGTGATCGCTGCGATCTAGAGTCAAGCGAATGAAGTTAAATCAAATATTAGTTATTCGAATAGAATTAAAGGAGTTATCGATTATTAGTAAATCGAAGGAGTTATCGATTATTAGTTAACCGAAATGAGTTATCGATTATAGTTTAATCGAAAAGAGTTATCGATTAGTTTAATCGAAGTGAGTTGTAGAATATTGGTTATTCGAAGGAGTTATCGAATTTAGTTATTCGATGGAGTTAATCGAAAAGAGTTAAATCCAATAGAGTTAATTGATAAGAGAAAATAATAGAGTAAATCGAATATAGTTTATTCAAAAAAAGGTTTTCGAATCTAGTTATTTGATAGAGAGATTATCGAATATAGTCATTCGAAGGGAGGAGTTATCGAATAGGGATCTATTCGAAAGAGAGTTATGCAAGGAAGTTTGGAATGTTGAGTATCAAGATAAATGGGTTTGTAGCACTTTTCCTACCTTAGCAATTTCGAGGACGAAATTATTTTAAGTGGGGAAGATTGTAATGACCCGGATTCTTATGGGTTAATATTTAATATTTAATATGGATTTAAATATTGGGTGGATAAATATAAATGAATATTTATATTAATTTATTAATTTAATAATCCAATTCGAATTTAAAACGAAGACAAATTAATTCAAATAATTAATTAGAATTCTGTTTTGAATTTATGAACGATAATATTAATTTATTATCGAAGAAATTAATTGTTATGAAATTAATTTATATCAATTTAAATTGATATCTTCCACAGACGATCGAACTGGACTTCGTGACTTATCCCAGTAGATTCAAAATAGTGGTTTTACACTAGAATTGACAGTTGTTGGGTTTGGAGAGGAGTTCGGGATCACGGAGTATTGTGAATTTACAGATATCGGTTATATATATATATATATATATATATATATATAAATAACCTAAATTAAAAGGGTAAGAGGATACCACGTTTTCCTTTATCTTCCACCAGTTTGTCACGGCTAAAAACTAAGGCCACGTAGTTCAGTCTAAAACCGAATTCCTTTGTTATAAAATCGCACCTTCCTCATTCTTATCTCTGAAATCAAAGACAAACCATCCGTGAGCTTCAAATAAAATCAAATGGAGGTGCCGCTCAAAGTAACACTTTTTTTCTTCCAGAATCAAAACAAAAGCTGATTAATTTGAAAGGCCGGTCTCCTAACTTGATTTCCAAACTCAAGACGCCCCTCAGTTTTCAATAAATCGAAACCGTGTTGAATACAAGGGATCGCGACTTCTTTCCCTTCTATTTCTTTTCGTTTACCAGAGGGATCGGAGCTTTTATAAGAAGAAGAAATGAATCGAGTTCGAATTTAACTTCGAACCCATCTGTGAGACCTGTAACTAGTGCGATTCGATATCCAGGGGGGTCGGTTTTGAATTCGTCGGATTTGTGGTGCTCGATTTTAGTAGCTAGGGCAGTCGAGTTCGTTCTTCACGGTGCCAGGGGTTGCGAGTGGATTCTAGGGAGGAGAGACGTGCAGTCTTGCTAAACAGTGGAGATAAGGTTGGCCCTTGCTACAATATCGTGACTGAAAGAATGGCTCATACCCACTGTTGGGTTCCTGATGTTCGTTTGGGAAAAAATTGAAGGTGCGATGTAAGAAGAGTTGTTGTCAGTAGCGAACACTACAAGGGGGTCTTGGATGGAAAGGTCATTCGATGTACTGTAGAGTTGGAGTCTGTCGTGATTCACAGGAGAGGGGTTCAACAGTCAATGTGAGGAGATGATTATGGTATGATTAAAAGCAATCAATCTCTAATTAGTTTAAATTAATAATTTATTTACTATTTACTTTAATTCGATCTTGAGAGGAAATCATATATTGTTTATACAAAACCCAGATTTCAAAGGCTGTCAAATTTATTGGACTCATATCCTCGGTGGATTCGGAATGGAAATGGGATTGAGTTCGTTTAGAGGCAATGGAGTTTTTGATTAAATTAAACTCTAGTTTAATTTAATCAGAAAACATATCGCTACTTCGTCAAAAATAAAATCGGTGAGTAAATCTCACTCACCTGTTTAATTAGAAATATTTTTATTCGTTAGAATATTTGTGTGTTGATTGATGGATGCTTTAAAAATTTATTTATTGCCGTTAAAAATATATTAGTTATCTAGGATTGGTTGACTATTATATATATATATATATTGGGTTGATGATTGGTTGGATTCCCGCAGTCTCATTAGCGGATGCCCGCAGTTTCATAGCGGATGATTACCCTATACGCCCCACGCTATGATTAGTGGATGACCTTCTATACCGCGATATCCTGCCTCGAAGCAGGATGGGTATTACTATGTTGACTAACATCTGTGGATGCAGGAAAACAGGTTGGAGGAATCCAACTGGATTCCTCAAAAATATATTATCTGTTTGTTGTTTGTTTGATTTCATATATATTCATATATGATGTTTTAAAAATCAAATGATTGAAAATTTGTTGGTTTGATTGTTTAAAATATCCCTAGAGCTTGAATATTGATTCATAAAAATATCGGAAAGGGTATTTGATATTTAAAAAGGAAATTCTATTTTTATAAATAAAATTTGAATTTTAAATAAAACTATAGAAAATATTAACTTGTTTGAAGGTATATAAAACAAGTAATTGAATTTATAAACTTTGTTTATAAATGAAAAGATGGGATTTGAATCGAATTTACAAACGTTGTTTACAAATAGAAGTATGGAATTTGAATCGAATTTATAAACTTTGTTTATAAATGAAAATATGGAATTTGAATCGAATTTATAAAGTTGCTTATAAATGAAAATATGGGATTTGAATTTATAAACGTTGTTTATAAATGGAAAGGTGGGATTTGAATTGAAGTTATAAACGTTGTTTATAAATAATGCCGAGAATTCAAATGGACTTTGAATATAAGGAATTGAAATAGATTTGAATATAGAAATTCAAATGGACTTTAAACTATAGATTTGAATATAGAAATTCAAATGGACTTTAAACGATTTGAGTATAGGATTTAAATGGAATTTAAACAATAGAATTTGAATAGATTTGAATAATAGAATTCAAATGGAGTTTAACTATAGAATTTGAATATAGAATTCAAATGAAGTTTAAATAAAGAGAATTCAAATAGAATTGAATTGGAATTTGAATAAGAAGTCGATAAGGGAACGAGAGTATGAGTATAATTAGAATTTGTTAATATGCAGTTAAAATATATTTGAACATGTCATGTTCAAATATGAAGGTGAAATAGACTGAAAAGTTACGTAACAGATTAAATTAACAAATTGAGTTAAAACGATTGGTATAGTTAAAATAGATTGGACAGGTATAGACATACAGGAGACAGGTGTGGAATAAAGTATAGAAGTGAAATAAATAGAATGCCCGACAAAAAGGTACGTATTTAATTTCCATATGAGATTTTATGCGCCGTATTGGCTAGCCGCTTGGCTTTTTCTTTTTCTTTTTGAGATGAGAAGGACCGGGAAAGCTATTTGAAATTTCCCGATGCTCCCGGTACAAAGGAGGTTATGGTGAATTTTTCCAGGAATTTAAGGAGATAGAATATTTTTAAGATAATTTGATAGTTAGAAATCAACGTATCGAAATATATAGAAGTCGATAAGAAAACGAACTTAGAAATAGAATAGTATAATCAAAAAGGAAGTATAAGAATAAAATCTAGTAAGAATAGAAAGAAAAAGTGTATACGTGTTTAAAGGTAAAGAAGTAGTTGTATGTTATTGATTGTTCGAGTAAGTAGTCATATCTGTTTTGACGTTATAAATGTTATTCAGTCAAGGTCTGAGAGGTAGTTATACCCCAACTTGATTGATTTCATTATTAACAAATGAATAGTAAGATTTCAGGCTCGAAGATCAATGTTGAATAAGATTCAGTTGAATGTAGTATTTGGGTTGTCGTAACGATGTTTTACACAACATCCGTTTTAACCCAAATGAAATGTAAGCTTGGAAATAGATGTTAAATATTTCCTAAGTATAGAAATAAACGAGATTGAAAAAGAGATAAGTGATTGGAATATTTTCCAATTATAAATAACACATATTTTCTAAAGTTTAGAAAATAAAAAGAAGGCGATATATGGAAATGTTTTCCAAAGAACGTATAAGGGCAATATGGTTATTGAAATATTTGATTAACAAATATTGATAAAGAAATAGAGAAGTGATTTAATTAATGAAATATTAATTAAAGGCTCACTGATTGTTGGATGTTTGGATGAACACTTGTTTTATTCGATAGTTAAATCATCGACTATCGAAACACTTGTTTTTATTCGATAGTTAAATCACAGACTATCGAAGTTTTGACCATCGTTGTCAATATGGAGAGACCGGTTGGGTTATTTTCCGAAGAACCACTCCATATCGGCAGTAGCGTGCGAATCAGATTATATAAAGATAATCGAAGACGGAGTAGAGTGCAAGGACTTTTTCTATAAATAGAAATAGTGCCTTCAGTTCATCATGTTCCTGGGTGACTTGTATGGATGAATGTCTGATAGAGTATTTCCAGACGATCACGTATATTGATTTCTCCAATCGTACCAAGAGTGGAAGCGGAGAAGGAAACTTCTTTTAGCTAACACGTAATGTACTGTTGAGGACGTCAATCGGTGATTTGATGGATTTGACGATGTGACATTCGAAGTGAATATGGCGTGATGATAAAGCGTAGCTTCTAGCCTCATCAACCGGTAAATGACAGAAATCGGGCAGGCAACATGGCTATGTAGGTCGCACCTATTAGGGTGTATAATCACCTGATCTAGTGTTTCATTTACTTCTAAAAATCTATTGTCGATGCTGTCCCATTCGGGAAACGGTTGCTGATCCCAATCGTTGGTGATATACAATCGATACACTCAAGCGAAATGAGTGGTCGGTCATGTGTGGCTGAGTTGCAAGATGTTCTTGTTGAACTCGGTGTATTCTCCTCTAGAGATATACCAGCGGAAGGTGGTTCCATACCTTGTCATAGTTGGAAATCCATTACCCAATACGTGCTTGCGGTTTTGATTGTATATTATATATGTGGAACGTGAGATGCAAGCGTTTCCACTAGATTATTATTTATGTGATTTAGACATTATTTTAATATCAAAAGATTTGAGATAAAGATAAATCAAGTGTTTGGATTCTCATAAGGGGAAAAACCCATTCCGTGTTATACGGCGTGGTCTTATGAGATATCATTTAGTTTTCTGAAACTGTTTTAAACTGTTTACTCATACCAGTCCCATGACTGACCCAGAGTTTATTTTGTTTTGTTCTACCTAAACTCTTGGGTGCCTAAATTTGTACGGGCAGTCAAGTAGTTCAGGGTTTTTCAGATATATCTAAAGGAGCTTGGAGCAGGAGGCTTCAGCGTTATCTAGTTATAGTGTTGTTCCGTTGTGTTGTAAGTGTTGTACTCTGATAAGTGTATGTTATACAGTTAAGATTTTGTATTTCAAAGATGTGATATATTATATTTTGTTCCGCTGCGATGTGAGATTCTGTGTTGTTAGTTCTGTTCTTCTTCTACCTCTTTCTTCTAAAAAAAAATGTTTCGTATTTTCGTGATATTTGGGTTGGACGTATGATTTATATAGTCAACTCTGATGTTACGGAAATCTGGGTCATTACAGAATGCAACTCAAAAAGAGTTTACAGCTCCTACTACTGAATATGCAACTTGGACAACTGTTCAAAAAGATGAAGCAAATGCAAATGCAAAAGCTATGAACATGCTATACTGTGCCCTAGATCGAAATGAATTCAATCGTGTTAGCATTTGTACATTAGCTTATCAAATATGGGAGACACTCAAAACTATTCATGAAGGGACAAACAAAGTCAAACAAACTAAAATTTCAATGCTCAAAAATCAGTTCCAGAACTTCAAAATGAAGCAAAACGAAACTATCAACGAAATGTACTCAAGATTCCAAGATATCTTACATGCATTGATAGGACTTGGAGAAAAATACAGTGACTTTGACATCATTTCAAAAGTACTAAATTCTTTAACTGATGATTGGGAAAGAAAAGTACTAGCCATTGAAGAAGCAAATGATTTATCAGCAATGAAACCAAAAGAGCTAATAGGAAATCTTATGTCTTATGAAGTAAACCTTCAAGCAAAAAGGGAATTAGCTCAAGAAAAGAAAAATGTGGCCTTTCATGCTGATAAAGAGGAGTCTGAATCAGAAGACGAAGATCTAGCTTTTATTGCCAAAAACTTTAAGAAATTTCTGAAATATAGAAAAGGAAATTTCAAAAAGAATATTTCAAATAAGCCTTCATCTTCAAAACTAGAATGTTTCAATTGTCATAAGAAAGGTCACGTGGTAAAAGATTGTCCGGAAATAAAAGAAAATCAAAAGAACTTCAATAAAAGTAAGAAAGAAAAATTCAAGAAGAAAGCCTTTTCTGTTACATGGGACGACTCAGACTCAGATTCATCAAGCAGTGACAGTGATAGTAATAGTGATAAAGAGCAAGCTAATTTGTGTTTTATGGCTCAAGAATCTGAGGTAAGTGAATTATCTTATGAAGAACTAATAGATGTTAATGCTGAACTGTTAAATTTAATAAAAACTCTAAAGAAAAAGATAAAAGAAACTCGTGAAAATTGGAGTAAAGCTGAATTCGAAAGAGATATGCTAAAAGATGAAAAGATAATTCTAGAAGAAGAACTGGAAAAAGTTCAAGAAACTCTTACGAATTCAGATAGTCAGCTTTCTCTTTTGAGTCAAGAAATTGAAGCTCAAAAGACAAAGAATGATGAAATTAGTTCTGAAAATCATTTATTGAAAACTAAAATAAAAGAATTAGAATTAGAAAATGAAAGTATTCAAACTAAGTTAGAAAACATTTCAAAAAATATTTTAAACTTTAACAAGGGTAGAGAAAATTTAACAAGAATCATAGAAAATTCTCAATCCTCTTCAAACAAAAATGGTTTAGGATTCAAAAAGAAATTAAAAATTTCACCAAAGAAAAATACAAAGTTTAAAAGGAAAATTAATTCAAAATCAAAATCCACAAAAACAATTAAGATATGGGTTCCTAAAACTAACAATAGTTTGATCAGGAAAAAGCATATTAACTCATTTATGGAATCCGTGCATAATAATAAAAATTATTTATATAAAAGGGATACTAAACCCAGTTGGGTTTGGCTTCCTAAGACCTAACTCTTAGGACCCTATAAAGAAAAATGGGTACCAATGTGCTTATTAATATTTTTTGCAGGTATCCTTTAAAAAGAGAAAATGGATATTAGACAGTGGTTGCTCAAAGCATATGACCGGAAACAAAGACATGTTAACCAATATATAATACTTTTATGGTGGCTCAGTTACCTTCGGAGATAATTCAAAAGGATTTATCACTGGCAAAGGTGATGTATGCAACTATGGTATTTCGAATATTCCTCTTATTACTAATGTTTCATTAGTTAAAAATTTAAAACATAATTTATTAAGTATTAGTCAATTATGTGACAAAGGTTTTAAAATAACTTTTTCTAAAAATAAGTGTAGTATTTTTAACAAAGATCAAAATATTATTTTTGAAGGAAATAGAGATAGAAATATATATATGTTTTAAATATGAAAGTAAATAATAATAAAGAAATATGTTTAATTGCTAATAACAATGATTCTTGGCTATGGCATAAGCGTTTTTGTCATATAAATTTTAAAACTATACAAAAACTGTCAAAACATGAGTTAGTAAGAGGACTACCCAAAATAAATTTTAAAATAAATAACTTATGTGAAGATTGTCAGATAGGTAAACTAACCAAGTCCTCCTTCAAATCAAAAAGGGTCATTTCAACCCTACAACCATTATAACTATTACATATGGACTTGTTTGGACCAACTCAAATACAGTCATTAAATCATAATCGTTATGTATTTGTTATAATTGATGATTTTTCAAGATATACTTGGACTATGTTCCTGAAAAATAAAAGTGATACTTTTGAACATTTCAAAGATTTTGTTAAAAGGATTCAAAATTCAAAAAATTTAAAAGTTAAAAATATTCGAAGTGATCATGGTGGTGAATTTGAAAATGAATCTTTTGAAGTATTCTATAAAAAGAAAGGAATAAATCATAAATTTTCTTTTCTTAGAACTCCACAACAAAATGGAGTAGTAGAAAGAAAAAATAGAACTTTACAAGAATGTGCAAGAACTTTACTTAACGGTAGTACATTACCAAAACAATTTTGGGCAGAAGCTGTAGCTACTGCTTGTTATGTTTTAAATCGCATTTCTATTCGACCTTTAACCAAAAATACTCCTTACGAACTTTTTCACGAAAGAAAACCAAACATTTGTTATTTTAAGATTTTTGGATCAAAATGTTATATTCTAAATACCAAAGATCAACTTGGAAAATTTGATGCAAAAGCTGATCATGGGATCTTCGTTGGGTATTCAGAACGTAGTAAAGCATATCGAATTTTCAATAAACGTACTAATGTTATAGAAGAATCTTTACACGTTTCTTTTGATGAAAATTATAATAGAAATATAATGAACAAAGATGATGAAATTATTGATAATATTGAAAATACAAATAATAGTCCAAAATAATAGTCCTATAGAAAATATTAGATCACCTCCCAGGATATTAAAAGATCATCCTACCCAAAATATTATCGGTGAAATTGACACACACGTTCGTACAAGAATCAATTAAATCAAATAAGTCATGTAGCTTTTCTTTCAAACATTGAACCTAAGAATCCAAAAGAAGCTTCTACGGATGATTACTGGATTATCGCTATGCAAGAAGAGCTAAACCAGTTTGAACGGAATGACGTCTGGGAATTAGTACCTCGACCAATCGATTAATCAGTTATTGGTACAAAATGGGTTTACAAAAACAAAGCAGAAGAACTTGGAAATATCACAAGAAATAAAGCTAGATTGGTTGCTCAAGGATACAATCAAGAAGAAGGCATTGATTATGAAGAAACCTTTGCACTTGTAGCTAGATTAGAAGCAATACGTATTTTATTAGATTATGCAAGTTTTCATAATTTTAAACTGTATCAAATGGACGTTAAAAGTGCTTTTTTAAATGGTTTTATAAAAGAAAATGTTTACGTAGAACAACCACCGCTTTTTAAACATGAAAAATATCCAGATTATGTTTATAAACTTAAAAAAGCATTATATGGCTTAAAACAAGCACCTCGTGCTTGGTATGAACGACTTAAAAAATATTTAATAAATTCTGGTTTTCGAGTAGGAAAAGCAGATCAAACTCTATTTATTAAAAATACAAACAAAGATATTTTAATTGTTCAAATTTATGTAGACGATATAATTTTCGGGTCTACAAATGAAAATTTATGTAAAGAATTTTCTACAATAATGACTAATGAATTTGAAATGTCCCATATGGGTGAATTATCATATTTTTTAGGTTTACAAATTAAACAATTTTCAAGTGGAATTTTTATTTTTCAAGAAAAATATTGTACTAATTTAATTAAACGTTTTGGTTTAGATAATACTTCAGTGAAACCAACACCAATGAACACATCAATTCTTCTTGACAGAGATGAAAAAGGAAAAAGTATTGACCAAAAATTATATAGAAGTATGATAGGTTCGCTACTTTATTTAATAGCAAGCCGTCCTGATATCATGATGAGTGTATGTTTGTGTGCACGATTTCAATCAGACCCTAAAGAATCACATCTAAGAGCAGTAAAAAGAATTTTAAGATATCTTAATAATACTAAGAACTTTGGTTTATTCTACCCGAAAGGCTGTCCATTTGAATTAGTATCCTACAGTGATGCTGACTTTGGTGGATCACGAACGGATAGAAAAAGTACAAGTGGTACGTGCCATTTTATTGGAAAATCTCTTGTATCTTGGTTTAGTAAGAAACAAAACTGTGTTTCACTCTCTACATGTGAAGCAGAATACATATCTGTTGCGTTAGCATGTGCACAAGTAATTTATATGCAACAAACACTTAAAGATTTTGGAATTAATTTAACTAAATCAACAATATATTGTGACAATACTAGTGCTATCAATTTATCAAAAAATCTGATAAATCACTCTAGAACAAAACATATAGATATTAGACATCATTTTCTTCGTGACAATATAGAAAAAGATATTATAAATTTAGACTATGTTTCATCTGATAATCAGATTGCAGATATTTTTACTAAACCTCTATTAGAAAATTCGTTTATAAAATTACGCCGAGAACTTGGAATTGTCTCAGTAACTGACATATAATTTAACTATGTTTATAAAATTACTAAAAACATTTTTGCAAACTTTTTACTATTTTTAGACTCTCCTAACTTTCCTCTCATCAATTAATCTATTTATAGTCATAAATTTCTAATCCACAAGTTCATAACTTTCTTCTCAATATAAAAATACATGGGTTCTTAAAATAAAATTATTGTTCTACTAAATCTAAAATTTATTATGTCATCAAGAAATTCAAATTCCTATTTCAGTATTCATTTCACAACAAGTACCTCCTCTGATTCTATTAATC
This sequence comes from Allium sativum, assembly GCA_030737875.1. Taxonomy (NCBI): domain Eukaryota; kingdom Viridiplantae; phylum Streptophyta; class Magnoliopsida; order Asparagales; family Amaryllidaceae; genus Allium; species Allium sativum. The sequence goes on along the minus strand of CM060921.1, from coordinate 63,571,090 downwards.
TTCCCACACCAACACCTAAATATGAACCTCAATATAAATGGGGTAACTATCACACCGGGTTTACTCCAGAATCAAAGAAAGCTAAACGAGCTTTATTTTCATCTCCCGATACGAAACATAAAATTGACAATCTACATCACTACCAAGAAGAACAAATCAAGCTACAGAAGGAATTGTATTTTGAACAAAAAGCAACATCAACTCGTTTAAGCCTTCTTGAAAAGATGATATACAAGTTTTGTGGTTCAAAAGAGAAGGATATTGTTTCACCATTACCAACTCCACCTAACCCTATTGATCCATCGGCTTCCTATCGAACAGTAAAAGACCCGGTGAATCCAATAATGAAATATTATACTTACTCACCTTCACGACCGTCATACGATCCGAACTCATGGGATAGAAATTATCAAGCCAATGAAGGAAGGAGCTCATCAACACCAAAAAGAACTCTGCCATCTAAATAATTAAGTTATTATTAATTTTTTTGTTTCTATCTTGTAATTCAATAAATTTTCTTAAACAGACGTCTGAATTTAACAGACCAGACGTTTGAGTTTTATATGAATATCATTATCTTCCTCAAAACAGACGTCTGTTTAAAAAATATCAGACGTCTGAAATGGTCACAAAATACACTACTTTCTTTCGGGTTAATAATTCATGTAAATCAGACGTCTGTTTATAAATTTCAGACGTCTGTTGCAGTTCAAATAATTATTTCATCTCCAGAATCAAACGTCTGAACTAAAATTATCAGACGTCTGAAACACGTATAAAATACACTGGTTTCTTTCGGGCAAATATTTCATTTAAAACAGACGTCTGTTTAATTTTTTCAGACGTCTGAATCAATTCTGTACGATTTTTTAACAGTGACTTGCCTATTCAACTCCATCACAACCACTCATTTTTTCATCTACCGATACTTACCTTTTCATCTTTTACCAACTCCATATAACCCTAGCCCCCAAAATCATTTTTTTACCTCAAATTTTTACTACTCTCCAACAACAAATTAATGGCACATAGAGGAAAACGATCACGAGAGGAAGAATCTCTTCCACCCTCTGAAGAGATGATTCAACGCTGGCTTTGGGATGACACGGCAAAAGCTAGATACAAGGCTATGAAAGATTCGAAATTTTTTGAAGGTGCATTTGTTAAGTTTGATGCTTTTTCTAATTACCGTCTCCTTCAATATGCTAGATACTTTAATTTTGAATCTCTGGTTGATTACAACAAAAACAATGTCAAAATCTACCCTCTCTTGGTCAAATTGTTCTTAGCAAACCTAAACCTTGACCATACAAAACCCCATGTTAAAGATGATACAATTTGGTCATGGGTATGTGGAAAACGTGTCCTTATAACCTTGCAACGCTTAGGACAAATCTTAGAATGTTCATGGCAAGGACTAGATATTGATACAATTGAAGTTGATATGGATACACGTGATGAAGTTTCTCATCAATTTCTTTCCAACGATCTGATTAACATGAGAAATCTTACTTCAACCAATCTTCGTCCTCAAGCTCGCTTACTTAACTGTATCCTTGTACGAACTATTCAACCACAAACAAGTAGCTATGAAAAAATATACAAAAGGGATTTTCAGGCTCTTTATGCCCTATATTCAAGAAAACAAATCAACTGGGCTAAGATTATCATGGATGAATGGACCGATATCACATACAAGCGCAAATACAAAACTCTACATTACGGTGCCTACATTACTCATATTCTTGCAGCTTGTGACGTCAACATACCCACCAACATTCCATCCCTATCCGTCAAAGAAATAGGTCCTAAAATTTTAAAGCTAATGGACATTCCACAAAATCCTGCTACATTAGAATTTATGTCTTTTGAAACCTGGAAAGAACATGTTGCTGCCAATCCTGAATCTATCATTTCTGAACCATCTCATCGACACCAACCTAGACAAGAAGAAGACGATAATGATATTCAGGTCATTTCTCCTGAAACATCTACCAAACAAGCCGTTATATTGCTATCTCAAAATCAAGCCAAACTTCAAAAAGAAATTAGAACTTATCATACACAGACAACCAAGAAGTTTGAGTCTATCAAAGGATTCTTGAATAATATTTGGGAAAAGGTTTCGTGCATTGGTACTTCTTCGACTCAAGCTCATGCTCCTGCTCCGTTCCAATGGTCTTCAAGCTCAGCCGAAGTTCCAGACTCTGAGGAAGGCTCTCCTAAAGATGGTGGAATGACTGTTGTTGGTTCTACTTCGGAAGATTGGTAAGCATGCTTCGTAAGAATTCTAGCATTACTATCTTGCATTAGTACTTTGCTTTTGTCTTTTAAGAATCTCTCCAGATATTTCCATGGTTTGTAATATTTTTTTCTACTACTTCGCACAAAGCTTCATTATGTGCTACTTATGTTATGTTGGTATGCTACTCTGATTAATTATCTTTTTTCCATATGTTTTTCTGTGTGTCGAGTATACTTAACATCTATTATAAGTATTCCTTTTTGTCGAATGACAAAGGGGGAGAAACATGTTATATAATATGCATATTGACAGGGGGAGTTTATATAGTTGTCATTAGTCAAAAGGGGGGAGAATGTTACATCCCGCTATATAGCATTTTGACTATGACAACTATACATTAAACATACATATTATTATCTAACCTTGTTTTGCAGGAAGCCATTTGACAAACAGATTCAAGAACACAATAAATGAAGAATAAATATGTTATAAAGGTATGTTAGTCTTAGATATTAATGTTAAAGTCTTCCTTGATGATCACACACACACATTTTATATGTATATAGCTTCTCTTATATAAATTAAGCAAGGAATAGTCTGATAACAAAAAACAGACGTCTGGTCTGAAATTTTCAGACGTCTGTTTGCTGAAACAGAATGTTTTTAAATACAATATTCAGACGTCTGGTTGATATATTTCAGACGTCTGAAATGCCCCCGAAATACACTATTTCCTTTCTGATTTGATTTTTAAAATAAACAGACATCTGAATTTTATTTTCAGACATCTGGATTCTGAAGAGTTGCATCCTTAATGAAGAGATACAACTATTTAATCCATATCTCTTCATCAAAACTCTTCACGATCAGTTGTATCTTTTTATATATTATAAATAGAGAATTGCTTAGATGATCTAACAACCGAATTTTATTCTAATTCTCTCTATCTTATTCAAAGCTCTCTAAGTTCTAAAAAGCTATTTACTTTCATACTTGAGACTTTTAAACTTCCATATTCCTTCACGCACTTCACGATTATCATCAAGGAAAGGCTATAGGAAGGGTGTACTTAATATTCGACAATCTGTGTTATCAAGAACACAAAAGAGTCAACAGTTATTCTATATTAGTGAAGACCTCTTCAGTGGTTGAGGCAAGAAATCCCGTTCAGTGGTTCGGGTAATCGTGAACCTATTCCTCCGGGTGAAGTGAGGGTTTTAGTGTTCGTGAAATACCAGAAGTGAGTCTGGGACTGGACGTAGGACAGTGGTCCGAACCAGTATAAATCGACTGTGTGATTTACTACTTACTACTTTATCGTATACATTATATCCTATACTCCATTCTATACGATCCTACCGCTGCATAGACTCTTTCGTAAGTATCAACCACGAAGACCGAAATCAACATCAGATTGGTACTCAGATAATTACTCAACTCAACCAAACTTCTATTTGTCATTCATATTCGTCTTTGATCAACATTAATTAATTATTAATGCATAGACCTCCCACATTAAGTCGATTGCTTGTGGCCGATGGATATGCCGGGCGGTTCCGGGCAGACTTCCACAAGCCAGACTTAACCTCGTGTCTAAGCATCTTTTAATTATGCCTACGACCTCTCACATTGGACTGTCGTTTGCGGTTGCTGGATTTGCCAGGCGGGTTCGGGCAGTCTTATACCACAAACGAGTCTAACCTCGTGTCTTAGGCATTTATTACGCATTTAATTTATGCCTTTGACCTCTCACATTAGACTACCGTTTGTGGTTGCTGGATTTGCCGGGCGGGTCCGAGCCGTCTTATACCACAAACGAGTCTAACCTCGTGTCTTAGGAATTTATTATTACACGTTATTATTCAACCCCGATTTGAATAAATATCCCTATTTCATATTGCAGTAACTTCCAATTTTAATCCATGTCCATAATTGTCACTTAAATTATGTCCATAATTTCCAGCTATATAAATTATACCAATTAATATCTCAAATTAATTATATGCTTTTAAAGCCATTATATGCCAGTTCACAATGTGTATATTTAATATTTTTCCATTGTCACCACATCGTTCGTACATTTAATATGAAGTATGTTAGACTCGCAAATAGCCTAACTCATAAGAAAAGAAACATCACAACTTGCATAACACACAAAATAGATCTAATTTGCATAAATTTGCATAGCCAATAACTTGCATAGGAGATGAACATACAGAACATAAATTTGCATAAACTATGTACTGCCACGGATCTAAATATTGATCTATACATGAAATTGTGAACTTGCATATATGAATATGGTTTTCACCTAAACTTGCATATATGAATATGGTTTTCACCTAAACTTGCATATGTGAATATAGTTTTCACCTAAACTTGCATATGGATTCCTACAAACTTGCATATGAATTTAAACATGTAAACTAATATCACATGTTTTACATATAAACTAGCATGTGTATATACTTGATTCACATATAACTTGTGTATAATTCGCATACAAACTTGCATAAGATTCACATACAAACTAGAATATGTAAAAACAAACTTGCATAAGATTCACATACAAACTAGCATATGATTTACATCCCAAACTTGCATATAAACTGATGTCATAAAATGAATCAAGTCAAACATATATGATTGGACATATGAAATAGATCTACTAACATAAGTTAACAAAACTGTCATATGTTCACCAACAGACGATAATAAGGTTAAGTAACATCACATGATTCAACAGACATGTTCTCACAATCCCAATTATAACTCATCATAATTAATTTATTAATTATTTTTTGAAAGAAATTGTACTCACAAAGACGGATTAGAGAAGAGAATAATTCGTTCTTCATTTGTATTAGAATCCTGACTTGCAACTCCTAAGCTTTAAGAAGAAGAAGAACTATTCTAGCAGCAGCATGGAGGCCAAGAGATTAATTTAGTTTTAGGTTTAGAACTTGAGTCTATGCGTGCTTATATAGAAGTTTAAATCAATATAAGTCGTTAGATTATCATAGGAGCAAATCAAAACCATTCAGACTAGATAGAGTTATCCAGAATTGCCACCTATGCCCTAGTGACTCAGCTACAGGTCAGAAAAGACTCAGCAGCAAGTCAGAATCGTCATAGTTCAGATCTGCCCAAGGGGGTAGGTCGACCCCCTAGTCGACCTGTATAGCTGACATCGACCTGGCCTGGGGCGGGAAAAATCCCGCCCGCTTCTTTGTTTGAATTCGAATTTTAAATTTTAATCTAAACTGTTTTTAATTTATTTAAATCTCTGAAACTTCTGAGGGCCACAACTTCCTCATACGAAGTCCGATTTACGAAAACTTGGACTCTATTCCAAGCAGAATTTCGAGACGAACGCAACGGCAGAACCCATTTCCCTTAATTCTTCTCCTAAAAATTAAGTGTTCTTAAATTTGTTAATTTTAATATTTAAAATTACAAGGTGTTACGTTCTCCCCTCCTTAAAGGATTTCGCCCCCGAAATCTCCAAGTTAAGGAGAATGTATATCCTACCATCCAATCATCCATCTACTCAATCATCGAACATAGACATCCATTGTCCTTAAAAGACTTCTAATGCCGTATGAACATATGCAAAAAGTGTGTGTACATGTTCCTTATCTAATGCAAAATCAGGCGGTCTACTGATTCAGTTGACTTCCTTAATGCGAACCACGATAGTGCCATGCGTCCATTATGTATGCAAAAGAATCCTAATGATACATATTATTTCTTCATGCGTGCACCACCATTCATAGAAATGCATCATCCATATGATAACACAACCATTATACATCCATTAATTTAAATATGCACACATATTTATATGCAATATGAAAGTGATTGAGCCGATCTAGTGCCTAATGTGTGTGTACATGCATCCACGAGCAACCACTAGCAACCACTTGCATCCATTTGCATCCACCAAATATAACATGTCTCAAACACATGTTTACTACCATAGGATTTTTCCTAACTAAAGATCGGAGATATAATCGCAAAGACATACTAAATGATAGGACAATCACAAACAAAGCGGTAGAAAAAGGAAAAGTTAAAAACATACCCTCAAAAAGGAAAGGGTACAGAGTACGCATCTCATCTTCCATTTCTCAAGCTGCGTCTCCTTGATCATTTCCCCATCGCACCTTGACCAACTTGACCTCTCTGTTGTGTAGCTTTATGACCTCCGGCCTAAGGATGCATGTAGGGGCTTGTCTAATTGGGGCATCTTACTCCACTTCCACTTCCCTAAGCCTGCTCGGCTCGACTACTTCCGCGATATCTTGTGAACACTTCCAAAAATGTGACACATGAAACACGTTGCGAACACCACTAAGATCGTTGCCTCTTCTCATGTCCCTCAAAATTTAGGATACATAACCTCAAAAAAGACCTTCAAGGATTCTATTCACCCCTTTCTGTCCATCCACCCGTCTGTGGATGATAAGCGATGCTCGTACTTGCCGCCTTTTGCATATCACCTTTTCCTCCTGCATCGAAAACTGCTCCAAGCCATGTCCCGCAAGCACCACACTGTGAATGGCTTACTTCCATCTGGAAAAACTAAAACTGGAGCTGTCATCAAAGCCCTCTTCAAATGCTGGAAAGCATCGTCATGGTCAACAACCCAAGCAAAAGTCAAGTTCTTCTTCGTTTACTGAGTAAGTGGGGCTGATATCTTCGCGAAGTCCTTAATGAACTTCCTATAATAGCCCGCTAGCCCTAAAAAGATTCTTACTTTTGTTGTGTTCATAGGAATCTTCCAATCTTGGATTGCCATCACTTTTGCGGGATGCACAACTATCCCCTCCTTAGAGAATACGTGTCCTAAGAACCTCACTTCTTTTCTCCAAAAACGACATTTGGAGATCTTATCTTTAAGTTGATGCGCTCGTAGGGTCTCTAAGACTTCGCTAAGATGTAGGGCATGCTCTTCCTTACTTCTAGAGAAAATCAAGATATCGTCCACAAAGACTACCACAAACTTGTTTAGAAACTCCCTAAACACCCTACTCAACAAGTCAACGAAATATGCAGGTGCATTCGTCATACCAAAAGGTATGACGAGCCACTCGAAGAAACCATCAGGAGTTCTAAATGCAGTCTTATCTATGCTGACTCCAGCCACTCGTAGCTGATGAAATCCTATAGCCAAATCCAACTGCGAGAAAACCGAAGCACCAACCAACTGATCGAATAAATCATCTATCGTCGGCAGTGGGTGTCTGTTCTTCTTTGTGAGCCTATTCAGCTCTCTATAGTCCACGCACAATCTAAGTGAACCATCAGCCTATGTAGCAAAAACAACTGGAGCACCCCATTCCGAAATGCTTCTTCTTATGAACCCCTTCTCAAGCAACTCCTTTACTTGTTTACTGAGGTCTCTTCTCTCTCTCGGAGCCATGTGGCGCACCAGTAATGTAACTGGCTTTGCATTATCTACAAGGTATATACCAAATTCTGTCTTGCGCCTCGGGGGTAAACCTCGAACTTCATCAAAGATGTCACCATATTCACGGACCACATGAACAAATTCCAAATCATCGTTGGGCAGGTCAAGAGATTCTAGGTAGCTAAGCATCACCGGACCTCTAGGGTCACAAGAAATATCAAGGGTCTTTCCACAACGAGTCAACAGTCTAACTACCATTCTTTCACAGTCTAGGATGGCACCGAATCTGGCTAGCCAATCCTTGCCTAGAATCAAGCAGTAGCCCATGAAGCCAAGAACGAAGGCGTTGCATTCAAACCCAACGCCCAAGATAGACACTCTCAAATCCCGACAAATCATCGAAAGATGAGCCGAACCACCAATAGGATTTGAGACTACTATGGGATCCGTAACTAAACTAGTATTTAGGTGCAGTGTTTTAACTAACGAAGCAGATATAAACGAGTGTGAAGCACCAGAATTCAAACGAGGTTCGAACAGGATGATCAAAAAGAAAAACCAAACTTCCAACCAAGATATTTCTACCTCAATCAGGTATGCCATCCATGAGGGAACGCGTCTGCCCTCCAGAAGATCCTGTACTTTTCCCTTACCTTTTCCTTTTGCTTCTTTGGACGATCCTAATGAGGTGTCATATTTCTCCGTAACGATATCAACTAGTATTCTTCTTCTTTCTAACGTCTTTATTTAAGTAGTCAGGTATTTCACAAGTGTGGCCCTTCCCTTTTCATTTGGCCCCTTGTTATCCTTATCGCCTTTCTTTGACTTTCTTATCGTGTGCCCTATCCATGTCTCTCCTGCACATTCTCCATTCGTGACCACCTACCAAAATGAGGCTTCGTCCTTCATTAACCAAGCAACTAATTGAACCTTCCTCCCATCGTCTATCTTAAAGGTACCAACAAGTCCTCCACTTCCTTCTAGCTTTGACAAACATCCTAGTCCCATGAAGCGGTTTTTTGCCCACCGTACGGAAGTTCTTACATATCTTAGAAAAAAAGTCTATACGTGGAGGAAGAAATTCAAAAACGAAAGAGGAAGAGATTTAAAACAGAGAATCGAATGAAAGATATATGGCTCTTGGGGGTTATGTTTTTCAAAATAAACTTTTCTATCAAAAATACTCTCCTTAAGACATATTTTTGAAAGTATTTCTTTATAAAAAAATGTTTTTGAAAAACAGTTTTTCAAAATCTCTTATCTGTTCTAGTAACCTTCACCTCTGATACCACGTGTAACACCCCACGTCCATTAATGTCACTCTCAAAGGGAATGCATTAACTTTCATGGAGTATTATTGGTGTATAGAACAGAATATAACAAGACAGATACATATATTGGTACTTGAAAAATTAAAACAACTTTTATTGCAGCGGAGAAATAGTTTGGTTACAACTACATCAAAAACCAACAATAAAACCAAGTACACTTAATATCAATCTTTACAAATTATTTTCTGAGTACATAAAGTAAAAATCATAACCCCAACATAAGTAGCCATAAAAGAGATAAGCTGAACTTTACTTTCAGCAATCCAAGCACTTCCAAAAGAGAGAGAAAGAGGTCCAAATGAAGCTCCACTAATACTAGTCCCACCCTGAGAACCTGGGGGGAGGAAGAAAAGAGGCGAAAAAAAAGGGGGTCAGACATAATGTCTGGCGAGTCCAATAACTTTAACAATATTATTATTAAAGTAATTAGGATAAGGCATAAACTAGTAAACCAAGGAATGATTGTGAAGCAAATGGGCATGACAAAACCACCAAGAGGAATAAGATAACGATAATTGCGTTCCTAATCACTATAGGATAATTACTATACTGCACCAATACTAGTCACCCTAAAAGTTGATCCCGCCTACTGAACAAAATAATAATAATGGTAGTTTCGTGTACCACTAGCTGTCTTCATAAGTGACGCGTGCTCCTATCTTCACTAGTTGTACCCATTACCCTCCCCATTCTAATTACAACATTTATTCATAATATGGTAGTTGTACTCCTAGCTATCTTCATAGGTGCCGCCTGCTCCTATCTCCGCTAGTCTTACCCACTACCCTCCCCATTCTAATTACAAAATTTATTCATAATATGGTAGATGTACTCCTAGCTGTCTTCATAGGTTCCTCCTTCTCCTATCTCCGCTAGTCGTATCCACTACCTTCCCCATTCGATCGGCTCCCTAACTCGTCGAAACCCGTGCTGGTCCCACAGTGGGGTGTATCACTCCCCAAAGTGGCAACCCGATACCACTAAAGATACACGTCTTATATCTACATGATGCAACAACGTCTTACCTACCGGCCTGGGCCCACCCACGCACATGCCCCCGTTGGACTTGCATTGCCACCGCTAACCCGTTTTGACCTCTTACAATCAAACCTAGTAAGCGTGTCCCGTCCTCGATCTAGATCGAGCTCACTTAGATACTAAATGGGTTACTGGTTGAAAAGGGTCCCCACATGTAATAACCTGGAAATTCTGAGCCAGTTTTAAATTTTTATTTTGGCAATTTTAGCGAATTTTGAATATTTAAAATGAATTATTTTAAATAATATCGACGAGAAATTTATTTTGAATATATTTAGAACGTATATATTATATACGTCGTCGTTAGAATATATAAATATTTATATATAATTATAAACAGAAATTGAAAATGGCGCGGTAGTTCGATAATTCGATTTCATACTTCAATTGAACGTACCGGGTGCAAAACAATCCGGATTTTAGTGAAACCAAAAACATTAGGATCTAATTGGTAATATCTTTCCAACAAATCCGAAAAATCAAAATTTCATAGCGGGAATCAAAAGATATGTCCAGTTGAAAATTCTGAATAGTCGCTATGGAATTCAGGCCCTTAAAAATGGACATTTTGCAAATGACGTCGGATTTCGACGAAACCACTTTTGTTGGGTCCGTGATGTCAAATTATTGTTAGATTCCAAATTTCATAATTTTTTGAATCAATATGTGAGCGTGGCAAAGGAAAACGCGTTTGACCAGTTTTAGTTGATTTTAATCGACTGGAAAATGGCCATTTTTCCAACGGTCTCATAATTCGACGAAACTAGTTTTGTTAGGACCGTATCGTCAATACAAAGCTAGAAAATATTTTTCTGGAATTTTTCTAGTTAGTATGTGACCCCGGTAATTTGAAATATACGTTTAAAATTCTATATAGCGATTTAAATGTAAATACAACGAAAACTGATTCAAATAGTCGAATCAGCCTACGATACATATCCCATTGTGTTCGGAATGGGGGTAATACGCTATGGACGACAGGCGGTGGACCTCGTTTAGAGGTCATATGTAAAAGTCAACTTTTTGCAAAATAAAATAATTAAATAATAAATTAAAAACTTCTCTCTCTCCTCACCCCCTTTAAACCCGTTGGCCCCTCTCCTCTTCAAAATCGATTTTAACAGAAAATAAAAAAAAAAGAGTAAGAGAGCGGGGGGGGGGGGGGGGGGGGGACTTGCCGCTGCCGCCCACCAGAGGCGTCGCGCCTCTGGCGCCACCTCCCAAGGCGGAGCCGACCACCCCCAGACCCCCTCCTCCCTACCCCCTTCCTTCTCCGATGCCAGAAACTCCACCGCCCCCTCGTCCCAGCCCTCCGTCACCACCAAGGACGCGCCGCACCCCCTAGACCCGAATCTGCACCCCCCTAGGCCCGAACCCGCACCCCCTCTTGGCCCAAAACCCGACCTCCGACCACCTCAGACGCGGTGAAGCCTCCCCAGCCTTCGATTTTGACTGTAAGCCCTTTTTACTTATTTATTTTTCTTTTTTCTAAGTAATTGGTATTAGCAATTATAAAAATCAGTTTTTGTATATTTTTCAAATATAAAAGTTAGGATTTTTCAAATATAAAAGTTAGGATTTTTCAAATATAAAAGTTAGGATTTTTAAAATATAAAAGACAGGATTTTTAAAAAATAAAAGATTAGATTTTTAAAGGAAGAAAGACGATATTTTTAAATGGAGAAAGGTGAGATTTTTACATATGTAGTGGAGTAAAAATATGATTTTTATATATTGAACATCGAAGTAAAAATACGATTTTTATATATTGAACATCGAACTAAAAATATGATTTTTATATATTGAACATCGAAGTAAAAATATGATTTTTATATATTGAACATCGAAGTAAAAATATGATTTTTATATATTGAACATCGAAGTAAAAATGTGATTTTTATATATGTAGTGGCTACAGGCAACGAAGATGACAAAGATGCGATAACGATGAAGATTCCTATAAAAGAAGTGTCGTGAAGTTGGATAGCTATTGGTGAGGACTTCTCACTCAAAATTTCTTTTTCTAGTTATATATATACTAGGATGCAGACGGTGTTTAGTAGCACCCGACACAATCGTCCACAGACCATGGACTTGTTTGATTGGTTGTGTAGTTGGTTAGATTATTTGGTTTGAATTGAATTGTTTGGTGAAATGGAATGGATTTGATTGATGTGTGAATGGCGTGGGCCTTCACTAGACCGGGGATAAGGCTAGGCCTCGTCCCGTTTCTAGTATCGTGCCGTTATGCCGCCGAAATTTTCTAAAATAAAAAGTGTTAGTTAAAAATAGTAAAGTGTTGAAATAAATATTTTTGACGTTAAAAATATAAATTTTAACGTGAATGTGAATAAATAAATATTCATTTACAAATCAGACGATTTGTTTATATACACTGATTTGACTGAAATTGATTGGGATGATAAATTTTACACATCACCCAACTGCACAAATAATATTCAGTGTTTTTTGATTTGAAACCCCACACGGGTGTTGGGATGATGTTTGGCGTACACTAATCCCAATTATTTAATTATTGTCGATCGATTGGTCGACAGACTGTGTAAGCGTCGATTATTTATATTTGATGCTTATGCAGTTGTGTGGTGCACTTTGGATGATGGTTGATTGTTTATCAATGCTATTATATACATGTGTTGTATGGAATCTATATAATTAACGTTATATGGTGATTGATTGGGCCTCATTCCAATCGGGAAAATAAGGAATATTATAAAAGAAAATTCATGTGTTGAATATAAAAATAGTCATGTGTTGACGATGTTCATGTGTTGAGTGAAATAATTTATACAATGAAATTTACATCTTTATCATATTTAAAATTAGAACTACTTTACGGTTGAAGTCTAATTGAAAATCAAACGATAGATACCATAGTTTTATAAAATATTTTACATAACAAAAATAGTGATGTGTTGACAGTACTCATGTGTTGAGATTAGTCAGGTGTTGGAAGAAATATAGATTCATGTGTTGAATGGAATAAATATTCATTTGTTGAATAGAATAACGGATTTATTGAAATATATGAAGCCGTGTTGATTAGAGTTGCGATATTTTGACGTGAACGATATTTATATCGATTATATTCGTTTTTATAATGAATATAGAAAAGAAGTTATTTCAAAATTTAACGTTATGAAAATGTTATCATTTATATAGTAATGATATAAAATATTCAGTTTTGATTAGAAATTGAAATAGTGTTGAAATGGTTTAGAAACGAAGTTAAAACGATTTATAAAATACGTTTTAAAAGGAAATTGATGAAATATAATATATATATATATATATATTATGTATATATAATGGCCTGAATAGAACGCGCCGCTCCGCGGCAGTTCATGAATTTCGACCATTGACCTCGAATAGACGTTGCGGGAGATCCGACCGTCGGATTCTCCTAAAACCAGAACCGTTGGGTTCGTATCGAAAAGAGCTTTCCAATGAATACTAGAAATTTGAAATCTAACGGTTGGATTTGGAATTATGTCCAAATCAAATTTGAAAAAGGTCGTTGTAAGTGCAGTTCGATGGCCATTGATGGAAATCGACTGTACGGGCCTTGATAAAATTATTAAAATATCAATAATTTGTGTAAAACCATAATATATGGATTGGAAAGAACTGAGATGAAAAACTCAATATTTGAAAAGATAAAAGGAGATTTTTATCGAAATGAACTAGTTTTGAACTAGAATTAAAATCAATTTATTTTTGAAATAAATAAATTGAATTTGAAAGTGGTTTTAAAAATAATCAGGATTTCCAATACGTGAATTGGAATGGATTTGAGTCGAAAGTGTCTTCGGAATATTTCGATGTTGGATTTTGTGATTATACAGATATGGTTGTGGAAATTTGAAAGATATATTCATATCGTTATTTCCAATACGATATTTGTTGGTTTCAGAATTTGATATTGAATATAAGCCGATATATTTTCTATTCAGAGCCTTGTATTTAATATCAAAAGTGATTTGGGTTTGTCGTGAATCGTGTTTTAGATGACATTGGTTCTTTAACCCAGTTAAAGGTAAGGTGTTGATTTTTGAAAGGATTAAAACTAAGTGGAGTTTTAGTGAATCTTTAATTAGATTGAAATGTGAATTGATAATTTATATTATCAAATCCGAAAGGTGATCGAGAATGGAGTACCACCAGTTTTGCTCCAAAGCGGTAGTTAAATCTGTAATTAGATTTGAACGTGAAATGGTAATTAATTTTACCGATAACACCGTGGTGTTAGAAATGGAGTATCACCAGTTTTGCTCCATGGGATATATAGGTTGGGATTGGGAAATAAAACAAATAATTGCTTCGGTGTGGTTCGCTAATCCCAACTAGTTTGGAAAACCATGATATGATTTGAAATGACATCCGAAGGAAGATTAAAGAATAAATTTAGAAGAATTTATCTTGGATAAAATTAATGGGAACATTTCCCTAAATATGTGATTTTGTGAATAAAAGAATATTCTGAATTGGAATGAGGCGTTCGTTGTGTTGGTGTAACATTTGTTTATTATATACGTGGGTCATTCAGAAAGGCCGGGTTATACCCATTCTGAATAACCGATTCGACGAGATGTCGGAGATGAAGACGGTGGTTGAAGACCGGAAGTCTTCACATCGTTTGGGTGATTACTGATGATCTTGATTGGGCTGTACACCCAAGATGAGGGAATCAGTTGGTGATCTTCCAGACGTACTTGGAGATGGATGGATATGTGAGGAAAGTGCCTCCGGTTTCGTTCAGACCCAGAACGAACTTGTAAATGGATTGTGTGTCTGACATTGGATTTTATTCTGTGTTGATTGATCTCTATTAAATATACATATGTTTGGCGGTGGAGAATTTATTCTCTTGCTTAACGCCCTTCTCTGAGACGTACGAGCTCAGAGGTTGTATATCGATGGACATTAGTCGCATGGAGTGAATTGCCAGTGTGGCACGCGTAAGTGGCAATTGATCAGGGCTTCTGTTGAAAAGCAAAGTCTTGTGGTTGATGATCAAAGCACGGCCTGTGTGGCGTAGCTTTGTGTATAGCGTGAATTCGCGAGCCTCACACCTCGGTATGAGTCAAAAACGGGATAGTGACTGCAGGGAGAGCACGACGTTTCTTTCTAGCTAAGGTGGTGCCAGTGACCTACCAGCCCTGACATTTATATACTTTTCACCTGTGTGGTTGTTGGATACGAGGCGCCTCGGATATAGGTCTGTAAGGACCGGGAAACGTGTGTTCAGGAATTGCCAATCCTCAAAAGTAAGAGAGGACCGGCCCTGAAGATCCAAGGATCATAGTGGGGTCCTGGGACATTTGCTAGAGTGTCTCGAATCGGAGAGGAGCTTGCCCCTTGCCTCGGCTCATGACGGAATCCAATTTCCAATACGTGTGTTTCGGTTTTATTTGTAGAGCCTAGTATGGCGACATAGTAGATGGTAGCTATGCCGCCTATGATTGATACTTATGATTGAAATTGTTTTGACACTATACACCTATAATAGTATCAAATAATGTGTTTTAAACATATCAAGCATGCTTTGGCTGTTATAAGGTAAAAACCCTATCCTCCGGCTTGCGTTGCATTGTGTGATGGGACCTGGGTCTTATAACAGCTTCATTTTTCTTTATTTAGCATTGCGCTGTTTATTCTATGCACCAGTATTCTTGGGAGGAAACCCGTTCCGTGTTATACGGCGTGGTCCCTTGAATTACTCTCTTTTAAAGTAAAACTTTAAATAACTGTTTTAGTTCTCACACCAGTCACATGACTGACCTGGAGTTTATTGTTTTAACCTAAACTCTGGGTGCCCCTATTTTCCTCACGGGCAGCTAGTAGTTTTGGTTTTGCAGATTTATATTCACAGGGTCCTGATTAACAGCTGGAACGATGCTCGGAAAGCTCTGTATATCAGTTGTATTTTGTATATTTTTCCGCTGCTATGTAATTTATTGTAATCTCTGGTATTTGTCGAATGTAATTTATTCATTTATACTCTGTATATTCTTGTATCTGATGGAATTGTTGTAATAACAATGAAATGTTCTTCCGTCTGCGTTCTGATTTGTCTTGTCCTCACAGTAATTCGTTCTTTCTCATCTCTTCGGAGACCGGGGAAGTTACGGGTCACTACAGTTGGTATCAGAGCTTTGGTTTACAGAGCTCAAGGACAAGACACATTAGAACCATACGAAAGAATTCATCAGATATTGGATTTATAATATCCAATTGGAATGACTCGTTAGAGATAGGATCAGTAGTATCCTAGAACGAGTGTTAAGAGTATATTTTTCAAATGAAAACAATTTTGTTTTGAAAATTTAAGTCGCTTTATACGTATTTGAATATTTATTTATTTTGAATGTGGACAATCCAATATATAAAGGTTTTGTATATACGCGTCATGAACGTATATTCGAAGTTTTAATATACTGGATAGATATAGGATTACACTCTAGTCACTCGGAGATGATTTTGTTGATGGAGCTCGATCACCAAAATTTATGTTCGTGTTTCGAAGGTGTGATTTCTATATATTTCCATTAGACTGGTGTGAGAACCAAAACTAATATAGTTAGAACACATTGTTGTAAATTGGCATCAAAAACATGATTTTTTGTATATGTATCGAAATTTATGAATTTGAAAAGTTAATCCACTAATTGATTGATGTTTGTGTTGTTTGTTTATTTGCTTGATAATTTTTAACCATTATGCCTAATTGAACCAAATATTTAACTGTATTGAAAATTGGTCGCATTTGCTTGCATATACATATACTTACATTGAACAGGTCATAACAAGGAGGCTAGAGCCGAAGAATAAAATTTGTTTGCCCGACAAATAGGTACATGTTTACTACATAATTTACTGTTTCTTTTGGGTGATGATGATTTTGTGAGCCTATTGGCTTGCCGCTTGCCTTTTTCTTTTTCTTTTTGAGATCAGAAGGCCTTTATGGCAATTTCGGGATTTTCCCGTGGCTCCCGGTGCAGGGGAGGTTATGGCGAAATTTTTCGAAAATTTAGGGTGTTAGCCAAATTTTTGAAAATTTCAAAATTCTCAGAAACTGAAAAGTTGGAGGATGGAAGCCAGATCGAATGTAGAGTTGATTAATCAAACCACTTTCGACTTTGTTCCTTTTCGGGGACGAAAAGTTTTAAGTGGGGGAGATTGTAATAACCCGGAAATTCTGAGCCAGTTTAAAATTTTTATTTTGGCAATTTTAGCGAATTTTGAATATTTAAAATGAATTATTTTAAATAATATCGACGAGAAATTTATTTTGAATATATTTAGAACGTATATATTATATACGTCGTCGTTAGAATATATAAATATTTATATATAATTATAAATAGAAATTGAAAATGGCGCGGTAGTTTAATAATTCGATTTCATACTTCAATTGAACGTACCGGGTGCAAAACAATCCGGATTTTAGTGAAACCAAAAACATTAGGATCTAATTGGTAATATCTTTCCAACAAATCCGAAAAATCAAAATTTCATAGCGGGAATCAAAAGATATGTCCAGTTGAAAATTCTGAATAGTCGCTATGGAATTCAGGCCCTTAAAAATGGACATTTTGCAAATGACCTCGGATTTCGACGAAACCACTTTTGTTGGGTCCGTGATGTCAAATTATTGTTAGATTCCAAATTTCATAATTTTTCGAATCAATATGTGAGCGTGGCAAAGGAAAACGCGTTTGACCAGGTTTTGTTGATTTTAATCGACTGGAAAATGGCCATTTTTCCAACGGTCTCAGAATTCGACGAAACTAGTTTTGTTAGGACCGTATCGTCAATACAAAGCTAGAAAATATTTTTCTGGAATTTTTCTAGTTAGTATATGACCCCGGTAATTTGAAATATACGTTTAAAATTCAATTTAGCGATTTAAATGTAAATTCAACGAAAACTGATTCAAATAGTCGAATCAGCCTACGATACATATCCCATTGTGTTCGGAATTGGGGTAATACGCTATGGACGACAGGCGGTGGACCTCGTTTAGAGGTCATAGGTAAAAGTCAACTTTTTGCAAAATAAAATAATTAAATAATAAATTAAAAACTTCTCTCTCTCCTCACCCCCTTTAAACCCGTCGGCCCCTCTCCTCTTCAAAATCGATTTTAACAGAAAATTAAAAAAAAAGAGAAAGAGAGCAGGGGGGAGGGGGGCGCGACTCGCCGCCGCCGCCAACCAGAGGCGTCGCGCCTCTGGCGCCACCTCCCCAGGCGGAGCCGACCACCCCCAGACCCCCTCCTCCCTACCTCCTTCCTTCTCCGATGCCAGAAACTCCACCGCCCCCTCGTCCCAGCCCTCCATCGCCACCAAGGATGCGCCGCACCCCCCTAGACCCGAATCCGCACCCCCCTAGACCCGAACCCGCACCCCCCCTTGGCCCAAAACCTGACCTCCGACCACCTCAGACGCGGTGAAGCCCTCCCAGCCTTCGATTTTGACTGTAAGCCCTTTTTACTTATTTATTTTTCTTTTTTCTATGTAATTGGTATTAGCAATTATAAAAATCAGTTTTTGTATATTTTTCAAATATAAAAGTTAGGATTTTTCAAATATAAAAGTTAGGATTTTTAAAATATAAAAGACAGGATTTTTAAAATATAAAAGACGTGATTTTTAAAATATAAAAGATTAGATTTTTAAAGGAAGAAAGACGATATTTTTAAATGGAGAAAGGTGAGATTTTTACATATGTAGTGGAGTAAAAATATGATTTTTATATATTGAACATCGAAGTAAAAATATGATTTTTATATATTGAACATTGAAGTAAAAATATGATTTTTATATATTGAACATCGAAGTAAAAATATGATTTTTATATATTGAACATTGAAGTAAAAATATGATTTTTATATATTGAACATCGAAGTAAAAATATGATTTTTATATATTGAACATCGAAGTAAAAATATGATTTTTATATATTGAACATCGAAGTAAAAATGTGATTTTTATATATGTAGTGGCTACAGGCAACGAAGATGACAAAGATGCGATAACGATGAAGATTCCTATAAAAGAAGTGTCGTGAAGTTGGATAGCTATTGGTGAGAACTTCTCACTCAAAATTTCTTTTTCTAGTTATATATATACTAGGATGCAGACGGTGTTTAGTAGCACCCGACACAATCGTCCACAGACCATGGACTTGTTTGATTTGTTGTGTAGTTGGTTAGATTATTTTGTTTGAATTGAATTGTTTGGTGAAATGGAATGGATTTGATTGATGTGTGAATGGCGTGGGCCTTCACTAGACCGGGGATAAGGCTAGGCCTCGTCCCGTTTCTAGTATCGTGTCGTTATGCCGCCGAAATTTTCTAAAATAAAAAGTGTTAGTTAAAAATAGTAAAGTGTTGAAATAAATATTTTTGACGTTAAAAATATAAATTTTAACGTGAATGTGAATAAATAAATATTCATTTACAAATCAGACGATTTGTTTATATACACTGATTTGACTGAAATTGATTGAGATGATAAATTTTACACATCACCCAACTGCACAAATAATATTCAGTGTTTGTTGATTTGAAACCCTACACGGGTGTTGGGATGATGTTTGGCGTACACTAATCCCAATTATTTAATTATTGTCGATCGATTGGTCGACAGACTGTGTAAGCGTCGATTATTTATATTTGATGCTTATGCAGTTGTGTGGTGCACTTTGGATGATGGTTGATTGTTTATCAATGCTATTATATACATGTGTTGTATGGAATCCATATAATTAACGTTATATGGTGATTGATTGGGCCTCATTCCAATCGGGAAAATAAGGAATATTATAAAAGAAAATTCATGTGTTGAATATAAAAATAGTCATGTGTTGACGATGTTCATGTGTTGAGTGAAATAATTTATACAATGAAATTTACATCTTTATCATATTTAAAATTAGACTACTTTACGGTTGAAGTCTAATTGAAAATCAAACGATAGATACCATAGTTTTATAAAATATTTTACATAACAAAAATAGTGATGTGTTGACAGTACTCATGTGTTGAGATTAGTCAGGTGTTGGAAGAAATATAGATTCATGTGTTGAATGGAATAAATATTCATTTGTTGAATAGAATAACAGATTTATTGAAATATATGAAGCCGTGTTGATTAGAGTTGCGATATTTTGACGTGAACGATATTTATATCGATTATATTCGTTTTTATAATGAATATAGAAAAGAAGTTATTTCAAAATATAATGTGTTGAAAATATTGTCATTTATATAGTAATGATATAAAATATTCAGTTTTGATTAGAAATTGAAATAGTGTTGAAATGGTTTTGAAACGAAGTTAAAACGATTTATAAAATACGTTTTAAAAGGAAATTGACGAAATATATAATATATATATATATATATAATGTATATATAATGGCCTGAATAGAACGCGCCGCGGCAGTTCGTGAATTTCGACCATTGACTTCAAATAGACGTTGCGGGAGATCCGACCGTCGGATTCTCCTAAAACCGGAACCGTTGGGTTCGTATCGAAAAGAGCTTTCCATTGAATATTAGAAATTTGAAATCTAACGGTTGGATTTGGAATTATGTCCAAATCAAATTTGAATAAGGTCGTTGTAAGTGCAGTTCGATGGCCGTTGATGGAAATCGACTGTACGGGCCTTGATAAAATTATTAAAATATCAATAATTTGTGTAAACCTTAATATATGGATTGGAAAGAACTGAGATGAAAAAATCAATATTTGAAAAGATAAAAGGAGATTTTTATCGAAATGAACTAGTTTTGAACTAGAATTAAAATCAATTTATTTTTGAAATAAATAAATTGAATTTGAAAGTGGTTTTAAAAATAATCAGGATTTCCAATACGTGAATTGGAATGGATTTGAGTCGAAAGTGTCTTCGGAATATTTCGATGTTGGATTTTGTGATTATACAGATATGGTTGTGGAAATTTGAAAGATATATTCATATCGTTATTTCCAATACGATATTTGTTGGTTTCAGAATTTGATATTGAATATAAGCCGATATATTTTCTATTCAGAGCCTTGTATTTAATATCAAATGTGATTTGGGTTTGTCGTGAATCGTGTTTTAGATGACATTGGTTCTTTAACCCAGTTAAAGGCAAGGTGTTGATTTTTGAAAGGATTAAAACTAAGTGGAGTTTTAGTGAATCTTTAATTAGATTGAAATGTGAATTGATAATTTATATTATCAAATCTGAAAGGTGATCGAGAATGGAGTACCACCAGTTTTGCTCCAAAGCGGTAGTTAAATCTGTAATTAGATTTGAACGTGAAATGGTAATTAATTTTACCGATAACACCGTGGTGTTAGAAATGGAGTATCACCAGTTTTGCTCCATGGGATATATAGGTTGGGATTGGGAAATAAAATAAATAATTACTTCGGTGTGGTTCGCTAATCCCAACTAGTTTGGAAAACCATGATATGATTTTAAATGACATCCGAAGGAAGATTAAAGAATAAATTTAGAAGAATTTATCTTGGATAAAATTAATGGGAACATTTCCCTAAGAATGTGATTTTGTGAATAAAAGAATATTCTGAATTGGAATGAGGCGTTCGTTGTGTTGGTGTAACATTTGTTTATTATATACGTGGGTCATTCAGAAAGGCCGGGTTATACCCATTCTGAATAACCGATTCGACGAGATGTCGGAGATGAAGACGGTGGTTGAAGACCGGAAGTCTTCACATCGTTTGGGTGATTACTGATGATCTTGATTGGGCTGTACACCCAAGATGAGGGAATCAGTTGGTGATCTTCCAGACGTACTTGGAGATGGATGGATATGCAAGGAAAGTGCCTCCGGTTTCGTTCAGACCCAGAATGAACTTGTAAATGGATTGTGTGTCTGACATTGGATTTTATTCTGTGTTGATTGATCTCTATTAAATATACATCTGTTTGGCAGCGGAAAATTTATTCTCTTGCTTAACGCCCTTCTCTGAGACGTACGAGCTCAGAGGTTGTATATCGATGGACATTAGTCGCATGGAGTGAATTGCCAGTGTGGCACGCGTAAGTGGCAATTGATCAGGGCTTCTGTTGAAAAGCAAAGTCTTGTGGTTGATGATCAAAGCACGGCCTGTGTGGCGTAGCTTTGTGTATAGCGTGAATTCGCGAGCCTCACACCTCGGTATGAGTCAAAAACGGGATAGTGACTGCAGGGAGAGCACGACGTTTCTTTCTAGCTAAGGTGGTGTCAATGACCTACCAGCCCTGACATTTATATACTTTTCACTGTGTGGTTGTTGGATACGAGGCGCCTCGGATATAGGTTTGTAAGGACCGGGAAATGTGTGTTCAGGAATTGCCAATCCTCAAAAGTAAGAGAGGACCGGCCCTGAAGATCCAAGGATCATAGTGGGGTCCTGGGACATTTGCTAGAGTGTCTCGAATCGGAGAGGAGCTTGCCCCTTGCCTCGGCTCATGACGGAATCCAATTTCCAATACGTGTGTTTCGGTTTTATTTGTAGAGCCTAGTATGGCGACATAGTAGAGGGTAGCTATGCCGCCTATGATTGATACTTATGATTGAAATTGTTTTGACACTATACACCTATAATAGTATCAAATAATGTGTTTTAAACGTATCAAGCATGCTTTGGCTGTTATAAGGTAAAAAACCTATCCTCCGGCTTGCGTTGCATTGTGTGATGGGACCTGGGTCTTATAACAGCTTCATTTTTCTTTATTTAGCA
The DNA here is from genome assembly GCA_030737875.1 of Allium sativum. Lineage (NCBI taxonomy): Eukaryota > Viridiplantae > Streptophyta > Magnoliopsida > Asparagales > Amaryllidaceae > Allium > Allium sativum. The sequence continues at coordinate 63,548,294 of CM060921.1, read as the reverse complement.
TTGCGCTGTTTATTCTATGCACCAGTATTCTTGGGAGGAAACTTGTTCCGTGTTATACGGCGTGGTCCCTTGAATTACTCTCTTTTAAAGTAAAACTTTAAATAACTGTTTTAGTTCTCACACCAGTCACATGACTAACCTGGAGTTTATTGTTTTAACCTAAACTCTGGGTGCCCCTATTTTTCGCACGGGCAGCTAGTAGTTTTGGTTTTGCAGATTTATATTCATAGGGTCCTGATTAACAGCTGGAACGATGCTCGAAAAGCTCTGTATCCGTGTATCATTTTCAGTTGTATTTTGTATATTTTTCCGCTGCTATGTAATTTATTGTAATCTCTGGTATTTGTCGAATGTAATTTATTCATTTATACTCTGTATATTCTTGTATCTGATGGAATTGTTGTAATAACAATGAAATGTTCTTCCGTCTGCGTTCAGATTTGTCTTGTCCTCACTGTAATTCGTTCTTTCTCATCTCTTCGGAGACCGGGGAAGTTACGGGTCACTACACCACACTTGACACAAGCTTTCCACCTATGCTTGGTCCCCACTAGGATTTCCCACTTAACCCCTTCTTATTCATGTCTTCTTACATGTTTCAACTTTGTTAAGTGTTTATAATTATACCCCACATGTCACCCATGTTACCCACTTATCAAATCAACATGTGTTATTGGTTAAACTTGTCTTAACCCTATCCGCTTATCAGATAATATATAATTTATTGGTTAAGCTAGTCTTAACCCTACCCACTTATATATTATTGGTTAAGTTGGTCTTAACCCTATCCACTTATATATTACTGGCTAAGTTGGTCTTAGCCCTATCCACTTATCAGATAAATATATATCATTGGTTAGGTTTGTCTTGACCCTATCCACTTATCAGATTAATATATATTATTGGTTAAGCTGGTCTTAACCCTACCTACTTATCAGATTATTGGTTAAGTTGGTCTTAACTCTATCCACTTATCATATTTTATGTACCATATATATATATATCATACGACATGTTTTACTTAATTTATGATTAAGTACATCTTAGTTCACAAATACATTGGTTAAGAGAATAACTCCCTAAGTATCAACCCTGAAGACCGAAATCAACATCAGATTGGTACTCAGAGAATAACTCAACTCAATAAAACTTTTGTTTGTCATTCATGTTCGTCTTTGATCAGCATTAATTAATTATTAATGAAAAGACCTCCCACATTAAGTCGATTGCTTGTGGCTGCTGGATATGCGGGGCGGTTCTAGGCAGACCTCCATCACAAGACAGACTTAACTCGTGTCTAAGCATCTTTTAATTATGCCTACGACCTCTCACATTAGACTACCGTTTGCGGTTGCTGGATGTGCCGAGCGGGTCCGGGCAGTCTTATACCACAAAAGAGTCTAACCTCGTGTCTTAGGCATTTATTACGCATTTAATTTATACCTTTGACCTCTCACATTAAACTACCATTTGTGGTTGCTGGATTTGCCTGGAGGTTCCGGGCAGTCTTATACCACAAATGAGTGTAACCTCATGTCTTAGGCATTTATTATTACACATTATTATTCAACCCTAATTTGAATAAATATCCCTTTTTCAGATTGTCAATAACTTCCAATTTTAATCCATGTCCATAATTGTCACTTAAATTTTGTCCATAATTTTCAGGTATATAAATTATACGAATTAATGTCTTAAATTAATTATATGCTTTTAAAGCCATTATATGCCAATTCACAATATGTATATTTAATATTTTCCCATTGTCCCCATGTCGTTCGTACGTTTAATATGAAGTATGTTAGACTCGCAAATAGTCTAACTCATAAGAAAAGAAACGTCACAACTCGCATAACACATAAAATAGATCTAACTTGCATAAATTTGCATAGCCAATAACTTGCATAGGCAATGAACATATAGATCATAAATTTTCATAAACTATGTACTGCCATGGATCTAAATATAGATCTAAACATGAAATTGTGAACTTGCATAAATAAATATGGTTTTCACCTAAACTTGTATATGTGAATATAGTTTTCACCTAAACTTGCATATGTGAATACAGTTTTCACCTTAACTTGCATATGGATTCCTACAAACTTGCATATGAATTTAAACATGTAAACTAATATCACATGTTTTACATATAAACTAGCATGTGTATATGCTTGATTCACATATAAACTTGTGTATAATTCGCATACAGACTGCATCAGATTCACATACAAACTAGCATATGTAAAAACAGACTTGTATAAGATTCACATACAAACTAGCATATGATTTACATCCCAAACTTGCATATAAACTGATGTCATAAAATGAAACAAGTTAAACACATGTGATTGGGCATATGAAATAGATCTACTAACATAAGTTAACAAAAGTGTCATATGTTCACCAACAGACGATAACAAGGTTAAATAACATCACATGATTCAACAGACATGTTCTCGTAATCCCAATTATAACTCATCATAATTAATTTATTAATTATTTTGTGAAAGAAATTGTACTCACAAAGATGGATTAGAGAAGAGAATAATTCGTTCGTCGTTTGTATTAGAATCCTGACTTGCAATTCCTAAGCTTTAAGAAGAAGAAGAACTATTCTAGCAGCAGCATGGAGGCCAAGAGATTAATTTAGTTTTAGGTTTAGAACTTGAGTCTATGCGTGCTTATATAGAAGTTTAAATCTTGGATTCTTAGGAATCTTCCAATCTTGGATTGCCACCACTTTTGCGAGATTCACAGCTATCCCCTCCTTAGAGACCATGTGTCCTAAGAACCTCACTTCTTTCCTCCAAAAATGACATTTGGAGATCTTAGCTTTAAGTTGATGCGTTCGTAGGGTCTCTAAGACTTCCCCAAGATGTAGGGCATGCTCTTCCTCACTTCTAGAGAAAATCAAGATATCGTCCACAAAGACTACCACAAACTTGTTTAGAAACTCCCTAAACACCCTACTCAACAAGTCAACGAAATATGCGGGTGCATTTGTCAAACCAAAAGGTATGACTAGCTACTCGAAGAAACTGTCAGGAGTTCTAAATGCAGTCTTATCTATGCTGTCTCCAGCCACTCATAGCTGATGAAATCCTATAGCCAAATCCAACTGCGAGAAAACCGAAGCACCAACCAACTGATCGAATAAATCATCTATCATCGGCAGTGGGTGTCTGTTCTTCTTTGTGAGCCTATTCAGTTCTCTATAGTCCACGCACAATCTAAGTGAACCATCAGCCTATGTAGCAAAAACAACCGAAGCACCCCATTCCGAAATGCTTCTTCTTATGAACCCCTTCTCAAGCAACTCCTTTACTTGTTTACTGAGGTCTCTTCTCTCTCTCCTAGCCATGTGTGCACCAGTAATGTAACTGGCTTTGCATTATCTACAAGGTAAATACAAAAGTCTATCTTGCGCCTCAGGGGTAAACCTCGAACTTCATCAAAGACGTCACCATATTCACGGACCACACGAACAAATTCCAAATCATCGTTGGACGGGTCAAGAGATTCTAGGTAGCTAAGCATCACCGAACCTCTAGGGTCACAAGAAATATCAAGGGTCTTTCCACAACAAGTCAACAGTCTAACTACCCTTCTTTCACAGTTTAGGATGGCACCGTATCTGGCTAGCCAATCCATGCCTAGAATCAAGCCGTAGCCCATGAAGCCAAGAACGAAGGCATTACATTCAAACCCAACGCCCAAGATAGACACTCTCAAATCTCAACAAATCATCGAAAGATGAGCCAAACCACCAATAGGATTTGAACTACTATGGGATCTGTAACTAGACTAGTATTTAGGTGCAGTGTTTTAACTAACGAAGCAGATATAAATGAGTGTGAAGCACCAGAATTCAAACAAGGTTCGAACAGGATGATCAAAAATAAAAACCTAACTTCCAACCAAGATATTTCTACCTCTATCAGGTATGCCCGCCGTGAGGGAACGCGTCTGCCCTCCAGAAGATCCTGTACTTTGTCCTTACCTTTGCTTTTGCTTCTTTGGACGATCCTAATAAGGTGTCCTATTTCTCCGTAACGATATCAACTAGTATTCTTCTTCTTTCTAACGTCTTTATTTAAGTAGTCAGGTATTTCACAAGTGTGGCCCTTCCTTTTTCATTTGGCCCCTTATTATCCTTACCGCGTTTCTTTGACTTTCTTATCGTGTGTCCTGTCCATGTCTCTCTTGCACATTCTCCATTCGTGACCACCTACCAAAATGAGGCTTCGTCCTTCATTAACCAAGCAGCTAATTGAACCTTCCTCCCATCGTCTATCTTAAAGGTACCAACAAGTCCTCCACTTCCTTCTAGCTTTGACAAACATCCCAGTCCCATGAAGCGGTTTTCTGCCCACCGTACGGAAGTTCTTACATATCTTAGAAAAAAAGTCTATACGTGGTGGAAGAAATTCAAAAAGGAAAGAGGAAGAGATTTAAAATGGAGAATCGAAGGAAAGATATATGGCTCTTGGGGGTTATGTTTTTCAAAATAAACTTTTCTCTCAAAAATACTCTCCTTAAGACATATTTTTGAAAGTATTTCTTTATAAAAAATGTTTTTGAAAAACAGTTTTTCAAAATCTCTTATCTATTTTGGTAACCTTAAGCTCTGATACCACGTGTAACACCCAACATCCATTAATGTCACTCTCAAAGGGAATGCATTAACTTTCATGGAGTGTTATTGGTGTATAGAACAGAATATAACAAGAAAAATACATATATTGGCACTTGAAAAATTAAAACAACATTTATTGCAGCGGAGAAATAGTTTGGTTACAACAACATCAAAAACCAACAATAATACCAGGTACACTTAATATCCATCTTTACAAATTATTTTCTGAGTACATAAAGTAAAAAAGCATAACCCCAACATAAGTAGCCATAAAAGAGATAAGCAAAACTTTACTTTCAGCAATCCAAGCACTTCCAAAAGAGAGAGAAAGAGGTCCACATCATGCTCCATTAACACTAGTCCCACCCTGAGAACCTTTGGGGGGGGGGGAGGAAGAAAAGAGGCGAAAACAAAGGGGGTCAGACATAAAGTTTGGCGAGTCCAATAACTAACAATATTATTATTAAAGTAATTAGGATAAGGCATAAACTAGTAAACCAAGGAATGACTGTGAAGCAAATGGGCATGACAAAACCACCAAGAGGAATAAGATAACGATAATTGCGTTCCTAATCACTATAGGATAATTACTATACTGCACCAATACTAGTCACCCTAAAAGTTGATCCCGCCTACTGAACAAAATAATAATAATAGTAGTAGTTTCATGTACCCTAGCTGTCTTCATAGGTGTCGCCTGCTCCTATCTCCACTAGTTGTACCCACTACCCTCCCCATTCTAATTACAACATTTATTCATAATATGGTAGTTGTACTCCTAGCTGTCTTCATAGGTACCACCTGCTCCTATCTCCGCTAGTCGTACCCACTACCCTCCCCATTCTAATTACAAAATTTATTCATAATATGGTAGTTGTACTCCTAGCTGTCTTCATAGGTGCCGCCTGCTCCTATCTCCGCTAGTCGTACCCACTACCTTCCCCATTCGATCGGCTCCCTAACTCGTCGATACCCGTGATGGTCCCACAGTGGGGTGTATCACTCCCCAAAGTAGCAACCCGATACCACTAAAGATACACAGCTTATATTTACACGATGCAACAACGTCTTACCTACCAGCCTGGGCCCACGTACGAATATGACCCCGTTGGACTTGCATTGCCACCGCTAACCCGTTTTAACCTTTTACAATCAAACCTAGTAAGCGTGTCCCGTCCTCTATCTAGATCGAGCTCACTTAGCTACTAATGGGTTACTGGTTGAAAAGGGTCCCCACACTTGACACAAGCTTTCCACCTATGCTTGGTCCCCACTAGGATTTCCCACTTAACCCCTTCTTATTCATGTCTTTTTACTTGTTTCAACTTTGTTAAGTGTTTACAATTATACCCCACATGTCACCCATGTTACCCACTTATCAAATCAACATGTGTTATTGGTTAAGCTTGTCTTAACCCTATCCGCTTATCAGATAATATATAATTTATTGGTTAAGCTGGTCTTAGCCCTATCCACTTATATATTATTGGTTAAGTTGGTCTTAACCCTATCCACTTATATATTATTAGCTAAGTTGGTCTTAGCCCTATCCACTTATCAGATAAATATATATCATTGGTTAGGTTTGTCTTGATCCTATCGACTTATCAGATTAATATACACATTATTGGTTAAGCTGGTCTTAACCCTTCCTACTTATCATATTATTGGTTAAGATGGTCTTAACCCTATCCACTTATCATATTTTATGTACCATATATAAATATATAAATATATAAATATATAAATATATATATATATATATATCGTATGACATGTTTTACTTAATTTATGATTAAGTACATCTTAGTTCACAAATACATTGGTTAAGAGAATAACTCCCTAAGTATCAACCCTGAAGACCGAAATCAACATCAGATTGGTACTCAGAGAATTACTCAACTCAATCAAACTTCTGTTTGTCATTCATGTTCATCTTTGATCAGCATTAATTAATTATTAATGCACAGACCTCCCACATTAAGTCGATTGCTTGTGGCCGTTGGATATGCGGGGCGGTTCTGGGCAGACTTCCACCACAAGCCAGGCTTAACCTCATGTCTAAGCATCTTTTAATTATGCCTACGACCTCTCACATTAGACTGCCGTTTGTGGTTGCTGGATGTGCCGGGCGGGTCCGGGCAGTCTTATACCACAAACGAGTCTAACCTCGTGTCTTAGGCATTTATTACGCATTTAATTTATACCTTTGACCTCTCACATTAAACTACCATTTGTGGTTGCTGGATTTGCCGGGCGGTTCCGGGCAGTCTTATACCACAAATGAGTCTAACCTCATGTCTTAGGCATTTATTATTACACATTATTATTCAACCCCAATTTGAATAAATATCCCTATTTCAGATTGTCAATAACTTCCAATTTTAATCCATGTCCATAATTGTCACTTAAATTATGTCCATAATTTTCAGGTATATAAATTATACGAATTAATGTCTCAAATTAACTATATGCTTTTAAAGCCATTATATGCCAATTCACAATATGTATATTTAATATTTTCCCATTGTCTCCATGTCGTTCGCACGTTTAATATGAAGTATGTTAGACTCGCAAATAGTCTAACTCATAAGAAAAGAAACATCACAACTCGCATAACACATAAAATAGATCTAACTTGCATAAGTTTGCATAGCCAATAACTTGCACAGGCAATGAACATACAGATCATAAATTTTCATAAACTATGTACTGCCATGGATCTAAATATAGATCTAAACATGAAATTGTGAACTTGCATATATGAATATAGTTTTCACCTAAACTTGCATATGTGAATATAGTTTTCCCCTAAACTTGCATATGTGAATATAGTTTTCACCTAAACTTGCATATGGATTCCTACAAACTTGCATATGAATTTAAACAAGTAAACTAATATTACATGTTTTACATATAAACTAGCATGTGTATATACTTGATTCACATATAAACTTGTGTATAACTCGCATACAGACTGCATCAGATTCACATACAAACTAGCATATGTAAAAACAGACTTGCATAAGATTCACATACAAACTAGCATATGATTTACACCCCAAACATGCATATAAACTGATGTAATAAAATGAATCAAGTTAAACATATGTGATTGGACATATGAAATAGATCTACTAACATAAGTTAACAAAACTGTCATATGTTCACCAACAGACGATAACAAGGTTAAGTAACATCACATGATTCAACAGACATGTTCTCGTAATCCCAATTATAACTCATCATAATTAATTTATTAATTATTTTGTGAAAGAAATTGTACTCACAAAGACGGATTAGAGAAGAGAATAATTCGTTCGTCGTTTGTATTAGAATCCTGACTTGCAATTCCTAAGCTTTAAGAAGAAGAAGAACTATTCTAGCAGCAGCATGGAGGCCAAGAGATTAATTTAGTTTTAGGTTTAGAACTTGAGTCTATGTGTGCTTATATAGAAGTTTAAATCAATATAAGCCATTAGATTATCATAGGAGCAAATCAAAACCTTTCAGATTAGATAGAGTTATCCAGAATTTCCACTTATGCCCTAGTGACTCGGCAACAGATTAGAAAAGACTCAGCAGCAAGTCAGAATCGTCACAGTTCAGATCTGCCCGAGGGGGTTGGTCGACCCCCTGGTCGACCTGTATAGGGGACGTCGACCCCCTGCCCGACCTGGCGTGGGGCGAGAAAAATCCCTCCCAGCCCGCTTCTTCGTTTGAATTCCAATTTTAAATTTTAATCTGAACTGTTTTTAATTTATTTAAATTTCTGAAACTTCTGAGGGCCACAACTTCCTCATACGAAGTCCGATTTATGAAAATTTGGACTCTATTCCAAGCATAATTTCGAGACGAACGCAATGTCGTAACCCATTTCCCTTAATTCTTCTCCTAAAATTTAAGTGTTCTTAAATTTGTTGATTTTAATATTTAAAATTACAAGGTGTTATAGCTATGACATGAGGTTAAACCTAATTGTAGTAGATGCTTTCCCGAAACCTCCCGACATATCCAGCATCTACAAGTATAAGGTTTAATGTGACAGGTCTAGTGTATATATATAAATCTATTGTGTGTGAAAATAGGCAGGTTTACTACAGCTTGAGAGGGTCTTATGTGGTTGACTCTCTTCTTAACCAATTTGGGTCTTAAGTGGACTAGGATCCCATCCGAAGGTTTATTCCTTAGAGAGGAACTAAAGTCATGGGACCCACCTTTTTTATATTTGAAGTAAGTCTATGGGTTATTCTTCTCTAAAAGTGGTTAGGCATAAGCGGTAATGGAGTAGGGTAGTTCACAGTGGATGTCCACTTCCTCTAGAGGCTTATAAGGACTCAACTAGGGACAAGATTGGTATATAAAAGATATATGGCCATAGCATGCTCACCAATTGTCTAAGGAAAGTCTTAAGCGACATAGATGTTCTACTATAATATCAGGAAAGTAGCAACGTTCGCAATACTTATAATACAATTGAGAGTATAGACTTAAGAACGTTGACGTATTAGGACGGGGTCTTAAGAAGCTAGGGTCCGCCTCAAGTTTATAAGAGACCATAAGAATCTAGCTTTAATAGGGCCATAAGTGACCGAGAATGCCCGCCTTGTTGGGTCTTTACCCTTAAAACACTAATGAGCAATTGACTTGGATATCCACCTCATTGGTTATATACTTGGTATTTATGTGAATGCTTGTGTGTTGCGTAAACATACCTTGACATATGTAACCTGCTAAAATATAGGGTATAGACTTTAAATTGTTACATCCCGCTACATAGCGTTTTGACTATGACAACTATACATAAACGTACATATTATTGTCTAACCTTGTTTTGCAGGAAGCCATTTGACAAACAGATTCAAGAACACAATAAACGAAGAATAAATACTTTATAAAGGTCTGTTAGTCTTAGATATTAATGTTAAAGTCTTCCTTGATGATCACACACACACATTTTATATGTATATAGCTTCTCTTATATAAATTAAGCAAGGAATAGTATGATAACAGAAAACAGACGTCTGGTCTGAAATTTTCAGACGTTTGTTTGCTGAAACAGAATGTTTTTAAATACAATATTCAGACGTCTGGTTGATATATTTCAGACGTCTGAAATGCCCCCAAAATACACTATTTCCTTTCTGATTTGATTTTTAAAATAAACAGACATTTGAATTTTATTTTCAGACATCTGAATTCTGAAGAGTTGCATCCTTTATGAAGAGATACAACTATTTAATCCATATCTCTTCATCAAAACTCTTCACGATCAGTTGTATCTTTTTATATATTATAAATAGAGAATTTCTTAGATGATCTAATAACCGAATTTTATTCTAATTCTCTCTATCTTATTCAAAGCTCTCTAAGTTCTAAAAAGCTATTTACTTTCATACTTGAGACTTTTAAACTTCCATATTCCTTCACGCACTTCACGATTATCATCAAGGAAAGGCTATAGGAAGGGTGTACTTAATATTCGACAATCTGTGTTATCAAGAACAAAAAAGAGTCAATAGTTATTCTGTATCAGTGAAGACCTCTTCAGTGGTTGAGGCAAGAAATCCCGTTCAGTGGTTCGGGTAATTGTGAACCTATTCCTCCGGGTGAAGTGAGGGTTTTAGTGTTAGTGAAATACCAGAAGTGAGTCTGGGACTGGACGTAGGACAGTGGTCCGAACCAGTATAAATCGACTGTGTGATTTACTGCTTACTACTCTACCATATACATTATATCCTATACTCCATTCTATACGATCCTACCGCTGCATAGCCCTCTTTCAATTGGTATCAGAGCAAGGTCATCCTATAACCATAACACCGTTATTTGATATTTTGATAAAATGGAGAATAACCCAAGTACTAGCTCAACTACTTTTGCCGAAGGACAATCTACTCAAAGACCACCACTATTCAACGGACTACATTACAATTACTGGGCTACAAGAATGAGAATTTATATGCAAGCAAGTGGTTTTAGTGCATGGAATGCAATTCAAAAAGAGTTTACAGCTCCTACTACTGAATATGCAACTTGGACAACTGTTCAAAAAGATGAAGCAAATGCAAATGCCAAAGCTATGAACATGCTATACTATGCCCTAGATCGAAATGAATTCAATCGTGTTAGCATTTGTACATCAGCTTATCAAATAAGGGAGACACTCAAAACTATTCATGAAGGGACAAACAAAGTCAAACAAACTAAAATTTCAATGCTCAAAAATCAGTTCCAGAACTTCAAAATGAAGCAAAATGAAACTATCAACGAAATGTACTCAAGATTCCAAGATATCTTACATGCATTGATAGGACTTGGAGAAAAATACGGTGACTTTGACATCATTTCAAAAGTACTAAATTCTTTAACTGGTGATTGGGAAAGAAAAGTACTAGCCATTGAAGAAGCAAATGATTTATCAGCAATGAAACCAGAAGAGCTAATAGGAAATCTTATGTCTTATGAAGTAAACCTTCAAGCAAAAAGGGAACTAGCTCAAGAAAAGGAAAATGTGGCCTTTCATGCTGATAAAGAGGAGTCTGAATCAGAAGACGAAGATCAAGCTTTTATTGCCAAAAACTTTAAGAAATTTCTGAAATATAGAAAAGGAAATTTCAAAAAGAATATTTCAAATAATGTTTCAAATTTTAACAAGGGTAGTGAAAATTTTACAAGAATCATAGAAAACTCTCAACCCTCTTCAAACAAAAATGGTTTAGGATTCAAAAATGAATTAAAATTTTCTCCAAAGAAAAATGCAAAGTTTAGGAGGAAAATTGATGCAAAACTGAAATCCACAAAAACAATTAATAAAATTAAGATATGGGTTCCAAAAACTAGCAATAGTTTGATTAGGAAGAAACACGTTAACTCATTTATGGAATCTGTGCATAATAATGAAAATTATTTATATAAAAGGGATACTAAACCTAGTTGGGTTTGGCTTCCTAAGACCTAACTCTTAGGACCCTATCAATAAGTGGGTACCAATGTGCTTATTAATATTTTTTGCTACTACTTCGCACAAAACTTCAGTATATGCTACTCATGTTACGTTGGTATCCTACTCTCTGTTTAATTATTTGTTTCTACATATGTTTCTCTGTGTGTTGTGTGTATACTTAACATCTCTTATAAGTATTCCTTTTTGTCGAATGACAAAGGGGGAGAAACATGTTATATAATATGCATATTGACAGGGGGAGTTTACATAGTTGTCATTAGTAAAAAAGGGGGAGAATGTTACATCCCGCTACATAGCGTTTTGACTATGACAACTATACATAAACGTACATATTATTATCTAACCTTGTTTTGCAGGAAGCCATTTGACAAACAGATTCAAGAACACAATAAACGAAGAATAAATACGTTATAAAGGTCTGTTAGTCTTAGATATTAATGTTAAAGTCTTCCTTGATGATCACACACACACATTTTATATGTATATAGCTTCTCTTATATAAATTAAGCAAGGAATAGTCTAATAACAGAAAACAGACGTCTGGTCTGAAATTTTCAGACGTCTGTTTGCTGAAACAGAATGTTTTTAAATACAATATTCAGACGTCTGGTTGATATATTTCAGACGTTTGAAATGCCCCCGAAATACACTATTTCCTTTCTGATTTGATTTTTAAAATAAACAGACATCTGAATTTTATTTTCAGACATCTGAATTCTGAAGAGTTGCATCCTTTATGAAGAGATACAACTATTTAATCCATATCTCTTCATCAAAACTCTTCATGATCAGTTGTATCTTTTTATATATTATAAATAGAGAATTGCTTAGATGATCTAATAACCGAGTTTTATTCTAATTCTCTCTATCTTATTCAAAGCTCTCTAAGTTCTAAAAAGCTATTTACTTTCATACTTGAGACTTTTAAACTTCCATATTCCTTCACGCACTTCACGATTATCATCAAGGAAAGGCTATAGGAAGGGTGTACTTAATATTCGACAATCTGTGTTATCAAGAACACAAAAGAGTCAACAGTTATTCTGAATTAGTGAAGACCTCTTCAGTGGTTGAGGCAAGAAATCCCGTTCAGTGGTTCGGGTAATTGTGAACCTATTCCTCCGGGTGAAGTGAGGGTTTTAGTGTTAGTGAAATACCAGAAGTGAGTCTGGGACTGGACGTAGGACAATGGTCCAAACCAGTATAAATCGACTGTGTGATTTACTGCTTACTACTCTACCATATACATTATATCCTATACTCCATTCTATACGATCCTACCGCTGCATAGCCCTCTTTCATAAATAAATACTATATTTCAGTTACACAGAACTTTATGTTCTGACCCCTCTCCTTAACATATCCAACAGGTCAGTAGGTGAGGTAGAAGTAACAACCTAGAATTTTTGGTGATATAAATTAATTATTAAAATATCAAAAATAGGAATTTCTGCAAATACTGGAATGTGACCATGAAACTTTAACTGATGCATTCGTTTCGGAATTCTGGTCAACTTTCATGTTTGGAATTTTGTGAACAGAGTCTGTATGAAAAGTTGCGGACGAAATACGAAAACTGACGGATAATAAATAAAATAGAATATTATATATATAGTAATACATAATTATGCAGCCACCTCACTGCCAGGTCGACAGCTGGCTGCGACCTCTTGGTCGAGCTAGGCAGTGACAGTCCTAGGTCATTTCCACCCCCAATAAATAAAGGGGTAAGACCTCATTCATTTCCATTCAAATCTGCAGTGGCAGTGGAGCTCTGCAATTTTTCTCCTTCTACAAACCTAATTTCTTAATCTAAAATATTTTCATACATAACAAATCAAATTCAATTCATATGAATTAAGAGGATAAACAGATCTAATGGAAAGGAATGCAAATTGATGCTCCAAATCAGATTCTCCCCTATCTCCTGTTTTCTTACATCTCTACAGATCTGGAATTTTCCCTTTTTTAGATAAATTGTAGATTTATAAGAATTTGGGGATTTGTAGGCTTAAAAGGTCAAAACTTTGGATTTGGCAGCTATAAGGTGAGTGAGAAATTTATGAATACAATTATAATAACTTATCTATTTTGTTTGAACTAGATTAATGTTTTTATGCTTATTCCCTATCAGATCTGTTCATTTAAATATTGTGAATTTATTGACAACCAACAGATTTGGTCATAAATATGGTTAAAACTTGTGAATTGTAAGTTGTGGTTATGCTTAATATAAAATGTAGGATTTTTAAATTTTTTCACACATATGCCTATAGTTATGTTATGAAAAATATTGCAATTATGTGGTAAAATGTATTGTGGACATTGCATAACACTGTAGATCTGTAAATCAGTCACGTTAAACACTATTTAGATGTAGTTACATCCCAGATCTTTAGTTCAGTGTTGAATATTAAAATATTTGAATTTGGGTAATAAAATGTGAAATTGGTAAAATTGTGTGATTGTAATATTAAAAGAAATATGCCTTTTTGTATTCAATATTGTTAGGTTTTTGCTTAATTGTTGTTAATATGTCATTTTCCTCCTTTTGCATAAAAAGGCATTGTTTTGAAATCACAAGAGATATGAGAAAAAGGTCAAAAAGGGAAAAGTGGTGCAAATGTATGTATATATATACATATATGTGCGTAATTTGCATCAACTATTCCAATTTATACGTTTATATATATTTCTTGTGATTTTGAAATATGTCAATACCACGAATTAGCAATATTTGCAATGGTTACGGCTAAAAATCTTTTTGTAAGGTTTGAAACCTTTTTGACAATATTGAATATAAAAAGGAATGCGTGGTTGTAAATTAAACTAAATTACTTAAGAATAATTATAAAAATAAAAATAATAAATACGTTGACCGCAGGAAAATGTAAAATATAAACACATACATTTTATCCGTCCAAATCAGCGTAAAACGATAAATTATACATTGTATTAAATGTTTGAAGGTTTGAAATGTTGAATGGTATTCATTTATGGAATCATACATGTAAATTATATTCCATACTTAATGAATATATTTATGGTGACCATTGTAGCAATTAGTGTAATTGACTGCTATAAATAAGAAAATAAATAAATAAATAACAATTGTAACCAATGTTGATTGGAGAAAGTGAATATAATAGGATAATTGTTATAATTTCTTATTTAATTAGGATAAATGTTGCAAACCCCAAATTAGGGAATTTGAATTATAACCGCTTTTAGACACGAGGTTAAGCTCAACTTGTGGTATAAGCCTGCTCGAAATCGATTGACAAATCCGGCAACCACAGGTAGTCAGTTTAATGTGAGGGGTCTAATGCATAAACAAAAATGTACTAAGGCATGAGGTTAAGTTTAACTTGTGGTAGAAGTTTACCTGAAACAGACTGACAAATCCAATATCCACAAGTTGTCAACTTAATGTGAGATTCTTGGTATGTAAATATATACATATACATATATACATATATATATATATGTATATATATAACAGTCAACCAATAAATAAATAAATGAATACGAATTGTAATTATCTATTAGGGTACAACAAATAAATACCATGGGACTGATAAACAGTTGCCTTAGGAAAATATGACCGTTATGGTCATAAAGGGCAATAAAGACAGAGATAAAAGGAAATGGGTGTCATAAGGGAATTTATGATTGTCGTTTAAATATCAAGTCCAAATTAGGAAAGAAATCAGGTAAGTAATACCCTAATGAAAAAGGGGATATAACCTTCCTTATTTACACTATTGAAAATAGAACTTATAATATAAATATAGTTGGACTTAGTAGGTTAATAATGTAAATTATTATTAACGATATGAACACGCAATGAAAACGAATTGTGTACTTATAACATTTCCATGTAGAGGTACTAAATGGGAATGACTTAATAACGTAGCCCACCTTATCCCACATAGGGAAAGGTATAGAAGGCTAATGGGGCATGATCCAGTAACCTTCGCATATAGTCCACTTCCTGGGTCTTAAGCGGCTAGGTTGAAGAGTCCACCTGAGAATAGGTCGTTTAGTTTAGGGGTCTTAAATGGCAAGTGTGTGTGGGCCTACCCAAACCTGGGAACTATAACATCAGATATGGCTACCTATCCTACGGGAAGCAATAAGCGACAAAGGAGGTTATCTAATAAGGTCGGCTAGAGGTATAACGAACGATAAAATACCATCTCTCGCCTTATCCAGGGAAAGGGTATGTGCATGAATGAGGGAAGCCTTAACTAGTAGGGCCCATAGCTAGTGCCCTCTAGTTCATGTATATAACTGTTAAGTAAAGTATCGAGAAATAACAAGTGACCAATCGGTCCGCCTAGGGTCTTAAGCAACCAGGAAGAATCCACCCTATCTATCATCGATAGTGATGTAATAAATGATAAAGGATAAGCGAATGAAAGTATATGAATATAGAAACTGTAACAACACGGAATTTTGGAACCAATTTAAATTTTAATTTAAGCTATTTTGAGGAATATGGAGTATAAATTGGTTATTTTTATGAAATAAAAATTTGAGAATAAATTTAAAATTAGTTTTTATATACTATTTGATTTAAAACAAACACAGGAAAAAAATTATTTAAATTAATTTATTGAATATAAATTGGTCCTAAATAAAATTTATGATATTATTAATGGAATTTATTAATTTTTGCTGAAAGATTGTTTGGAAATAATGTGTTCATTATAGATGAAATAAAATTTCAATACATACGTGTATATACCTTTGTCTATCGTCTTTAATTCTTTCCCTATTTGTTCAAAATGTAATGTTTAAGAATTTGGAACAGGATTACATGTGAATAACTGCATTTGTTTTTAGCGTCCTCATCTCTTCGTTGTTTCATTAATACTGCACCATTCCTCTCTTTCAAAATTGGCATATTCTTTTATTCTTTTATTTATTTATTTATCCTTTCCTAAATATTGCATGATATTTCCTTCTCCTCTTCTTTCCCTTATCAGTTCTATCCATTGCAACTTCTGAATTAATGTCACGTTTTCCTATTATTATTTTTTAGGAAAAAATAAATAATGCACAACATTTCTCTATTCGCATTTCACGCAAATTAAAATAATATTTTGAGAAATATAAATTATACATGTTCCCTTTTAAATTTGAGGATAACTTTATAAAGAGAATAAACCTAAATTATGAAAACAATATTTTATAGTCACTGAATAATTGCTGTAAATGATATACAAACGGTCTTGACGTTACACCTAAATACTTTAATTTTGAATTTGAATTTGGACTGCGTGTGTTTAGTCTAATTTAAATAAATTGGATCGATTGCTAAATTAGATATTCCATAGTAAAATTTCCATAATGCCACCATTGAATAAAATACTAAGCAGATAGGGTATTTAACAATGTTCAAATAAGTAATCGTCAACCCTAATGTTCAGCTAAGTATTACAAAAGATTTTTTTTGAAGGAATTAATTATCTGCTTATGATTTTGGAATTAAAAACAAATACTAAATTACCTTTTTAATTACTCAGTGGACTCTTAATTTATTTGCATGTGTTCTTCCTTATCTCTTTCCCACTTTAACAGTGAATCGTTTCCTTCAATTTTGAAAAGAAATAAGTGTTTATTTAATCAACACACAAATTTCCTAATTATTACCTTATTTTTGAGTAATCAACTAAAGAAAATCTTTTCTAAAATAAATAAATACCTGGAATCCTATTAATGATGTAGGTTGAATTAAGATAATAAGTGTAACATTTATAACAGTAAATTTTAACAATACGGATATGTATTATAGATATGTTGGTTGCAATAATGATGAAACATTTATTAAATTAGAAATTTTTACCTATTTTTTGTATATCGTAATTTTAAAATAATTTTGAATTAGTTTAAGTAGAATACAACTTTTTGATTATTTACTAGTAACTGTAATCTATTTTTGAATTTAATGTTGGTACCTCAATTGGAATTCTTTAGAAAAAAAAATTGAAAATAAATGTGATTGGTTGTTTTAAAAAGAGAAGCACATGTTTATGTTTGTATGAAAAGAAAACAAATGAGTATAAATTTGTATATAGTAGTTAAGGACATTAGTTAGGGGTTTCTCATTTGATTTATAATCATGCATTGAATACTTTCCCGTTTTTCTCTTTCTTATTTTATTTTTATTTTTGAATAAGAAATAAATACGCTACCTCATGCTCAGTCAGCTAAATTAATTTCTTTCGTAACCTATTATATATGAAAGGACATATTAGGGAAATAAATATAATACCTTTCTCAATTTCCTTCAACTTTTTTTTTCTCCTCTGCAATTATCTTCTACAAATGTTAGAACTTCTTCCTCCTCTCCCCATAAAAAAGAAAGTAAATCTAAATTCCTTTCTACCTTAATTAACCTCATCTTCCCTATAAAAAAAATCCAAGGTGTCCTCTTCTTAAAATTTTGTCCATCCTCCTTCTCAAAAGAAACAAAGGATCTTCAATTTGCAAATTTACTGCTTGGGATTAGTTTTTGTTCGTGTTTATTTCTTGTCTTCATCATATCTACACAAGGTGAGAATTCTAAACTCACTTTGAAAATATGAGTTTTAACTTATACATTCGATGTGTAAAGTTATGTATGCTATGAATAAAATTATCATGCAATGAAATAATTATTGGTTAGTTAAAAATATGATTTTTTTTAACTTATGTATGCTACGAATAAAATTATATTCACGCGATGTAGAAAATTGTCATGTTATGGAATAATTCCTAGTTCGACAAAAATATGATTTTTAGCATATTCATGCGATGTAGAAAATTGTTGTGAGAATCCTAAACTCACATGAATATAGAAAATAAAATTAGCCATGCTATGTTGAAAACCATGCGTATGATAAAAATTGTTTGTGAGAATTCTAAACTCACTTTAAAAATATGAGTTTTAACTTATACATTCGATGTGTAAAGTTATGCATGCTATGAATAAAATTATCATGCGTTGAAATAATTATTGGTTAGTTAAAAATATGATTTTTAACTTATGTACGCTACGAATAAAATTATATTCATGCGATGTAGAAAATTGTCATGTTATGGAATAATTCCTAGTTCGATAAAAATATGATTTTTAGCATATTCATGCGATGTAGAAAATTGTTGTGCGAATCCTAAACTTACATGAAAATAGAAAATAAAATTAGTCATGCTATGTCGAAATTCATGTGTATGATAAAAATTGTTTGTGAGAATTCTAACTCGCATAAAAAGGGTTTATAAAATTATATTTATTCGATTATAGAGAAATTGGTTATGCGATAAAATTGTTCATATGATAAAATTGTGTGTGCGATAAAAGTTGTTATGTGATGTGAAATTTCTCAATTTAAAATTAAAATAAATAAATATATATATATAGAGAGAAATATATATATATATATATATTTAAATTGATTGTGATTGTGTTATTAATATACGCTATATAAAACACATATTTGTGTCGTATAAAATTGAGGTTGATTGATTTATTGTGGTTGTTATGATTTGTTGAATTATATTTTTATAAGATAAAAATATAATCTTTAACATGTGAAATAAAAGTGTCATTTTGTTACATAATGTCATGTGAAATAAAAGTGTAATCTTGTTACATAATATCATTTAGTTAGAATAATGTTTGTTGAATAAAAATGTCATTCAGTTAGAATAATGTTATGTTAAAATAAAAATGTCATTCGGTTAGTGTAACGACCCGGATTTTTCAGCCATTTAATTTGAATATTTAATTTGTTTTAAGTATTTAATTTGAATTATTAATGGATTTTAATATGGAATTCGTTATTAAAAACAAAGTTGAACGTTAATTTATGTATATAATAATAAATGAGCTTGAAAATTGCGCTGCAGTTCATAATATGGAGTTTTGAATTTTAATTGGATATACATGACCCGATATAAGTCGGATTACTGTGAAACAAGAAATGTTGGAATCTTGTTGATGATAATTTTTGTATGGAAGAGAAAAATCCAGATTTTGTGTTCTAGATTGTAAGCTACGCTCAAATCAAAATTTAAAACAATCGCTATGAAAATCATTTTTAAACAATAGTGTTTAATTAATAAATTTAATAAGGATTTTTATAAATATTTTGAATATCGTTTAAACCCAATTTTTTTGATTGTCGAGTTTAGAATCTATCTTTGTCCTATTTGGATCTACGATATTTTAATTGAATATATGCGATAATATCGGTTTATTTTTATTTTGGAACCAATGTTATATAAAGATTTAGAAGTAACTCAACCTAAAGCTTGTATACAATACACCCATCGGCATTTCACTTGGTTCGAAACCCGAATGCATATTTTCATCATATTTACCCAATGAATAAAATCCTGCTATAGGAATATGTAGACTAGAACGTGTAATGGAATTGGTCAATGCAAATACAAGAAGGAATTATATATATATATATATATATATATATATATATATACATTCTGAGCTGTAGTAATGCGAAACTAAAACAATAGATTCAAAAATTTAAGTACAACATCCCGTGGTTTCTTTTAGTAAGCAACAATAAAAGCAATATAAAAATACAATTTCCCATAGGTACAGATGAACAGCTAAATGAAACAACAAATATATATATATACACACACACTTATACATCAACTTATACAAACAATAGACAACTTAAGAAAAACCAAATATATTTGTACATCAAGCCTATAAAATGATCAGCTAAAGTACAAGGGCCAAACAATTCATTCTAAATTCGAATATACAACATGCCCTTGTAAAGTGAAACGCAAATTTTACATAGAACTTTGACAATGAATAGATAATTTTATTTACCAAAATAGTAGACGAAATATACAATTTCATACAAAAGCTATTGTGCTAGCCATCTATCAAATACTTCGTGCCCTATTTCATTCAAGAAATAGTAAACCGAATTGTTTTCCCCATAAGTTCTGAAAAGAAAAACAGAAAAGATCATGAATAGCTAAAATGAAACAAACAAATATGTATATATATTTATATGGACAACTAAAGATATTCGTATAACAGCTAATGAACCGCTAATAAAGGGTACAATGCATAGCTGAATTGAAAATAGATGTATATATGTATATGTATGTGTGTGTGTGTATATATATATATATTCATACAACAAATCTCTAGATCTTGAACAGCTAAAGAATAGATTATAAATAGCTAAATAAACAGTACAATAGACAACTAAAGAAAACAAATACGTGTATATACATCAAATCTATGCAACGAATAGTTGAATACATCTATATGTATGGTCGAAATCTCATGAACAAATCCACACTAGGATTGTTCTGCCGTACATGTAATACAGGATGTACAGGTTAGAGATCAAATCTTTAATTGAAATAACAATTCGAATAGCTTCTCAGAAATAGCTCACAGCTAGAATACTATCCCCAATTTTCTGAATTGAACAATCAAATCATAGTTTGCATAACCTATACATCTAGATCGACCCATGTTCCTATTATAACAGACCAACAATACTTGAAATCCCAACATAAAAGGCTATAATCTATGAGAAATTCCCTCCTGCAAGCTCTATGGTGATAAGTCTACATCACTAGTACCACAGTTCGAACCCATAGCTATAATGAAAGGAAATATCATCTAAGGACCAGGCAACGCTAAAAAATCTGAACCTATGATTTTACCATTTGATTTGATATCATTCTTATCTAGATCAAACCCCAAGTATAAATACATAGACACACATTGTATTTCATTTTTTCAGAGCACAGCTGTAAAGGAGAAACAAGTCGAACCACTTGAAAAATCGAAAACAAAATCATACAGCAATTAAAAATCATGAAACTATACTTATCTGATTAACGAGTCCACCCCCTTCATCTCGGAAAGCTTTTGATGGATTGCGTGAGATGTTTGTTCGAAGCCAAAAATCTAGGGTTCGGGAAATATTCATGATGGAAGCCCCGGGTTCGGTTTGTGTATGGGTTGTAGTGGATCTGGAAGGCTCGAGGGTGGATCTGCAAAAGTGTGGTGACGTGGGGTGTTGAAGGAATGGTTTGGTGGTTTGGCGTATCGATTGGAGAAGGAGAGCAGAGGGATGATCGATGAAGCAGTGGCGTGGGGGAGTTGCGTTGTAGATTTATTCGATTTTTAGTTGAAGAGGGAAGAGGGAAATGGAGATATGACTTCGGCATGGAAGGGTTTTTCTTTTTCTGTAGCAGCAGATGGATTTGCGAGAAAAGAGGGGATACGAGGGTTTTGTTTGGGTAAGAGGGAACAGGCCTGTTATTTAAATGGGATGAACGAAAATAAAAGGGTAAGGCCCAACCGATTTAAAACAATTCAAAACCTATTTAATTATATACATTTACAAACTTGTATTGATAATATCGTATGCGTTCGTAACCAGAATTCAGTGGGACTGAGAGCAATGGAATCGTCTTGCTAAGAGCTACAGCATGAAATCAGTTAGGTCAAAAGCGGAAGCAACTAGAAATTTTAGTCAAATTAAACGCGTGTTTAATTTGGCTAAAACAAGCTGATTATCGACGAATTCAAACCAAGGTGAGTTAAACTAACTCAGTTTTTCCCACTTATATTTTATATAAGTTGGGTATATTTGTTTGTGCGTTATGGATAATATTTATTGGACGATTATTGAATTAAATACTTATATATTTATTGAACAACTGAGTTAAATGTTCGTTTAACTTTATAAAAAATCGTTATTTCTAACAATTGAATCCAATTGATGTAACTTACTTCAGTGGTTACGTTTATAATAATATAAACGTTATAAATAAATAATTGGATGTTTGAATTGCTGTTATTTGCTGATTATTGACTGTTACCGTCCATTATTGACTGTTATTATCAAACTGTTTATTTCATCTGTTTAGATGGAAAATGAATATTAATTAGCCGCATTGGACTGAAATATTCGAATTGAGATAATCCACTGTTTTGCAGGGATGACATGTTGGAGGAATCCAACAGGATTCCTCACTTATGTTGATAACATTTATCAATGTGTTTGATTGTGATTATTTAGATGTGAAATTAGTGAATATTTCACGGTTGGGTACTATAGTAGACATTTGCCTTTTAGGTACTGTCGAAAAAGAAATGTTTTTTTAAAACTGATATCAAATCGACTTCGAAAATATAAATATATTTGTATACGGATTTGAAATACGGTTTTGATCGTGGGTATAAATATCAACGTTTAAATTTGTTTGTTTTATAATTTATGATTAATAGGGATATAATTAAGTGAATAATTAAACGATAAACTTATCGTGATTGTTATTAAAATGTGTAAATGGTTCGTAAAAGCCTTAACGGCAGTAAAGGATGTTTAAATTGATTTCAAAATATTAAAATGAAATAGTCGAATTGCAGATATACGAGGAGATATAAAAGAGTTTAAAGAATGGTATTTTCATAGTAAATGATCTTTTGAATAAACGTTGTTATAAAATATACGAAATGTGATTAAATAACATTTCATGATTAAGATTAACGAATCAATGGAATTGGAAATCAGTATTAATTTGGAGATGGGATTTCAGGTTTTTAAATGAAATGGGAATCGAAAATATGAATATGAATTTATAAATGGGATTGAAATGGTAAGTAGGATTGGGTTGAAATGACAAATAAGAATTTATAATGGGATTTGAACCGACAGTGGTAATAGATTTCTAAATTAAGATTTTCCAAATATAGTATAACTGGATATACGAATATGAGTTGATTTATATGTAGAAGAGTGATAAAATTCAATTCCAAGTATAATGGAAGGGATAAGTGAATTGAGAAGTTAGGAAATGAGGAGAAAAGGGCTAAGATAAGTGTTATTCCGAAGTTCGAAATGTTGTATTCCGAAGTTTGGATTGTTTATTGCGTTGAAAATTATTCCGAAGTTCAGAATGTGATATTCCGAAGTTCGGAATGTAAATCAACGATGAGAGCCGAGAAATGAAATTGAATTATAAGTCGACGCTAATGAATTGAGAATGGAATTTGGAAATGAAGTTAAATTTTTTGGGAAGAGAATTTGTAACATTTGTTACGAACGATAAATTGAATTATTTGACTAATAAACTGAAGATCTTTATAAAGGATCGTTATACGATTTTTAGAAAACAAATAACTTGTTTGTAATGAATCGAAAAGGGTTTGATAAATGGAAGTAAAGGGATTTGGAAATATAATCTGTAACGTTTGATTCAGTAGTTAAGTTAAATTATTCCGATGAATAAATTATAAGATATGTAGAAGATAACAAATTAAGATTTGAAAAGGTGTTACATAAGATTGGTAAAGAATGTTTATATATGAATTTTAATTTATAATTAATGACTATTGCAATATTAGTTAACTATATTTATAAAGAGATATTGAAGAAACTATAAAGGATTCGAATCACAGTCGAGACTTGTGTATTATATTGTAAAGGGTTTTATTTAGAGTAATAAAGAGAGTTATAAATAAGAGTTTACTTAATAAATTAAGTAAACGTGTTTGGAATTTTAACCAGAGTTTTAAAAAAGAAATGGATGTGTTAATAAACTTATATCTATTCTGAAGATATGAATGTTGTTAGTCAAGGTCTGAGAGGTAAATAAAATACCCCAACTTGAGTGACTTCATGATTATCCAAGGATGATATTAATTTATGAACAAGAGGAGATGAGGAAAATGTAAACTATGATTTTCGGAAATGATTTTATAAACTATATATTAGAAAGGTTTATAAGTCGAATGAAAGGTTTTAAGGATATTTTTATTCGTAATAAGAAGTAAAAGCTATGTTTTAAACATTGGAAGATAATACGAATTTAATTAACAGACGGTTAAATAAAGAGGCTAATTGATACTGAGTATTGAATCAGTGAATTCATTTTTATATTATGGATGAATGATTGTTTATTTAAGTTTATTTGACAGTTAAATAACCGACTATCAAACCTGGCCTATACGCTTGTTGTACGGAAAGACCGGGATCGAATTATTCGAAAACCATTCCGACCAACAAATACGCGAAGATATCTAAAGATAATCAAGATGGAGCATTAAAGACCATAGATCTTCATAAACGGAAGAATTACTAATAATCTCTGGTTTAGCGGCCAGAGATGAACTATGGTTTTGTCATGGTTGAAATCTATGGATTGCAAGGACTTTTCGCTACTGATCTATAGGGTGATTCCTAGGATGTGGTAGGAGAATGCCTTCGGTTCATCCTATTCCTGGATGACTTGTATGGACGAATGTCAGACAGAGTATTTTCAATGGGGTCACGTACATTGATTTCTTCAAACGTGTAATAGTTGGGTAGCTCCCAACTAGGGTATTTTTGTGGGCATCAATTAGCGATATCCAGTGGATCTGATAATGTGGCATTCAAAGGAAAAAATGACCAAATGTGCTGAGAAGATTATGACCTCTAGCCTCATCAACCGGAAATGGCACAAAATCGGGTAGGCGGCATGGCTATGTGGGTCGCACCCATTAAAAAGGTATATCATTTCCTGATCTGGAGAAATTAAATGCCTTCGGTTGTTCCTTTATTTTTGTATGCTATCGTTTCGGTTGGCTGGCCCCCAACCGTGGTGATGATATATTCGGTACTCTCAAGAGAAATGAGGGGTCGGTCATGTGTGAGCCGGGTTGCAAGACGTTCTTGTTGAACCCCAATGTATTCATCTCCAAAGGTACATTGTCGAGAAGTGGTCCCATACCTTGCCTGGAAATTCATTCTCCAATAAGTTCCCGCGGTTCTGATTATATTCTATATATGTGGAGTGTGAGATGCAAGCGTTCTACTAGGTTCTATTTACTTGATTTAGACACTATTATAATATTAGAAGAATATTGCTGTTTTGGGTTAGAGTAAGGTAAAAACCGTTTGTATTCATGTGTGGATTTGGTCTTATTATTATCCTTTCTTTTGAAAATATTTTGACTTTAAAATCAAGTTGGGTGATATACTTAAGCTTAGTGTGTTTTTCTCACTCTGGTCCACCAGACTAACCCGGTATTTGAAATGCTCGGGTTAGACCGGGTCGCACAGGTCCAGGCTATCGGATGATGCGGAATCCAGAGACGAGCTGGAAGAGTCCAGACGTATGACATTATATATATTCCGCTATGAGATTGTATACTGATGATTGTAAGTATATTTTCAAGCTCTCAATAAAAATTTATTTCTATATTTTCTTCCACTACGATGTGAGACTTTGTGTTGTGACAGTTCTTCTTCTTCTATTCTAATATTTCTTTCTTTCTTATCTCACCCTCTAACTTCTTCTTATTCATGACCTGATATGTTCGATTCTGGAATGGTTGACATGGTTTTTTTTATGTCGAATTTCGGAGTCGAAAATCTCAGTTCGTTACAGTTAGAATAATGTTTGTTAAATAAAAATGTCATTCAGTTAGAATAATCTTTGTTAAACAAAAATGTTAAATTTGGTTAGATAATGTTATGTTAAAATAAAAATGTCATTTTGTTAGAAAATGTTATGTTTGAATAAAAACGTCATTTTGATTAGAAAATGTTATGTTGAAACAAATATGTCATTTATGTAGAAAACATATTTTGTAAATAAATATTTCATTTATATTGAAAACATATTTTGTAAATAAATATGTCATTTAGTTAGAAAACATATTTTGTAAATAAATATGTCATTTAGTTAGAAAACATATTTTGCAAATAAATATGTCATTTAGTTAGAAAACATATTTTGTAAATAAATATGTCATTTAGTTAGAAAACATATTTTATAAATAAATATGTCATTTAGTTAGAATATGTGTTCGTTTAATAAAAATATCATTTAGTTAGAATATGTTTTTGTCAAATAGAAATGTCATCTTGTTAGAATACATTTTGTTAAATAGATTTGTGTTAAAACAAAAATATCATTTTTGTTAAATAGATTTGTGTTAAAACAAAAATGTCAATTTTGTTGAATTAGATTATTGTAAATAAAATGAAGTTATCACTTTTATTCATTTTGTTGAAATGGATTTGTAAATAAAATGAAGTATCATTTTTATTCATTTTGTTAAAATAGAGTTGTTAACAATATGAAGTTATCATTTTCATTTATTTTGTTAAAATTGAATTGTAGATAAAATTAAGTTATCATTTTTATTTATTTTGTTGAAATAGAATTGTCAACCAAAATGAAAGAATCATTTTTATTTGTTTTGTTGAAATAGAATTATCAACAAAAATGGAAGAATCATTTTTATTTATTTTGTTGAAATAGAATTGTCAACAAAAATGAAAGAACCATTTTTATTTATTTTGTTGAAATAGAATTGTTAACAAAAATGAAAGAGTCATTTTTATTCATTTTGTTGAAATAGAATTGTTAACAAAAATGAGAGAATCATTTTTAATCATTTTGTTAAAATGAAATTGACAACAAAATAGAAATATCATTTTTATATGTTTAGTTGAAATAGAATTGTCAACAAAAATAGAAATATCATTCGTATATGTTTTGTTGAAATATAAAATTGTCAACAAAATAAAAGAATCATTTTTATTTGTTATGTTAAAATAGATTGGCTATATTAAAAATATCATTTTTTATTTGTTATATTAAAAATATTAT
The DNA here is from genome assembly GCA_030737875.1 of Allium sativum. Taxonomy (NCBI): domain Eukaryota; kingdom Viridiplantae; phylum Streptophyta; class Magnoliopsida; order Asparagales; family Amaryllidaceae; genus Allium; species Allium sativum. The sequence goes on along the minus strand of CM060921.1, from coordinate 63,521,028 downwards.
GTTTATTTGACATGTTAAGAGTAGGAATTGCATATACGAATAAAAATATCACTTTTATTTTTTATGTTAAAATAGATTTGTAAACAAATAAAAGTAGTCATTTTATTTGTCATATTAATGTAAGAATTTGTATACACACAAAATATCATTTTATGTTACAAGTTAATGTAGGTATTGGTATACAACATTAAAATATCATTTTTATTGTTATATTAAAAATAGAATTGTATACAATATAAAAGAGATATTTTTATTGTTATATTAAAAGTAGAATTGTATACAATATAAAAGAGACATTTTTATCGTCATATTAAAAGTAGAATTGTATACAATATAGAAGAGACATTTTTATCGTCATAATAGAAATGTATACAATATAAAAGAGACATTTTTATCGTTATAATAGAATTGTATACAATATAAAAAGAGACATTTTTATCGTCATGTTATACATTAGAATTGTATACAATAAAAATGGACATTTTTATGTAACATGTTATACATTGAAATTCATACAAATAAAGATATTTCTTTTTATTTGTTGGGTTCAAAATAGAAATTGCATACAAATAATGAAAATAAAAATTATCTTTTATTTGTCGTTAGCAACATTTTTATGCAAATAAAATACATATTTATCTGCCATTAGAAACATGTAGAAATATATGCAAATAAAATACATTTTTATTTGATATTATGAATATGTAGAGATGTTATGCAAATAAAACATTCTTTTATTTGGCATGTTAAACACATTAGTGGAATCGTCGAATGATTTATATTTATATATAATTTTATTTATATAAATATAAATGAAATAAATCGAGCGCGGTAGTTCGCGTTTCGGAATCGTAACTTTAAACGATTATAACGAAATATCCGACTGCCGGATTTTCCCAAAACTGGAACCATTTGGTCCGCTTTGGGAAGATCTTTCCAACGATATAAATTTTGTTAAAATCCAACGGTTAGATTTTGAGAAATGTGTAAATCAAATTTGGGTTAAAATAGCGCTAGGGCCACCCATTGACCTGAAGCGTCATTAAATTAAATTGGGCTATTTTTATATAAATAAAAATAGCAATAAATCATTATAAAATAATATTAACAATATGAAATGGTTTAAATTATGTATATTCGAGAATTATTTGAAAAGACCGCGTTCAATCTCATTTCAAATAATTATATGACGATTTAAAGTCGAAGACAGTGAAGATGGTGATTGAAGACCAAGGATCTTCACATCGAATGGATGACTACTGATGCCCTGGACAGATTTGCTCCCAGGAAAGGGTTACAGTGGTAGTTGTCTGGATGTACTTGTTGATTGTCCGGATTTAGCGAGCACCTCTCTTCCATATTAGACATGCGGGACGAGGAATAAGGCGTCTCCGGTTTCGTTCAGACCTACAACGGACTTGTAAATGGATGTGTGTCTGACATTGGATTTCATTCTATGTGAATTGATTTCTATTTAATATGTATTTGTTTGGTGGCGAAGAATTTATTATCTTGCTTAACACCCTTCTCTGAGACGCACGAGCTCAGAGGTTATATATTGATAGTTATCGGTCGCATGGCGTGAATTGTCAATGTGGCATGCCAAGATGCAAATGATCGAGGCTTTTGTTTAGAAGCAGAGCCTTTTGGTTGATGATCAAAGCACAGCTTGTTTAGGCATAGCTTTGTGTATAACGTAACTTCGCGAGCCTCACACCCCGGTAGAAGTCAAAAATGGGATAAGGGACCCAAGGAGTGCATGCGTTTCTTTCGAGATAGAAGTGGTGTCATGGTATGGAGCCTAGAAATTTTTACTTATGTGGATGATGGATTACAAGGCCTCAGATATATTGGTCGATAGTGGCCACTTGATAAGTCCAATACGATTGGGAAACATGTGTTCAGGCATAACTAATCCGCTGAAGTATTTGTGGACCGGCCTTGGAGGATCCAAGGGCTCACCAGCATCCGAGTCCTGAGACATTTGCTAGAGTGTCTCGAAGTGGTAAGGAGATCGTCAATAGCCTTGACTCATGATGGAAACCTAAATTCCAATACGACATTACGTATTTGATTGTAAAACTATATATGGCGACATAGTAGGATGGGGTACTATTCTGTCTAGGATTGATACATTTATTTTGAAAATATTTTAAAACTGATTAGACACTAATAATAATATTAAATATTATTTTGTACGTATCAAGCATGTTTGATCATTATAAGGTAAAACTCCATCCTCCAGTTTGCGTTGCATTGTGTGATGGGACTTGACTCCTATAATGATTTCATTTTCTAAAAAGCATTATGTTGTTTTGAATAAAAGTTTATTTAAATTATGCACTGGAATCCAATGGAGTAAACCCATTCCGCGTTAACGGCGTGGTCCTATGATTAGCCTTATTATTAGTTAAGTTAAGTAAAGATTTCTCATACCAGTCCCGCGATTGGCTCGTAGTTTGTTTCACTTGCAAACTCGGGTGCCCATATTTTCCACACGGGCAGTCGAGTCGCTTATTTTGCAGATATATTTGAGCAGGATTCTGGATCGAAGCTTAGAGCTATGTCCATAGCATTGATAGTCTTCCGTTGTGCTAATTTATTAATTTCCACTACGTTGAATTAAATTTGTTGTAAATTATTCTTTCGCTATTGTATTACTATTTATCGATGTACTCTGATATATTTTGTATTCTGATGTAACATTATTATAATGTTTATAAAAGTCTCTTGTTATTTTCTCTAATGTGTTGTATGCCCAATGTTAGCGTATGTGGAATTCGAACGGTCTTGGTCGATTTAGCGATCGATTAGGTCTAGGAAAAATCCGTGTCGTTGCAAATGGTATCAGAGCTTTGGTTAACTCAAATCTTTGGGGTACAACTCGTTAGAACTGAACAAAGACTCATCAGAGGTAGGATTAGAAATATCCTATAAAAGAATACTCATTACAGATAAGATTAGCAGTATCACAGAATGAGAAAAATCGTTAGAGATGGGGTTAGAAATACTCTAGAATGAGTAAGAGTGACAAGTTCATAATTAACGTCTTTGTGATTATATATATAATCCGATCTTAGAAAATATGATTTTTGAATATATAAGAGTTATATATATTTGAAAAGTTAATCAACTAATAAAGTTATTGAAACAACAAAAAAATTGAAAGCAGAGTTGGTTAATTAAACAACTTTCAGCTCCATTCCTTTCGAGGACGAAAAGATTTTAAGTGGGGGAGATTGTAACAACCCGGAATTTTGGAACCAATTTAAATTTTAATTTAAGCTATTTTGAGGAATATGGAGTATAAATTGGTTATTTTTATGAAATAAAAATTTGAGAATAACTTTAAAATTAGTTTTTATATACTATTTGATTTAAAACAAACTCAGGAAAAAATCATTTAAATTAAATTATTGAATATAAATTGGTCCTAAATAAAATTTATGATATTATTAATGGAATTTATTAATTTTTGCTGAAAGATTGTTTGGAAATAGTGTGTTAATTATTGATGAAATAAAATTCCAATACATACATGTATATATCTTTGTCTATCGTCTTTAATTCTTTCCCTATTTGTTCAAAATGTAATGTTTAAGAATTTGGAACGGGATTACATGTGAATAACTACATTTCCTTTTAGTGTCCTTCTTTCTTCATTGCTTCAATAATACTGCACCATTCCTCTCTTTCAAAATTGACATATTCTTTTATTTATTTATTTATCCTTTCCTAAATATTGCATGATATTTCCTTCTTCTCCTCTTTTTTCCCTTTTCACTTCTATCCCTTGCAACTTCTCAATTAATGTCATGTTTTCCTATTATTATTTTTAGGAAAAAATAAACAATGCACAACATTTCTCTATTCACATTTCATGCAAATTAAAATAATATTTTGAGAAATATAAATTATACATGTTCCCTTTAAAGTTGAGGATAAATTTATAAAGAGAATAAACCTAAATTATGAAAACAATATTTTATAGTCACTGAATAATTGCTATAAACGATATAGAAATGATCTTGACGTTACACTTAAAAACTTTAATTTTGAATTTGAATTTGGATTGTGTGTGTTTAGTCTAATTTAAATAAATTGGATTGATTGCTAAATCACATATTCCACAATAAAATTTCCATAATGCCACCATTGAATAAAATACTAAGCAGATCTGGTATTTAACAAAGTTCAAATAAGTAATCGTACAGCCCTAATGTTCAGCTAATTATTACAAAAGATTTTTTAAAAGGAATTAATTATCCCCTTTTGATTTTTGAATTAGAAATAAATACTAAATTACCTTTTTAATTACTCAGTGGACTCTTCATTTATTTGCATGTGTTCTTCCTTATCTCTTTCCCACTTTAACAGTGAATCGTTTCCTTTAATTTGAAGAGAAATAAGTGTTTGTTTAATCATCACTCAAATTTCCAAATTATTACCTTATTTTTGAGTATCAACTAAAGAAAAACTTTTCCAAAAAATAAAATAAAATATCTGGAATCCTATTAACGACTTAGTTTGAATTAAGATAATAAGTGTAACATTTATAACAGTAAATTTTAACAATACGGATATGTATTTAAGATATGTTGGTTGCAATAACGATGAAACATTTATTAAATTAGAAATTTGTACCTATTGTTTGTATATCATAATTTTAAAATAATTTTGAATTAGTATAAGTAGAATACAACCTTTGATTATCTTCCTACTAACTGTAATCTATTTTTGAATTTAATGTTGGAACCTTAATTGGAATTCTTTAGAAAAAAAATTGAAAATAAATGTGATTGATTGTTTTAAAAGGAGAAACACATGTTTATGTTTGTATGAAAAGAAAATAAGTTAGTATAAATTTGTATATAGTAGTTAAGGATATTAATTAGGGTCTCCTCATTTGATTTATAATCATGATTTGAATACTTTCCCGTTTTTCTCTTTCTTATTTTATTTTTAATTTTGAATAAGAGATATACGCTACCTCATGCTTAGTCAGCTAAATTCATTACTTTTGTAACCTACTATATATAAAACGACACATTAGAGAAATAAATATAAAATCTTTCTCAATTTCGTTTGACATTCTTTTTTTTTCTTCTTTGCAATTGTCTTCTACAAATATCAGAACTTCTTCCTCCTCTCCCTGTAAAAAAGAAAAGTAAATCTAAATTCCCTTCTCCCTTCATCAACCTCATCTTCCCTAAAAAAAATAAAAAAAATCATGGTGTCCTCTTCTTAAAATTTTGTCCGTCCTCCTTCTCAAAAGAAACAAAGGATCTTCAATTGGCAAATTTGCTGCTCGGGATTGGTTGTTGTCCTTTTTTATTTCTTGTCTTCATCTTATCCACGCACGGTGAGAATTCTAAACTTACTTTAAAAATATGAGTTTTAACTTATACATTCGATGTGTAAAGTTATGTATGCTATGAATAAAATTATCGTGCGATGAAATAATTATTGGTTAGTTAAAAATATGATTTTTAACTTATGTATGCTACGAATAAAATTATATTCATGCGATGTAGAAAATTGTCATGTTATGGAATATGTAATAACCCGGAAAATCAGAACCAATTTAATATTTTTTATTTTAGTGATTTTGATGAATTTTGAATATTTAAAATAAATTATTTTAAATAATAACGACTAGAGATTTATTTTGAATAGAATTAGAACGTATATATTTATTTGAATCATCGTTAGAATATAAATATTTATTTTAAATTATAAAAGGAATTGAAAATGGCGCGGTAGTTCGAAAATTCGATTTCAAATTTCAAATGAATGTACAGGATTCAAAATAAATCGGATTTTAATGAAACCAATAATATTAGAATCTATTTGAAAATATCTTTCCAATGAATTCGAAAAATTGAAATTTCATAGTGGGAATAAAAAGTTATGCCCAATTGAAAATTCAGAATAGTCGTTATGGAAAATACAGCCCTTAAAAATGGAAATTTTGCAAACGACCTCCGTTTTCGATGAAACTACATTTGTTGGATCTGGGATGTCAAGTTATTGTTAGATTCCAAAAACCATAATTTTTTGTATCAATATGTGAGTGTGGCGAAGTAAAACGTGTTTTGACAGTTTCAGTCAATTTGGATCGACCAGAAAATGGCCATTTTTCAAACGGTCTCCAAATTTGACGAAATTTGTTTTGTTAGAACCGTATCGTCAATACGAAGATAGAAAATATTTTTCAGGAATTTTTAGAGTTCGTATGTGGCCCCAGTAAATTGAAATGTGTGTTCAAATTCAATATATAGATTTATATTTTGATTTTGACGGAAACTGGTCGAAACTATCGAATCAGCTTACGAAATATATCCCATTTTGTTCGGAATGGGGGTAATTAGCTAGAGACGACATTCGTTGGGTCTCGTTTGGGGTTCGAACGAAAAACACGTTTTCTTTGTAGAATTAATTTAATTAAAATATAATTATTTTAAACTAAACCTCTTTCCTCCTTATACCCAGTCAACACCCCCCATGTATCGTTTCAAGCCCGATTTAAAAAAAAGGAGGGATGACGAAGGTCGCTCCCCCATGCTTGCCACCACCGAAGACGCCGCCGGTGGCCACCTTCGCCTCCCCTCGACAAGCGCGCGCCCCCTAGCCTTCCTCTCTCCTCCGCAACCCATCTCCTCCCTCCTCAGCTTGCTCGTGAGACCACCGACGAAACCCTAGACCGACCACCCCGCTTCCACCGCTGGAGCACACCGCCCCCACGCCTCCCTCCTCCTCTCCTCGACGCCAGCAGTCGCGTTAATCCTCCCATCGCGCAGCCAAACCCGTGCAGCCCTTCCCCAAACCCGACAGCTAGATCCGCAACCCCCGCACCTCCTGCAATGCTTCTGTTGATCAGAAACCCTCCCCCTTCCTTCGATTAGCACAGTAAGTTTTTTTTAATTTTTTATTTAGTTTAATTCTTTTGAAAATTTGATTTTTATTAATACAAATAGCATAATTTTTATATATATAACTTCGTGTTCTAGACGAGATTTTTTAACATGTATAGACGAGATTTTTAAATAGGTAAAGACGAGGGTTTTTGTCGTATAAATCATAATGTTCTAGTTATGAAATAAAAGTTCGATTTTTATATAGAGAAGTAAAAATATAATTTTTATTATATAAATAGTAAGAGAAAGGTATGATTTTTATTTATTTAGAAAGGTATGGTTTTTATATTTCTAGAATAATAAAAATATGATTTTTATTTAAGTAGAGTAATAAAAAAATACGATCTTTTATATAAGATGTGAAATAAAATTTGATTTTTGTATAATGAAGTAGCGTTAAAAATGTGTTTTTTATGATGGTAAAAATGTGGCGAGAGAAAAATATGAACTTTATATATTCTTCATTGAAATAAAATATGATTTCGTCGTATATAAAATAGTTAAGCTATAAAAATAAAATATGATTTTTATTTATATAGTAGCGTCATAAAAATAGGATTTTTATAATGTTGTAGCGAAATAAAAATTCGATCTTTATATAAGAAGTAGAAATATAAAAATATAATTTTTATATAGAAAGAAGCGATAAAAATATATGATTTTTATATATGAAATGCCATAGTAAAAATGTGATTTTTAATGTGAACAGCGGGAAAAGATAGCGATGGTAACAACGGAAATCAAAACCGAATCCATAACATTCAGAAATAGAAAATGGCGGAGTGTAACCCCAAGGTAAGAACTTCTCACTTTTACTTTATTTTCTAGTTAAAATATATACTAGGATGCAGACGGTGCTTAGCAGCACCCGATACCCATCGTCCACAAACTATGGACGGCTTGTATGTTTGATTGTATGATGTTGTAAAAATTGATTGTGTGATATGAATGGAATAAATTATTCATAAATGGAAATAAATATTTTATAGTTAAAAATATAATTTTTAACGTGTATATGAATAAAATAAATATTTATAAACAAATCGTATGATTTGTTTATGTACACACATTTGACTGATATTGATTGGGACGATAAATTTTACACATCGCCCAACTGCACAAATAAATTCGATATTTGTTGATTAAAATGCCACACGGGTATTAGGATGATGTATGACATACACTAGTCCCAATAATTAGCTGTATGTCGATCGATTGATTGACAGACTGTTTGAGCGTTGAATATTTATATTTAATGCTTATACAGTGTAGAATGCACTTTGGATGATGGTTAATTGTTTATCATTGTTATTGTGTACATGTGTGCATGAAATCCATATAAATCAAATTATATGGTAATTGACAGTGTCTGATTCCAGTTCCTAAAGAAAGAATATTTTAAAATAATGATTGTTGGCTAGCTTTTTGACCAAGCCACCAAGGTTCACATACAAGAAGGAAATACGATGCTCCATTTCTCTCAGTCTTCAGAAATCTGGTCGTAGTTGCTCAGCCCTTATCGGATCGCTACGCACCCCTCGAATCGCTACCAGCAAGCACGAACCGAACCACCCACATCAGACCGATCTGATCCCTCCTCAGCGACTCGACCCGATCCGACTTCATCACAGAAGGCGCAGCGAAGCCACTGACTTGTTCAAGCGCGAGCTAGTCTTCAGCGATCCGAAAAGAATGGACCAAGCGACACGTGTCTATAACTATCATATTGACCAATTCCTCCTCATTACTCGGTCCGATCCGATTTTCTCGGGATTTACGCCACGTGTGACCGCGAACCACCTGACAGAATCGGCTATAAATAGCCCAAAGACTGGCATTTTTCAGGATCTTTTGGCAGTATTGAGCACTGATTCCACCATTGCTGTCATACCACTATTTCTCATCAGTTTTACTTCGAGATTACTGAGAGAAATCATAATTGTAAGAGTGAGTTTGAGAGAAATCATTGATTGTACTAGCATTCTAAGTATAATCGATAACATATAAAGTGGACGTAGGCTCGTTAACGCCGAACCACTATAAATTCTGTGTGTTTTCTGCTTTTTCTTCATTCTCCAGTTATAATTCTTTACGAATCAGAACAATTTGGGTGTTAGGTCCAAATTTTGATCTAACATTTCGGTGCTTTCACTGAGAATTGAATTCTCAGCTTATCAGATTGCTATTCTACTATTTGGATTTGAAAATCCGAAGAAAACAGTCCTAAAACTTCACTGTTTAGATTTCTGAAGATTCCAGCGACATCTGATATCATGGCTGGAAAGAAGTCTAAGGAAGTGCGAGCTTCGCAAGCGAATGAAGTCGCAAATGAAGTGGTTGGCGAAAGTGCACACGAGCAGGTCGTCGAGGGGACCGCGGATCGCGAGGACAGGGGGCAACCCGAAACAATCAGGGTTCCACGATCCGACTTGAGGGAGGCGCTGCGATCCGAGAAGCTGGAGGGGTTGTTACTCGATCCCGTGATAACGCCCCAAATCCTCCGCATACCGTGACCACGAACCAACCCCAGGGGGGCATACCGAATCACAGGCACCGATCCACCACGATCCGAAGTGATGACCAGATTACGACTCGACCTGGAAAGGAGCCTATGGCTCGCTCCTACCGTCCTGGCCCCTCCGCTCGACCTGGCTCAAGCTCTTTGCGCATAAGAGAAAATGATGATGATCAATATGACCCTTCTGCTCCCGTTACTGAGGGAGATCTTTCTCGCTTTTCTGAAATGTGGGAGAGGCTGTTTGATGAATTGGCTGCTCAAAGGCAGGAGAGCTCCGTTCTGCGACAGAACTTGACCGCTATGGATAGAAGGCTCAATGATCTCGCAAGGCAAAGGATGCCCCCAGTTCGTCCGCTCACCCCAGAGTACTCTTCTTCGTCAGAGGAATCGCCAAGACCTCTGCAGCGACCATATGAGAGGCTTGAAAACATAGAGCAGCTTCGATTTGGAACCCTGCCATCACGAGAAGAAGAGGCACTGGGTGCAGGGCCCTCAAACCGCAATGTGAATGATCGCGCCGCAACTTCCATAGCTCGAGGTGTGGACAACCCTGTTCAGAATAGACTACCTCAGCCCCTTCGCCGTACAAATGCTCATAGTAACAGGGGGCAGCGAAACCCAATCCGAGCCCCAGATCTCGTGGCCGTCCTGGAAGGGAGATTAGAGAATCCCACCGAGCAAGAAGCGCTGACCCCGAGCCTCCGCTGACCAGTGCAAATGTTGCAGCTATGATCCATCAAATTCTGGCAAATAGCCGTGGACAACGGAATGAAGATTGGGGAATTGACCGCAGTCGCACCCCTTTCACTGATGACATTTTAGATGCGACGTTCCCGAGGCGCTTCAACATGCCGCAGATGAACCGTTACGCGGGTAGATCTGATCCCGTCCAGCATCTGATGAGATATTCTTGGTCAATGACCGCTGCCGCAGCTTCTGATGCTGTCAAGTGCAAAGAATTTCCCATATTCCTGGAGAATGTAACATTATTATGGTTTACTCGCTTACCAGCAAGATCAATTTCCAGCTTCAGGGAGTTGAGTGAAAGGTTCGTGGAACAGTTCCGCATCTATGCACAAAAGACGAAGAGTGTGATTGACTTGTTCCTTGTCAAGCAACGACCAGGCGAGAGTTTGAGGGTGTATCTAGACCGTTTCAACCTAGCCGCTACTGAAGTCAAAGATCCTCATGAGCCAACTGTTGTGGCAGCCCTAATTGATGGGGTAGATAAAGACACCGAATTTGGGAGATACCTGGCCGGCAAGCCACCTCATACTAGAGAATTATTCTACAAAAAAGCTAACATGCACTTACGCCAGGTGGAAGTATATGCTAACCGAAAGGCAAAAACGGCCAATAAAGAGGAAATCCAGAGCAATGTCGCCATTAAGCAGACAAGACAGCTCGGGGAAGGTCGAGGTTAATGTCGGAAACCGGAACCAGGGTGGTCGTCAGTCAGGAAACAATGGTAATAACAGTAATGGCAACAACCAGAAGAGGAATCGAGGGAACGACTCCCAGAGAAGGACTCGTCCCAGGTCTTTTGAGAGTTATACGCCAATAAACGATACTTTGGAGAATATCTTCATGGATTCGTACAACGTCCTCCAAAATAAAAGGCCTCCTCCCAGAGAGTCGACGGAGAAAGAACGTGAAACGGGGAAGTTTTGTCTCTTCCATCAGATTCATGGCCATTCGACAAATGAATGCCGTCACCTAAGAGATGTGGTCGAGAGGCTTCTCCAAGAAGGAAAATTGGATGAATACAGAGTGACACCCAGAGACAGGGGGCAAGCCGTACAGGCCCCAAATCAGAACCAAAATCAACCTTCTGTCAGGTCAACTGCCTAGCAAAAGGGAAAGGACCTTATTATCAATACCATAATCGGAGGCCTTTATCTCGCCGGGCACGGTTCCAAGGCATTGGATCAGTATGTCAATGCAGCCAAGCAACACCTCGGGGTAGGGGAGTGTAGCAACCCTGAGGACAACGTCCCGATAAAGCAACAAAAGATGATGTCCGACAACGTCGTTTTCCGCGAACGAGAAAGCATTGGAGTCCATGATCCGACCGAAGATCCATTTGTAATCACAGTACCTATTGGCCCGACCACTGTTCATAAAGTCTTGGTGGATAACGGGAGTTCCGCCAACATTCTTTTCAAAAAGACATTCGACCGGATGAATCTCGAGATAAAAGACTTGAAACCCTATGAGGGATGGATCCGTGGATTTAACGGAGCATCCACCGCTCCAATGGGTTATGTAGAGCTACCAGTTACACTTGGGGAAGGAGAACGCCAGAGAGTGAGAATTCTTCCCTTCGTGGTTTTGGGTATTGAATCACCCTATAATGCCTTCTTGGGCCGACCGGCCCTCGCAAAATTTAGAGCCTGTATAGCCCCCTGGTGCTTGTTATTGAAGTTTCCTACAGAAGCTGGTGTTGGTATTGTCAGAGGAGATCAGGTTGCCGCACGAGCATGTTATATTGCAGAGCTAAAGCTACTCCACAACGGAGGGGACATAGAAACCAAGGGCGCTTCTCCCCCCACAAGGGCGGAGACCTCATAGCAATTAAAGAGGATAACCATAGGAGAGTCGCCCAGAGAGTTGCCCAAGGATATAGATCCCAGAGAGGACAAAGAACCTGGGGGCAGAATGGCGACTGCCAACGAGACAACTGTGGATGTACCGATCGATGATAGTGACCCAGAGAAGGTCCTTAAGATTGGATCCCAGTTAAATCCGAATTTAGCTAAAGAATTGACGGATTTCTTGAAAGATAATTTAGATGTATTTGCTTGGACCCACGCAGACATGTGCGGGATATCCCCATCAATCATGAGCCATTCATTAAGCATTAACCCTAAGCATCCTCCGGTAAAACAAAAAAGGCGAATGCTGGGCCCAGAGAGGTCCGCTGCCTTGAAAGAAGAAGCTGGAAAGCTAAAGAGTAATGGATTTATCAGAGACTCAATCTACCCAGACTGGATTTCAAATCCAATTCTGGTAAAGAAGGCTACGGCAAGTGGCGAACATGTATCGATTTCTCGGATTTGAATAAAGCCTGCCCGAAAGACAGTTTTCCGTTACCCAGGATCGATCAGTTGGTGGACTCAACGGTGGGGCATGAACTTCTCTCCTTTATGGATGCTTATTCAGGATATAACCAGATTCCAATGCATATTCCAGATCAAGAACACACTAGCTTCATTACGGATCTGGGATTATACTGCTACGTGGTAATGCCCTTTGGCTTGAAGAACGCAGGCGCTACATATCAACGATTGGTAAACAGAATGTTCTATAACCAGATTGGGAAAACAATGGAAGTATACGTCGACGACATGTTGGTTAAGTCCAGGCAATCCTCCAATCACACTATGGACTTGGCAGAGATGTTTGGCATTCTTCGAAAGTACGGGATGAAACTCAACCCAACAAAATGTTCATTCGGGGTTGCCTCCGGAAAATTCTTGGGATTCATCGTCAGTTCTCATGGGATTGAGATTAATCCAGACCAGATCGCAGCAATCAGAGACATTTAGGAGCCTAAGCAGATTAAAGATGTGCAAAGCCTTGCAGGGAAAGTAGCCACACTAAGCAGATTCATCTCCAGGGCTACGGACAAATGCATCCCATTCTTCGAATTGATAAAGCGAGGAAAATGCCACTTCAAATGGATGCCTGACTGCATAGAAGCGTTTCAGAACTTGCTGAGTCACCTGGAGAAACCTCCGATATTATCTAAGCCAGTGGATCACGAGAACTTATTCGTGTACTTGGTAGTATCGTCCCACGCGATCAGCTCAGCATTGGTGAGAGAAGAAGATAAAGTTCAAAGACCAGTGTATTACGTGAGCAAAAAATTGGCGGCAGCAGAGCGTAATTATCCAAGGATAGAAAAGTTGGCATATAGTTTGCTGATTGCCTCTATAAAGCTTCAACATTATTTTCAGGCTCATCCCATTACCGTGTACACTGATCATCCACTCAAGAAAGTTCTATAGAGACCAGAAGCGTCTGGAAGACTACTCAAATGGAACATTGAGTTGAGTCAATTTGATTTGAACTTTCAGCCCCGGCGATCAATACGGGGGCAAGTGATAGCCGATTTCATAGCAGAGTTTACTGTCCGGGAGGAAGATATAGCGAACGAAGAAGCTGACCCCTCAAAGTTACTTCTCGATCCCAGTGCCTGGAGATTGCATACTGATGGCGCTAGGAATGACAAGAGATCCGGCGCTGGAGTAGTGCTTGAAACTCCTGAGAAACGACTGATATCCTATGCTATCCGGATGGAGTTTCATGCCACTAACAACAACGCCGAATATGAAGCCCTGATAGCCAGGTTAAGGATCGCAAAGGAGTTGGAAGTCGCAAAGATGGACATATTTTGCGACTCCAAGTTAGTTGTAAACCAGGTCACTGGAAAATTCCAAGCCAAAAGCCCAAGATTGATTTTATACTTGGAGAAAGTGAAGGAGTTGTTGAACGGCTTTGATCACTACAGCATATCTCATATTCCGCGGTCAGAGAATCAACAAGCGGATAAGTTGGCAAAGATGGCTAGTTCCGACGATCATGAAGAGACCGGGCTAGCCCCAGTTGAAGTACTTCGGCCTCCTACTATAGATCAGATGGAAATTGATCCGGTACTAGAGACGGAACCAGAAAGGGAGTCATGGATGACCCCTCTAAAGAATTTCTTGATGAAAGGAACGCTTCCGACCAAGAAAAGCGAGAGGCGTAAAGTAATTCGTAAAGCCGCCCGATACATTCTGCAAGGCGGGATTCTTTACAGACAGGGATTTTCGATGCCCCTTCTCCGGTGTATAGCTCATGGCGACATCAAGCGTGTGCTGCAGGAGGTATATGAAGGTGAATATGGCGATCACGTTGGAGGGAAAACATTGGCGAAAAAGGTGTTGCGTCATGGTTATTTCTGGCCTACCGTAAACAAAGATGCGGCAAAGTACGCACGACAGTGTGATGCATGCCAAAGATTTTCAAAATACCTAGGGCACCTTCTAGTTAGTTAAAAACGATGACAAGCCCATGGCCTTTCGCTATGTGGGGAATTGATATCATCGGAAGTCTCCCCATAGCTAAGGGCGGAGCGAAGTTCGCTATTGTAGCTGTAGACTATTTCACTAAGTGGGTCGAGGCTGAGCCATTGACTACAATCACAACCAAACGAGTGATCAACTTCGTCGTTAGGAACATCATCTGTCGATTTGGGATTCCAAAGATTGTTATAACTGACAACGGAACTCAGTTCGATAGCACTAAATTCATAGGCTTCTGCCAGAAATACCACATTGAGAAACGGTACACCTCTGTGGCGCATCCGCAGTCGAACAGACAGGTCGAAGCGGCGAATAAAGTGATTAAGTCCATTCTGAATAGAAGACTGAAATGGGCCAGAGCCATGTGGGTTGATGAATTACCCTTAGCACTATGGGCCTACAGGACAACGTATAAATCGGCAACAGGACATACCCCCTTCTCCCTTGCTTTTGGAGCAGAAGCAGTCATCCCGGTTGAAATAAAAGTACCTTCTCACCGAGTGACTTATTACGATCCGATGACTAATAACGAATTGCTCCTTGAATCCCTGGATATGATCGAAGAAAAGAGGGACGAAGCAGACCTGCGTGCCTTGAGATGCAAGCAACAGGTCGCCCGATACTACAACAAAAAGGTTCGAGCCCGAACCTCTGAACCCGGAGACTTGGTTCTGAAGCGTGTCTTTCCAGCCCCAACTCATATGGGTGCGAAGTGGGAAGGACCGTACTCCATTCTGTGCAAGCTTGATAATGGAACCTTCAAACTAGCAACCGTAGATGGAAAGGAAATCCCCAGAGTGTGGAATGCCCAACATTTACGGTCGTATCTAACGTAAAGATGTTAGATCTGTTCTTTTGCTTTATTAAGGACCATGTACAAGGCACGACTTGCCTAGAATAGTCCGATTTCTTAAGCAAAAAATTATAAAGTGGACGTAGGTCATGATTCGACCGAACCACTATAAAAATATTGTGTGTCGTTTACTTTTATTGCACTATTATTTATCTGCCTTTCTATTTTTATGGAGATTGCTGTGAACCATGCAACGATCACAGAAGCGTATAATTATAGGTGCCTTCCATTAGAATGGAATGCAATCACCAGTCAAAACTCTGAGGGTGCGATAAAGTAAATCATATCATTGATAGCGCTCTAACTCTCCAGAGCCGAGAGAGAGCATAACGGACATGAAGGCGATGTCCGTAAGTCATTGCGGTGTACCATGATCGGAACCGCCTTGACGGAACTCTAACCTCGGCGACTGCCAGGAGAGTATAAAAGCGTCTCCGACTGAGCGCTGAGAATGAGCTCCTACCCCGCTGAAGGATCGAGGAGCGATTGAACTGCTGAGCTCGAACTCTAACTCTCCAGAGCAGAGAGAGAGTATAAAAGCGTCTCCGATTGAGCGTTGAGAAAGAGCTCCTACCCCGCTGAAGGATCGGGGAGCGACTGAACTGCTGAATTCGAACTCTAACCTAGGCGGCCGCCAGGAGAGTATAAAAGAGTTTATGATTAAGCGCTGAGAAAGGTGCCGGAAACTCAGCACCACAAGGACAGTTATCTTACTAAATTTTCTAAGTCCCCCATATTCAGAAATAGGGGGCAACATGCATACAACACTAATCAATCCTTAATAAGCCCTGGTTAGGCGCTACGTTAACGAGTGATTGGGGGCATATACATATACACATGAACCTTGATGCAGCACAGAAATTTTTAAATTTTTCTTTCTGTTGCTTGACTGATTTGTAGTTATAATCAGATGATCTATGACTAAGCATGAAAAGTTTATTAAATGCAGGTACACGATGATGCAAAAGAGATAAACTTTCATTTATAAACTGCAAGTCTACAAAGTGAAAAACAACCTAAAACAAAAGTGAGGGCCAGTCTCACAATTACATTTCATGGCCAGTGGGAAGCCTAAAGACAAAATATAGACAAGCGACAATATCCTATTTACGCTTGGACTTCTTCTCCTGCTTCTGCTTCTCTAGCTTCGCCTTGTCAGTGTCGGATTGATCACCCTTCTTTCTTTTCCTTTTGTTTATAAAGGAACGTCCGACTCATCAGAAGACTCCTCCTCCTGCTTTCTCTTTCTTTTATCAGTAAGGGAAGCTGGGAAATCATCAGGGTTCGCAAAATGAAGCTGTTTGGTGATGGATTTAGGCTGGAGTTTCAGAAGCATCCCAGTTTGGGATCAAACTCCGAGATAGGGGCCACGTTCAAAGGCTCTTGTTCCTCCATTTGTAAAGCCAGCTGTTTTGCCTCCCTGGCCTCCCTTTCAGCCAAGGTCTCATCGATGTTGCCTTTGACTTCTTTAGTGAAAATGACATCCTCCTCATCGTCTACATGGCGCCCGTCCATATCTTTCAAGGCGTCAATGGTTTCGTCATCCTTGGGAGTGTCAGCACTGGAAGCGAGGACGACCTTCTCCTTCGTGGCATCTTCGGGTTGTTTTGGATCTTCAGCGCTAGCGGTTGGTGGAATGTCACTCATCTCCGCCTCCATCTCTTTCTCAGCATCCTTATCGACTGGTCCGCCACCTGTATTACGAGAAACGAATGTTATTTCAGGAGAGAATGCGGTCAGCTCAGTTGATTGTTCGGCAAGACGGCGACAAGTAATGACAGCTTTGACAAATTGCGGAGAAAATATAGAGATACCTTCCGCTGATCCTCTATCCACGCCAGCGGCAGAAGCTCCGACAACAAGAGGAGTCGGACCCAGAGGAATCAGTTGGTCATCAGGACTGTACTCCTCAATTCCGGAGGCCTTAGGCTCTATAGCTGAACTTGAGCCTTCGTCAATTTTTTCTTTGCCCTTGGCCAGAGTTCTTTCCGTTTCAATCTCCTCTTGGATTAGGCGCCGACCTTTTGCCAAATCTTCAGGCTCGTTATCCCTCAGAATGGTCTTCATCAGCTTATCCTCGTCAGTTTCCTCAACTCCTAACCTCCGATTCTCTCCTTCGACGATGGCATCCCATAAGTTGGCTAAGGTGACGTTGTAGTTCGGGATCCACGAGATGTTACGGGTTTTGAGGACGTGGCCGAGGAAGTCAAATATCATCTCTTCAAACCCTTCGATATTCTTTTCTCTTTCGAGGAGCTTGTTGTTAGAAGCAGTAGCCATTTCAATGGCACTTTCTACATTCTTTTCGGCGAGAGCCGCGCGCCTCTCTGCATCCGCGACTTGCTCATTCAGAATTACTTTCTCTGCTTCGGCCAAAGCTAGACTTTCTTTCAAACTTGCTTTTTCTTTCTCTCAAGCAGCTCTCACAGCTTCAAAATGGCCCTGTGCCGTCTTCAACTCAATGTTGGCCATTTTGAGATTTTCTACCTCCTTCTTTAAGGCCATTTTCTCTTGACTATTTGAGTCGAGTTCAGAATGAAAGCGTTTCCTAGCATTCTCCAATTCAGTCTTATAATTTTCAGCATCTCTCCGCGCTAAGGCAAGTTGGGATTGAGCGTCCTCTAAGTCCTTCTCCATTTTTGCCTTGGCTCTTTCATTGTTATCTATCTTCACTTTGGATCTATGTGCTTCCACCTCAAGCGTTCGGATGACCTCTGAAAGATTAACAGCATGTTTCTTCATCGCTTCATACTGCCTAGCTACATGGCGAATGTGCCCGATGACCTCAGTATCCCAGTTCCTAGGGACTGGTTCCAAGGCTGGAACAAACATCATCCTTTCGAAGAAGATGTTAGGGAATTGTTCTCGCAACTTTTCCAGCTTATCCTGAGTCTTAGGACCATGGATATAATCTCGTGACCCGGGGGCAACCAAATCTTGCTGGCTGGAAAGGACAATGTTAATTTTCTCCTTCTCAGAATCCTTGATTGGATCCTTGCTTTTATCCTTGGGCGCGTAGTGTCTTTTTGATAACCTGCTGTGAGAGAGGGTGCACTCTTCGGAGGGGTTAATTCTTTGGGAAGTTGTTTTCCCCCTGTAGGTGGCACAGAATAACTGGGAAGCTTGCCAGAGGTTGGTTTTGATGGAGACCGGGATTGTGAAGAAGTAGGCTTGTGAGAAAGACCACGAGAACGCTCAGGATTTGGATGAAGGCTAGGTGTGCCTTCACGAAGAGAGCGATAAGAATAAGACCGTCTGCGAGACATCTTTCCTACAAAAGAAAAAAGAGCATATTGCAACCTTGAATACTGTTGATATAAAAGTGTGGGGTCAGGCAGTGCGTGTGATTTGTGCATCCCATATAATTCCCCCTTGCAGACCAGGGCTCGAAGTCAGGCTCATCTGAGTAGTTTCTTGACCTCCAACTGGAACAGTTGTTTCCTCAGAAACAGGGGAAAAAGGGTCCCCTTCAAAGTCCCCCTGTGTGTATACATCATCAGGCAAAGGAATTTCGCTCAGCTCTTTAAATAGTTGTTCTTCTGTTAAATCATCGGGAGCAGCAGGTTCAATCGGAAGAGAGGCCCTTGAGGGGAAACCCCCCCGGAGAAACTGGGATTTCCATAGACTTATCACCACGGGCCTCATCTCCTCTATATATGTTTAGGTCCTCGTCGTCCTGGATGACTATTGGCGAAGGACTCTTACAGAATTTAATTGTTTCTGCTGCCCGTGACGTTCCTTCTCCCTCCGTTGGGGGCACGTATTTGTAGGGTTTGCCGCCTGCACCAAGTCCAAACCTTATATCCAGAAGGCGATGCTTGTGAAGATTCTCGTCAGTAATGCACTTCTTGATCTTTAGAAAATCGGATTTGCTTTGTAGAAGAAGAGACAGTCGATTATTGTATACCGAGCCTTCCGTCTTGGGAAAGACGTGATCTGCTTAAAAAAAGGGGGGGCATGTTAATGCTTCGATTTCTTAAACAAGTTATTCAGTCAAAAGATTAAAGTTTACTTGATTTAATCCATCTTCTTGAACACCCAGCCTATCTCTTTATATAGAACCAATCGGCCTTGGGATCCCCTCTGTTGCTGTATCCGTCAGACAGAACCTTCCTATTTTCTACTGATTCGAAGAAACAGAAATTTGGGGTTGCCGAGGAGCGATGCTTGAAAAGATAAAAGAATTTTAAATATTTAAATGTGAGCTCGGTATGCAGGATTTCCGCGCATGCGATATATATATTGTATAGAGCCGCGTAGGCATTGGGATGAAGCTGCATCTGAGCAATACCCAATCGCTTTAAGGTCTCAATGACGATTGGAGGAAATGGAGGAATAGCTCCTACCCAGCACATGAGTCGGCTGACTGTCATATACCCTCCCGGAGCTAAGTGAGGTCTATCTTCGCTGCCGGGTGTCCTCACATCATCCCAGGGGATCCCATGTCTCAAGCAAATTCTCTTAAGCTTTATGTCATCGAGTTTGGAAGCTAGAGAGTTTGTGAATTTCTCTATTTCTATTGCACCAGGGACTTCGTCGGGAGCTCGGCCATCTACCTCTGACTCTTCATTAAGCGAGGTACTCTCAGACGGATTCGATTCTGTTTCTGCCTCATATTCGGATCTAGAATCCGCACCCTCTGGATTAGATGGAAGAACCTCGGGGTTGAGATGCTCATACACCTAGGGATCCGTCTCTGTGTCAGATCTTGAAGGGGAATGATTATCCGACATTACTGTTTAGGCGAGTAAACATGAGAAATAAAATTATAATTACCCATTCCCCCTGAGTGTGCAGGTGCCGGTGTGTGTTTGTGCGTGCATTAAAGAAAAGTACGAAGGTCAACAAAATCATCAAGACATTGGTTGTTGTTCGCTGATAGATTATGCATTTTGTTCAGTCCAGAAAGTCCGTTGTGAAGGCTCTAGCCTAACTGTCCAGATTCTTGTTATAACAGTGTATTGTTTGAAGTTAAAAACATGTTTGGATCGTGGGTTGAAGACTCGTTTCGCTAGAGGGGTACGATTGGATCGCGGGATGGATGGATCGCCCTCATTCAGGTCGCACTCACTGGAATCGTATGCATCCTCGGATCGTGAAGCCGTCACCTCTTGGAAGGCAATATCGGTTCGTGATACCTCTTCGGATCGCGAGATTGGGGTTCGGATCGTGGCATATGGCTGGATTTACGAGACAAGCATGAATCAGAGACAGACGCTAACTCCCAGGAGTGCTCCGGATCGGGTCGCTATGTGCTCGTAGCGATCCGCTCCCTCATCACATCACCGCGATTCGCTGCTTGCTCTCCAACTCCTTCCATTTACTCCCTCCACGATACGCTCCCTGGCCACTACCACAATCCGTGCCTCCGCCATCATCATGGTCCCTTGTCTCGCCGCTGACCTTCTTTTACTTCCTCTTTCCTCCTCACCCACGATCCATGCCCAAACCTCACCACGAACCGACGCTCCTATCCGATCTGATCGTCCTTCTTCTTCTCCCTCGCCTCTTCTTCATTACCCCTCCTCGCTCCGTCACGCGAGCACCTGAACCCATCATCCATCGCGGATGCGGTCTCAAACATCACCAATTTTCCCATTTTCTCTTCTTAAATTCCAGAAAAACGAGTGAGAAATTGCATGAGAATGATTTCGACGAGATTACCTTTCTTAAATTGGGAAGAACAATCGGGTTTTTTAGAAGAAAAAATTAGGGTTTTTCTCGAAAAGACTTGGTGGCGCGTTGCTGAAGGAAGAAGAAGAAGGAGAAAAGTGAAGTTCGGTTCGATTTATAAAGAGAAAACAGTGACCGTTGGCCTCCCCTTTTTTGTCCCACACGAACCGTGGGCTTCGGTGGATCGTAGGGCAAGCCCATTGGGCCCAGCAGAGAAGAAAGAGGCCGATCCCTAGATCGACTCGCTACCAAGGATGGGCCACCATACCTAAGACCCACACAAAGGCTGGAATGAGACGAGCATCTCGTCTCGCTGGACCATGACAAAGAATGCTCCCGCGAACCATGGTGCGTTGCTGCGAACCGAACCGACCAAGGATTCAAAGAACGCGACTTTCCGAAGCAACATGACTTTTCAAACAGACATGACTACTAATTCACACCGTTCCGTGAAAAGATAAGTTCGCAACTTCGAAGCATGTTCCATCCTCGATAAAACATACTTCAAGGGGGCAAAATGTTGGCTAGCTTTTTGACCAAGCCACCAAGGTTCACATACAAGAAGGAAATACGATGCTCCATTTCTCTCAGTCTTCAGAAATCTGGTCGTAGTTGCTCAGCCCTTATCGGATCACTACGCACCCCTCAAATCGCTACCAGCTAGCACGAACCGAACCACCCACATCAGACCGATCCGATCCCTCCTCAGCGACTCGACCCGATTCGACTTCATCACAGAAGGCGCAGCAAAGCCACTGACCTATTCAAGCGCGAGCTAGTCTTCAGCGATCCAAAAAGAATGGATCCAGCGACACGTGTCTATAACTGTCATATTGACCAATTCCTCCTCATTACTCGGTCTGATCCGATTTTCTCGGGATTTACGCCACGTGTGACCGCGAACCGCCTGACAGAATCAGTTATAAATAGCCTAGAGACTGGCATTTTTCAGGATCTTTTGGCAGCATTGAGCACTGATTCCACCATTGTTGTCATACCACTATTTCTCATCAGTTTTACTTCGAGATTACTGAGAGAAATCGTAATTGAAAGAGTGAGTTTGAGAGAAATCATTGATTGTACTAGCATTCAAAGTATAATCGATAACATATAAAGTGGACGTAGGCTCGTTAACGCCGAACCACTATAAATTCTGTGTGTTTTCTGCTTTTTCTTCATTCTCCAGTTATAATTCTTTACGGATCAGAACAATTTGGGTGTTAGGTCCAAATTTTGATCTAAAAATGATTATTTTAAAATAACGAATATTTTAAAATAATATTCAGTAAAGGATCAAAATATAATTTTGATGTACGATTTGGGATGGACACGAAAATATTTAAATATATATATCGGTATTGATTAGATTGACGCCATTTTGACGTGAACGATATTTATATCGATTTTATTCATTTTTATAATGAATATCGAAAAGGAAATGATTTCGTAATATATTGCTTGGAAAATACTATCATTTATATATCGATGATATGGAATATTCAATTTTGATTTGAAATTGAATATGAAGTTGAAATCATTTTGAAATCGAATTTAAAATGATTTATAAAATACGTTTTAAAAGGAAATCGACGAAATATATATAATATTATATATATATAATGGCCTGAATAGAACGCGCTGCGCTGCGGTAGTTCGCGAATTTCGACCATTGACTTCGAATGGATATTATGGGAGATCCGACCGTCGGATTCTCCTAAAACCGGAACTATTGGATTCGTATCGAAAAGATTTTTCTAACAAATACAAGAAATTAGAAATCTAACGGTTGGATTTGGAATTATGTCCAAATCAAATTTGGAAAAGGTCACTCTAAGTGCAGTTCGATAGCCATTTATGGAAATCGACTATACGGGCCTTGCTAAAATTATTAAAAATATCAATAATTGGTGTGAAATCATAACAAATGATTTGGAAAGAATTAGGATGAAAAATTCCATATTTGAAAAGATAAAAATAGATTCTATCGAAATGAACGCTTTAAACTAGAATTATATTCCAATATTTTTAAATAAATAAATTGGATTTGAAATGGTTTTAAAAATAACCAGAATTTCCAATATATAAATTGGAAATGGATGTCTTCGGAATATTTCGATGTTGGATTTTGTGATTATATAGATGTTGTTATGGAAATTTGAAAGATATATTTATAACATTATTTCCAATATGTTATTTATTGGTTGTGGTATTTGATATTGAATATAAGTCGATATATTTTTTATTCAGAGCCTTGTATTTAATATCAAATGGGATTTGGATTTGTCGTGAATGGTGTCTTCATTAACACTGTTCTTAAACCCAGTTGAGAAAAGATTAAATCTTTTTATTTAGATTTAATGAAGTATACCAATTAATTGATATATAATTGGGATGGAATTGAAATTGGTCTTTGGGTTTATCGCGAACGGTGCTTTAAATAACACTTGTTGTTTAACCCGATTAACAATAGGAATAAGATTTTGGGTTGTCATGAATAGTATCTTTAATAATACTGTTCTTAGACCCAATGGAGTTAAGAAAATCAGAAACTAACTGAAGATTAGTCAAGTTGAATGGTTTCCTGGGTATTGATCTGATGTTGGTTTCGGCCTTCGGGGTTAATACTTGGAGAATTGTTCACTTGCTAATTTACGGTTAAAGGCTGATGGAATGGAATGTGATTTTGGGTTTATCGTGAACCGTGTTTTAAAGGACCTTGGTTCTTTAACCCAGTTAAAGACAAGAATAAGATTTTGGGTTTTCGTGAATGGTATCTTTAATAATACTGTTCTTAGACCCAATGCAGTTAAGAAAATCAGAAACTAACTGGAGATTAGTTAAGTTGAAAGGTTTCCTGGGTATTGATCTGATGTTGGTTTCGGCCTTCGGGGTTAATGCTTAAGGAATTGTTCACTTGCTAATTTACGGTTAAAGGCTGATAGAATGGAATGTGATTTTGGGTTTATTGTGAACCGTGTTTTAAATGACATTGGTTCTTTAACCCGATTAAAGATAGGATATGATTTCCCAAGTTAAACAATCGTTAATATTGATTTTTGGGAAGATTAAAACCAAGTGGAATTTTAATGCATCTTTAATTAGATTGAAATGATATTCAAAGGAAGATTAAAGAATAAATTTAAAGAATTTATCTTTGATAAAATTAATGGGAACCTTTCCCAAAGTATAAGAACATTTGAATAAAGGAATATTCTGGATTGGAATGAGGTGTATGTTGTGTTTTTATAGCACTTGTTTATTATATATGTGAGTTATTCAGAAAGATCAGGTTTATCCCATTCTGAATAACTGATTCAACGATATGTCGGAGATGAAGACGGTGATCGAAGACTGGAGGTCTTCACATCGTTTGGATGATTACTGATGTCCTGTTTGGGCTGTACACCCAAGTCGAGGTAATAAGTGGTGATCGTCCAGACGCACTTGGAGATCGAAGGATATGCGAGGACCTCTCCCCTGTATTGGACATATGGGGGAGGAATAAGGTGTAAAGGCCCGCAAATCCGTAATATCTGAGTTGACTAATAACACCACATGTCCAACCCAAATTGCATAGAAATACGAATCATTATTAGAAAGAAGTTAGAGGATGAGAAATAGAAAGAAAGAAATATTTGAATAGAAGAAAATGAAGAAGACAAATCTCACAGCGGAACGAATAAAATATATTATATAACATAACTTTTGAAAAACAAATCAGTAATTTTATATACATACCATCATCAGAGCACAACAATTGTTCCTGGAACAGTTATAAACACCTGTTTCTAGATACAAACATGGTTCACAGCATAATATATGATAGTCTATAGCTAACTGGTGAAGCCTCCTGCTTTCAGCTCTTCCAAGTGAATCTGAAAAATCCCGACTACTTGACTGCCCGTACAAATTTGGGCACCCAAGAGTTTAGGGAAAACAACAAAATAAACTCTGGGTTAGACATGGGACTGGTGTGAGTAAACTCCAACCATTTGTTTAACTTTCAAAATCCTTTCGAAAGAAAAGATAATAGTAAGACCAGCCCATACATAAACATGGACGGTTTTTACCTTACTATAACCCAAAACACTTTGATACAAAAAATCCAGTGATATTATAATAATGTCTAAATCAAATAAATAGAATCTAGTGGAACGCTTGCATCTCACGCTGCACATACATAGTATAAAATCAAAAACCGCATGGCGCTTATTGGAGATTGGATTTCCAACTATGACAAGGTATGGAACCACCTTCCGATAGTGTATCTCTAGAGAGGAATAGACTGGGTTCAACAAGAACATCTTGCAACCTGACCCACACATGACTGACCACTCATTTCGCTTGAGTGTATCGAATGTATATCACCAACGGTTGGGATCAATAACCGTTTCCCGAATGGGACAGCATTGAATAAAATAAGAAATTAAATGAACCTCTAGATAGGTGATAATACACCCTAATGGGAGCGACCCACATAGCCATGCTGCCTGCCCGATTTTTGTCATTTCCCGGTTGTTGAGGCCTGAGGCTACGATTACTTTCCATTTATTGATAGCACAATCACTTTGAATGCCACGTTGTCAGATCCGTTAATCACTAATTGATTTGCACAAATATTCTGGATGTTATGCTAAGGGAATAAATCGGTTACAACCATATATATTTATACAGACCAACCCATTCGATTAGTGGAAATACTTTGTCAGACATTCGTCCATATACGTTCGTTCTGGGATTGAACGAAACCGAAGGCACAATTTCTGTTAATAGAAAAAGCCCTTGCATTTTACTTCGTCTTTGATTATCTTCATATAATCTGGTTCGCAATGCTACTGCCAATACAGAGTGGTCCACGGATAATAATCCAACCGGTCTCTCCATATTGACAACGATATTGGCAAATACTTCGATAGTCGGTTATTTAACTATCGAAGAAAAACAAACATCCATTCAAAACAATCAAACAATCACTGGGCCCCTTGATTACTCATTAATTAAATCACCCTTTCCATTTCCTTATCAATATTTGTTAAACAAATATTTTCAATTATCATCTCAGTCTCTTTCATTCCTTGGAAAACATTTCTATATCTTATTTTCTACGATTAGAAAATATATTCTATTTGAAATTGAAACAATTTCAATCACTTATCTCTTTCCCGACTACTTTAATTATACTCAGGAAATATTTACTTTTATATTTCTGAAATTGCATCGCTTGGGTTAAAACGAATGTTGTGCAAAACATCGTTACAACAACCCAAAATATTTTATTCAACTAACTATTATCCAACACTTCTCTTCGAGATTGGATCTTGCTATTTATCAATTAAAAATGAAATCAGTCAAGTTGGGGTAAAATTACCTCTCAGACCTTGACCGAAAACATCATTAATTCCAAACAGACAAAACCACTTACCGCGAATATTCAACATTATAAAAACCAATTATTCATTTTTAAACGTATATATGTTTCTCTTTCTATTACCAGCTTATCGATTTCCTTTTTGTTTATAATATTCTATTTTTAAATTCGTTCCTTATTGAATTCAATATATATTGATATATTGATTTCTAACTATCAAAATTTCCTAAAAATATTCGAACTCCTTAAATTTTCGGAAAATTTCGCCATAACCTCCTTTGTACCGGGAGCATTGGGATATTTCAAAAAGCCTCCCATGGCCCTCACCACTCCAAAAGAAAAAGATAAAGCCAAGCGGCTTTCCGATACGGCGCATAAAATCTCATATATGAATTAAACATGTACCTTTTTGTCGGGCACATAAATTAAAACCTTCATATACTTCGTCCCATACCTGTCTAACACATGCTCACTTGTTTTCAATTCTGTTTTAACTCAATCCAATCGTCTTGACTAAATTTGCTAATTTATTCTTTAGTTAGCTCCTTTGCTTATTTCACTGCTTATTTGAACATATAACATTCAAATATATTTTAATCTACTCATGAACCCCATCTAATTCCATTTCAACTCGAGTTACATATTCAATTTCGAATATAAGTTTTCAAATCTCTTTCGCTTATTCAATGCCCATTTCAATTCAAATCTCGATTTAACTATTTATTTTTCAAACTAGTTAAACCTATTTAATATTTCAAAATCTATTTTTTTATTCAAAAATCATTTCACTTACTTCACTGGAGTTCATATTTATTTTATATCTCTAGTCTGGATTTTTCTAATGGCCAATCGGGTTTTATTTCCTTAAAATCCTTTTATTTATTAAATAAACCGTTATGGTTTTTAAATGATTTTCCGCTGCTTTTCTGAAAATTTTATTTTGACATAACTCAAAATCTATTCGATGAAATCCAAATTTTTCTCCTTCATTAGAAAACTATTATCAAATCGGTCCTGACGCTTCTTGTTTCAAAGAATTCCGACTTCAATCGAGCTCTGTATACTCAATTGAAGTTCGAAACGCCAATTTACGAACTGCAGCGCTGCGGCGAGTTCGTTTTAATTATATTTATATATATATATATATATAAACCTTTAAACTTCATTAAAATGAATTTAACTCCATTTTAACTCTATTCGAATTCTAATATTCAAACTCTATTTCATTTCTGTTTTAATTCTAATATTCAAACTCCATTTTAACTCTATTTGAAATCTATATTCAAATTCCCATTTCAAAATCTATTTTGAAATTCTATTTCAAATTCCATTTCAATCTATTTGAATTCTATATTCAAATTCCATTTTTCAATCTCCATTTGAATTTCAATATATTCAATCTATTTTCAAACTTCATTTGGATTTCTATATTCAAATCTATTTCAAATTCTATTTTGAAATTCTATTTTCAAATTCCACATTTAAAATTTCTTTATTCAAAATCCATTTCACTTTCGATATTCAAATTCTATATTTGAATTACATTTGAATTTCTATATTCAAACTCCATTTGAATCTTATTTTCAAATTCTATAGTTAAACTTCATTCAAATCTCTATTTGACTTTTCTTTATTCAAATCCATTTGAATTCCTTTGAATTCAAATTCTATTTCAATTTCCTATATCCAAATTCTATTTCAATTTCTATATTCCAATTCTATATTTATATTACATTTGAATTTCTATATTCAAATTATATTCAATTCTATTCAAATTTCTGTATATTCAAATTTTATTCAAATTCTATATTCAAATTCTAGTCAAATTCTATTTATTCAATTTGACTTCTATTTAAATAAAATTCGAATTAATCGAATTCAAATCATAAATCCTTACGGATTTATTTTTGTTCAATTTATATTCTGAACATCATAATAAATTCCATCGTTTATTTCTTTAAACGATTTCCCCATTTCTATTTTCAAATTCACATTTGAATTTAAATATATGAATTATCCAAATGATAATTTTCCCTTTTCATTTACAAGCATCATTTCTTTTACTTGTTTATATTTTTAAACAAGTCCATTTCAATTCATTTGAAATAAAATTTCTAATTGGAAAAATAAATTTCCCTTTTCAAATTCACACCTGTGTTTTTATTTTTGAATTACCCAATGATAATTCTTTTCACTTCATTTATAAACTTCGTTTATAAAAGAACTATTTATAATCTTCGTTTATAAAGGCACTACTTGTTTTATTCCCTTTAAAACAAGTTAATATTTTTATTCTACTCAAATTTCAAATTCTATTTTAAAAAAAATAGAATTTTCTTTTAAATCTCAAATACCCTTTTCAGGATATTTTTAAATATCAACATTTTGGCCCAGTGATATTTAAATACCAAACAACCAATTATTTATTTTTCTAACTCATCATATATGACAGTATATATGCAAACAAATAAATAAATAGATAATATATTTTTGAGGAATCCAGCTGGATCACTCCAACCTGATTTTCTTGCATCCACAGACGTTAGTCAACATAAATAATACCCATCCTGCTTCAAGGCAGGATATTGCGGTATAAAAGGGGATTGACTTATATACGTGGGCGTAGGGTCATCCGCTAATGATACTGCGGGCATCCGCTAATGATACTGCGGGAATCAATCCAATCACCAGACCAATATATATATAATAGTCAACCCTAAATAACTAATATATTTAAAGCAAACAGAAAAACCCAAACAAGCAATAACAATTATTTTTAATGAAATAAAAATAATTAAGGTGAGTGAGATTTACTCGCCGGGATTATTCGTCGAAATAGCGATTCGTTTTCTAATTAAATTAAACTTGTGTTAAATTTAATTGAAACCTCCAGCTGGCACCAGTCAAGCGCAACCCAATATCATTCCAAAACATTCATTTTTGCTATCCCATCGTTATTCATTTTTTTCCTTGTGAAATTCTGATCACATATGTAACACCCCGTATGTTGAATAACTTGCTATAATATAAAACAGGGAAGAATTAAATTTTAAAATCTGAATCAGGGGAAACGGGCTATGCCATTGCGTTCGTCTCGGAAAAATACGCGAAATAGAGTCTGAGTTTTCGAAAATCGGAGTCCGTATGACCCAGTTAAGGCCCGAAGAAGTTTTCAGAAATTCAAAACAGATTTAAAATACGAAAATTTCACATTTCAGAAGTGGCGGGAAAATTCCCGCCAGACTCAGGGAGTCGACCTGCCCACCAGGTCGACTAGGGTGTCAACCCTAGTGTCGACCTGGGGGTCGACTTCCCTGGTCGAGCCCAGGTGACCTAGGTGCACCAGTTTGGCTTTTGGGCTGTGTTTTGGTGGCTAGGACGAGATCTGACGGCTCTAATCTGATTTAGGGTTAATCTAATGGCCTAAAACACCTAACTAATCTATAAATACACCCTAAGACTACCCTAATTCATACTAAAAATAGATACAACACCGTTATGCCGTCAAAATGCAACTTGAAGGAGCCTCCATCAAATTAAAAAGGAAGATAGCTTCTTAAATCAACTTCTAATCAACTCTAGCAACTTAATCTTCTTCATAGGAGTGCTAATCAACAAGTTGTGAGTTTCTATAGCCTTAATGACCAATTGTTGAAATGATTATGATAGTATATAATGTGGTTATGGCTATGAATGTGGATCAATGCAAGTTGTGTTGTCATATGCTATGTGTTATGTAAGTTATGCAAGTCATATGCTATGTGATTATGATGCTATGCAAGTTATGCAAGTCATATGATATGTGATCATGATGTTATGCAAGTTATGCAAGTCATAAGCTAGGTGATCATGATGTTATGCAAGTTATGCAAGTCATATGATAGGTGATCATGATGTTATGCAAGTTATACAAGTTTTAGGCTATGTGTTCATGATGCTAGTTATGCAAATCGCTATGATAAACATTGATCCATTATGACACCATGTTATGCAAGTTTGGTGTATGATTATATGCAAGTTCATATATGATATGTTATGCAAGTTTGGTGTATGATTATATGCAAGTTCATATATGATATGTTATGCAAGTTTGGTGTATGATTATATGCAAGTTCATATATGATATGTTATGCAAGTTTGGTGTATGATTATATGCAAGTTCATATATGATATGTTATGCAAGTTTGGTGTATGATTATATGCAAGTTCATATATGATATGTTATGCAAGTTTGGTGTATGATTATATGCAAGTTCATATATGATATGTTATGCAAGTTTGGTGTATGATTATATGCAAGTTCATATATGACATGTTATGCAAATTTGGTGTTTGATTATATGCAAGTAACATGTGCAAGTTTACACCTTTGGATGATATGCATACATATTCAAGTTAACCCCTTTGTATGTCATACATACATATGCAAGTTTACCCCTTTGAATGACACAAGTAGCTTATGCAAGTTACCCCTTTATGACATATGTGATTCATGCAAGTTTGGGTTGATTATTTATGCTAGTTGGGTTTGATGTTATATGCATGTTGGCACCTTTAAAACCCATGTTGATGCTAATGTTATGCAAGTTGAACCCATTGTATTTGTGATGAATCTTCCCTTTTATGTCATGTTAGCGAATTACGTGGGGAACGATGGGGTTAATATACATGTTAATGAAATGGTGTGAAGTTGGTATGATTATGCATACCATAAAGTGGATGGACATAATTGAGTCAATTATGTACATCATTAAAAATTGGAATTAATTAGGGAAAATTAATTCGAAATATGGGTGTGATTAATTAGGTGTAATTAATCGACTAAGACACGAGGTTGGACCCTTTTGTAGCATAAGACTGCCCGGACCCGACCGGCAAATCCAGCGGCTACAAATGATTGGCCCAATGTGAGAAGTCTTAGGCACAAACTTAATACGTGACAAGTGTAAAGACACGAGGTTAGACTCGGTTATGGCGTAAGGCTGTCCGGACCCGACCGGCAAATCCAGCTGCCATAAAAGATAGTCTAATGTGAGAGGTCTTTACAACGGTTACGTTCTTAATCAATTAAGAAACACTTAACCATATTATCATGTAGAGGGACATGAAGGGTTAAGTGGGTGCCTTGGGTGGCATGTGGAAAAAATGTAGTGGTTGCCTTGGGTGGCAATAGAAAATACGATTAGAATACTTAACCAAAGTGGAACATGTAATTAAACATGATTAAAGGGTTAAGTAAGTGCCTTGGATGGCATGGGGAAAATCTAGTGGTTGCCTTGGGTGGCAATGGAAGATAAGATTAGAATACTTAACCAAAGTGGAACATGTAATTACGGTTAAGTAAGTGCCTTGGGTGGCATGGGGAAAATCTAGTGGTTGCCTTGGGTGGCAATGGAAGATAAGATTAGAATACTTAACAAAAGTGGAACACGTAATTACATGATTAAAGGGTTAAGTAAGTGCCTTGGGTGGCATGTGGAAATCAAGTAAGTGCCTTGGGTGGCATGCGGAAATCTTGTGGGTGCCTTGAGTGGCAATTAAAATATGATTAGAGGACTTAACCAAACTTTAAACATGTAAGTGGACATGATTATTAAAAAGGGTAAAGTGGGATGCACTAGAAAAAAATGACAAGCTTAGGTGGGTAGCTTGTGGGGGCCCATTTCAACCAGTAACCCATATGTATCTTATTGGGCTCGACCCATGTCGAGGACGGGACACGCGTACTGGGCTTGACTATAAGAGGCCAAAACGGGTTAGCGGTGGCAATGCAAGTCCAACGGGTTTCATATGCGTGTGTGGACCCGCGCTGGTAGGTAAGACGTTGTTGCATCGTGTAGGTATAAGCCGTGCACCGTTGATTGTATCGGGTTGCCACTTTGGGGAGTGATACACCCCACTGTGGGGCCAGCACGGGTATCTACGTTAGGGAGCCGATCGAATGGGAGTAGTGGGTACACCTAGTGGAGATAGGGGCAGACGACACCTATGTAGTCAGCTAGGGGTACACGAAACTACTATTAAAATTACTAAGCACACTTAGTGGGATCAACCTTTAAGTAGGAATTACCCTTGGGTGGGTAGATCTGGTGTGGTGCAGTGTAGGAATTACCCTTGGGTGGGTAGATCTGGTGTGGTGCAGTGTAGGAATTACCCTTGGGTGGGTAGATCTGGTGTGGTGCAGAGTAGTATTTATCCTTGGGTGGATAGGCGCGTCTTTACCGTTATCTTAGTTCATCCTAAGTCTAGTTGGCTGCTTAGTGTAGTCATTTATCCCCAGTCGTACCGTACCAGGTTTACATCAAACCCTAATTACTTTAATGATTGTATTGTTAAAGTTATAGGGCTCACTCAGACTTATGTCTGACCCCGTTGTTTTTATCTTTTTTCCCCAACCCTCAGGTTCTCAGAGTGGGCCTAGCACTAGTGGGCTTTGATCAGATTGCTTTATCTATCTTTTGGAGCTTGGACCGTGATGTGAAGCCCAGCTTATCTTTTCTATTAGTTATTAGTGGGATTATGTACTTTTGTTTTATCAAGATGGATATTATGTACTTGACTCTTGTTTATGGTTTAGTGATGTAACCAAACATGTTTTACTTTCCGCTGAAATGAAATGATGTTTTTAAATTCTCAAGTATTACTTATATTTGCCTTGTTGTAATTTTTCTGTTCTATATTCACTTAAGATACTCCACCGAAGTTAAGGCATTCCCTTATTGAGTGACCTTAACGGGTGTGGGGTGTTACACGTGGTATCAGAGCTTAAGGTTACCGAAACAGATAAAAATTTTAGAAAACTATTTTTCTAAAAATGTTTTTGGAAGAAGTATTTTCAAAAACATGTCTTTGAAGAGAAAAGTTTTTGAAAGAAAAGAACATAATCCCTAAGAGCCATATATCCTTCCTTCGATTCTCCATTTTGAATCTCTTCCTCTTTCTCTTTTTTTGAATTTCCCCTCCGCGTATAGATGTCTTTTTAAGATAAATAAGGACTTCCGTATGAAGGACGGAAGAACCACTTCAAGGGACTAAGACGTTTGTCGGGCTAAGAAGTTAGTCCAAGGAGGTGGAGGGCTTATGGGTACCTTTAAGTTGGACGAGAGAGGAAGGTTCAAATAGCTGTTAGGTAAATAAAGACGAAACCTTATTGTGGTAAGAAGGCCACGAAAGGAGAATGTGAAGGGGAAGGCTAGTTGTCTTAGAGAAATAGGACACCTTATTAGGGTTGTCCAAAGAGGTAAGGACGAAGTACAGGATCTTCTGGAGGGTAGATGAATTCCCTCACGACGGGTATACCTGATGGGGGTAGGACCGTCTAAGTTGAAATTTGGTTCTCTCGATCATCCTGTTCGAACTTTATTCGACTCTGGCGCATCACATTCGCTTATATCATCATCATTAGTTGAGTCACTGCACCTAGACACCAGTTTAGTAGATGATCGCTTGGTTGTTTCAGACCCAATTGGGGGCTCCACTTATTTGTCCATGATATGTTTGGGTTTGAAAATCCTCATACTTAGCGTTGAGTTTAGGTGTGATGCCTTTGTTTTGGGCTTCACGAGCTATGGGTTGATTTTGGGCATGGACTGGTTATCCAGTAATGGTGTCGTTCTTGACTGTGAAAGGAGAATTGTTAGGATTATGACCCACTGGGTAACACTCTCGAGATCTTTTGAAATCCCATGGATTCTGTTACGCTAAGTTATCTTGAATCGCTTGACGCTTCGGTCGAGAGTTTGCGATTTGTTAGAGTGGTCCGGGAATACTCGGATGTGTTTGAGGAGGTGAAGGGCTTACCTCCGAAGCGGGAGATAGACTTCCGAATATATCTGGTAGACAATCCTAAACCAGTATCTTTACCTGTGCGCCACATGGCTCCTCGTGAGAGGAGGGAACTCCATAAGCAAGTAGGGGAGTTGCTTGAGAAGGGGTTCATAAGACGAAGTATATCGGAGTGGGATGCTCCAGTAGTTTTTGCCACGAAGGCGGATGGGTCCCTCAGACTTTGTGTAGACTATAGAGAACTCAACAAGCTCACAAAGAAGAATAGACACCCATTGCCGAGGATTGATGATCTCTTTGATCAGTTGGTTGGTGCCTCAGTATTTTCGCAGTTGGACTTGGCCACGGGGTTTCATCAGTTGAGAGTGGCTGAGGATAGCATAGAGAAGACCGCCTTAGGACTCCGGATGGTTTCTTTGAGTGGCTTGTGATGCCATTTGGTTTGACGAACGCCCCCGCATACTTTGTTGATTTGATGAGTAGGGTGTTCAGGGAGTACCTAAATAACTTCGTAGTGGCCTTTGTGGATGACATCTTGGTCTTTTCTAAGAATGAAATAAATTTTCGTATGTGCTTAATAGGTTAAGCAAAGCCAGTTATTTGATCAACGGTGGTTTTGGAGTGAGACTGGCAAGGAAATCCAGAGTTGGACAAGGGCTTAATTATTTAGCCGTTTTTTTACTAGTATCATCTCACGTAGGTCGTCTGAATTCGAAGGAGGTATCCCTTGGGTGTTTGTCTGATATTGGTTTAGGCCTTTGGGGCTTGCACTTGGGGGATGTCGAGCTCGACTAGGATGGTCTGCGTGAGAGATGGATAGTTGTGACGATTTTGCATGGGAGAATATCCTGGTTTTCTCTAGAAGTGGAGAAAAGTGTGTCCTACATCTTAGGGAAGTGTTGGAGATTCTTCGAGCGCATAGTCTTGAGACAACAAAGGTGGATGGAGTTCTTGGCATCCTATGATTTCGAGATAGTGTATACCCCTGGCAAGGGTAACGTGGTGGCAGACGCCATAAGCAGAAAAGGTTGTCCTTGAGTCCATTGTTCGTGGAACGACGAAGCTTGGAATTTATCTCGATGTTTGATTTCAGACCTTCCGTTGACTTTATACCCGGTCTGCTAGCATCCTTGGAGGTCAGACCTACTCTTTTGGGACGGATTGGTGAGGCACCGCGGGACGACCCACAGTTGGTTGAGTTGGTAGGGAGGCTCATAAGGGGGGGAGTCGTCCAGCCATTTGAGTAGGTATACCCTAGACGATAAGGGGTGCTTGCGTAGGGACGGTAGACTTGGTGTACCGCAAGACGAGGGTTTGAGGAAGGCTATTCTTGATGATGCACACCGTTCTAGGATGACCATTCATCCCGGTGGGGACAAGATGTACCAAGACATGAAGTGAGTTTTTCTTTTGGGCCGGTATGAAGAAATATGTCGCCGAGTATGTCGCTAGATGCTTGGTGTGCCAACAGGTGAAAGAGGAGCAAAAGAAACCTGGTGGGTTGCTTCACCCATTGGATGTTCCACAATGGAAGTGGGATGGCGTCTCGATGGATTTTATTGATGGGTTACCTAGGTCGAAGAAGGGTAATACGGGAATTTGGGTTGTGGTAGACAGACCTACTAAGAGTGCCCATTTCATACCCGTGAAGAGCAAGAGGACTTCTCCATGGCTAGCTTCGGTTTATCTTCGAGAGATAATTCAGTTGCATAGGGAACATGACGTATTCCATGTGTCACATTTGAGGAAGTGCCTACATGAGACCGCAGAGGTGGTAGAGCCGAGCTTGCTTAGAGAAGTTGAGGTAGAGCATGATGCGACTATTCGAGGAGCTCCTGCCCGCATCCTTGGGTCAGAGATTAGGAAGTTGAGAAACAGAGAGGTTCGACTAGTCAAAGTGAAAAGGGGAGAAGATGAGAGCAATGCTATTTGGGAGACAGAAGCGAAGATGCGTTCATTGTACCCATTCCTTTTTGAGGGTATGTCTTTTAACTTCTCCTTTATCATTTATCTAGTACTTATCTTATCTTTAGTATGTCCTCTCATTAGTATCTTTGACCTATAGATAGGGTAAACCTATGGTTGAAACATGTGTTTGAGACATGTTATGTTTGATGGATGCGTGTGGATGCAAGTGGTTGCTCGTGGATGCATATACACACACTTTAGGCACTAGATCGGCTCAATCACTTCATATTGCATATTGCATATAATTGTGTGTAGGTAGCTATATTAATGGATGTATAATGATTGTGTTATCATATGGATGATGCATTTTGGTGTTTGGTTGTGCACACATGTAGAAATAGTATGTGTCGATAGGGATCTTTCGCATACATATTGGATGCATGGCACTATCATGGTTTGCATTAAGGAGGTCAACTAAATAAGTAGACCGCCTGATTTTGCATTAGACAGGGAACATATACACACACTCTTTGCATATGTTCATACAGCATTAGAAACTTTAAGGACAATGGATGCCAGTGTTTGATGGTTTGAGTAGATGGTTGTTTGGTTGGTAGGATACGTTCTTCTTGACTTAGAGATTTCGGGGACGAAATCCTTTAAGTGGGGGAGAATGTAACACCCCGCATGTTGAATAACTTGCTATAATATAAAACAGGGCAGAATTAAATTTTAAAATCTGAATCAGGGGAAATGGGCTATGCCATTGCGTTCGTCTCGGAAAAATACGCGAAATAGAGTTCGAGTTTTCGAAAATCGGAGTCCGTATGACCCAGTTAAGGCCCGAAGAAGTTTTCAGAAATTCAAAACAGAT
This sequence comes from Allium sativum, assembly GCA_030737875.1. Taxonomy (NCBI): domain Eukaryota; kingdom Viridiplantae; phylum Streptophyta; class Magnoliopsida; order Asparagales; family Amaryllidaceae; genus Allium; species Allium sativum. The sequence continues at coordinate 63,484,063 of CM060921.1, read as the reverse complement.
TTAAAATACGAAAATTTCACATTTCAGAAGTGGCGGGAAAATTCCCGCCAGACTCAGGGAGTCGACCTGGGGGTCGTCAGGGGTGTCGACCTGCCCACCAGGTCGACTAGGGTGTCGACCCTAGTGTCGACCTAGGGGTCGACCTCCCTGGTCGAGCCCAGGTGACCTGGGTGCACCAGTTTGGCTTTTGGGCTGTGTTTTGGTGGCTAGGACGAGATCTGACAGCTCTAATCTGATTTAGGGTTAATCTAATGGCCTAAAACACCTAACTAATCTATAAATACACCCTAAGACTACCCTAATTCATACTAAAAATAGATACAACACCGTTATGCCGTCAAAATGCAACTTGAAGGAGCCTCCATCAAATTAAAGAGGAAGATAGCTTCTCAAATCAACTTCTAATCAACTCTAGCAACTTAATCTTCTTTATAGGAGTGCTAATCAACAAGTTGTGAGTTTCTATAGCCTTAATGACCAATTGTTGAAATGATTATGATAGGATATAATGTGGTTATGGCTATGAATGTGGATCAATGCAAGTTGTGTTGTCATATGCTATGTGTTATGCAAGTTATGCAAGTCATATGCTATGTGATTATGATGCTATGCAAGTTATGCAAGTCATATGATATGTGATCATGATGTTATGCAAGTTATGCAAGTCATAAGCTAGGTGATCATGATGTTATGCAAGTTATGCAAGTCATATGATAGGTGATCATGATGTTATGCAAGTTATGCAAGTTTTAGGCTATGTGTTCATGATGCTAGTTATGCAAATCGCTATGATAAACATTGATCCATCATGACACCATGTTATGCAAGTTTGGTGTTTGATTATATGCAAGTTCATATATGATATGTTATGCAAGTTTGGTGTATGATTATATGCAAGTTCATATATGATATGTTATGCAAATTTGGTGTATGATTATATGCAAGTTCATATATGATATGTTATGCAAGTTTGGTGTATGATTATATGCAAGTTCATATATGATATGTTATGCAAGTTTGGTGTATGATTATATGCAAGTTCATATATGATATGTTATGCAAGTTTGGTGTATGATTATATGCAAGTTCATATATGACATGTTATGCAAATTTGGTGTTTGATTATATGCAAGTAACATGTGCAAGTTTACACCTTTGGATGATATGCATACATATGCAAGTTAACCCCTTTGTATGTCATACATACATATGCAAGTTTACCCCTTTGAATGACACAAGTAGCTTATGCAAGTTACCCCTTTATGACATATGTGATTCATGCAAGTTTGGGTTGATTATTTATGCTAGTTGGGTTTGATGCTATATGCATGTTGACACCTTTAAAACCCATGTTGATGCTAATGTTATGCAAGTTGAACCCATTGTATTTGTGATGAATCTTCCCTTTTATGTCATGTTAGCGAATTACGTGGGGAACGATGGGGTTAATATACATGTTAATGAAATGGTGTGAAGTTGGTATGATTATGCATACCATAAAGTGGATGGACATAATTGAGTCAATTATGTACATCATTAAAAATTGGAATTAATTAGGGAAAATTAATTCGAAATATGGGGATGATTAATTAGGTGTAATTAATCGACTAAGACACGAGGTTGGACCCTTTTGTAGCATAAGACTGCCCGGACCCGACCGGCAAATCCAGCGGCTACAAATGATTGGCCCAATGTGAGAAGTCTTAGGCACAAACTTAATACGTGACAAGTGTAAAGACACGAGGTTAGACTCGGTTATGGCGTAAGGCTGCCCGGACCCGACCAGCAAATCCAGCTGCCATAAAAGATAGTCTAATGTGAGAGGTCTTTACAACGGTTACGTTCTTAATCAATTAAGAAACACTTAACCATATTAGCATGTAGAGGGACATGAAGGGTTAAGTGGGTGCCTTGGGTGGCATGTGGAAAAAATGTAGTGGTTGCCTTGGGTGGCAATAGAAAATACGATTAGAATACTTAACCAAAGTGGAACATGTAATTAAACATGATTAAAGGGTTAAGTAAGTGCCTTGGATGGCATGGGGAAAATCTAGTGGTTGCCTTGGGTGGCAATGGAAGATAAGATTAGAATACTTAACCAAAGTGGAACATGTAATTAGGGTTAAGTAATTGCCTTGGGTGGCATGGGGAAAATCTAGTGGTTGCCTTGGGTGGCAATGGAAGATAAGATTAGAATACTTAACCAAAGTGGAACACGTAATTAAACATGATTAAAGGGTTAAGTAAGTGCCTTGTGTGGCATGTGGAAACCAAGTAAGTGCCTTGGGTGGCATGGGGAAATCTAGTGGGTGCCTTGAGTGGCAATTGAAATATGATTAGATGACTTAACCAAACTTTAAACATGTAAGTGCACATGATTATTAAAAAGGGTTAAGTGGGATGCACTAGAAAAAAATGACAAGCTTAGGTGGGTAGCTTGTGGTGGCCCATTTCAACCAGTAACCCATATGTATCTTATTGGGCTCGACCCATGTCGAGGACGGGACACGCGTACTGGGTTTGACTATAAGAGGCCAAAACGGGTTAGCGGTGGCAACGCAAGTCCAACGGGTTTCATATGCGTGTGTGGACCCGGGCTGGTAGGTAAGACGTTGTTGCATCGTGTAGGTATAAGCCGTGCACCGTTGATTGTATCGGGTTGCCACTTTGGGAAGTGATACACCCCACTGTGGGGCCAACACGAGTATCTACGTTAGGGAGCCGATCGAATGGGAGTAGTGGGTACACCTAGTGGAGATAGGGGCAGACGGCACCTATGTAGTCAGCTAGGGGTACACGAAACTACTATTAAAATTACTAAGTTGTGGGTACACCTAGTGGAGATAGGGGCAGACGGCACCTATGTAGTCAGCTAGGGGTACACGAAACTACTATTAAAATTACTAAGTACACTTAGTGGGATCAACCTTTAAGTAGGAATTACCCTTGGGTGGGTAGATCTGGTGTGGTGCAGTGTAGGAATTACCCTTGGGTGGGTAGATCTGGTGTGGTGCAGAGTAGTATTTATCCTTGGGTGGATAGGCGCGTCTTTACCGTTATCTTAGTTCATCCTAAGTCTAGTTGGCTGCTTAGTGTAGTCATTTATCCCCAGTCGTACCGTACCAGGTTTATATCATACCCTAATTACTTTAATGATTGTATTGTTAAAGTTATAGGGCTCACTCAGACTTATGTCTGACCCCGTTGTTTTTATCTTTTTTTCCCCAACTCTCAGTTTCTCAGAGTGGGCCTAGCACTAGTGGGCTTTGATCAGATTGCTTTATCTATCTTTTGGAGCTTGGACCGTGATGTGAAGCCCAGCTTATCTTTTCTATTAGTTATTAGTGGGATTATGTACTTTTGTTTTATCAAGATGGATATTATGTACTTGACTCTTGTTTATGGTTTAGTGATGTAACCAAACATGTTTTACTTTCCGCTGAAATGAAATGATGTTTTTAAATTCTCAAGTATTACTTATATCTGTCTTGTTGTAATTTTTCTGTTCTATATTCACTTAAAATACTCCACCGAAGTTAAGGCATTCCCTTAGTGAGTGACCTTAACGGGTGTGGGGGTGTTACAACATATGAATAAAATATGCGAGTGATAGATTTTTTTCATGAATTAAAATATTTAAATTAGTTAACTAAGTACCATTAACCTATAATATCATAATTAGATTTAATTACCTTTAATCCAATTCAAGTTCTGGTTCAAAAATTCAAATGCAGTAGCCTGCTTCCATTGTCGAACTTCTCCCCATCTCTCATAGTAACCAACACCTCAAAATAAAAACCAGTCTCCCTCCGACTGATTGAAATTCCACCCCCATTTTCCTATCACACATAACACCATCAGTAAACTGAACAACTCCCAGTCCTCTGACCACTCACACCAAAACCCCTAACTGAACCTCGATGCCTACTCCTTCGTGAGAGTTCTACAGAGTCGCCTCCCTAGTTCGTTTTACCCAGTTCAAAAATGCGAACACAATTAACCCTAAAAAATAAACTCATCGCAACTCTAGTACTGTCGATTTCGAGCTCAAGGGTTCCTCATCGTTTCAAGTTGAATCGCAACCCCCAAACTGTGATCGACTTTCACCAACGTCCCCAAATCGAATACCCCATCTCCTTGAGTCGCGAGACTGTAGCTGCCTTTGAGCTCCGGATTTCACGTTTCAGGAAACCGCTTCTTTGATCTGGTTACGAGCCATAGGGGAATTCATAGTTCGAACGCGATTTTTGATTTGTGAACACTATTGATTTTTGCGGAAAATAGTGTAAAAGGGGCGGTGGCCATTAATTTTTTTGATCTGAGGAAAATGAACAGAAGAAAAATAGAAAGGAGAAATGGGAGGGCCATCGCGATTTTATAGAAGAAGGAGGGGGACGGGAAGTACACAGCAGATCTTTGTATTTATTTAAAAAGATTTTCTAATTAATTCGATTTGATTCTGATTCGATATAAAGAGATCTTTCATTCTTTTTAAACAGATATCGATTTGATTTTCGATTCGATTTCGATCTTATGCATTATAAATATTTCGGGGTTCGCAGTTAAAAATCGTGAACCGCTATTTTAGCATACCGACCGTCGTTCCAATATTATAACGCTATTCTGGATTGAACAGTATATATTCTGAATTTTAGTTTTGAACGTATATTTAAAATAACCATATTAAATCGATATAATATGATTTAAATTCAAAAACAAATAAATTCTCTAATAACAAAATATTTTTATTATCATCTATATTCAAATACAATTAATACTAATCATCTGAATTGTTTTGATTTAATTCTAACTTCGAATTGAATTATTTCAGTTCTTGTATTTCGATGATTATCAAAATAAATCGTATTTCGATTATTTAATCGATAACCCAATAAAATACCATTTATATTATAAATTCAATATTTAAAACCATACTAAATATTTAAAATAAATCGACCAAAAATTCGGGTCTCTACATAAGGTGCCTCCGGTTTCGTTCAGACCCAGAACGAACTTGTAAATGGATGTGTGTCTAACATCAAATTTCATTCTGTGTGATTGATATACATCGGTTGCATAGCGTGAATTGCCAGTGTGGCATGCTAAGATGCAAATGATCAAGGCATCTGTTGAAAAGCAAAGTCTTGTGGTTGATGACAAAGCACGACTTTAATATAGCGTAGCTTTATGTAGTGTTAATTCGCGAGCCTTACACCCCGGTGTGGACCAGAAACGGGAGATGACATTAGGGAGGGCATGCTTTTCCTTCTAGCTAGGAGTGGTGTCAGCATTTTGCATGCCCTGGCATTTTACTTATGTGGATGATGGATAAGAGGCGCCTCAGTTATATCGGTCGATCCGGGGCCGATGGAGTCATTTGGCTCACTGATGCCCCATAGGGCGGGGAAATGTAGTGTTCAGGCATTTTAATCCACATCGAGTGGACTGACCCTGACGATCCAAAGGCTTGACAGAGTACTTGCCTAAGCGGCGGGCTAGAGCATCTCAAAGCGGTATGGATGATCCCTTGCCTTGGTTCACAGATGGAAATCCAATGTCCAATATAAGACATTTCAGTTTTAGTTGTAATCCTATATATAGCGACATAGTGGTATGGGGCACTTATGCTATCTATGATCGATACTTATGATTAAATTTTTTTTGACACTATACACTTATAGTAATAATAAAAGATGAAATTTCACGTACCAAGCTTTTTTGGCTATTATAAAGTAAAAACTCTATCCTTCAGCTTGCATTGTGTGATGAGACCTGAGTCTTATAATAGCTTCATTATTCTTTATTTAGCATTGCGTTGTTGTTTTATGCACTGGTATTCTTGGGGGGAAACCCGTTCTATGTTATACGTCGTGGTCCCTGGATTTACCTAACTTTAAAATAAAGATTAATAACTGTTTTAGTTCTCACACCAGTCACATGACTGACCTGGAGTTTATTGTTTTAACCTAAACTCTGGATGCCCCTATTTTCCGCACGGGCAGCTAGTAGTTTTGGTTTTGTAGATTTATATTCACAGGATCCTGGTTTACAGCTGGAATGATATTCCGAAAGCTCTGTATTCGTGTATTACTTTCAGTTGTGTTTTGTATTATTTTCCGCTGCATTGTAACTTGTAAATCTATGATATTTAGTAAATTTGTAATATTTATTCATACTCTTTATATTCTTGTATTATGAAGAAATTGTTGTAATAAGCAATGTAATGTTATTCTATTTGTGTTCCGATGTGTGTTGTCCTCAAAGTCAATCCGTGCTTTACCTCACGGGAAGTTCGGGTCGTCTCCAAGGTTTTAAATCTCGGATATCGATCGCGTTTCGTCTTGGGGATTTTATAGACTCGGTCTCGTATCGGGGGAGATCTCGGACAAGATGAGTCTAACTCGGGAGTTCGTCTCGGATTTTCATCTCGGGTCTAAAAATTCATATCGGAACAATCTCGGGGTACACGATATGTTAAAAATGATATTTTAACAAAATGATTTTTATGAATGCTATCAAAAACATAGTAACTTAAACTTAAAATGCAAAATAAATTTATTATTCTTTATCTTGCAAAAGATCACTCACACTCTAAATCTTAATATGCTTAAAATAGGAATATTATTAGACAGGAAACATTAAAAGGATCCAAAACATTAAAAAATCAGCATAAATAGACCATAAAATACGTAATTGCATAAGTAACATGTATGTAAAAAGACGAATATAAAAATCATAAGCATTGTAAAACATATACGAACATACAATAATATAGTCATTTAACATGCAAAATTTAAAATAACAGAAGATTGATATGGCTAGATTTGAGTTTTTTAATTATAGTTCTTATTCAGGCACAAATTTAAATTTTAATCAAAAAAACTAAGATCTCGGACGATATTCCGGTATTTCTCTCGGTCGATATATCCATTCGATATTGCAATATCTCGGGCGATATATTCGAAAGGAGATTTAAAGTGATATTTGCTATTTCATTTCGGAAGGAGCCAAAATGAGATCTAGGAGGAGATCCTAGGCGATATTTGTGAGATTTGAAACAGTGGTCGTCTCATTGTGGTATCAGGGCGAGGTTTACCGAGCTTGGAGAACAAGACACATTAGAACCGAACGAAAGAATTTATCAGAGATTGGATTAGTAATATCCAATGGGAATGACTCATTAGAGATGGGATCAGTAGTGTCCTAGAATGAGTCGGAAGAGAGTTGTCTTCAAATAAAGATGAAAACAATTTTTGTTTTGAAAATTTAAATTCTATTATACGTATTGAATATTACTTTTATAATTGAATTTGGACAGTCAAGTATATAGAGATTTTGAATATACGTCTGATCCACGTGTATCCGAAGTCCCGAATATAATGGATAGATATAGAATCACACTCTAGTCGCCCAGACATGGTTCTGATGATAGCGATCGCATCATCAGCATTTATGTTCGAGTTTCGAAAGTGAGATATCTATATATTTCCAATTGACTGGTGTGAGAACCAAAATATAGTTAGAATATATTGTTGTGACTTCGCATCAAAAACATGATTTTCAGTATATATGTTAAAATTATGAATTTGAAACATTAATCAACTAATTGATTGAAGATTGTGTTGTGTGATTATTCATTTAAACCAACATATAGATGTATGGTAAATTTGGGCTAGATTGTATCAAATTTTGAACTGTATTGAAAATTGTTTGAGATTGCACGCATATACATGTGTATACATAGAACAGGTCATAGCAAGGAGGCTAGAGTAGAGGAATAAAATTGTATGCCCAACAAATAGTTAAATGTTTATTGTATTTCTTGGGATTTTTGATGATTTTATGTGCCGATTGGCTAGCCGCTTTGCTGTTTCGTTTTCTTTTTGGATTGGAAAGGCCTGTATGGAGATTTCGGGATTTTCCCGGTGCTCCTGTACATGTGAGGTTATAGCGAAATTTTTCAAAAATTTAGGGTGTTAGCCAAAATTTTGAATTTTTTTTTGAAAAGTTCTTAGAAACTAAAAAGTTGAAGAACTTAAGCCACAATGAAAATAATGAAAGTTGAGTTGGTTGGTTAAACAACTTTCAGCTCCTTTCCTTTTCGAGGACGAAAAGATTTTAAGTGGGGGAGGTTGTAATAACCCGGAAAATCAAAACCAATTTAAAAAATTTTATTTTGGCGATTTTGATGAATTTTGAATATTTAAAATGAATTATTTTAAATAATAACAACTAGAGATTTATTTTGAATAGAATTAGAACGTATATAATTATTTGAATCGTCGCTAGAATATAAATATTTATTTTAAATTATAAAAGGAATTGAAAATAGCGCGGTGGTTCGAAAATTCGATTTCAAATTCCAAATGAATATACATGATTCAAAATAAACCAGATTTCAGCGAACCCAAAAATATTAAAATCTATTTGAAAATATCTTTCCAACAAATCTGAAAATTTGAAATTTCATAGCGGGAATAAAAAGTTATGCCCAGTTGAAAATTCAGAATAGTCGCTATGGAAAATATATCCCTTAAAAATGGAAAATTTGCAAACGACCTCCGTTTTCGATGAAACACTTTTGTTGGATCCGAGATGTCAATTTATTGCTAGATTCCAAAAATCATAATTTTCTGAATCAATATGTGAGCATGGAGAAGTAAAACATGTTTTGACAGTTTCAGTCAATTTAGATCGACTAGAAAATGGCCCTTTTTCGATTGGTCTCCAAATTTGACGAAATTAGTTTTGCTAGAACCGTATCGTCAACATGAAGCTAGAAAATATTTTTCGGCAATTTTTAGAGTCCGTATGTGGCCCCGGTAAATTGAAATGTGCGTTCAAATTCAATATATAGATTTATATTTTGATTTTGATGGAAACTGATAAAAACAATCGAATCAGCTTACGAAACGTATCCCATTTTGTTCGAAATGGGGGTAATTAGCTAGGGACGAAAGTCGTTGGGCCTCGTTTGGGGTTCGAACGAAAAACACATTTTCTTTGGAGAATTAATTAAATTAAAATATAATTATTTTAAACTAAACCCCTTTCCTCCTTATACCAAATCAACGTCCCCCCCCCCCCATATCGTTTCAAACCTGATTTAAAAAAAAGGGAGGGATGACGGAGGCCACTCCCCCACGCTCGCCACCACCAAAGACGCCGCCGGAGGCCACCTATGCCTTCCCTCGACAGGCGCGCCCGCTAGCCTTCCTCTCTCCTCCGCAACCTGTCTCCTCCATCCTTAGCTTGCTCGCGAGACCACTGATGAAACCCTAGCCCGACCATTGCGCTTCCACCGCTGGAGCACAACACCCCCACGCCTCTCTCTTCCTCTCCGCGACACCAGCAGTCGCGTCAATCCTCCCATCGCGCAACCGAACCCGTGCAGCCCTTCCCCAAATCCGATAGCGAGATCCACAACCCCCGCACCACCTGTGACGCCTCTGTTGATCAGAAACCCTCCCCCTTCCTTCGATTAGCACGATAAGTTTTTATTTTTTTTATTTAGTTTAACTCGTGTGAAAATCTAATTTTTTATTAATACAAATTGCATATATATATATATATATAACATCGTGTTCTAGACGAGATTTTTTAACATGTATAGACGAGATTTTTAAATAGGTAAAGACGAGGGTTTTTGTCATATAAATCATAATGTTCTATTTATGAAATAAAAATTCGATTTTTATATAGAGAAGTAAAAAAATAATTTTTATTATATAAATAGCAAGAGAAAGGTATGATTTTTATTTGTTTAGAAAGGTATGGTTTTATATTTTTATAATAATAAAAATATGATTTTTACTTAAGTAGAGTAATAAAACAATATGATCTTTTATATAAAAAGTGAAATAAAAATGTGATTTTTGTATAATGAAGTAGCGTTAAAAATTCGATTTTTATGATAGTAAAAATGTGATTTTTATATATAGAATGGCGAGAGGAAAATATGATCTATATATATTCTTCATCAAAATAAAATATGATTTCGTCGTATATAAATTAGTTAAGCTATAAAAATAAAAATATGATTTTTATTTATATAGTTGCGTTATAAAAATAGGATTTTTATAATGTTGTAGCGAAATAAAAATTCGATCTTTACATAAGAAGTAGAAATATAAAAGTATAATTTTTATGTAGAAAGATGCGATAAAAATATATGATTTTTATATATGAAATGGCATAGCAAAAATATGATTTTTAATGTGAACAACATGAAAAGATAGCGATGGTAACAATGGAAATCAAAACCGAATCCATACTGTTCAGAAATAGAAAATGGCGGAGTGGAAACCCAAGGTGAGAATTTCTCACTTTTATTTTATTTTCTAGTTAAAATATATACTAGTATGCCGATGGTGCTTAGCAGCACCCGACACCCGTCGTCCACAGACCATGGATGACTTGTTTGTTTGATTGTATGATGTTGTAAAAATTGATTGTATGATAAGGAATGGAATAAATTATTCATAAATGGAAATAAATATTTTATAGTTAAAAATATAATTTTTAACGTGTACATGAATAAAATAAATATTTATAAACAAGTCGGATGATTTGTTTATGCACACCCATTTGACTGATATTGATTGGGATGATAAATTTTACACATTGCCCAACTGCACAAATAAAATTCGATATTTGTTGATTGAAACCCCACACAAGTATTGAGATGGTATATGACATACACAAGTCCCAATAATTAGCTGTATGTCGATCGATTGATTGACAGGCTGTATGAGCGTTGAATATTTATATTTAATGTTTATATAGTGTAGAATGCACTTTGGATGATGGTTGATTGTTTATCATTGTTGTTGTGTACATGTGTGCATGAAATCCATATAAATCAAATTATATGGTAATTGACAGTATCTGATTCCAGATCCAAAAGAAAGAATATTTTAAAATAATGATTATTTTAAAATAACGAATATTTTAAAATAATATTCAGTAAAGGATCAAAATATAATTTTGATGTTCGATTTGGGATGGACACGATAATATTTAAATATATGTAGCCGTTTTGATTAGATTGACGCCATTTTGACGTGAACGATATTTATATCGACTTTATTTATTTTTATAATGAATATCGAAAAGGAAATGATTTCGAAATATAATGTTTGGAAAATACTATCATTTATATATCGATGATATAGAATATTCAATTTTAATTTGAAATTGAATATAAAGTTGAAATCGTTTTGAAAACGAATTTAAAACGATTTATAAAATACGTTGTAAAAGGAAATCGACAAAATATATATAATATATTATATATATATATATATATATATAATAGCCTGAATAGAACGCGTCGCGCTGCGGCAGTTCGTGAATTTCGACCATTGACTTCGAATGGATATTACGGGGGATCTAACCGTCGGATTCTCCTAAAACTGGAACCGTTGGGTTCGTATCGAAAAGATTTTTCTAACGAATACAAGAAATTAGAAACCTAACGGTTTGATTTGGAATTATTTCCAAATCAAATTTGGAAAAGGTCATTGTAAGTGCAGTTCGATGGCCGTTTATGGAAATCGACTGTACGGGCCTTGATAAAATTATTAAAAATATCAATAATTGGTGTGAAATCATGACAAATGATTTGGAAAGAATTAGGATGAAAAATTCCATATTTGAAAAGATAAAAATAGATTTCTATCGAAATGACTTGTTCTAAACTAGAATTATATTCCAATATTTTTAAATAAATAAATTGGATTTGAATTGGTTTTAAAAATAACTAGAATTTCCAATATATAAATTGGAAATGGATTTGAATCGAAACTATCTTTGGAATATTTCGACGTTGGATTTCGTGATTATATAGATGTTGTTATGGAAATTTAAAAGACATATTTATATCGTTATTTCCAATACGATATTTGTTGGTTGTGGTATTTGATATTAAATATAAGCCGATATATTTTCTATTTGGAGCCTTATATTTAATATCAAATGGGATTTGGGTTTGTTGTGAATGATGTCTTCATTAACACTTTTCTTAAACCAGTTGAGAAAAGATTAAATCTTTTTATTTAGATTTAATGAAGTATACCAATTAATTGATATTTAATTGGGATGGAGTTGAAATTGGTCTTTGGATTTATCGCGAACGGTGTTTTAAATAACACTTGTTCTTTAAGTCGATTAACAATAGGAATAAGATTTTGGGTTGTCGTGAATGGTATCTTTAATAATACTATTCTTAGACCCAATGGAGTTAATAAAATCAGAAACTAATTGGAGATAGTTAAGTTGAATGGTTTCCTGGGTATTGATCTGATGTTGGTTTTGACCTTCGGGGTTAATACTTAGGGAATTGTTCACTTGCTAATTTACAGTTAAAGGCTGATGGAATGGAATGTGATTTTGGGTTTATCATGAATCGTGTTTTAAATGACACTGGTTCCTTAACCCAGTTAAAGACAAGATATGATTTCCCAGGTTAAACAATTGTTAATATTGATTTTTTGGAAGATTAAAACCAAGTGGAGTTTTAATGCATCTTTAATTAGATTGAAATGATATACAAAGGAATATTAAAGAATAAATTTATCTTTGATAAAATTAATGGGAACCTTTCCGAAAGTATAAGAATATTTGAATAAAGGAATATTCTGGATTGGAATGAGGCGTATGTTGTGTTTTTATAGCACTTGTTTATTATATACGCGAATAACTGATTCGATGATATATCGAGGATGAACCTATTCTGAATAACTAATTCAATGATATGTCGAGGATGAAGACGGTGGTCGAAGACTGGAGGTCTTCACATCGTTTGGATGATTACTGATGTCTTGTTTGGGTTGTACACCTATGATGAGGTAATAAGTGGTGATCGTCCAGGCGTACTTTGAGATCGACGGATATGCGAGGACCTCTCCCTTGTATTGGACATATGAGGGAGGAACAAGTGCCTCCAGTTTCGTTCAGACCCAGAACGAACTTGTAAATGGATGTGTGTCTGACATCGGATTTCATTCTGTGTGATTGATATACATCGGTTGCATAGCATGAATTGACCGTGTGGCATGCTGAGATGCAAATGATCAAGGCTTCTGCTGATAAGCAGAGTCTTGTGGTGGATGATCAAAGCACGACTTTAATATACGTAGCTTATTGTAGCGTTAATTCGCGAGCCTCACACCCTGGTGTGGACCAGAAATGGGAGTGGACATCAAGAAGGGCATGCGTTTCCTTCTAGCTAGGAGTGGTGTCAGCGTTTTGCACGCCCTGTGTAACACCCCGCCTCCGTAAGGTCACTCACAAAGGAAATGCCTTAACTTTGGTAGAGCATTTTAGTAAACAGAACAGAAACTTACAAGATAGATAAAACAGTACTTGAAAAATTTATAACTTTATTACAACAGAAACCGAAATAAGCTTGGTTACATCCTTTCAAATCACAATATCAGAATTCACGTACAAAATATCAGTCTTGTACAAAAGCCTTCTGAATGCATAGTTTAAAATCATAATCCCCACAGAAGAAGACAAGCCATACTTTAAGCACTTCAAGCGGAAGAAATCTGGATCAAGCTAGAGTACTCCCTTCTACAAAACCTGGGGGGGAAACGAAAGAAAGGAGGCGAAACAACAAGGGTCAGACAAAAAGTCTGGCAAGTCCAGTGATTTTCAGTTATGAACAGATAATAATAATGTGACATGAAAATAAAACTGGATGAGAGATAACAGTAAAAGGTGTAGCGGATATAACAGAAGAATAGAATGACATAAGCTATTTCTTTACGCTTCTCTGCACTAATACTAGTATAACAGAATTAGGTGTCACCCTAATGTCTAAACTGAAACAGAAACGGGTACAGAATAATTTCCATAGAAGAGAATGCTAGTAATGGACCTTTACCACCCCAATAGAAACGGACAGAAACAGAATGCTAATAATGGGCCTTTACCACCCCAGCAGAAACGGACAGAAACAGATTAATCCATACGGAAGCAGAATGTAGAATTAGGTGTACACTAGTAATGGCCTTTACCACCCGAACAGACGGTACCACTCAGAAATAGACAGGTGTTACCACCCAACAGAAACAGACGGTACCAACAGAAACAGACAGGACTAAGTGTACCCTAAAACCCTACCCCAAGCGATCGGCTCCCTAATACATAAATACCCCGTGTCGGCCCCACAGTAGGGTGTATCACTCCCTAAAGTGACAACCAATTGGCACAGACCTATTTACAGATGTCAAGGCGTCTTACATCCTCGGAGGCAGACCGGGATCCATGCACGCACATGACCCGGTTGGAACGCACCATCAACACCCCTCGCCATTATCAGAATGAACCTCTTATAATTCGTTCAGTAAGCGTGCCCGGAACCTACTTACTGTTGGGTCAAAGTTTTGATACCAGAAAGGGTTACTGACTAGTATGGGTCCCAAACAACAGATGACACAAGTAATTCCCCTCCTAACCTAGTGTCCCTAGACTAACAGATTTCAGATTAACTTGTTTACAAGTTTCAGACATACAGAATTCAGATCAGCTAGTTCACAGATCAGATAAGTTTTCAGACTAACGGATCAGATATACGGATTTAACAGATTTACAGATTTATCTAACTTTGCAATTGGGCCTACAGATTCACGGAACAGATTAATTAAATTCATCAGTCTAGTGGGTTTAATCCTATCCGCCCAACACGTTCTAGACATCATATTTATCTCAGATTTTCATTAATTAAATATTAATGCCCAGACCTCTCACATTAGACTGACAGTTTGCGGCTACTGGTTAAGCCGGTTGGTTCCGGGCAGATTTATGCCGCAAACTGAGTCTAACCTCGGGTTTTAAGCACGTTATGACTAACTTCTCACATTAGAACCTATTGTTTGCAGCCATTGGATGTTCCGGGCGGTTCCGGGCAGAATTACGCCGCAAACTCATTCTACCTTGAGTCAGCCATGTTTATCTTTGCGGTCAATTAATTAATAATTTACCATTTATGCCCACGCCTAATATACATGTCAACTATTCATAGCTAATTCAGATTATGTCAATAACAGACTGAATATATCAAGTTAACAGATATAGCAGATACAAGATTTTCGCAGATTAGGCGACTTAACGGATTCAGCAAATTAAGTAAATTAGGAGATTTAGCATATAACAGATTTGGCATTTTCAGCAGAGTTACCAGATGACAGATTTGGCAGATGAACAGATCTAGCAGACTAGGCAGTAGAGCAGAACTAGCAGATTAAGCAATATAACAGAACTAGCAGATTAGGCAATATAACAGAACTAGCAGATTAGGCAAATATAGCAGAACTAGCAAATTAGGCAAATATAATAGATTTAATCATTCCTTAAAGTTTCACAAACATATCTTGCCTAATTATAAATTTGGCCTAAGTTTGCATGCCTAAATAGTTGTCATGATTCACACTATGATCATATACCCCACGTTTGCATTGAATTTACATGTCACAGATTATGGTCATAATTTACATGTCCCAATTTAGTTCAACTTGCCTAGTACAAAAGATTCACATATAAATTATACCAAATATAGCCATCGATTTCAATGCATGTCATATATACAAAAATCTCCTACTTAGGTGTTATTCACATTTGATAGTTATCAAATCTTAATATAGATCTTCACACCTTGTCATATTCTCTTTCAAATCATGAATTGTTATATAAACATTATGCCCAACAATCTAGTTATAACGTACTTAATTCAAAATATGAGTTATGTCCAACGTCTCAAGTCACATGTTAACATACCATGGTTTCTCTTCTTCCAATTCACAGAATATGCATAGATCTAAATCTAGTTTACAACCTATGTCCTTTTTCTTAAATCAGTCACAGATTAGCCATGTCCAATTATGCCACATTCATTATTTGTCCCAAACATTTTAGCGTTCGTGCGTTAATCTCTTAGGAGATTGGCGCAGGCTCGTAGTAGCCTGGCTATAGAAAAGAAAAAAGAAGAGATACAAAATAAAATAGATCAGAACAGAACATACACAATCTCAAATTCAGATTTACAATCATGTCACAATTATGATTAAAGTTTATATCGGAAAATAACTGCACTTGCCTTGATTGGTTCAAAGAAGAAGAAGAAGAGTTGCAGTTGTTCTCTTTTAATTCTATTCAGTTTGGAAGAAGATGCTTTAGTCCTAGTTCCAGTTCAGATTTCAGCAGAGTAGTGACGCCATTATTTTATTTAATTAGAACAGAGGCAGAGTATAGGCAGAATGAAATGGTGTAGAGAGAATGAGGCTAGAGGGCTGTTTATATAGGGTTAGGCGGACGAACCTAGGTAGAAAACGTGACCAAATACATCAGAACGAACCAGGTTCAAAAACTGGATTTCGGGAGCAGGTCGACCCCCAGGTCGACTACCCAGTCGACCTGGTCAGGGG
Organism: Allium sativum; assembly: GCA_030737875.1. Lineage (NCBI taxonomy): Eukaryota > Viridiplantae > Streptophyta > Magnoliopsida > Asparagales > Amaryllidaceae > Allium > Allium sativum. The sequence continues at coordinate 63,467,633 of CM060921.1, read as the reverse complement.
GGGTCGACTACCCAGTCGACCTAGTCGGGGGGTCTACTACCCAGTCGACTCCCCAGTCGACCTGGGTCCTGGGCGGGAAATTTCCCGCCCAGCCCGCTTCTGGGTTTGAATTCGAATTTTGAATTCGAATTTCGAGCTATTTTCGATTCTGAAACTTCGGAGGGTCATATCTCCATCATACGGACTTCGATTCTTGCAAACTCAGACTCGTTTCCAAGCAGAATTCCGAGACGAACGCAATGGAGCAACCCGTTTCCCTTGATTCTTAATTTAAAAATTAATTATCCTCTGATTTGTTACTTATACGTTCACAGAAAATACGAGGTGTTACATTCTCCCCTCCTTAAAGGATTTCGTCCCCGAAATCTTCAAGTTAAGAAGAATGTGTCCTACCATCCAACATATATCTACTCAATCATCAATCACTGGCATCCATTGTCCTTAGAAACTTCTAATTTTGTATGAACATATGCAAAAGTGTGTGTATATGTTCCTTATCTAATGCAAAGATCAGGCGGTCCACTGATTCAGTTGACCTCCTTAATGCGAATTATGCCAGTGCCATGAGTCAAACATGTATGCAAATTTTCCTATTTGATACATATCATTTCTATATGAGTGCACAACCATTCATTCATATGCAACATCCATGTGCTGAGTCAATCATTTTGCATCCACAAAAATTGAAAAATGCTCACACATCCATATGCAGTACGAGAGTGTTTTCGAGCCGATCTAGTGCCTAGTGTGTATATGCATCCATGAGCAACCACTAGCAACCACTTGCATCCACTTGCAACCATCAAACATAAAAAGTCTCAAACACATGTTTACACCCATTAGTTTCTACCTAAAGTTCGAAGATTCGATTGATAGGATACAGTCGAATGATGGAAGCGAGTACAGATAAAACAAAAACTTGGTTCCCATTAGACATGGGTCCTAAGTTTCGGCCCCGAAGACCGAAACCAACATCAAATTGACACCCAGAGGATTACCCTCTTTAGATAATGTCAAAACTGGAAATCTTAACCTTATCGGGAATATTCAGATATTTACAGATTACTGGTATAGATCAGATTACCGAATGATTCTTAAGAAACTAAGCATGATAAATCCCAGAATGTATGCGTCCTACTTGACGCCTAACACGAATATCTCTCAAACCCCAATCACAAATAGATGAGTCATAACCCTTATGGATTTGGGTCTACAGCGGAATCAGAAACAATACTAGTATTAAAGTGCAGAGTATCGATTACAAAATCAAAATGCCATAATCAGAAAGAGTTTTAACTCAACAATCAGGTAAGAAAATTAAACCTTCTACTTAAATTTTCTTATTTCTAACCTATCTACCAGTCCCTTGAGCATTCGCCTGTCCTCCAGAAGTGGGTTCTGCCCTCTGCCCTTGCCCTCGTTTCTTCGGGCAGTCCCTAGTGAAGTGTCCCATCTCACCACAGTTGAAGCAAGTGCCCTTCCTTTTTCTGCAATTCTTGTTCAAATGAGTCGAGCTTCCACAAGTAAAGCACTTTTTCCCCTTCTTATCTTCAGACTTCTCATCCTTCTTCTGTGTTTCATTTTTGGGCCCTGCTTTCTTATTCTGTGGTTCTTCCTTCTTTGTCTCTTTCTGGCCCTTGTCTTCCACGTGCAGTACTGCTATGTCCACCAATTTCTCGTAAGTCGCTCCCATGGGTACATGGGTCATGGCTAGGCTGTGCAGTGGCTCGTTCAATCCTTTAACAAAGCGGAGAGCCTTTTTATGCTGAGTGTTGACTAAATCCAATCCGAACCTAGCCAGTTGGTTGAACTGGTTGACGTATTCCTTGACCGTCATACTTCTTTGCTTAAGAGATAAGAACTTTTCCAGTTGTAAATTTAGTTCACCTTGCGAGAGGAATTTTGTCGCAAACCTTGTTCTGAAATCCATCCATGTTTCAACCGGCCTCTCGGCGCTGGTGACTTCCCACCAATAGGAAGCTTCGTCTTTGAGCAACCATACCGCCAACTGTACCTTCTGCCCATCATCCACCTCGAAGATAAAGAATAGATCCTCAGTTTCTTTGAGCCAGTTCCTCGCCTCTACGAATGATTAATTTCCCCTTGAAATCCTTTCCACCCATGGCCCTAAAATCTCTACAGATATTTGAGAAAGCAATTGCACGAGGAGGGGGCGGAGGAGGGGGATCATTTGCTGGACCTGCGGCGGCGTTCTTAGCCTCAAGAATTAACGAAACCTACCGGGTACATGAACACCCTCCGGTATCTCAGATGCTTCAGACATGCTAAAACGAAAAAGGAAAGATTCAATTACAAAAAGGACTGAAGGAAAGGTATATGGCTCTTGGGGATTATGTTTTTCAAAATAAGCTTTATTTTTGAAAATGCTTCCTTTCAAAACCTTTTTGAAAATATTTTTCAAAAACTTTACCCAATCTGGTAACCTTCGGCTCTGATACCAAGTGTAACACCCCACCTCCGTAAGGTCACTCACAAAGGGAATGACTTAACTTTGGTGGAGCATTTTAGTAAACAGAACAGAAACTTACAAGACAGATAAAACAGTACTTGAAAATTTATAACTTTATTACAACAGAAACCGAAATAAGCTTGGTTACATCCTTTCAAATCAAAATATCAGAATTCAAGTACAAAATATCAGTCTTGTACAAAAGCCTTCTGAATGCATAGTTTAAAATCATAATCCCCACAGAAGAAGACAAGCCATACTTTAAGCACTTCAAGCGGAAGAAATCTGGATCAAGCTAGAGTACTCCCTTCTACAAAACCTGGGGGGAAACAGAAGAAAGGAGGCGAAACAACAAGGGTCAGACAAAAAGGCTGGCAAGTCCAGTGATTTTCAGTTATGAACAGATAATAATAACATGACATGAAAATAAAACTGGATCAGAGATAATAGTAACATATGTAGCGGATATAACAGAAGAACAGAATGACATAAGCTATTTCTTTACGCTTCTCTGCACTAATACTAGTATAACAGAATTAGGTGTCACCCTAATGTCTAAACTGAAACAGAAACTGGTACAGAATAATTTCCACAGAAGAGAATGCTAGTAATGGTCCTTTACCACCCCAACAGAAACAGATAGAAATAGAATGCTAATAATGGGACTTTACCACCCCAGCAGAAACAGACAGAAACAGATTAATCCATACGGAAACAGAATGTAGAATTAGATGTACACTAGTAATTGGCCTTTACCACCCGAACAGACTGTACCACTCAGAAATAGACAGGTGTTACCACCCAACAGAAACAGACGGTACCAACAGAAACAGACAGGACTAAGTGTACCCTAAAACCCTACCCCAAGCTATCGGCTCCCTAATACATAAATACCCCGTGTCGGCCCCACAGTAGGGTGTATCACTCCCTAAAGTGACAACCAATTGGCACAGACCTATTTACAGATGCCACGGCGTCTTACATCCTCGGAGGCAGACCGGGATCCATGCACGCACATGACCCGGTTGGAACGCACCATTAACACCCCTCGCCATTATCAGAATGAACCGCTTATAATTCGTTCAGTAAGCGTGCCCGGAACATACCTACTGTTGGGTCAAAGTTTTGATACAGAAAGGGTTACTGACTAATATGGGTCCCAAACAACAGATGGCACAAGTAATTCCCCTCCTAACCTTGTGTCCCCAGACTAACAGATTTCATATTAACATGTTTACAAGTTTCAGACATACAGAATTCAGATCAACTAGTTCACAGATCAGATAAGTTTTCAGACTAACGGATCAGATATACGGATTTAACAGATTTACAGATTTATCTAACTTTGCAATTGGGCCTACAAATTCACGGAACAGATTAATTAAATTCATCAGTCTAGTGGGTTTAATCCTATCTGCCCAACACGTTTTAGACATCATATTTATCTCAGATTTTCATTAATTAAATATTAATGCCCAGACCTCTCACATTAGACTGACAGTTTGCGGCTACTGGTTAGGCCGGTTGGTTCCGGGCAGATATCTGCCGCAAACTGAGTCTAACCTCAGGTTTCAAGCACGTTATGACTAACTTCTCACATTAGAACCTATTGTTTGTGGCCACTGGATGTTCCGGGCGGTTCCGGGCAGAATTACGCCGCAAACTCATTCTAACCTCGAGTCAGCCATGTTTATCTTTGCGGCCAATTAATTAATAATTTACCATTTATGCCCACGCCTAATATACATGTCAATTATTCATAGCTAATTCAGATTATGTCAATAACAGACTGAATATATCAAGTTAACAGATATAGCAGATAACAGATTTTCGCAGATTAGGCGACTTAACGGGTTCAGCAGATTAAGTAATTTAGCAGATTTAGCATAAAACAGATTTGGCATTTTCAGCAGAGTTAGCAGATGACAGATTTGGCAGATGAACAGATCTAGCAGACTAGGCAGTAGAGCAGAACTAGCAGATTAAGCAATATAACAGAACTAGCAGATTAGGCAATATAACAGAACTAGCAGATTAGGAAAATATAGCAGAACTAGCAAATTAGGCAAATATAACAGATTTAATCATTCCTTAAAGTTTCACAAACATATCTTGCCTAATTATAAATTTGGCCTAAGTTTGCATGCCTAAATAGTTGTCATGATTCACACTATGATCATATACCCCACGTTTGCATTGAATTTACATGTCACAGATTATGGTCATAATTTACATGTCCCAATTTAGTTCAACTTGCCTAGTACAAAAGATTCACATATAAATTATACCAAATATAGCCATCGATTTCAATGCATGTCATATATACAATAATCTCCTACTTAGGTGTTATTCACATTTGATAGTTATCAAATATTAATATAGATCTTCACACCTTGTCATATTCTCTTTCAAATCATGAATTGTTATATAAACATTATGCCCAACAATCTAGTTATAACAGATCTTAATTCAAAATATGCGTTATGTCCAACGTCTCAAGTCACATGTTAACATACCATGGTTCCTCTTCTTCCAATTCACAGAATATGCATAGATCTAAATCTAGTTTACAACCTATGTCCTTTTTCTTAAATCAGTCACAGATTAGCCACGTCCAATTATGCCACATTCATTATTTGTCCCAAACATTTTAGAGTTCGTACGTTAATCTCTTAGGAGATTGGCGCAGGCTCGTAGTAGCCTGGCTATAGAACAGAAAGAAGAAGAGATACAAAATAAAATAGATCAGAACAAAACATACACAATCTCAAATTCAGATTTACAATCATGTCACAATTATGATTAAAGTTTATATCGGAAAATAACTGCACTTGCCTTGATTGGTTCAAAGAAGAAGAAGAGTTGCAGTTGTTCTCTTTTAATTCTATTCAGTTTGGAAGAAGATGCTTTAGTCCTAGTTCCAGTTCCGATTTTAGCAGAGTAGTGACGCCATTATTTTATTTAATTAGAACAGAGGCAGAGTATAGGAAGAATGAAATGGTGTAGAGAGAATGAGGCTAGAGGGCTGTTTATATAGGGTTAGGCGGACGAACCTAGGCAGAAAACGTGACCAAATACATCAGAACGAACCAGGTTCAAAAACTGGATTTCGGGAGCAGGTCGACCCCAAGGTCGACTACCCAGTCGACCTGGTCAGGGGGGTCGACTACCCAGTCGACTCCCCAGTCGACCTGGTCGGGGGGGGGGGTTCGACTACCCAGTCGACCTGGGTCCTGGGCGGGAAATTTCCCGCCCAGCCCGCTTCTGGGTTTGAATTCGAATTTTGAATTCGAATTTCGAGCTGTTTTCGATTCTGAAACTTTGGAGGGTCATATCTCCCTCATACGGACTCCGATTCTTGCAAACTCGGACTCTTATCCAAGCAGAATTCCAAGACGAACGCACTGGCGCAACCTGTTTCCCTTGATTCTTATTTTAAAAATTAATTATCCTCTGATTTGTTACTTATACGTTCACAGAAAATACGGGGTGTTACATTCTCCCCTCCTTAAAGGATTTCGTCCCCGAAATCTTCAAGTTAAGAAGAATGTGTCCTACCATCCAACATATATCTACTCAATCATCAATCACTGGCGTCCATTGTCCTTAGAAACTTCTAATTTTGTATGAACATATGCAAAAGTGTGTGTATATGTTCCTTATCTAATGCAAAGATCAGGCGGTCCACTAATTCAGATGACCTCCTTAATGCGAATTATGCCAGTGCCATGAGTCCAACATGTATGCAAATTTTCCTATTTGATACATATCATTTCTATATGAGTGCACAACTATTCAGTCATATGCAACATCCATGTTCTAAGTCAATAATTTTCCATCCACAAAAATTGAAAAATGCTCACACATCCATATGCAGTATGAGAGTGTTTTCGAGTCGATCTAGTGCCTAGTGTGTGTATATGCATCCATGAGAAACCACTAGCAACCACTTGCATCCACTTGCAACCATCAAACATAACATGTCTCAAACACATGTTTACACCCATTAGTTTCTACCTAAAGTTCGACGATTCGATCGATAGGATACAGTCGAATGATGGAAGCGAGTACAGATAAAACAAAAACTTGGTTCCCATTAGACATGGGTCCTAAGTATCGGCCCCGAAGACCGAAACCAACATCAAATTGACACCCAAAAGATTACCCTCTTTTGATAATGTCAAAACTGGAAATCTTAACCTTATCGGGAATATTCAGATATTTACAGATTACTGGTATAGATCAGATTACCGAATGATTCTTAGGAAACTAAGCATGATAAATCCCAGAATGTATGCGTCCTACTTGACGCCTAACACGAATATCTATCAAACCCCAATCACAAACAGATGAGTCATAACCCTTATGGATTTGGGTCTACAGCGGAATCAGAAACTATACTAGTATTAAAGTGTAGAGTATCGATTACAAAATCAAAATGCCATAATCAGAAAGAGTTTTAACTCAACAATCAAATAAGAAAATTAAACCTTCTACTTAAATTTTCTTATTTCTACCCTATCTACTAGTCCCTTGAGCATTCGCCTATCCTCCAGAAGTGGGTTCTGCCCTCTGCCCTTGCCTTCGTTTCTTCGGACTGTCCCTAGTGAAGTGTCCCATCTCACCACAGTTGAAGCAAGTGCCCTTCCTTTTTCTGCAATCCTTGTTCAGATGAGTCGAGCTTCCACAAGTAAAGCACTTTTTCCCCTTCTTATCTTCAGACTTCTCATCCTTCTTCTGTGTTTCATTTTTGGGTCCTGCTTTCTTATTCTGTGGTTCTTCCTTCTTTGTCTCTTTCTGGCCCTTGTCTTCCTCGTGCAGTAGTGCTATGTCCACCAATTTCTCGTAAGTCGCTCCCATGGGTACATGGGTCATGGCAAGGCTGTGCAGTGGCTCGTTCAATCCTTTAACAAAGCGGAGAGCCTTTTTATGCTGAGTGTTGACTAAATCCAATCCGAACCTAGCCAGTTGGTTGAACTGGTTGACGTATTCCTTGACCGTCATACTTCCTTGCTTAAGAGATAAGAACTTTTCCTGTTGTAAACTTAGTTCACCTTGCGAGAGGAATTTTGTCTCAAATTGTTCTGAAATCCGTCCATGTTTCAACCGGCCTCTCGGCGCTAGTGACTTCCCACCAATATGAAGCTTCGTCTTTGAGCAACCATACCGCCAACTGTACCTTCTGCCCATCATCCACCTCGAAGATAAAGAATAGATCCTCAATTTCTTTGAGCCAGTTCCTCGCCTCTACGAATGATTAAGTTCCCTTGAAATCCTTTCCACCCATGGCCCTAAAATCTCTACAGATATTTGAGAAAGCAATTGCACGAGGAGGGGGCGGAGGAGGGGGATCATTTGCTGGACCTGCGGCGGCGTTCTTAGCCTCAAGAATTGACGAAACCTACCGGGTACATGAACACCCTCTGGTATCTCAGATGCTTCAGACATGCTAAAACGAAAAAGGAAAGATTCAATTACAAAAAGGACTGAAGGAAAGGTATATGGCTCTTGGGGATTATGTTTTTCAAAATAAGCTTTATTTTTGAAAATGCTTCCTTTCAAAACCTTTTTGAAAATATTTTTCAAAAACTTTACCCAATCTGGTAACCTTCGGCTCTGATACCAAGTGTAACACCCCACCTCCGTAAGGTCACTCACAAAGGTAATGTCTTAACTTTGGTGGAGCATTTTAGTAAACAGAACAGAAACTTACAAGACAGATAAAACAGTACTTGAAAATTTTATAACTTTATTACAACAGAAACCGAAATAAGCTTGGTTACATCCTTTCAAATCAAAATATCAGAATTCAAGTACAAAATATTAGTCTTGTACAAAAGCCTTCTGAATGCATAGTTTAAAATCATAATCCCCACAGAAGAAGACAAGCCATACTTTAAGCACTTCAAGCGGAAGAAATCTGGATCAAGCTAGAGTACTCCCTTCTACAAAACCTGGGCGGAAACGGAAGAAAGGAGGCGAAACAACAAGGGTCAGACAAAAAGTCTGGCAAGTCCAGTGATTTTCAGTTTTGAACAGATAATAATAACATGACATGAAAATAAAACTGGATGAGAGATAACAATAACAGGTGTAGCGGGTATAACAGAAGAACAGAATGACATAAGTTATTTCTTTATGCTTCTCTGCACTAATACTAGTATAACAGAATTAGGTGTCACCCTAATGTCTAAACTGAAACAGAAACGGGTACAGAATAATTTCCATAGAAGAGAATGCTAGTAATAGGCCTTTACCACCCCAACAGAAACGGACAGAAACAGAATGCTAATAATGGGCCTTTACCACCTCAGCAGAAACGGACAGAAACAGATTAATCCATACGGAAACAGAATGTAGAATTAGGTGTACACTAGTAATGGGCCTTTACCACCCGAACAGACGGTACCACTCAGAAATAGACAGGTGTTACCACCCAACAAAAACAGACGGTACCAACAGAAACAGACAGGACTAAGTGTACCCTAAAACCCTACCCCAAGTGATTGGCTCCCTAATACATAAATACCCCGTGTTGGCCCCACAGTAGGGTGTATCACTCCCTAAAGTGACAACCAATTGGCACAGACCTATTTACAGATGTCACGGCGTCTTACATCCTCGGAGGCAGACCGGGATCCATGCACGCACACGACTCGGTTGGAACGCACCATCAACACCCCTCGCCATTATCAGAATGAACCGCTTATAATTCGTTCAGTAAGCGTGCCCGGAACCTACCTACTGTTAGGTCAAAGTTTTGATACCAGAAAGGGTTACTGACTAATATGGGTCCCAAACAACAGATGACACAAGTAATTCCCCTCCTAACCTTGTGTCCCCAGACTAACAGATTTCAGATTAACTTGTTTACAAGTTTCAGACAAACAGAATTCAGATCAACTAGTTCACAGATCAGATAAGTTTTCAGACTAACGGATCAGATATACGGATTTAACAGATTTACAGATTTATCTAACTTTGCAATTGGGCCTACAGATTCACGGAACAGATTAATTAAATTCATCAGTCTAGTGGGTTTAATCCTATCTGCCCAACACGTTTTAGACATCATATTTATCTCAGATTTTCATTAATTAAATATCAATGCCCAGAACTCTCACATTAGACTGACAGTTTGCGGCTACTGGTTAGGCCGGTTGGTTCCGGGCAGATTTCTGCCGCAAACTGAGTCTAACCTCGGGTTTCAAGCACGTTATGACTAACTTCTCACATTAGAACCTATTGTTTGTGGCCACAGGATGTTCCGGGCGGTTCCGGGCAGAATTACGCCGCAAACTCATTCTAACCTCGAGTCAGCCATGTTTATCTTTGCGGCCAATTAATTAATAATTTACCATTTATGCCCACGCCTAATATACATGTCAATTATTCATAGCTAATTCAGATTATGTCAATAACAGACTGAATATATCAAGTTAACAGATATAGCAGATAACAGATTTTCGCAGATTATGCGACTTAACAGATTCAGCAGATTAAGTAATTTAGTAGATTTAGCATATAACAGATTTGGCATTTTCAACAGAGTTAGCAGATGACAGATTTGGCAGATGAACAGATCTAGCAGACTAGGTAATAGAGCAGAACTAGCAGATTAAGCAATATAACATAACTAGCAGATTAGGCAATATAACAGAACTAGCAGATTAGGCAAATATAGCAGAACTAGCAAATTAGGCAAATATAACAGATTTAATCATTCCTTAAAGTTTCACAAACATATCTTGCCTAATTATAAATTTGGCCTAAGTTTGCATGCCTAAATAGTTGTCATGATTCACACTATGATCATATACCCCACGTTTGCATTGAATTTACATGTCACAGATTATGGTCATAATTTACATGTCCCAATTTAGTTCAACTTGCCTAGTACAAAAGATTCACATATAAATTATACCAAATATAGCCATCGATTTCAATTCATGTCATATATACCAAAATCTCCTACTTAGGTGTTATTCACATTTGATAGTTATCAAATCTTAATATAGATCTTCACACCTAGTCATATTCTCTTTCAAATCACGAATTGTTATATAAACATTATGCCCAATAATCTAGTTATAACAGATCTTAATTCAAAATATGCGTTATGTCCAATGTCTCAAGTCACATGTTAATATACCATGGTTCCTCTTCTTCCCATTCACAGAATATGCATAGATCTAAATCTAGTTTACAACCTATGTCCTTTTTCTTAAATCAGTCACAGATTAGCCATGTCCAATTATGCCACATTCATTATTTGTCCCAAACATTTTAGCGTTCGTGCGTTAATCTCTTAGGAGATTGGCGCAGGCTCGTAGTAGCCTGGTTATAGAACAGAAAGAAGAAGAGATACAAAATGAAATAGATCAGAACAAAACATACACAATCTCAAATTCAGAATTACAATCATGTCATAATTATGATTAAAGTTTGTATCAGAAAATAACTGCACTTGCCTTGATTGGTTCAAAGAAGAAGAAGAGTTGCAGTTGTTCTCTTTTAATTCTATTCAGTTTGGAAGAAGATGCTTTAGTCCTAGTTCCAGTTCAGATTTCAGCAGAGTAGTGACGCCATTATTTTATTTAATTAGAACAGAGGCAGAGTATAGGCAGAATGAAATGGTGTAGAGAGAATGAGGCTAGAGGGCTGTTTATATAGGGTTAGGCGGACGAACCTAGGCAGAAAACGTGACCAAATACATCAGAACGAACCAGGTTCAAAAACTGGATTTCGGGAGCAGGTCGACCCCCAGGTCGACCCCCAGGTCGACTACCCAGTCGACCTGGTCAGGGGGGTCGACTACCCATTCGACCTGGTCGGGGGGGTCAACTACCCAGTCGACTCCCCAGTCGACCTGGGTCCTGGGCAGGAAATTTCCCGCCCAGCCCGCTTCTGGGTTTGAATTCGAATTTTGAATTCGAATTTCGAGCTGTTTTCGATTCTGAAAATTCTTGAAACTTCGGAGGGTCATATCTCCCTCATACGGACTCCGATTCTTGCAAACTCGGACTCGTTTCCAAGCAGAATTTCGAGACGAACGCAATGGCGCAACCCATTTCCCTTGATTCTTAATTTAAAAATTAATTATCCTCTGATTTGTTACTTATACGTTCATAGAAAATACGGGGTGTTACACCCTGGCATTTTACTTATGTGGATGATGGATGGGAGGCGCCTCGGTTATATCGGTCGACCGGGCCTGATGGAGTCAATTGGCTCATTGATGCCCCATAGGGCAGGGAAACGCAGTATTCAACCATTTTAATCCACATCGAGTGGAACGGCCCTGACGATCCAAAGGCTTGACATAGTACTTGCCTGAGGGGTGGGCTAGAGCGTCTCGAAGCGGTATGGATGATCCCTTGCCTTGGTTCACAGATGGAAATCCAATGTCCAATACGAGACATTTCAGTTTTAGTTGTAATCCTATATATGGCAACATAGTGGTATGGGGCACTTATGCCGTCTATGATTGACACTTATGATTGAAATTGTTTTGACACTATACACTTATAGTAATAATAAAAGATGAAATTTCACGTACCAAGCATTTTTGGCAATTATAAGGTAAAAAATCTATTCTCCGGCTTGTGTTGCATTATGTGATGGGACCTGAGTCTTATAATAGCTTCATTGTTCTTAATTTAGCATTGCACTGTTGTTTTATGCACTGGTATTCTTGGGAGGAAACCCGTTTCATGTTATACGGCTTGGTCCCTGGATTTACCTAACTTCAAAATAAAGACTAATAACTGTTTTAGTTCTCACACCAGTCACATGACTGACCTGGAGTTTATTTTTTTAACCTAAACTCTGGGTGCCCCTATTTTCCACACGGGCAGCTAGTAGTTTTGGTTTTGCAGATTTATATTCACAGGATCCTGATTTACAGTTGGAATGATATTCGGAAAGCTCTGTATCCGTGTATTACTTTCAGTTGTGTTTTGTATTATTTTCCGCTGCAATGTAACTTGTAAATCTCTGATATCTTGTAAATGTGTAATATTTATTCATACTTGTAACAACCCGCATTCTACGCATCGGAGGATCATAGAATATTTCTTTCTTTCCCATATGAAGTAGTATGGTCATGAAACTTTGGGAAACAACCATTTGACTCATTTCCCATGTTCATGATTTTTGTCGATTTTTAAATGACCGTTTTGTCCCTAGTTGGTCTTGTTTCGGTCATAACTTTTGATTGGAAAGGAATTTTGACCTGAAACCACTTCCATTAGATTCGTTAGATGGTTTACCTTTCCGTAGAGTGGTCATATTAGTCAAACGGACTTACCGTTTGGGAGATATGGCTGAATTAAGGTTTGGAAGGTGAAAAACTGCTTAACAGGGCCAAATAGGGTGATTAGTGGATAGGGCCATAACCCATTTCGGGATTAGGGTTATGGGGAGGCTGAAAGGAGTTAGAGAATCATTCCATTTCAGTTTTCTAGCCTCCATTTACCTCCAAGAAACCCTAAAAATGGCCTCCAACCTCTAAATCACCTCCAAATCATTTTTTAATCAAGGATTAAGCTTAGCAACATCAAATCAATAGAGATCTACACCAAATCAACATTGGAGCTGCCGTTTAGCATTGGGTTTCGCATCAAATCAGAGATTTATTTCAGATCTTAGTTTATTTGTGGCTAAGGTGAGTGATTTGCATAGTTTCTCACTAATTATGGCTAATTAAGGGTAATTAGTGTTAACTAGCGAATTTAAACATGATAAAATTCTGGAAAAATATTTATAAAATTCGGAATGATGTTTTAGACCTCTGATATGAATTTGGGTTAATTTGGTTAAGTTTTGCTAATCACATCATTAGTTTCGCCTAAACATGCTTAAGGGGAAATATGGGGTTTTGGCTAGTTTTGATCCATTTTAACCTATCATTTTGTTGTTTTGATGTTTGTGGTTGATTATTTATGTTGCTATGACTGTATGGTATGCTTTGTGATTAATTAGAATAGTTGGAATGGTCGAAAACGTCGTCGAATGGCGTAAACACCCGCTGGAAAAGTTTCAGGAAAAGTGCAGGTTTTGGATCAGATCGGATCGAATATGGGGGCTCGGATCGGATAAGTGAACTGGGCAAGTGATTTGATCGGATCGGAACTTGGCACTTGAGAAACCTGGAAAAAAGGAAGGCCTTGCTAATTGAACTGGGATCGGATCGGCTAAAGGAGGGGAATCGGATCGGAGTAAATGAAAGAGGGAGCTGATTGGAGCGGGAGCACGAACTGGATGGGAGATGGCAACCCAACCCAACCCGAAGTGGGACACCCGACCCGAACCGATGCAACGCTGTGAACCCGAACCGAACCGCTACAGGGGAAGACCACAAACCGAACCGATTCAAAGTATAGGACCCGACCCGAACCGATGGCTAGTAGGAAACCCGACCCGACCCAGTATTGACCAATAACCCGAGATGCAAAGGTAGTCCAATATGGGAAGTTAGAGCTCAGGATCCAGTTGGGAACCAATGAGTTCACTTCATGGTTGGGCTTTGCTGCGGGACGTGTGCTAAGGAGTTGTCGACGTTCATAACTTCGATTCACCATTGAAAATGAATGATGGGCTACTTATCAGTGCAGTAGAGTCATTACGACTCGAGGGGCAAAGTGATGCGTAGTAAGACTATGAGCCAGCGCAGATGGGGTGAATAACTCCATGGGGCAAGTGGACATAGTAAAGGATTGGTAAGGCTATGAGCCAGCGCAGATGGGGTGAATAACTCCATGGGGCAAGTGGACATAGCGAAGGATTAGTGGCTACGTTATTAGTGCAGTGAAGCCATTTATGACTTCATGGGGCAAAGTGATCGTAGCAAGGTATGTTGGGTGATCGAAGTGGTGAATATCGTATGCTTTACGCACTGAGTGAGAGATGTGAGGATGGTTGCTATGCTTGATTGTTTGCCATCACTATGACATGCACACCCCCACCTCCGTAACTTTACACCGTTTGATATGGCACCTTAGAGTGTTGTACAGTATGTAGTGCTAACTCTTTGGTTGCAGGTCCAGGTTCAGGTATGTTTTAGTCTACCTGTTATTGTTCTGTTTAGATGCTTATCGCTCATACCAGGATTTATGTCTGACCCAGAGTTTTATGTCTCCTCTTATTACTCTGGGTGCTCACATGAGCAGACTTGAGACAGTTTAGCTGGTGATGCGCGAGTAGCTGATTCGGAGGCGGGCAGGAGGCTTCCACGTATGATATATAGATATTCTCCCTGTGTCGTTGGTGGTAGCTACTTGGGCATTAGTAGTGTACCTCCTTTATCTTGCTTTTTCTTTTGAGACAGTTTGAAAAGTTGTAATAATGTTTAACTTTGGATCATAAGCTGTTCTTGGATTTTCTGCTGCTATGTTAGTTGTTTCAGCTTATGCACTGTCTCACCTGTTTTATGTCAAGTATGTTATTATTATATTTTATCCTATGCGCTGTGAGACATTCTACAGGTTCCTTGTTAGTTCATTTCCTTCTTCCCTTTCATTCTGATGACCCGTTCCGTGCTAACTGGACATGTGTACAGCGCACCTTTGGAGTAAATGTCGGTTGGTGCGGGGCGGGCCGTCACATTTGGTATCAGAGCTCTAGGTTGCGTAGTTAACCTAGGGAAAGACACTAGGGAGAGATAGTACATATATGAGAGCGTGTATTTGTGATTACTTTGGTTTTCAAAAGCTATATATGTATATACTATTAGTAGTATAAGAATGAAGTCGTACTGCACTAGCACCACTATGGGGTCGTTAATCGTTTCCCCTTTTACAGATTAACGATGAGCCGATATGCTAGAGGTGCTGGTAGGGGAGCCAATAATGGGAATGCCGCTGACATGAGGGCGATGTTTACTGACCTAATGAGTGACATGCTTAGGGATTTGCAAGGGGCAGTTCCCAGTCCCGGAGTTGGTGTTGGCCCAGTAGTGCAGGCGCCTAGGGTCGATTTCGCCAAGTTGTGCAAGGATTACACTAACCTTGGTGGGAAGCCGTTCCACGGAACGGAGTCGGCCACAGATGTTCAGGATTGGTTGGATAGCTGTGATCGTATCTTCGACGACTTGGGTCTTGAGGATGCGATGAAGAGAAGGCTAGCGTCTCGTCAGCTGCAAGGGCGAGCGATGAATTGGTGGAATGCTATTAAACAGCTACTCCAGAAGATCAGGTTACTTGGGATCAGTTCAAAGCTCGCTTTAGTGAGAAGTTCATTCCAGCTGCCCAGAAGTCAGTATTGTTTAAGAGATTCTTGGAACTCAAGTAGAGTTGTAGGGCAGTCTCTGACTATATTGCTGAGTTCGACACTTTGTCGAAGTATGGACTATCTCTTATCGATACTCCTAAGAAGAAGAATGAGAAGTTCATTACTGGTTTGGATGGATACTTGGGGGAAAGGCTTATCAACCACATCGATGAGACTTTTGAATCGATTGTGGGGAAAGCTTTGAGATCAGAGAGTCTTTACCCTAAGTTAAAGACTGAGGTTGCATCTGCAGAAGGGCCGAAGCCGCAAGCAGGCGGTGGAGGCAAGAATAACTCTCAGAGTAAGAGGAAGCAGAGCCAATCTAAGGACGACCAGAAAAAGAGCAAGAAAGAAGTTGAGTGCTTCAGCTGTGGTAAGAAGGGCCATTATGCTAAAGAATGTCGGGCCAAGCCAGCGGAAAGGAAGTGCTACAACTGTGGCCAAGTGGGACATCATAAGGATAAGTGTCTGCAACCTCTTAAGGAGAAGCAGATTGTGAAAGCATATGTTATTGATGTTGTTCCTTCTTCGTCAAATGCCCCAACTGCGGCGGAGAAAGGAAAGAATGTTGTTATTCAAGGTATGCTTTCTATTTATGATGTACCAGTTCGAGTTTTGTTTGATACTGGGGCTTCCCGTTCCTTCATATCTAGTGACCTGGTAGCTAGGTTGGGACTGGAACCCGAGATAGTCGATAGACCATTGGTTGTGACGAACCCGATTGGTGGTTCAACTAACCTTAGTATGATTTGCCGAAATTTGGTCTTATCGAGTAATGGATGTATGTTTGTTTGTGATTGCTTTGTTTTGGGCTTTACTGGGTATGGCATTATATTGGGAGTCGATTGGCTCCAAAGATACAGGGTGGTGGTAGACTGTGAGGGCTTTTTGGTGACAGTTAGGGCGGATGATGGGCGGAGGGTAGTGTTTGGTAGTCTACCTGGTGATGGGGTTATGGATAGTTTTGTAAATTCCCTCGACATCCCACAGGATGAACTGTCAGATGTGCCCGTGGTTGGCCAGTATCCGGACTTCTTCGACGAGGTGACCGGGCTTCCACCACACCAATAGATTGAGTTCCGTATTGATTTAGTGAAAGATGCCAGACCTATAGTGATGCCACTTCGTCGTATGGCACCAAGGGAGCAGCGAGAGCTCGGGGTGTAAGTCAGCAATCTTTTGAAGAAGGAATTTATTAGAAGAAGTGTCTTCGAGTGGGGAGCACCAGTTGTGTTTGCCACTAAGGCAGATGGTTCCCTTCGTTTGTGTGTGGACTATCGCGAGTTGAATAAGGTAACGAGGAAGAATAAGTATCCTCTACCACGGATAGATGATTTTTTTGATCAACTGGAAGGAGCAAGAGTGTTCTCCCAGTTGGACCTCGCGACAGGATTTCATCAGCTCCGAGTAGCATATGAGAGTGTTCCGAAAACGGCATTTAGGACGCCGTCTGGATTCTATGAGTGGTTGGTTATGCCATTTGGGTTGACCAATGCACCAGCCTATTTTGTGGATCTTATGATTCGAGTATTCAGAGATCAGTTGAATAAGTTTGTTCTTGTGTTCGTGGATGATATCCTTGTTTACTCAAGGACAGAGGAGGAACACAAGGGACACTTGAGGATAGTGATGGAGGTGTTGAGGAAACACCAATTGAAAGCGAAATTCTCTAAGTGTCACTTTTGGAGAAGGGAAGTGAGATTCTTGGGCCATGTTGTTTCAGAGAGTGGTATTGCCGTGGACCCTGCGAAGGTGGCTACGGTACAGGATTGGCCTATGCCCAAGAATGCAACAGATGTAAGAAGTTTCTTGGGATTAGCTAGATATTATCGTAAGTTTATCCAGGACTTCTCCAAGATAGCAGCACCGTTGACTCGGTTGACTAAGAAGAATCAGTCCTTCGTCTGGGACGGAGTGTGTGAGAATGCATTCAAGAGTCTAAAGAAAAAGTTGACGCGTGCGCCAGTATTAGTCATTCCTAAAGGGAATGAAGAGATGACGGTATACACGGATGCTTGTGGTACCGGACTAGGTGCTTCATTGATGCAAGGTGGTAAGGTCGTAGCTTATGCTAGTCGGCAGCTAAAGCCGCATGAGAAGAAGTATCCTACCCATGATTTGGAATTAGCAGCGATCGTGTTTGTGCTGAAGATGTGGAGACATTATCTCTTGGGAGAAAGATTTGAGTTGTTCACCGATCATAAATCTTTAAAGTATCTCTTCTCTCAGAAAGATCTTAATCTCCGTCAGCAGAGATGGTTAGAGTTCTTGGCTTCGTATGATTTTGATATCGCATACACACCTGGGAAAGGTAATGCGGTAGTCGATGCTTTGAGTAAGAGACATGCCAGTCTAGGGGCTATGTTTCTTGAATGGAAGCAACTGGAGTATATCGCAGGGTTCGATTTCAGACCAAAGTGCGAACTGGATCCAGAAATGCTAGCTAGTTTGGAGATCAGACCCACTTTGATAGAGCGGATTGGTTCCAGCCAGAGGAACGATCCTAATCTATTGGAAATCATCTCCAAGTTAGAGATGGACATCGACGATGAGGAGATGAATTTGTATGGGCTTGATCGAGATGGATGGCTTAGAAAGAATGGAAGACTAGTTGTACCCAACATGAATGGTTTGAGAGATGAAGTGCTTAGAGAATGTCATCACTCAAAACTGACTATACATCCCGGTGGTAATAAGATGTATCGAGACATGAAGCAGACTTACTACTGGGAAAGGATGAAAAGAGACGTTGGGAAGTTTATATCCAAATGCATGAATTGCCAGCTAGTTAAAGTCGAGCAAAAGAAACCTAGTGGGTTGTTGCAACCATTAGAAATTCCCGAATGGAAATGGGAGCAAGTCTCGATGGATTTCATCGATGGTTTACCAAGGACTAGATCGGGACACGATAGCATTTGGGTAATTGTGGATCGATTGACTAAGAGTGCAAGGTTTATACCAGTCAAATCGACCAGAATGGCAGCCAAGTTGGCAGAATTGTATATGAAGTGGGTTGTGAGATTTCATGGAGTACCTAAAAGCATTGTGAGTGACCGAGACCCGTTGTTCACTAGTGGGTTTTGGAAGAGCTTACAATAGGCTCTAGGGTCAGAATTACATCTCAGTACCGCATATCATCATCAGACCGACGGTCAGACAGAGAGGGTGAATCGTATATTGGAAGATCTCTTGTGAGCTTGTATATTGGATTTTGGTGGATCATGGGATGACCATTTGCATCAAGTAGAGTTTGCATATAATAATAGCTACCAATCCAGTATCGGTATGGCTCCATATGAAGCTTTGTACGGAAGACCGTGCAACTCACCATCATGTTGGATAGAGACTGGCGAAAAGTTTATGCTTGGACCAGATGTGGTAAGGGAAACTTCAGATAAGATTAAGACCATTCAACAACGAATGAAGGCTGCCCAAGATAGGCAGAAGAACTATGCTGATAAGAGGAGAAGAGACTTAAAATTCTCCGTTGGTGACTTGGTGTTCGTCAAGATTTCTCTGTTGAAAAGTGTGATACGATTTGGCAGGAGAGGCAAGTTGACACCAAGATTTGTTGGCCCATTCCCTGTTCTTGAAATAGTCGGGAATTTGGCGTATAGAGTTGGCTTACCAGAGAAGATGGCGGGAGTTCACAACGTAATTCATGTTTCCCAACTAAGGAAGTTCGTTCACGACTCAGATATGACTATTTCACCTGATCAGTTAGAGGACTTCGAAGTGGAACCCGAGGCGGTTGGGAACCGCAAGCCGATTCGTATTGTCGAGCACGATACAAAGCAACTTCGAAGGAAGGCGGTAAAGCTAGTCAAGGTTCAGTGGGACGAGAACGAGGATGACTGTACTTGGGAGACAGAGGAGAGCATTAGGAAGACGTATCCAAAACTCTTTGCCTGGTAAGATTTACTTCGCAATTTAGTTATTCCGCATGCTAGGATAGATTTGTTTTGCTTGTTTTGCATGTTTGATTGTTGTTTTATGGTTGATAGGCATGCGGGACCCTTTTGTGTGATTTGGTTAGGAAATTTCTGGGGCGAAATTTCTTAAGGGGGGGAGAATGTAACAACCCGCATTCTACGCATCGGAGGATCGTAGAATATTTATTTCTTTCCCATATGAAGTAGTATGTTCATGTAACTTTGGGAAACAACCATTTGACTCATTTCCCATATTCGTGATTTTTGTCGATTTTTAAATGACCGTTTTGCCCCTAGCTGGTCTTGTTTCGGTCATAACTTTTGATTGGAAAGGAATTTTGACCTGAAACCACTTCCATTAGATTTGTTTGATGGTTTACCTTTCCGTAGAGTGGTCATAATAGCCAAACGGACTTACCGTTTGGGAGATATGGCTGAATTAAGGTTTGGAAGGTGAAAAACTGCTTAACCGGGCCAAATAGGGTGATTAGTGGATAGGCCCATAACCCATTTCGGGATTAGGGTTATGGGGAGGCTGAAAGGAGTTAGAGAATCATTCCATTTCAGTTTTCTAGCCTCCATTTACCTCCAAGAAACCCTAAAAATGGCCTCCAACCTCTAAATCACCTCCAAATCATCTTTTAATCAAGGATTAAGCTTAGCAACATCAAATCAATAGAGATCTACACCAAATCAACATTGGAGCTGCCGTTTAGCATTGGGTTTCGCATCAAATCAGAGATTTATTTCAGATCTTAGTTTATTTGTGGCTAAGGTGAGTGATTTGCATAGTTCCTCACTAATTATGGCTAATTAAGGGTAATTAGTGTTAATTAACGAATTTAAACATGATAAAATTCTGGAAAAATATTTATAAAATTCGGAATGATCTTATAGACCTCTGATATGAATTTGGGTTAATTTGGTTATGTTTTGCTAATCACATCATTAGTTTCGCCTAAACATGCTTAAGGGGAAATATGGGGTTTTGGCTAGGTTTGATCCATTTTAACCTATCATTTTGTTGTTTTGATGTTTGTGGTTGATTATATATGTTGCTATGACTGTATGGTATGCTTTGTGATTGATTAGAATAGTTGGAATGGTTCGAAAACGTCGTCGAATGGCGTAAACACCCGCTGGAAAAGTTTCAGGAAAAGTGCAGGTTTTGGAACGGATCAGATCGGATATGGGGGCTCGGATCGGATAAGTGAACTGGGCAAGGGATTCGATCGGATCGGAACTTCGCACTTCAGAAACCTGGCAAAAAGGAAGGCCTTGCTAATTGAACTGGGATCGGATCGGCTAAAGGAGGGGAATCGGATCGGAGTAAATGAAGAACGAGGGAGCTGATTGGAGCGGGAGCACGAACTGGATGGGAGATGGCAACCCAACCCAACCCGAAGTGGGACACCCGACCCGAACCGATGCAACGCTGTGAACCCGAACCGAACCGCTATAGGGGAAGACCACAAACCGAACCGATTCAAAGTATAGGACCCGACCCGAACCGATGGCTAGTAGGGAAACCCGACCCGACCCAGTATTGACCAATAACCCAAGATGCAAAGGTAGTTCAATATGGGAAGTTAGAGCTCAGGATCCAGTTGGGAACCAATGAGTTCACTTCATGGTTGGGCTTTGCTGCGAGACGTGTGCTAAGGAGTTGTCGACGTTCATAACTTCGATTCACCATTGAAAATGAATGATGGGCTACTTATCAGTGCAGTAGAGTCAATACGACTCGAGGGGCAAAGTGATGCGTAGTAAGACTATGAGCCAGCGCAGATGGGGTGAATAACTCCATGGGGCTAGTGGACATAGTAAAGGATTGGTAAGGCTATGAGCCAGCGCATATGGGGTGAATAACTCCATGGGGCAAGTGGACATAGCGAAGGATTGGTGGCTACGTTATCAGTGCAGTGAAGCCATTTATGACTTCATGGGGGCAAAGTGATCGTAGCAAGGTATGTTGGGTGATCGAAGTGGTGAATATCGTATGCTTTACGCACTGAGTGAGAGATGTGAGGATGGTTGCTATGCTTGATTGTTTGTCATCACTATGACATGCACACCCCCACCTCTGTATCTTTACACCGTTTGATATGGCACCTTAGAGTGTTGTACAGTATGTAGTGCTAACTCTTTGGTTGCAGGTCCAGGTTCAAGTATGTTTTAGACTACCTGTTATTGTTCTGTTTAGATGCTTATCGCTCATACCAGGCTTTATGTCTGACCCAGAGTTTTATGTCTCCTCTTATTACTCTGGGTGCTCACACGAGCAGACTAGAGACAGGTTAGCTGGTGATGCGCGAGTAGCTGATTCGGAGGCGGGCAGGAGGCTTCCACATATGATATATAGATATTCTCCCTGTGTCGTTGGTGGTAGCTACTTGGGCATTAGTAGTGTACCTCCTTTATCTTGCTTTTGCTTTTGAGACAGTTTGAAAAGTTGTAATAATGTTTAACTTTGGATCATAAGCTGTTCTTGGATTTTCCGCTGCTATGTTAGTTGTTTCAGCTTATGCACTATCTCACCTGTTTTATGTCAAATATGTTATTATTATATTTTATCCTATGCGCTGTGAGACATTCTACAGGTTCCTTGTTACTTCATTTCTTTCTTCCCTTTCATTATGACGATCCGTTCCGTGCTAACTGGACATGTGTACAGCGCACCTTTGGAGTAAATGTCGGTTGGTGCGGGGCGGGCCGTCACAATACTCTATATATTTTTTTATTCTGATGAAATTGTCGTAATAAGAAATGTAATGTTCTTCTGTTTGTATTACGATGTGTATTGTCCTCAAACTCAATCCGTGCTTTCCCTCACGAGGAAGTTCGGGTCGTCTCAGAATAATTCCTAGTTCGATAAAAATATGATTTTTAGCATATTCATGCTATGTAGAAAATTGTTGTGAGAATCTTAAACTCACATGAAAATAGAAAACAAAATTAGTCATGCTACGTAGAAAATCATGTGTATGATAAAAATTGTTTGTGAGAATTCTAACTAACATAAAAAGCGTTTATAAAATTATATTTATTCGATGTAGAGAAATTGTTTATGCGATAAAATTGTTCATGTGATAAAATTGTGTGTGCGATAAAAGTTGTTATGTGATGTGAGATTTCTCAATCTAAAATTAAAATAATATATATATAGAAATATATATATATATATTTATTTATTTAAATTGATTGTGATTGTGTTATTAATTACGCTATATAAAAGACATATTTATGTCATATAAAATTGAGGTTGATTGATTTATTGTGGTTGTTATGATTTATTGAATTATATTTTTGTAAGATAAAAATATAATCTTTAACATGTGAAATAAAAGTGTCATTTTGTTACATAATGTCATGTGAAATAAAAGTGTCATCTTGTTACATAATGTCATTTAGTTAGAATAATGTTTGTTAAATAAAAATGTCATTTAGTTAGAAAAATGTTATGTTAAAATAGAAATGTCATTCAGTTCGAATAATGTTTGTTAAATAAAAATGTCATTCAGTTAGAATAATGGTTGTTAAATAAAAATGTTATTTTAGTTAGATAATGTTATGTTAAAATAAAAATGTCATTTTGTTAGAAAATGATCTGTTTGAATAAAAACGTCATTTTAATTAGAAAGTGTTATGTTGAAACAAATATGTCATTTATGTAGAAAGCATATTTTGTAAATAAATATGTCATTTATGTTGTAAACATATTTTGTAAATAAATATGTCATTTAGTTAGAAAAAATATTTTGTAAATAAGTATGTCATTTAGTTAGAAAACATATTTTATAAATATCGTTTAGTTGGAATACGTTTTGTCAAATAGAAATGTCATCTTGTTAGAATACATTTTGTTAAATAGATTTGTGTTAAAACAAAAATAACATATTTGTTAAATAGATTTGTGTTAAAACAAAAATGTCAATTTTGTTGAATTAGATTATTTTACATAAAATGAAGTTATCACTTTTATTCATTTTGTTGAAATGGATTTGTAAATAAAATGAAGTATCATTTTTATTCATTTTGTTAAAATAAAATTGTTAACAACATGAAGTTATCATTTTTATTCATTTTGTTAAAATGGAATTGTAGATAAAATTAAGTTATCAT
Organism: Allium sativum; assembly: GCA_030737875.1. Classification (NCBI taxonomy): domain Eukaryota; kingdom Viridiplantae; phylum Streptophyta; class Magnoliopsida; order Asparagales; family Amaryllidaceae; genus Allium; species Allium sativum. Next base: position 63,443,840 of record CM060921.1, on the reverse strand, counting down.
TTTTCTTTATTATGTTGAAATATAATTGCTAACAAAAATGAAAGAATCATTTTTTTGTTCATTTTGTTGAAATAGAATTGTCAACAAAAATGAAAAAATCATTTTTATTCATTTTGTTGAAATAGAATTATCAACAAAAATCAAAGAATCATTATTGTAACAACCCGTAAATTCTGGGCCAGTTTAAAAATTTTATTTTGGCAATTTTAACGAATTTTGAACATTTAAAATGAATTATTTTAAATAAAATCGACGAAAATTTATTTTGAATAGAATTCGAACGTAAATATTATATACGTCGTCGTTAGAATATAATATTTATTTTAAATTATAAATAGAATTGAAAATGGCGCGGTAGTTCGATAATTCGATTTTAAACATCAATTGAATGTACCGGGTGCAAAACAATTCGGATTTTAGTGAAACCAAAAATAATGGGATCTAATTGAGAATATCTTTCCAACGAATCCGAAAAATCGAAATTTCATAGCGGGAATCAAAAGATATGTCCAGTTGAAAATTCTGAATAGTCGTTATGGAATTCAGGCCCTTAAAAATGGGAATTTTGCAAACGACCTCGGATTTTGACGAAACCACTTTTGTTGGATCCGCAGTGTCAGGTTATTGCTAGGTTCCAATTTTCATAATTTTTCGAATCAGTGTGTGAGCGTGGCAAAGGAAAACGCGTTTGACTAGTTTCAGTTGATTTTAATCGACTGGAAAATGGCCATTTTTCCAACGGTCTCAGAATTCGACGAAACTAGTTTTGTTAGGACCGTATCGTCAATACGAAGCTAGAAAATATTTTTCTGGAATTTTTCGAGTTAGTATGTGACCCCGGTAGTTTGAAATGTGCGTTTAAATTGAATATATATAGATTTATATTTTAAATTCAACGAAAACTGATCATAACAAGCGAATTAGGTTTCGAAACATATCCCATTGTGTTCAGAATGGGGGTATTTAGCTAGGGGCGACAGTCGTTGGGCCTCGATTGGTGTTCGAATGTAAAATCAACTTTTAAGTAAATTAAATAATATTAAATAATATATATATATATTTTAATTCCTTCCTCTTTCCCTCTTATCTCTCCTCCTCCCCCGTTTATTCTTCAAACCCGATCTGAAAAAAAAAAGAGAAAGAGGGCGACAGAGGACTGTCGAAGACGCCACCGGAGGCGCTCTACCTCCGTTCATCCCACCGTCGCCCCTCCCTGTCCTCTCGCGCTCTCCTCCTCCGCTGTAAACCGCATTCCCCCAAAGCCCTTCACCCACAACCCGCCGCCCCCTGGCACAGACCACCCACCGCCACGGTAGACCCTACCCTAATCGATTTACCCCCCTCCAATGCAGATCAGCGCCCCTCCCCTGGCCTGAGCAGCCCCGCCACCCATCTGAACGACTCCGGCAACTTCACCTCCGCCCCGAGAATGCCGGCGAACCAGCCATGCCACCCTCTCGCTGAAAACACAGTAAGTTCTTTAATTTAATTTGTTTATTTATTTTCTATGAACGAAGTATGGTATTCATAAAGGAAATATACGATTTTTAATATAGTAAATATACGATTTTTAATGTGGAAAATATTTGATTTTTCTATAGGAAAGGTTTGATTTTTAATTAGCTAAGGCTATGAATTTTCTATAGAAAAGATATGATTTTCAAAGGTGAAAAGATACGATTTTTTTATATATTTACAGAAAAGTTAGATTTTTAAAAAAGGAATAAAAATATGATTTTTAGCCTATAGGAAGTATAAAAGATATAATCTTTATTATATGAATATCGATGTAAAAATAGAATTTTTATCTACAGAACATCGATGTAAAAATAGAATTTTTATCTATGGAACATCGATGTAAAAATAGAATTTTTATCTATGGAATATCGATGTAAAAATAGAATTTTTATCCATATGGAGTGATAATAAAAATATGATTTTTATATATTGAATAGCAAAGTAAAAATTCGATTTTTATATATTGAATAGCGAAGTAAAAATGTGATTTTTATATATGTAGAGAATACGGGTAGAGAAAGTGACAAGAGGCAAGAATGGCGAAGATTTCTACATAAGAAGAGTCGCAGCGTTGGATTTAGCTTTCTGTGAGAATTTCTCACTCTTTAATTTAATTTTCTAGTTATATATATATATATATATATATACTAGGATGCAGACGGTGTTTAGTAGCACCCGACACCGTCATCCACAGACCATGGATGGCTTGTTTGTTTAATTGATGTGTTGAGAAATTTATTTGTGTTGTTGATGTGAAATCGATAATATAAATTAATGTGGTGAAAGGAAATAAAATATTTATATAGTTAAAAATATTTTATCGTTAAAAATATAATTTTTAACGTAAATGTGAATAAATAAATATTTATAAACAAATCGGCCGATTTGTTTATATACACTGATTTGACTGATATTGGTTGGGATGATAAATTTTACACATCACCCAACTGCACAAATAAAAATCTGTGTTTGTTGATTTGAAGCCCCACACGGGTGTTGGGATGATATTTGGGTACACTAATCCCAATTATTTAATTGTATGTCGATCGATTGGTCGACAGACTGTGTAAGCATTGATTATTTATATTTGATGCTTATGCAGTTGTGTGGTGCACTTTGGATGATGGTTGATTGTTTATCGTTACTATTATATACATGTGTTGTATGGAATCCATATAATTAACATTATATGGTGATTGATTGAGCCTCATTCCAATCAGGAAAATAATGAATATTATAAAAGAAAATTCATGTGTTGAATATAAAAATAGTCATGTGTTGACGATGTTCCTGAGTTGAAACTATTGATGTGTTGAGTGAAATATTTTAATAATAAAATTTACATCTTCATCATATTTAGATTAGACACTACTTCACGGTGGAGTCTAATTAAAAATCAAATGATAGATACCATAATGTTATAAAATATTTTACATAACAAAATTAGTGATGTGTTGACAGTACTCATTTGTTGAGATTAGTCAAGTGTTGAAAGAAATATAGATTCATGTGTTGAATAGAATAAATATTCATTTGTTGAATAGAATAAAGAAGTTTTTGAAAAATATAAAGTCGTGTTGATTAGAGATGCGTTATTTTGACGCGAACTATATTTATATCGATTTTATTCGTTTTATAATGAATATTGAAAAGTGATTTCAAAATTTAATATTTTGAAATGAAATTCAAATTAAATTAGATTAAAATTCAAACGGAAATTGAATTGAATCAATTTGAAATGAATTTGAATCGAATAGAAAATGAATTCGATTCGAATTGAATAGAAAGTGAATTTGAATTCAATTTTAATAGAAATGAATTCAAATTGAATTAAATTGAAATTGAACTAAAAACGAATTGAAATCGTTTTGAATGAAATTTAAAACGAACCAAAATTGAAATTTTATTGAATCAATTTGAAATGAATTCGAATCGAATAGAAAATGAATTCGATTCGGATTGAATAGAATTCGAATTGAATTAAATAGAAGGTAAATTCAAATAAAATTGAATTGAAACGAATTAGAATTTGAATTGAAACGAATTAGAATTTGAATTGAATTGAAACGAATTAGAATTTGAAGTGAACTGAAATGAATTAGAATTTGAATTGAATTGAAACGAATTAAAATTTGAATTAAATTGAAACGAATTTGAATTCGAATTAGATAAAAATTGAAATGAATTCGAATTGAATTGAAATCAAATCGATTTGAGATTGAAGATGAAGTTGAAATTGTTTTTGAAACGAATTTAGAAATATTTATAAAATTCGTTTTAAAAGGAAATCGACGAAATGTATATAATATATATATATTATATATAATGGCCTGAATAGAACGCGCCGTGGCAGTTCGTGAATTTCGACCACTGACTTCGAATTGACGTTGCGGGAGATCCGACCGTCGGATTCTCCTAAAACCGGAACCATTGGGTTCGTATCGAAAAGAGTTTTCCAATGAATATTAGAAATTTGAAATCTAACAGTTGGATTTGGAGTTATGTCCAAATCAAATTCGAAAAAGGTCGCTGTAAGTGCAGTTCGATGGCCGTTGTTGGAAATCGACTGTACGGGCCTTGATAAAATTATTAAAAATATTAATAATTTGTGTAAAATCATAATATGTGAATTGGAAAGAACTGGGATGAAAAACTCCATATTTGAAAGGATAAAAATAGATTTTTATCAAAATGAACTGGTTTTGAACTAGAACTAAAACCAATTTATTTTTGAAATGAATAAATTGAATTTGAATTGGTTTTGAAAATAACCAGAATTTCCAATATATATAAAGTGGAAGTGGATCTGAATCGAAATTGTCTTTGGAATATTTCGATATTGGATTTCGTGACTATACAGATATTGTTATGGGAATTTGAAAGATATATTTTATATCGTTATTTCAAATACAATATTTGTTGGTTTCAGAATTTGATATTGAATATAAGCCGGTATATTTTCTATTCAGAGCCTTGTAATTAATATCAAATGTGATGTGGGTTTATCGTGAATCGTGTTTTATATGACATTGGTTCTTTAACCCTGTTAAAGGCATGATATTGATTTTTGAAAAGATTGAAATTAAGTGGAGTTTTAATGAATCTTTAATTATATTAAAAAGTGAATTGATAATTTAAATTATCAAATCTGAAAGGTGATCGAGAATGGAGTACCACCAGTTTTGCTCCAATGCGATAGTTAAATCTTTAATTAGATTTGAACATGAAATGGTAATTAATTTTACCATTAGCACCGTGGTGTTAGATAGGGAGTATTACCAGTTTTCTCCATGGGATATATAGGTTGGGATTGGGAAATAAAATAAATAATTACTTCGGTGTGGTTCGCTAATCCCGACTAGCTTGGAGATCCATAATATGGTTTGAAATGATATCCAAAGGAAGATTAAAGAATAAATTTAGAAGAATTTATCTTGGATAAAATTAATGGGAACCTTTCCCTAAGAATGTGATTTCGTGAATAAAAGAATATTCTGAATTGGAATGAGGCGTTTGTTGTGTTTGTGTAACATCTGTTTATCATATACGTGGGTTTTTCGGAAAGGCCGGGTTTATACCTATTCTGAATAACCGATTCGACGAGATGTCGAAGATGAAGACGGTGGTTGAAGACCGGAAGTCTTCACATCGTTTGGGTGACTACTGATGATCTCGATTAGGCAGTACACCCAAGATGAGGGAAACAGTACGTGATCGTCCAGACGTACTTGGAGATGGATGGATATGCGAGGAAAGTGCCTCCGGTTTCGTTCAGGCCCAGAACGAACTTGTAAATGGATTGTGTGTCTGACATTGGATTTTATTCTGTGTTGATTGATCTCTATTAATTATACATCTGTTTGGCGGGGGAGAATTTATTCTTTCGCTTAACGCCCTTCTCTGAGACGTACGAGCTCAGAGGTTGTACATCGATGGACATCAGTCGCATGGAGTGAATTGTCAGTGTGGCATGCGTAAGTGGCAATTGATCAAGGCTTCTGTTGAAAAGCAATGTATTGTGGTTGATGATCAAAGCACGGCATGTGTGGCGTAGCTTTCTGTATAACGTGAATTCGCGAGCCTCACACCTCGGTATGAGTTAAAAACGGGATACGGATCCAAGGAGTGCACGACGTTTCTTTCTAGCTAGGGTGGTGTCAGTGACCTACCAGCCCTGACATTTATATACTTTTCACCTGTGTGGTTGTTGGATACGAGGCGCCTCGGATATAGGTCTGTAAGGACCGGGAAACGTGTGTTCAGGAATAATTAATCCTCAAAAGTAAGAGAGGACCGGCCTTGGAGGTTCCAAAGGATCAGAGTGGGGTCCTGAGGCATTGCTAGACTGTCTCGAACGTGGAGAGGAGCTTGCCCCTTGCCTCGACTCATGACGGAAATCCAATTTCCAATACGTGATATTGCGGTTTTAATTGTAGAACTAGTATGGCGACATGATATATGGTACCCATGCCGTCTATGATTGATATTTATGATTGAAATTGTTTTGACACTATACACCTATAATAGTATCAAATGATTTGTTTCAAACGTATCAAGCATTATTTGGCTATTATAAGGGAAAACCCTATCCTCCGGCTTGCGTTGCATTATGTGATGGGACCTGGGTCTTATAATAGCTTCATTTTTCCAAAAAGCATTGCGCTGTTTTGTTATATGCACTAGTATTCTTGGGAGGAAACCCGTTCCGGGTTATACGGCGTGGACCCTTGAACTACTCTCTTTTAAAGTAAAGTTTTGAATAACTGTTTTAGTTCTCACACCAGTCACGTGACTGACCTGGAGTTTATTATTTTAACCTAAACTCTGGGTGCCCCTATTTTCGACACGGGCAGCTAGTAGTTTTGGTTTTGCAGATTCACATTCACAGGGTCCTGATTTACAGTTGGAACGATATCCGAAAAGCTCTGTATCCATGTATCTCTTCTAGTTGTGTTTTGTATATTTTCCGCTGCTATTTAATTTATTGTAATCTCTGATATTTATTGAATGTAATTTATTCATTTATACTCTGTATATTCTTGTATCTGATGGAATTGATGTAATAACAATGAAATGTTCTTCCGTCTGCGTTCTATTTTGTCCTGTTCTCAAAACGATCAAGGGTTTCGAACGGTCTTAGTCGGTTTAACGATCGATTCGGATCGAGCGAAATTCCTTGTCGTTACAATTTTTATTCATTTTGTTGAAATAGAATTGTCAACAAAAATGAAAGAATCATTTTTATTCATTTTGTTGAAACAGAATTGTCAACAGAAATGAAAGAATCATTTTTATTCATTTTGTTAAAATAGAATTGTCGACAAAAATGAAAGAATCATTTTTATTCATTTTGTTGAATAGAATTATCAACAAAAAAGTAAGAATCATTTTTAATTATTTTGTTGAAATAGAATTATCAACAAAAATGAGAGAATCATTTTTAATCATTTTGTTAAAATGAAATTGACAACAAAATAGAAATATCATTTTTATATGTTTTGTTGAAATAGAATTGTCAACAAAAATAGAAATATCATTTGTTTATGTTTTGTTGAAATAGAATAGTCAACAAAATAAAAGAATCATTTTTATTTGTTATGTTAAAATAGATTGGTTATATTAAAAATATCATTTTTTTATTTGTTATATTAAAAATATCATGTTTATTTGACATGTTAGGAGTAGGAATTGCATACATGAATAAAAATATCACTTTTATTTCTTATGTTAAAATAGATTTGTAAACAAATAAAAGTAGCCATTTTATTTGTCATATTAATGTAAGAATTTTTATACACACAAAAATATCATTTTATGTTGCATGTTAATGTTGGGATTTGTATATAACTTTAAAATATCACTTTTATTGTTATATTAAAAATAGAATTGTATACAATATAAAAGAGACATTTTTATTGTTATATTAAAAATAGAATTGTATACAATATAAAAGAGACATTTTTATCGTCGTATTAAAATTAGAATTGTACATAATATAAAAGAGACATTTTTATCAACATAATAGAATTGTATACAATACGAAAGAGACATTTTTATCGTCATAATAGAATTGTATACAATATAAAAGAGACATTTTTATCGTCATGTTGTACATTTGAATTGTATACAATAAAAATGGACATTTTTATGTGTCATGTTATACATTGAAATTTCATACATACAAAAAATATTTCTTTTTATTTGTTAGGTTAAAAATAGAAATTGCATACAAATAATGAAAATAAAAATTATCTTTTATTTGTCATTAGCGACATTTTATGTGAATAAAATACATATTTGTCTGCCATTAGAAACATGTAGAAATGTATGCAAATAAAATACATTTTTATTTGACATTATAAACATGTAGAGATGTTATGCAAATAAAACATTCTTTTAGTTGGCATGTTAAACACGTTAGTGGAATCATCAAATGATTTATATATAATATTTTAATACAAATATAAATTAAAATTAAACAAATAGCACGCGGTAGTTTGCGTTTCAGAATCATAAATTTAAACGATTATACTGAAAGATCTGACCGTCGGATTTTCACAAAACTGGAACTGTTAGGTCCGCTTTGGGAAGATCTTTCCAACGATATAAACTTTGTTAAAATCCAACGGTTAGATTTCGAGAAATGTATAAATTAAATTTGGGTAAAAACAGTGCTAGGGCCGCCTGTTGACCCGAAGCGTCGTTAAATTAAATTGGGCTATTTTTATATAAATATAAATAGCGATAAATCATTAAAAATAATAATATCAACGATATGAAATTATTTGAATTATATATATTTGAGAATTATTTGAAAAGACCGAATTCAATCTCATTTCAAATAATTATACGACGATTTAAAGTCGAAGACATTGAAGACGGTGATTGAAGACCGGCGATCTTCACATCGAATGAATGACTACTGATGCCCTGGACTGATTGTCCGGATTACAAGGCACTTGTTGATTGTCCGGACGTACTTGTTGATTGCCCTGGACTATTGAAGACGGTGGTAGTTGTCCGGACGTACTTGTTGATTGTCCGGATTTAGCTAGCATCTCTCTTCCGTATTGGACATACGGGACGAGGAATAAGGTGTCTCCGGATTCGTTCAAACCTAGAACAGACTTGTAAACGATTGTGTGTCTGACATTGGATTTCATTCTATATGAAGTGATTTCTATTTTTTATATATTTTTGTTTGGTGGCGGAGAATTTATTCTCTTGCTTAACACCCTTTTCTGAGATGCACGAGCTCAGAGGTTATATATTGATAATTGTAGGTCGCATGGCGTGGATTGTCAATGTGGCATGCCAAGATGCAAATGATCAAGGCTTTTGATGAGCAGCAGAGCCTTGTGGTTGATGATCAAAGAACAATTTGTTTAGGCATAGCTTTGTGTATAGCGTAACTTCGCGAGCCTCACACCCCGGTAGGAGTGAAAAAACGGGATAAGGGATCCAAGGAGTGCATGCGTTTCTTTCTAGCTAGAAGTGGTGTCATGGTATAGAGCCCAAACATTTTTACTTATGTGTATAATGGATTACAAGGCCACGGATATATTGGTCGATAGTGGCCACTTGATAGGTCCAATACGACCGGGAAACATGTGTTCCGGCATAACTAATCCACTAAAGTATTCGTGGACCGGCCTTGGAGGATCCAAGGGCTCTCTGGCGTCCGAATCCTGAGACATTTGCTAGAGTGTCTCGAATCGGTAAGGAGATCGTCCCTAGCCTTGACTCATGATGCAAACCTAATTTCCAATATGACATTACGGATTTGATTGTAAACCTATATATGCCGACAAGTAGGATGGGGCATTATGCTGTCTAGGATTGATACATTTACTTTGAAAACATTTTAAAACTGATTAGACACTAATAATAATATTAAATACAATTTTGTGCGTATCAAGCATGTTTGATCATTATAAGGTAAACTCTATCCTCCGGTTTGCGTTGCATTGTGTGATGGGACTAGAATCTTATAATAATTTCATTTTCTACAAAGCATTGCGTTGTTTTGAATAAAAGTTTATTTAAATTATGCACTGGCAATCCAATGAAGTAAACCCGTTCCGCGTTAGCGGCGTGGTCCTTTAATTAGCCTTATTATTAGTTAAGTAAAAAATTCTCATACCAGTCCCATGACTGACTCGTAGTTTGTTTCACTTGCAAACTCGGGTGCCCATATGTTGCACACGGGCAGTCGAGTAGATTATTTTACAAAGATATTTGAGCAGGATTCTAGATCGAAGCTTAGAGCTGTGTCCAGAGCATTGACAGTCTTCCTCTGTGCTAGTTTATTCATTTTCGCTGCGTTGTATTAAATTTGTTGTAAATTATTCTTCCACTCTTGTATTATTATTTATCGATGTACCTTGATATATTTTGTATTCTGATGTAACATTATTATAATGTCTATAAAAGTATTCTAGTATTTGTTCTGATTGTATGCCCAAAGTTAGCGTATGCAGAATTCGAGCGGTCTTGGTCGATTTAGCGATCGATTAGGTTTGGGCGAAATCTGTGTCATTACAGCTGGTATCAGAGCTTTGGTTAACTCAAATCTTCGGGGTACAACTAGTTAGAACTGAACAAAGACTCATCAGAGGTAGGATTAGAAATATCCTATAAAAGAATACTCATTACAGATAGGATTAGTAGTATCCTAGAATGAGAAAACTCGTTAGAGATGGGGTTAGAAATACCCTAGAATAAGTTGAGAGTGACAAGTTCATAATTAACGTATCTGTGATTATATATATAATCTGATCTTAGAAAATATGATTCTTTAATATATAAAAGTTATATATGTTTGAAAAGTTAATCAACTAATAAAGTTATTGAAACCAATAAAAAAATGAAAGCTGAGTTGGTTAATTAAACAACTTTCAGCTCCGTTCCTTTTCGAGGACGAAAAGATTTTAAGTGCGGGAGATTGTAACAAGCCGGAATTTTGGAACCAATTTAAATTTTAATTTAAGCTATTTTGAGGAATATGGAGTATAAACTGGTTATTTTTATGAAATAAAAGTTTGAGAATAACTTTAAAATTAGTTTTTATGTACTTTTTGATTTAAAATAAACTCAGGAAAACATTATTTAAATTAAATTATTGAATATAAATTGGTCCTAAATAAAATTTATGATATTATTAATGGAATTTATTAATTTTTGCTGAAATATTGTTCGGAAATAATGTGTTCGTTATAGATGAAATAATATTCCAATACATACATGTATATATCTTTGTCTATCGTCTTTAATTCTTTCGTCTTTAATTCTTTCCCTATTTGTTCAAAATGTAACATTTAAGAATTTGGAACGGGATTACATGTGAATAACTGCATTTGTTTTTTGTGTCCTCCTCTCTTCGTTGTTTTATTAATACTGCAGTGTTCCTCTCTTTTAAAATTGACATATTCTTTTATTCTTTTATTTATTTATTTATCCTTTCCTAAATATTGCATGATATTTCCTTCTTCTCCTCTTCTTTCCCTTTTCACTTCTATCTCTTGCAACTTCTCAATTAATGTCACGTTTTTCTATTAAATTTTGTTTTAGGAAAAAAAAATAGTGCACAACATTTCTCTATGCACATTTCACGCAAATTAAAATAATATTTTGAGAAATATAAATCATACATGTTCCCTTTTAAAGTCGAGGATAACTTTATAAAGTGAACAAACCTAAATTATGAAAACAATATTTTATAGTCACTGAATAATTGTTGTGAAAGATATAGAAACGGTCTTGACGTTACACTTAAAAACTTTAATTTTGAATTTGAATTTGGATTGCGTGTGTTTAGTCTAATTTAAATAAATTGGATCGATTGCTAAATTACATATTCCATAATAAAATTTCCATAATGCCACCATTGAATAAAATACTAAGCAGATATGGTATTTAGCAATGTTCAAATAAGTAACCATAAAATACTAATGTTCAGCTAAGTATTACAAAAGAATTTTTTTAAAGGAATTAATTATCCTATTTTAATTTTTGAATTAGAAATAAATACTAAATTACCTTTTTAATTAATCAGTGGACTCTTAATTTATTTGCATGTGTTCTTCCTTATCTCTTTCCAACTTTAACAATGAATCGTTTCCTTCAATTTTGAAAAGAAATAAGTGTTTATTTAATCAACACACAAATTTCCTAATTATTACCTTATTTTTTAGTAATCAACTAACGAAAAATTTTTCCAAAATAAATAAATACCTGGAATCCTATTAATGACGTAGGTTGAAATAAGATAATAAGTGTAACATTTATAATAGTAAATTTTAACAATATAGATATGTATTTTAGATATGTTGGTTGCAATAATGATGAAACATTTATTAAATTAGAAATTTGTACCTATTGTTTGTATATCGTAATTTTAAAATAATTTTGAATTAGTGTAAGTAGAATACAGCCTTTGATTATCTTCCTAGTAACTGTAATCTATTTTTGAATTTAATGTTGGAACCTCAATTGGAATTCTTTAGAAAAAAATTGAAAATAAGCGTGATTGATTGTTTTAAAAAGAGAAACACATGTTTATGTTTGTTTGAAAAGAAAACAAATGAGTATAAATTTATATGTAGTAGTCAAGGATATTAATTAAGGGTTCCTCATTTGATTTATAATCATGCATTGAATACTTTACCATTTTTCTCTTTCTTGTTTTATTTTTAATTTTGAATAAGAAATAAATACACTACCTCATGCTTAGTCAGATAAATTAATTTCTTTCGTAACCTACAATATACGAAAGGACACAATAGAGAAATAAATATAATACCTTTCTCAAGTTCCTTCAACATTTTTTTTTCTTCTCTGCAATTGTCTTCTACAAATGTTAGAACTTCTTCCTCTTCCCCCATAAAAAAGAAAAGTAAATCGAAATTCCTTTCTACCTTCATCAACCTCATCTTCCCTTAAAAAAATCATGGTGCCCTCTTCTTAAAATTTTGTCCATCCTCCTTCTCAAAAGAAACAAAGGATCTTCAATTTGCAAATTTGCTGCTCAGGATTGGTTGTTGTCCATCCTTCATCATATCCACGCAAGGTGAGAATTCTAAACTCACTTCAAAAATATGAGTTTTAACTTATACATTCGATGTGTAAAGTTATGTATGTTATGAATTAAATTATCATGTGATGAAATAATTATTGGTTAGTTAAAAATATGATTTTTAACTTATGTATGCTATGAATAAAATTATACTCATGCGATGTTGAAAATTGTCATGTTATGGAATAATTCTTAGTTCGATAAAAATATGATTTTTAGCATATTCATGCGATGTAAAAAATTATTGTGAGAATCCTAAATGAAACGACCCGAAGTTCCCTGTGAAGGAAAGAACGGATTGCTTTGAAGACAAGTCGAATCAGAACACATACAGAAGAACATTTCATTGCTTATTACAACAATTTCATCAGAATACAAGAATATACAGAGTATGAATAAATATTATACATCAGAAAAATATCAGAGATTTACAAATTACAATGCAGCGGAAAATAATACAAAACACAACTGAAACAGATACACGGATATAGAGCTTTCCGAATATCGTTCCAGCTGTAAACCAAGATCCTGTGGATATAAATCTGCAAAACCAAAACTACAAGCTGTCCCTGTGGAAAATAGGGGCACCCAGAGTTTAGGTTAAAACAATAAACTCCAGGTAAGTCATGTGACTGGTGTGAGAACTAAAACAATTATTTAAAACTTTACTTTAAATCAGATATATCAAGGGACCACGCCGTATAGCACGAAAAGGGTTTCCTCCCAAGAATAACAGTGCATATAATAAAACAATGAAATGCTTTTTGAAAAAATGAGGCTATTTTAAGACCCAGGTCCTATCACACAATGCAACGCAAGCCGGGAGATAGGGTTTTCCCTTATAATAGCCAAACATGCTTGGTACGGTAAAACAAATCATTTGATACTACTATAAGTACATAGTGTATAAAACAACTTCAAATATAAATGTATCAATCCAATATGGCATGGGTACTACATATCATGTCGTTAATACTAGGCTCTACAATCAAAACCGCAATGTCACGTATTGGAAGTTGGATTTCCGTCTGTGAACCAAGCAAGGGATCGTCCTTACCGCTTTGAGACTGTCTATCCCGAGCCTTCGGAACAGAATGCATCGTCCCTTGGATCATCAGGGCTGGTCCACTCGATGTGGATTAAAATGCCTAAACACTGCATTTCCCCGCCCTATGGGGCGTAAATGAGACAAATGACTCCATTGGCCCCGGATCGACCGATATAACCAAGGCGCCTCGCTATCCATCATCCACATAAGTAGAATGCCAGGGCAAGTAACACGCTGACACCACTCCTAGCTAGAAAGAAATGCATGCCCTCCCTGATGTCATCTCCCGTTTCTGGTTCACACCGTGGTGTGAGGCTCGCGAATTAACGCTACACAAAGCTATGCTATATTAAAGCCGTGCTTTGATCATCAACCACAAGACTCTGCTTTTCAACAGAAGCCTTGATCATTTGCATCTCAGCATGCCACACAGGCAATTCACGCTATGCAACCGATGTATATCAATCACACATAATTAAATCCGATGTCAGACACACATCCATTTACAAGTTCGTTCTGAGTCTGAACGAACCGAAGGCACCTTATTCCTCCCCCATATGTCCAATACAGGGGAGAGGCCCTCGCATATCCGTCGATCTCCAAGTATGTCTGGACGATCACCACTTATTACCTCGCCTTGGGTGTACCGCCCAATCAAGACATCAGTAATCATCCAAACGATGTGAAGACTTCCGGTCTTCCACTACCATCTTCATCCTTGACACATCGTCGAATCAGTTATTCAAAATGGGATAAACCCGATCTTTCTGAATAACTCACATATGTAATAGACAAGTGTTATAAAAACACAACATACGCCTCATTCCAATCCAGAATATTCCTTTATTCAAATATTCTTATACTTTGGGAAAGGTTCCTATTAATTTTATCAAAGATAAATTATTTAAATTTATTCTTTAATCATCCTCTAGATATTGTTTCAATCTAATTACAGATGCATTAAAACTCCACTTGGTTTTAATCTTCCAAAAAATCTAACGATTGTTTAACTTGGGAAATCATATCATGTCTTTAACTGGGTTAAAGAACCAATGTCATTTATAACACGTTTCTCGATAAACCCAAAATCACATTCCGTTCCATCAGCCTTTAACCGTAAATTAGCAAGTGAACAATTCCCTAAGTATTAACCCCGAAGGCCGAAACCAACATCAGATCAATACCCAAGAAATCATTCAACTTAACTAATCTCCAGTTATTTTCTAATTTTATTAACTCCATTGGGTTTAAGAGCAGTATTATTAAAGATACCATTCATGAAGAACCCAAATCACATTCCATTATTTATGGAATTTTCACGGAAGAACAAATCAATATATAATCGATATCAATTTCCGTATCCGACCAATGATATAAATGGAATATCGGCAACACCTTTTAAATTCCATCTGTATTAGCAGTATTCCTCCACAGAATTTCATTTAGATTATTATCAAATTGAATTCCATTCAATTCCAATTTAATATATATTAAATTGGAAAACTTTACTTTGGAAAATTCCTGTTAAATCTTAATAAAAGGATTTATAAATTCCAAATCACATTTCACTGTAAATCGGGTTAAAGAACGAATGTCGTTAAAACAAAGTTCACAACAAACCCAATTCACATTCCATTAATCTCTAACCGTAAATTAGTAAGAGAACAATTCCCTAAGTATTAACCCCGAAGGCCGAAACCAACATCAGATCAATACCCAGGAAACCATTCAACTTAACTAATCTCCAGTCAGTTTCTGATTTTCTTAACTCCATTAGTTTCAAGAATAGTATTATTAAAAATACCATTCACGACGAACCCAAAATCCAATTTGATATTAAATACAAGGCTCTGAATAGAAAATATATCGGCTTATATTCAATATCAAATTCTGAAATCAACAAATATCGTATTGGAATAACGATATATATATATATATCTTCCAAATTCCTCTACAATATCCGTGTAATCACGGAATACAATATCAAAATATTCCGAAGATAATTTCGATTCAAATCCATTCCGATTCATATATTGGAAATCCTGGTTATTTTTTAAACCATTTCAAATCCAATTTATTTATTTAAAAATATTGGAATATAATTCTAGTTCAAAACTAGTTCATTTAGATAAAAATCTATTTTTACCTTTTCAAGTATGGAGTTTTTCATTCCAATTCTTTCCAAATCATTTCTTATGATGTTACACTAATTATTGATATTTTTAATAATTTTATCAAGGCCAGTACAGTCGATTTCCATAAACGGTCATCGAATTGCACTTACAGTGACCTTTTCCAAATTTGATTTGGACACAATTCCAAATCCAACGATTAGATTTCAAAACACTAATATTCGTTAGAAAGATCTTTTCGATACGAATCCAACAGTTCCGATTTTAGGAGAAACCGACAGTCAGATCTCCCGTAATGTCCGTTCAAAGTCAATGGTCGAAATTTGCGAACTACCGCGGTGCGTCGCGTTCTATTCAGGCCATTATATATATATATATATATATATATATATATATATATATTATATATTTTGTCGATTTCCTTTTAAAATGTATTTTATAAATCGTTTTAAATACATTTTCAAAAGGATTTCAACTTCATATTCAGTTTCAAATCAAAATTGAATATTCCATATCATCGATATACAAATGATAATATTTTCAAAACATTATATTTTGAAATCAATTCCTTTTCGATATTCCTTATAAAAAATGAATAAAATTGATATAAATATCGTTCGCGTCGAAATGACACATATCTAATCAACACGGCTATATATATTTAAATATATTTGTGTCCATCCCAAATCAGAGATCAAAATTATATTTTGATCCTTTACTGAAATTTGTTTTAAAATATTCGTTATTCTAAAATAATCTTTATTTTAAAATATTCATTCTTTCTAAACTGGAATCAGACACAGTGAATTACCATATAATGTGATTTATATGGATTTCATACACACGTGTATACAACAACAATCAAAAGCATTGAACCATCATCCAGAGTGCATTCTACACTGCATAAGCATTAAATATAAATATTCAACGCTTACACAGACTGTCAATCAATCGATCGACATACAGCTAATTATTGGGATTAGTGTATGCCATAATCATCCCAATACCCGTGTGGGGTTTCAATCAACAAATAATAAATTTTATTTGTGCTGTTGGGTGATGTGTAAAATTTATCGTCCCATTCAATATCAGTCAAATGTGTGTACATAAACAAATCCTCCGATTTGTTTGTAAATATTTATTTTATTCATCTACACGTTAATTTTTTTTTAACTATGAAATATTTTTAACTATAAAATATTTTATTCCATTTCACATCACACAATTAACTTTCACAACAAAATCAATCAAACAAACAAGTCGTCCATGGTTTGTGGACCACGAGTGTCGGTGCTGCTAAGCACCGTCTGCATCCTAGTATATATTTTAACTAGAAAATTAAACAAAAGTGAGAAGTTCTCACCTTGGGGTTCCACTCCATCATTCTTTATTTCTGAACGATTTGGATTTTCGCTTTGTTTCTAGTCAGTCCCATCACAGTTTGTTTTCACGCTGTTCATAGCAAAAGTCACATTTTTATATGATGTTTACCTTATAAAGGTCACATTTTTATAACGATGTTTATATATTAAAAATCATATTTTTATAAGCTATTTATATAAATAAAAATCAAATTTTTATTTCTCTACTACATATAAAAATCATATTTTTATACACATTCCATATAAATCCTATCTCTTCAAATTTATAAATCATATCTTTATTTTATATAAAGATCATTCCTTTATGTTATAAAAATCCTAACTCTTCATGTTAAAAATCAAGACTTTGTTTTATATTGAAAATCAAAACTTTGTTTTATATTAAAAATCAAAACTTTGTTTTATATTGAAAATCAAAACTTTGTTTTAAACGGTGCATAGAAATCCTAATTTTAATAAACGAATTAAAAATCAAATTTTTATAAACTTAAAAATCAAATTTAGAAAACTTACAGCGATTGGTGAGGGGGGTGTACTGTTCGCCGGAGGGTGATGCTGGGCAGTTCGTCGCGGCGGATTTGGCGGAGGGAGGCGCGGCAAGTGCTGGAGGCGGTGGCGGGCTAATACATTGGTGGTATTGGAGATTTTAGGTGGAAGAGGGTTTAGGTTTTTCGAGCTAGGGCTGGAAGGGGTGGAGGAGAGGGGAGCGACGCGGCAGCAGGCGGAGGTGGGGAGGCAGCCTCCGGCGATGGCGGAAGGGGATGGCGCGTCGGTCGATTTGGAGGGGGGGTAACGGGTTTTTCATTTTGTTTGTTTTTTTCCTATTTATTTATTTCTTTACATCTGAGAACGATGAAGGAGAAGTGGGGAGTAAGGGGTTGACTTTGAACAGGAGAAAGGGAGAAGGGAATATAAAATTATTTATTTATTTAATTTAATTCTTTTCCCAAAAAGTTACTTTAAAATTCGAACTCCAAATTGAACCCACCGACTATCATTCCTAACTAATTTCTCCTATTCCGAACACAATGGGATATGTATCGTAAGACAATTCGGCTTTTTCGATCCGTTTTCATTAAATTTAAAATATAAATCAATATATTTTAAATTCAAATGCACATTTTAATTTATCGGGGCCACATACGGACTCTAAAAATTCCAGAAAAATAAATCTGGCTTTGTTTTGACAATACAGTCCTAACAAAACTAATTTCGTCAAATTCTGAGAACGTTTGAAAATGGCCATTTTCTGGTCGATCGAAATATATACGTTCTAATTCTATTCAAAACAAATTTCTCATCATTATTATTTAAAATAATTCATTTTAAATATTCAAAATTCATTAAAGTTGCCAAAATAAAAAAATTAAATTGGCTCGGATTTTCCGGGTTGTTACAATCTCCCCAACTTAAAATCTTTTCGTCCTCGGAAAGGAACGTGCTGAAAGTTGTTTTACAAACATACATTAACAGAAATCATATGATCAATCACTATTAATATATACCAGGGTGTTAAGTAGAGGATAAATCCTTTACCACCAAACAGACATACATTAACAGAAATCGATTTAATTCACATGGAACAAAGTCCAATGTCAGACACGCATCCATTTACTAGCTTATGCTCTGGGTCTGAGCGAAAACCAAATCCGAACAATCAACAATAGTCCGGACGGCCACCACTGAAACCCCTTCAAGGTAGCTACTCCCATCAGGGTCTCTGTAGCAACACATCCATTCTATGTGAAGATCGTCGGTCTTCAACCACCGTCTTCATCTTCGACTCTTCATCGTCGTAGAAATTATTCGGAATGGGTTAAACCCGGTCTTTCCGAATAACTAGCGTATTTTTATAATTAAAAATCAAAACTATAAAAGCACACCCAACGTCTCATTCCAATTCAGAATATTCCTTTAAATAAACTATTCACACTATTTTATAAAAGATAGATTCTTTAACTTTGCACTTAAATCTTTCCTTTTAAAAGGTTTATTAAAATCTCAATTTGATTTTAGATATTAAAAATCATTATTCAATGATTATTTAAATCCAAGAAATTTATCTTATCTTTAACTGGGTTAAAGAACTAATGTCATTTAAAAACATAGTTCACGGTAAACCCAAAATAATCTTCCATAAAATAAGGAATCTTCCCAGAAATCAAATCAATATATAATCGTTAAAAATTTCTGTATCTGACCAATAATATGAATGGAATAACGGCAAAGCCTCTTAAATTCCATATGTAGTATCGGTCTTCTTTTACAGAAGCTTATCCTGGTTATTATCAACTCGAATTCCATTCAATTCCAATTTAATGTATTAAGTTGGAAAACTTTACTTTTGGAAAATTTCCATTTAAATCTTAATAAAAGATTTATAAATTCCAAATCATACTTTCGTTGTCAGTTGGGTTAAAGAACAAATTTCGCTTAGAAACACAGTTCACAATAAACCCGACTCACACTTCATCTTATTTCAATTACTAAATGAAAACTTTAATAATCTAAATTAAAAGATTATTCTTTTCATATGGGGTTTAAGAAGTGTTATTTAAGACGCTATTCACGACAACCCAAAATCCAATTTATTTAATTCAATTTAACTTCAATTAAATCTTAACAAATTGGAAAACTCATTAAATCTAAATTTATGATTTATTCTAATTTATAACTAGTTTATTTCAATAAAAATATATTTTCTCAAAATATATTCTTTTTCTAAAATATTCTTTTCAAAAATATATTTTCTAAAATATTCTTTTTCTAGAATATTATTTATTGGAATGTGACTCAACCAACAACCATATATTTTGTATGAAATCAACAATCATGATAAATAATTATCAAACATCCAAATGACGACCAAAGTGGAATGTATAACTGTGTAAGCATAAAAGTAAAGAACTGACGCTCATCACAGACTGTCAATCCATCGATTGACAGATAATTTAACATTGTGATTAGTGTGTATCCAGTATCATCCCAATACCCGTGTGGGGTTTCATCCATCAAGCAAATAATAATTCATTTGTGCGGTTGGGCGATGTGTGAAAATTATCGTCCTAATCACATAAACAAGTCGGGTAACTTGTAAATGGAAGTGTAATATCCAATTTTGAATACACAACATTTTTCTTTAGTACATCGAATACTTCTATACAACAACCATATATTTCAAACCATCTCTAACATCATATTTAAATGATTAATTCTTCTCAATGAAACTATTTTACATTGAAAATGTATTTTCTGATGTTCACTCTTGTTGTTGAAATCAAATGGCCATAAAAACCATGATTTCCATTTTACTTATTTTATTTCATCTTTTATTACATTAAGAAATGTAGTGTTTTATTCAATCTTTTATTACATTGAAAAATGTAATTCTCTTTTTACTGTCATTCTTTAATTACATAGGAAAATGTAATTTTAAAATCTATTCTATTTATTCTATTCTTTTTATTGTCTCTACTCTAACAATAAAAATGTGACTTTTACATCTATTCTTTTTCTTGCATAAATAATGGCCATAAGACTGTAGCTTTAAAATCTATGCTGTTATCTACATCTAAAATGTAAAAATATAACTTTTAATTCTAATCTTTTATGGAATAATAAAATAAGAAGGAAAATCTCACCTTTTATTTTGATTTACATAACAATGTAATTCTTTAACTTTATTCTTTAATTACATAGAAAATGTAATTTCTATTTAATCTTTTATTTACATTGAAAATGCAAATTCTTTACTTCCTTTTATTTACATGGGAAAAATGTAAATTTTTTAATTCCTTTTCACGTAAAAAAAAATGTTCATTTCTAACTAATTCTTTTTAAATGTATAAAAATACACATTCTTAACCCATTCTTTTAAAATGCATACAAATATACATTTTTAATTCATTTCAAAAGTAACAGATTTTAATCCAATAAACATTTTATAACAAAAATGGTATTTTGTCCTTAATAATCTAAATAACAAAAATGTAAATTTTGTTTATAAAACTTTTGATGCAAACCAAAATGTGAATTCTGTTTATAAGCTTTTAATGCAAATAAAAATGTAAATTTTGCATATAAATTTTTAATGTAAACAAAAGTGTCAATTCTGTTTATAAGCTTTTAATGTTAAATAAAATGTATATTCTAACTAATCCTTTTAATGTTAACAAAATATGCATTCTTTATTTCTAAAATAATTCTTTCACAAAAATATGATCTTTATTTCAAATTTTACACTTCTATATTGTAAACAATATAAAAATAAAAACATAATTCCTCTTTATAGAAAAAGGATGTTTAAGAAAATTTATTCTTTTTAATGTATAAAAATGTTCATTTAATCTTTAATACAAAATGATATTTCATTCCTCTAACATTTTTTTAACAAAAATGTTATTTTAGTTCATTCTTCTAAATATGACAAAATCGCACATTTTGCTTCATTCAATTTATTTTAACATATACGAACATTCTTATCTATAACTTTCTTATAATAATCTTTCTATTATAGTGGGCAAAGATGTTATTTTCTATAATCAATTTCTATTCAAAAATGATATTTTGATTTGCAAAGCATATTTCAAATGAAAAGGTTGTTTTCATTTCTATAATCAAGTTTTGACCAAAAATGTTATCCTTTTCACTAATCATATTTTGATGAAAAAAATGTTATTCCTTTAAATGAGCAAAAATGATAATCTTTATTAAATGACAAAAATGTGACTTTTGTAAAATCCCTTTTTAATAACAAAAATGTGTATTTATGTTTCCATTCTTTAAAAAGTGACAAAATGTCTGTTTTCTAATTCATCTAAAGTGACAAAAATGAATTTTTATTTCTAACAAAATCCTAATCAAAAATGTCATCTTGATTTGCAACTCAAACATCACAGATCTGATTTTGTAATCGTACATACAAGGATTTAAATGGCAATAAAAATAATTAAATTTTAATTATTAAATAAATCAGAATTCTTACCTTGATTTTCAGTTCAGTTCAAATCTGAATATTTAGCCCAATTTCGATCTGCTCATAATCGTCTCTAGTTAGTTCCACTATGTAGATATCGTTGCCACGATCACAACGTGACTGAAATCATTGAATTTCATCGCTGTATGAGGAAGTTATCATCATTTAAACTTTTGAATACTTAATATATAATTTACTTAAATTAATATATAATTTAATTCCCCTTTGTCCTTTCTTCGTTATCTTCTCCATAACCATCCAGTAAATCGAACCCAATACCAACCCGTTAGGGTTCACCGTCGTTCGTCCCCCAAGCCGCTGGAGTCCGATCCAAAGCCACCATCATGAAGCCGCCGAGCTGCTCCTTCATCCGCTGTGGGTCTCCTCGAGCTCGGTGGGTCCCCTACTGCGCAACCGGCACCCAAAGTCGGCATCTTTCTGGCCAAAATACGATCTCCGTACTCCACGATACCCCATCAAATCCGTACTAAATTGAAGAGCTCAGAACATAGTTTGATTTTTGCCTTAGGATGGTTAACTAATTCGTTGAGGATTAAGAGAAAATTGGGGAGGAAATTCGCAGCATTTCCTCCGTACAGGACGATAGTGGCGGCTGCTTCCTGAGTGTATTAGGGTTGCTACAGTAGGCCGTATTTATACGGTGTATTTTTATATTATTTTAATTTCTAAATTCTGGAAAATACCCACCAATCCATACGAGTTCCAAATCAAACCCAACGAGTGTCGCCCCTAGCTAATAACCCCCATCCCGGACACAATAGAATATGCTTCGTAACCCAATTCGGCTGTTACGATATGTTTTTCTTTAATTTAAAATATAAATCATTTAATTATTTAATTCAAACGTACATTTTAAATTACCGGGGCTACATACTACCTCTAAAAATTATAGAAAAATTATTTCTAGTTATGTTTTGATGATACGGTTCTAACAAGACTAATTTCGTCAAATTCTGAGACTGTTTGAAAAATGGCCTTTTTCAAGTCGATTAAATTTGACTACATCTGACAAAACACGTTTTCTTCTGCCACGCTCACATATTAATTCGAAAAATTATGAAAATTGAAATCTAACAATAATTTGACATTTCGGTTCCAACAAAAGTGGTTTCGTCGAAAACCGAGGTCGTTTGAAAAATGGCTATTTTCAAGGCCAATATATTTAATATTAAAAATACATTTTTAAACAAATATATTCTGAGACTCAAAATATATAAGTGTTTACTGTTTTTCAATGCAGGAACGTCATTCCGAACTCAATGGAAGTGGTTTTGAGTCGAAATTCCTTCATATGTGAAAAGTAGCTTTTCGGGCCCTATATAATATATATAAATTCTACAGCGACCTTCCTAAAAATTTAATTGGCCATAACTTTTGATTTTTAAAATGAAATTTCAGTTTTTCAGATTCATTGGAAAGATATGATTAAACAGATTTAAATATTTCTGGTTTCGCTCAATTCTGATTTATTTTGAATCCTGTACAGTCAGTCAAAATTCAAATTCAAAATTTCAAACTGCAACGCTGTTTTAAACTCCCTTTTATAATTAAATTGAATTTATTCATTTAAAATAAATTTTTAGTCGTTGTTATTTTAAATAAATTATTCTAAATATTAAAACCATTAAAATTTCTAAAATAAAATTTTTAAATTGGCCCCAAAAATTCCGGGTCGTTACATCAGTAATCATCCAAACGATGTGAAAACATATGGTCTTCCACCAATGTCTTCATCCTCGATATATCGTCGAATCAGTTATTCAGAATGGGATAAACCTGGTCTTTCTGAATAACTCGCGTATATAATAGACAAGTGTTATAAAAACACAACATACGCAATCCAGAATATTCCTTTATTCAAATATTCTTATACTTTGGGAAAGGTTCCCATTAATTTTGTCAAAGGTAAATTCTTTAAATTTATTCTTTAATCTTCCTTTGGATATCGTTTCAATCTAATTAAAGATGCATTAAAACTCCACTTGGTTTTAATCTTCCCAAAAATCAATATTAACGATTGTTTATCTTGGGAAATCATATCCTGTCTTTAACCGGGTTAAAGAACCAATGTCATTTAAAACACGGTTCACGATAAACCCAAAATCACATTCCATTCCATCAGCCTTTAACCGTAAATTAGCAAGTGAACAATTCCCTAAGTATTAACCCCGAAGGACGAAACCAACATCATATCAATACCCAGGAAACCATTCAACTTAACTAATCTCCAGTTATTTTCTGATTTTTTTAACTCCATTGGGTTTAAGAACAGTATTATTAAAGATACCATTCACGACAAACCCAAATCACATTCCATTAATTAAGGAATTTTCATGGAAGAACAAATCAATATATAATCGATATCAATTTCCGTATCTGACCAATGATATAAATGGAATATCGACAACGCCTTTTAAATTCCATCTGTATTAACAGTATTCCTCCACAGAATTTCATTTTGATTATTATCAAATCGAATTCCATTCAATTCCAATTTAATATATAATAAATTGGAAAACTCTACTTTGGAAAATTCCTGTTAAATCTTAATAAAAAGATTTACAAATTCCAAATCACATTTCGCTGTAAATCGGGTTAAAGAACGAATGTCGTTAAAACACAGTTAACAAATAACCCAATTCACATTCCATTAATCTCTAACCTTAAATTAGTAAGAGAACAATTCCCTAAGTATTAACCCTGAAGGCCGAAACCAACATCAGATCAATACACAGGAAACCATTCAACTTAACTAATCTCTAGTCAGTTTCTGATTTTCTTAACTCCATTTGGTTTAAGAATTGTATTATTAAAAATACCATTCACGATGAACCCAAAATCCAATTTGATATTAAATACAAGGCTCTGAATAGAAAATATATCAGCTTATATTCAATATCAAATTCTGAAATCAACAAATATCGTATTGGAATAACGATATATATATATATCTTCCAAATTCCTCTACAATATCCGTATAATCATGGAATACAATATCGAAATATTCTGAAGATAATTTCGATTCAAATCCTTTCCAATTCATATATTGGATGTAACACCCCGAATTTTCTATTAACACTAAAGTTGCTAAAATATTAATAAGTGTGTAAGAGAAGGGATGTATCTAATATGAATATAAAAATATTAATAAGTGTGTAAGAGAGGAGACGTATCTAATATGAATATAAAAATATTAATAAGTGTGTGAGAGAGGGGATGTATCTAATATGTATATAAAAACAATAATAAGTAAAGGGGGATGTATCTAATATGTACATTGTAGAAAATATATATATATTTATGACATGAATAGAAGTTTATTAATATGCTGAGTGTTTGCTGAGTCACTTCTGACTCATTGCTGAGTCAACAAGATAAACCCCATCTTGTCTGAACGGCTACGGTTATTTCTAGGTTAAATCTAATGGCCTAAATGAATTCTAAAATCTATAAATAAGTGGGTAGACCCTAGACCTAAATCACTTGTAAAATTAGAGAAGCTACCGTCATGCTGCTGCCATGGAGTTCAGCATAGCCGTCACAAACTAAGAAGAGGAAGCCTAATCATCTACAACTAAATCTACACAAATCAAATCAAAAGATCTCTCTTTCTCTAATTCTTTTCTTTTGTTGGTGAGTATGATGATTCTCACAAGACTATTACAAACTAATTTGACTCAGTTATGAATGGATCACAAGAAAGTGACGTGATTTGTAATTGTAAATTCTATATATTGTGGATCTCTTATTATGTTATTATGTTGTCGTATGATGTAAATTATATATGCTATGTCATGCTATGTTGTAAATTCTCTTATGCTATGTCGTGCTATGTTGAGAATCATGTCAAGCTATGTTATACTATCATACTATGCCATGTTATAAATCATGCTATATTATGTTGTAAAATCATGATGTTTTTGGAACATGCTTAAAGTTATGTTTTTTTTTATTTAAATGGATCTTGTTTATGGGAATTTGCCTATTAGGTTAGGTGTACCCATAAACTTGAAACTATAATTAAATAAAACTTGAATATGGGAATTTGCCTATTGAGTTAGGTGTACCCATATAAAACCATGTTGTTAAAAAATTAGATGATGTTGATTCACACATGTTCATATGTAAGTTTATGAAAATTGATTGAGATTATATTAGGTGAATTTTGAACAAGTTGACACCTTTAGGTCCATGACATGTATAATCTATGCAAGTTGGACATATGCAAGTTTCACCCCTTATTATGATTCATTTGGTCACATATACATGTTGTTATTATGATAATCTCTTTTATGCTATGAGTTAGGCTATTCGAGTCTAACATATATTTTGCGAATAAACGTTCAAACGTGGGGTAGGGGTAATATTAGGAATTAATAAATTGGGTGCAATTTTGTAAGATTTTGCATACCATGAATGGATGTCCATAATTGAGTCAATTATGGGCATTGTTAAAAAATTGGAAGTAATTAATAATTCAAGTAGGGAATTATTAAAATTGGGGGAAAGTGGATTATTATTAATAATCAATGCTTAGGACACGAGGTTGGACCCGTTTGTGATGTAAACCTGCCCGGACCCGCCCGGCAAATCCAGTAGTCACAAATGTCGGCCCAATGTGAGAGGTCCTAGGCCCAAACTAAAGCATAACAGTTGTAAAGACACGAGGTTAGACTCTTTTATGGTGTAAGACTGCCCGGACCCGCCCGGCAAATCCAGCTGCCATAAATGCCAGTCTAATGTGAGAGGTCTTTATGAGGTTATGGCCTTAATGAACTAAGAAATACTTAACCAGATAATCATGTAAGGTGGGACATGGGGGTTAAGTAGGTGCCTTGGGTGGCATGAGGAATCTGGTGGTTGCCTTTAGAGGCATTTGAAATACGATTAGACTTAACCAAACACACATGTAAATGAACATGACTAAGTGGGTTAAGTGGGATGGACTAATGGGGACAAGCTTAGGTGGAATGCTTGTGGTAAATAGTGGGGGCCCATTTCAACCAGTATCCCAAAACGTATCTTTGTGGGCTCGACCCAAGTCGAGGACGGGACACGCATACTGGGTTTGACTATAAGAGGCCAAAACAGGGAGCGGTGGCAACGCAAGTCCAACGGGTTTCATATGCGTGTGTAGACCCGGGCTGGTAGGTAAGACGTTGTTGCATCGTGTAGGTATAAGCCATGCATGTCCGTTGTATCAGGTTGCCACTTTAGGGGAGTGATACACCCCACTGTGGGGCCAGCACGGGTATCTACGAGTTAGGGAGCCGATCGAATAATGGGAAGTAGGGTACATGTAACACCCCACTCCCGCTATGATCACTCACTAAGGGAATGCCATAGCATTGGTGGAGTATTTTAGTGAATATAGAACAGAAAAATTACAACAAGACAGATATAAATAGTACTTGAAATTTTAAAACATCATCTCATAACAGCGGAAGTAAAACATGTCTGGTTACATCATAAAACCACAATAAAGGTCAAGTACAATATCCATCAAAATAAAGAAGTACATAATCCCACTCTCATACAATAGCCAAACAAAAGAAAAGATAACTGGATAACTGGAGCTTTACATCTATCCAAGCTCCTAAAGACTGGAACAGCAATCCGATCAAGCTCCACTACTGCTAGGATCCACCGTAGGACCTGAGGGTTGGGAAAAAGATAAAAACAACAGGGTCAGACATAAGTCTGAGCGAGTCCTATAACTTTAACAATACAATCGTTAAAGTAACCAGAGAAGACATAAACTGATATACGGTAACATATAGGGATGAATGGCTACCCTAAGCAGTCAACTAAACGAAGATAAAGGATAAAGACGCATCTACCCTCCCTAAGGTAAATTACTAAACTGCACCACACCAGTCGTTCCTAACTTAAAGGTTGATCCCACCCAAGGACTTATAAAATTTACTAATTAGTACCTGCGTACCCCTAGGTGACCAAGTAGGCGCCACGGGGCCCTACAATCCACTAGGTGTACACACTACTTCCCATTCGATCGGCTCCCTAACGTAGATACCCGTGCTGGCCCCACCGTGGGATGTATCATTCCCCAATGTGGCAACCTGATGGAACTAAAGGTGCACGGCTTATATCTACTCGATGCAACAACGGCTTACCTACCAGCCCGGGCCCACTCACGCATATGAAGCCCGTTGGACTTGCGTTGCCACCGCTAACCCGTTTGCCTCTTACAGTCAAGCCCAGTATGCGTGTCCCGTCCTCGACATGGGTCGAGCCCACAAAGATACGTATGGGTTACTGGTTGAAATGGGCCTCCACAAGCTACCCACCTAAGCTTGTCCCTTTTTCTAGTATATCCCACTTAACCCTTTAATCATGTTTTAATTACATGTTCCATTTTGGTTAAGTATTCTAATCGTATTTTCTATTGCCACCCAAGGCAACCACTAGATTTTCTCATGCCACCCGAGGCACCCACTTAACCCCTCATGTCCCTCTACATGCTAATATGGTTAAGTGTTTCTTAATTAATTAATTAAGAACGTAACCTTTGTAAAGACCTCTCACATTAGACTGTCTTTTATGACCGCTGGTTAAGCCGGTTGGGTCCGGGCAGCCTTATGTCATAACAGAGTCTAACCTCGTGTCTTTACATTAATTACGTATTTAGTTTGTGCCTAAGACCTCTCACATTGGGCTAACATTTGTAGCAACTGGTTAAGCCGGTTGGGTCCGGGCAGTTTTACGCTACAACTGAGTCCAACCTCGTGTCTTAGTCAATTAATTACACCTAATTAATCACCCTCATAATTTTATATTAATTATCCCTAATTAATCAAGTTTTCTTAACATGGGTAGACCTAACTTAATAGGTAAATTCCCATGGGGTAGACCTAACTCAATAGGTAAATTCCCAACACATAGTATGGGTACACCTAACCAAATAGGCAAATTCCCATACTATGTTTATTTATTTTGTGTTATGCATAATTATATTAATTTCACACAATCTTATTAACTTATGCATTTAATTACCCCATCGTTCCCACGTAATTTCGTTCATGATATAACACATATAAAAGGTGTCAACTTGCATATGAATGAACATGTTTCAAAGGTGCCATCTTGCATATTAACAAACACATAACTTGCATATGAACTTGCATAACATGTCACATAACTTGCATATAATATGTCACATAACTTACATATTCATTTTGCATAACAAACTTGCATATTAGCTTATAGACTTGCATAATGTGTCATCATGAACTTGCATATTAATAAACATGTAACTTGCATATTTACATACATGTAACTCGCATATTAACAAACATGTAACTTGCATATTAACAAACATGTAACTTGCATATTTACATACATGTAACTTGCATATTAACAAACATGTAACTTGCATATTTACATACATGTAACTTGCATAGCATATTACCATGAACTTGCATAACATGCATATGATTACATAGCCCACAACTTGCATATTTAGCATCATGCAAACATAACATACATCATATTAAACTTGCATAAGCTTACATACTCAACATGCATAAACATAAGATTAATGCTAACATCATATCATATGATTCAAAGCTCATTAACCCACATACAAAACCATAAATCTCATCACATCTCATCTAATTAGTTTACCAAAAGATCATCAAAGTGATAGAAACTCACAACTAGCAACTTTGAACACCAAATGAAGAAGATTAAGATGCTAAGAGGGGATTAGAAGTTGATTAGAGAGTGATTAGTATGCAACCCTCTTCATAAAATTAGTGGAGGCCATGAGAGCTAGCATTTTGCCATAGTTTAGTCACTAGGTTTAATTATGAATGAATTAGGGTAGGTTAGGGTCTTATTTATAGATTAGGCAAGTGTTTTAGGCCATAGGATTAACCCTAGATTCAATCCAAGCCATCAAAGCATGTCTTGGGGAAGAAGTCAAGTGTAGGAACCATCTAGGGCCTTTAGATTAAAGATGGACCATGAGAACCATTCAAATGCAAAATCTGCACTTGAGCGAATCGGCCCACGGGTTGACAGCCAAACACCCTGGATTAACCCCTAGTCGACCCAGCGGGCTCGGGTCGACTTCAAAAATCGGCCGGTTCGGTTATTCCCCTCTCCCAATTCGCTGTTTTGAGCATTTTTGCATATTTATTTATTAAATTTTCAATTATATATATATATATATATATATATATCAATATATATATATATATATATCTACACAACCCATTTCACTTAATTAAGTATATTTTAATTTGGGAATTTTCGTGAAACTTCGCGAGGCCATATCTTGGTCATACGGACTCCGATTTTCGAAAACTCGGACTCTATTTCGCGTATTTTTCCGAGACGAACGCAATGGCATAGCCCGTTTCCCTTGATTCCCATTTTAGAATTAAATTCTGCCTCGATTTATGTTATTACAGGTTATTGAAAATACGGGTTGTTACATTCTCCCCTCCTTAAAGGATTTCGTCCCCGAAATCTTCAAGTTAGGAAGAACGTATCCTACCATCCAATCATCCATCTACTCAAAGCATCATCCACGAGCAATCATTGTCCTTACAAGATTCTAAATGCTGGATGGATATATGCAAAAGTGTGTGTATATGTACTTACCTAATGCAAAAATCAGGCGGTTACTGATACAGTAAACCTCCTTAATGCAAACCATGATAGTGCCATGCATCCAATATGTACGCGAAACCCTATTGACACATACAAATTTCTACATGCGTGCACAACCATACACAAAAATGCATCATCCATATGATAACACAGCCATGATACATCCATCAATCTAACTACCACATCCATTTATGCAATATGCAACATGAAGTGACTGAGCCGATCTAGTGCCTAATGTGTGTGTATATGCATCCACGAGCAACCACTAGCAAACAATTGCATCCATATGCATCCATCAACCATAACATGTTTCAAACACATGTTTCAACCATAGGTTTTACCCTATCTAAAGGTCATAGGTATTAGCGAGAGGATATACTAAAGATAAGATAAGTACTAGACAAGCAATAAAGGAGAAGTTAAAAGACATACTCTCAAAAAGAAATGGATACAAAGAACGCATCTTTGCTTCCGTCTCCCAAGTAGCATTGCTTTCGTCATCTCCCCATTGCACTTTAACTAGCTGAACTTCTCTGTTCCTCAACTTCCTAGTTTCTGACCCAAGGATGCGAGTAGGAGCTCGTCGAATCGTCGCATCACGCTCTACCTCTACATCTCTAAGCAAGCTCGGCTCTACCACCTCCGCGGTCTCATGTAAGCACTTCCTCAAATGTGATACATGGAATACATCATGAACACCACTAAGTCTGTCGGGCAACTCCACCCTATATGCCATCCGTCCAATCCTTTCCTTAATAGGAAACGGCCCAACAAATCTCGGTGCTAACTTCCCTACGGACCCAAAGCGAACAACATTTCTCAATGGAGATACTTTGACAAAAACCATGTCCCCAACCTCAAACTCAAGATCCGTCCTTCTCCGATCCGCATAAGATTTCTGTCTATCTTGCGCTGCTTTCATCCTTTTTCGAATTAAATCAATCTTCTCTGAAGTCTCTCTAACCATATCCGGCCCAAGCAAGATCTTATCCGTAGATTCCCACCAACATGTAGGAGATCGACAAGGCCTTCCATAAAGAGCTTCGAAAGGAGCCATACCAATACTGGACTGAAAGCTGTTATTATATGCGAACTCCACCAAAGGAAGATGTTCTTCCCATGTACCTCCAAAATCCAAGATACAAAGCCTCAAAAGATCTTCTAAGATACGGTTCACCCTCTCAGTCTGACCGTCCGTCTGAGGATGATATGCGGTGCTCAAACACAACTGAGTCCCTACCGCCTCTTGCAAACTTCTCCAAAACTCACTAGTGAAAATAGGATCTCGATCACTCACAATGCTGGATGGTACGCCATGCAATCTAACAATCTCTCTAACATAGACTGAAGCAAGCCATGGAGCGGTCCTCTTACTCTTTACGGGTATAAAATGGGCACTCTTGGTAAGTCTGTCTACCACAACCCAAATTCCCGTATTGCCCTTCCTCGATCTCGGTAACCCGTCGATGAAATCCATCGAGACACTATCCCACTTCCACTGTGGAACTTCCAATGGGTGTAGCAACCCACCGGGTTTCCTTTGCTCCACTTTAACTTGTTGGCACACTAAGCATCTAGCCACATACTCGGCCACATCTTTCTTCATACCGGCCCAGAAGAAAACTCTCTTCATGTCTTGGTACATTTTGTCTCCACCGGGATGAATAGTCATTCTTGAACGATGTGCATCATCCAAAATAGCCTTCTTCAAACCCTCATCTTGCGGTACACAAAGTCTACCGTCTCTATGCAACCATCCCTTATCATCTATGGTGTATCTACCCAAATGGCTGGACGACTCCCCTCTTATAAGCTTCTCTACCAACACAACCAACTGTGGGTCGTCTCGCTGAGCCTCGCCAATCCGTCTCAAAAGAGTAGGTCTAACCTCCAAGGATGCCAACAAACCAGGTACAAAATCAACAGAAGGTCTGAAGTCAAACAAAGAAAGAAACTCCAAGCTTCGTCGTTCCACGAACAATGGACTCAAAGATAGCCTTTTTCTACTCAAGGCGTCTGCCACCACGTTACCCTTACCAGGGGTATACGCTATCTCGAAATCATAGGATGCTAAGAACTCCATCCACCTTTGCTGTCTTAAGTTTAAATCCTTCTGAGAGAATAAGTACTTCAATGATTTATGGTCGGTGAACAACTCGAATCTCTCACCAAGAAGATAATGGCGCCAAGACTTAAGTGCGAAAACAATCGCGGCCAACTCTAGATCATGGGTAGGGTAATTCTTCTCATGCACTCTCAATTGTCTCCCTCCATAGGCTATTACCCTTCCCTCCTGCATCAAGACTGCGCCTAATCCTGTTCCACAAGCATCGGTATAAACAACAAACGGCTTACTCCCATCCGGGAGCACTAAAACTGGAGCGGTGGTCAAAGCTCTCTTTAACCGTCGGAAAGCATCATCACAATCTACATCCCACGAGAAAACCAGATTCTTTTTCGTCAAGCGGGTTAATGGGGCTGATATCTTCGCGAAGTCTTTGATGAACTTCCTATAATATCCTGCCAACCCCAAGAAACTTCTTACCTCGGTAGCATTTCTAGGAACTTTCCAATCCTGGATAGATACTATCTTTGCGGGATCCACAGCTATCCCTTCCTTAGAGACCACATGCCCTAAGAATCGCACTTCTCTTCTCCAAAAATGGCATTTAGAGAATTTAGCTTTAAGACTATGCGCTCGAAGAGTCTCCAACACTTCCTTGAGATGTAAGGCATGCTCTTCTTCATTCTTGGAAAAGACCAAGATGTCATCCACAAAAACTACTACAAACCTATTCAGATACTCTCTGAACACTCTACTCATGAGATCAACAAAGTATGCGGGGGCGTTTGTCAACCCAAATGGCATCACTAGCCACTCATAAAAACCATCCGGAGTCCGGAAAGCAGTCTTCTCTATACTGTCCTCCGCCACTCTTAACTGATGAAACCCTGTAGCTAAGTCCATCTGCGAAAATACTGACGCGCCAACCAACTGATCAAAGAGATCATCTATCCTCGGTAATGGGTGTCTATTCTTCTTCGTGAGCTTATTAAGTTCTCTATAATCCACACAAAGTCTGAGGGACCCATCCGCCTTCGTGGCAAACACTACTGGAGCTCCCCACTCCGATATACTTCGCCTTATGAACCCCTTCTCAAGCAACTCCCCTACTTGCTTATGAAGTTCTCTTCTCTCACGAGGAGCCATGTGGCGTACTGGCAAAGACACTGGTTTGGCATTATCCACCAAATAAATTCGGAAATCTATCTCCCGCTTCGGAGGCAAACCCTTTACTTCTTCAAACACATCCGGATATTCCCGGACTACTCTGACAGAACACAAACTCTCGACCGAAGCATCGAGCGATTCAAGATAACTTAGCAAAACAGATTCCATGGGATTGCAAGAGATCTCGAGAGTGTTACCCAAGCGGGTCATGAGCCTGACAACTCTCCTTTCGCAATCAAGAACGGCACCATTACTGGATAACCAGTCCATGCCCAAGATCAACCCATAGCCCGTGAAGCCCAATACAAAAGCATCACATCTAAACTCAACGCTAAGTATAGAAATCTTCAAACCCAAACATATCATAGACAGATATATGGAGCCCCCAATTGGGTTTGAGACAACCAAGGGATCATCAACTAGACTGGTGTCTAAGTGCAGTGACTCAACTAACGATGATGAGATAAAAGAATGCGATGCGCCAGAGTCAAACAAAGTACGAACTGGATGATCAAACAGAAAAACCAGACTTTCAACGGAAATAGTTCTACCTCTCTGCTGAATCGGTGGAACTGAGAGAACCTGAACTTGCCCCCCTGACTGAGGTGGTGCTATAAGAGCTTGCACCTGGCCTCCTGAGGTAGACCCCGTCTTCTGCCCCTTCTTTGGGCAGTTTTTCACAAGATGCCCTGCTTCACCACAATGAAAGCAACCGGTTTTCTTCTTTTTGCGACAATCCTTACTAAGGTGTCCTGGTGTTCCACAATTGAAGCACTTCTTCTTCGTCTTCTTTTTGTCACCATTGCCTTTTCCGCCCTTGCCTTGTTGTTGCTGTTGCGGTTTCTTCTGATCCCCCTTTTTCTCTGGTGCCTTAGAATTCTTATCATCCTCATGCATAAGTGCCATGTAGACAAGCTTCTCAAAAGTGGCCCCCATAGGAATGTGAGTCATAGCTATTCCTTGCAATGGTTCGTTCAAGCCTCTAACGAACCTCAAAGCCTTCTTCTCCGGTGTATTCACCAACTCTATGCCAAACCTTGCTAATTGATTGAATTTGTTGACATATTCTTTCACCGTGAGATTCCCTTGCTTCAAATTCAAGAACTTCTCCATAAACAGATTCTCTTCCGCCCTTGAGAGAAACTTAGCCCCAAACCTTTGCTTAAAATCTGCCCAAGAGTCAACAGGGCGTTCTCCATTAGTGACCTCCCACCAGAATGAGGCCTCTCCCTTCATTAACCAAGCCGCCAACTTGACTTTCTTTCCCTCTTCCACTTCAAAGATATCTAGCAACTCTTCCACTTCCTTAAGCCAATCTCTAGCCTCTACGAAAGTCTCTGAACCAAGAAAAGGTTTTCCTCCTATAGCCTTGAACTCCTTGCAAACCTTAGCAAAATTATCCACTCTAGGCTGAGGAGGAGGAGCGGTTGTCTCTGGTGTAGTAGCATTGGCCGGACCCGCAGCCGCGGCCCTAGCCTCTTGCAACCTCCTATACCATAGTGGTATAACTAAACCCTCCGGGATGTTAAGATCTTCAGCCATGCTGAAACGAAAGAGGAAAGATTCAAAAAGGAGATTCCGAAAGATAAAGATATGGCTATTGGGGATTATGCTTTTCTTTTTCAAAAACTTTTTCTCTTAGAAGACATGCTTTTAAAAATCCTTTCTTCGAAAATACTCTTAGAAAGTAGTTTTTCTCAAAAATTTTATCTGTTCTGGTAACCTTAAGCTCTGATACCACGTGTAAACCCCCACTCCCGCTATGATCACTCACTAAGGGAATGCCATAGCATTGGTGGAGTATTTTAGTGAATATAGAACAGAAAAATTACAACAAGACAGATATAAATAGTACTTGAAATTTTAAAACATCATCTCATAACAGCGGAAGTAAAACATGTCTGGTTACATCATAAAACCACAATAAAGGTCAAGTACAATATCCATCAAAATAAAGAAGTACATAATCCCACTCTCATACAATAGCCAAACAAAAGAAAAGATAACTGGATAACTGGAGCTTTACATCTATCCAAGCTCCTAAAGACTGGAACAGCAATCCGATCAAGCTCCACTACTGCTAGGATCCACCGTAGGACCTGAGGGTTGGGAAAAAGATAAAAACAACAGGGTCAGACATAAGTCTGAGCGAGTCCTATAACTTTAACAATACAATCGTTAAAGTAACCAGAGAAGACATAAACTGATATACGGTAACATATAGGGATGAATGGCTACCCTAAGCAGTCAACTAAACGAAGATAAAGGATAAAGACGCATCTACCCTCCCTAAGGTAAATTACTAAACTGCACCACACCAGTCGTTCCTAACTTAAAGGTTGATCCCACCCAAGGACTTATAAAATTTACTAATTAGTACCTGCGTACCCCTAGGTGACCAAGTAGGCGCCACGGGGCCCTACAATCCACTAGGTGTACACACTACTTCCCATTCGATCGGCTCCCTAACGTAGATACCCGTGCTGGCCCCACCGTGGGATGTATCATTCCCCAATGTGGCAACCTGATGGAACTAAAGGTGCACGGCTTATATCTACTCGATGCAACAACGGCTTACCTACCAGCCCGGGCCCACTCACGCATATGAAGCCCGTTGGACTTGCGTTGCCACCGCTAACCCGTTTGCCTCTTACAGTCAAGCCCAGTATGCGTGTCCCGTCCTCGACATGGGTCGAGCCCACAAAGATACGTATGGGTTACTGGTTGAAATGGGCCTCCACAAGCTACCCACCTAAGCTTGTCCCTTTTTCTAGTATATCCCACTTAACCCTTTAATCATGTTTTAATTACATGTTCCATTTTGGTTAAGTATTCTAATCGTATTTTCTATTGCCACCCAAGGCAACCACTAGATTTTCTCATGCCACCCGAGGCACCCACTTAACCCCTCATGTCCCTCTACATGCTAATATGGTTAAGTGTTTCTTAATTAATTAATTAAGAACGTAACCTTTGTAAAGACCTCTCACATTAGACTGTCTTTTATGACCGCTGGTTAAGCCGGTTGGGTCCGGGCAGCCTTATGTCATAACAGAGTCTAACCTCGTGTCTTTACATTAATTACGTATTTAGTTTGTGCCTAAGACCTCTCACATTGGGCTAACATTTGTAGCAACTGGTTAAGCCGGTTGGGTCCGGGCAGTTTTACGCTACAACTGAGTCCAACCTCGTGTCTTAGTCAATTAATTACACCTAATTAATCACCCTCATAATTTTATATTAATTATCCCTAATTAATCAAGTTTTCTTAACATGGGTAGACCTAACTTAATAGGTAAATTCCCATGGGGTAGACCTAACTCAATAGGTAAATTCCCAACACATAGTATGGGTACACCTAACCAAATAGGCAAATTCCCATACTATGTTTATTTATTTTGTGTTATGCATAATTATATTAATTTCACACAATCTTATTAACTTATGCATTTAATTACCCCATCGTTCCCACGTAATTTCGTTCATGATATAACACATATAAAAGGTGTCAACTTGCATATGAATGAACATGTTTCAAAGGTGCCATCTTGCATATTAACAAACACATAACTTGCATATGAACTTGCATAACATGTCACATAACTTGCATATAATATGTCACATAACTTACATATTCATTTTGCATAACAAACTTGCATATTAGCTTATAGACTTGCATAATGTGTCATCATGAACTTGCATATTAATAAACATGTAACTTGCATATTTACATACATGTAACTCGCATATTAACAAACATGTAACTTGCATAT
Organism: Allium sativum; assembly: GCA_030737875.1. NCBI lineage: Eukaryota > Viridiplantae > Streptophyta > Magnoliopsida > Asparagales > Amaryllidaceae > Allium > Allium sativum. The sequence continues at coordinate 63,406,048 of CM060921.1, read as the reverse complement.
TAACAAACATGTAACTTGCATATTTACATACATGTAACTTGCATATTAACAAACATGTAACTTGCATATTTACATACATGTAACTTGCATAGCATATTACCATGAACTTGCATAACATGCATATGATTACATAGCCCACAACTTGCATATTTAGCATCATGCAAACATAACATACATCATATTAAACTTGCATAAGCTTACATACTCAACATGCATAAACATAAGATTAATGCTAACATCATATCATATGATTCAAAGCTCATTAACCCACATACAAAACCATAAATCTCATCACATCTCATCTAATTAGTTTACCAAAAGATCATCAAAGTGATAGAAACTCACAACTAGCAACTTTGAACACCAAATGAAGAAGATTAAGATGCTAAGAAGGGATTAGAAGTTGATTAGAGAGTGATTAGTATGCAACCCTCTTCATAAAATTAGTGGAGGCCATGAGAGCTAGCATTTTGCCATAGTTTAGTCACTAGGTTTAATTATGAATGAATTAGGGTAGGTTAGGGTCTTATTTATAGATTAGGCAAGTGTTTTAGGCCATAGGATTAACCCTAGATTCAATCCAAGCCATCAAAGCATGTCTTGGGGAAGAAGTCAAGTGTAGGAACCATCTAGGGCCTTTAGATTAAAGATGGACCATGAGAACCATTCAAATGCAAAATCTGCACTTGAGCGAATCGGCCCACGGGTTGACAGCCAAACACCCTGGATTAACCCCTAGTCGACCCAGCGGGCTCGGGTCGACTTCAAAAATCGGCCGGTTCGGTTATTCCCCTCTCCCAATTCGCTGTTTTGAGCATTTTTGCATATTTATTTATTAAATTTTCAATTATATATATATATATATATATATATATATATCAATATATATATATATATATATCTACACAACCCATTTCACTTAATTAAGTATACTTTAATTTGGGAATTTTCGTGAAACTTCGCGAGGCCATATCTTGGTCATACGGACTCCGATTTTCGAAAACTCGGACTCTATTTCGCGTATTTTTCCGAGACGAACGCAATGGCATAGCCCGTTTCCCTTGATTCCCATTTTAGAATTAAATTCTGCCTCGATTTATGTTATTACAGGTTATTGAAAATACGGGTTGTTACAGTACACCTAGTGGAGATAGGGGCAGGCGGCACCTATGTAGTCAGCTAGGGGTACGTAAAGCCATTGGGAAAGTTTCTAAGTGAAGCTAAGTGGGATGAATCTTTAGGGTGACTGGTGTGGTGCAGTATAGTGTTTATCCTTTAGTATTTAGGAGCGCCTATAACGTTGCCTTTAGCGATTGTCTATGTCCTTAATTTGCTCTTCATCGACATTTTCTTGTTTTCCAGCTTATGCCTTAGTCCAGTTATTTTGGTAATAGTATTGTAGAATTATCATATTCACCAGACTTTATGTCTGACCCCCCTCTTTTCCATCCTTTTTCTCCCTTCAGGTCCGCAGGTTGGGCCAAGTTCTAGTGGAGTCTAGTTGGATCGCTTATCTTCTGGAAAGCTTGGACTGCTGAAGTAAAGTCCAGCTTGTTATCTTTCTTTTTAATGGCTATTCATGTAATGGGATTATGTACTTGTTTTATCAAGATAGATATTGTACTCGACATTGAATATGGTGTTATGATGTAATCAAACATGTTTTGACTTCTGCTACAATGAAATAAAGTTTTTGAATTTCCAAGTACTATTTTATATCTGTCTTGTTGTAATTTTATTGTTCTATATTCACTTAAAACCTCCATGGAAGTTAATGCATTCCCTTTGTGAGTGACATTAATGGACGTGGGGTGTTACATTGGACATCCTGGTTATTTTTAAAATCATTTCAAATCCAATTTATTTATTTAAAAATATTGGAATATAATTCTAGTTCAAACTAGTTCATTCCGATAAAAATCTATTTTTACCTTTTCAAATATGGAGCTTATCATCCCGATTCTTTCCACATCATTTCTTATGATTTTACACTAATTATTGATATTTTTAGTAATTTTATCAAGGCCCGTACAGTCGATTTCCATAAATGGCCATCGAACTGCACTTACAGCGACCTTTTCCAAATTTGATTTGGACACAACTCCAAATCGAGCTGTTAGATTTCAAAACTCTAATGTTCTTTAAAAAGCTCTTTTCGATATGAACCCAACTGTTCCAGTTTTAGGAGAATCTGACGGTTGGATCTCCCGTAATGTCCATTCGAAGTCAATGGTCGAAATACGCAAACTACCGCGGCGCGGTGCGTTCTATTCAGGCCATAATATATATATGTATATATATATATATAATATGTATATTATGTATTTCATCGATTTCCTTTTAAAACATATTTTATAAATTGTTTTAAATTCATTTTCAAAACGATTTCAACTTCATATTCAATTTCAAATCAAAATTGAATATTCCATATCATCGATATATAAATGATAATATTTTCAAAACATTATATTTTGAAATCAATTCCTTTTCGATATTCCTTATAAAAAATGAATAAAATCGATATAAATATTGTTCGCGTCGAAATGGCGCATATCTAATCAACATGGCTATATATATTTAAATATATTCGTGTCCATCCCAAATTAGACATCAAAATCATATTTTGATCCTTTACTGAAATTTGTTTTAAAATATTCGTTATTCTAAAACAATCGTTATTTTAAAATATTCATTCTTTCTAAACTGGAATCAGACACAGTCAATTACCATATAATGTGATTTATATGGATTTAATACACATGTGTATACAACAAAAATCAAAAGCATTCAACCCTCATCCAGAGTGCATTCTACACTGCATAAGCATTAAATATAAATATTCAACGCTTACACAGCCTGTCAATCAATTGATCGACATACAGCTAATTATTGGGATTAGTGTATGTCATATATCATCCCAATACCCGTGTGCGGTTTCAATCATCAAATAATGAATTTTATTTGTGCAGTTGGGCGATGTGTAAAATTTATCGTTCCAATCAATATCAGTCAAATGTGTGTACATAAACAAATCGTCCGATTTGTTTATAAATATTTATTTTATTTATCTACCCATTAAAAATTATATTTTTAACTATAAAATATTTTATTCCATTTCACATCACACAATCAACTTTCACAACAAAATCAAACAAACAAACAAGTCGTCCATGGTTTGTTGACGACGTGTGTCGGGTGCTGCTAAGCACCGTCTGCATCCTAGTATATATTTTAACTAGAAAATCAAATAAAAGTGAGAAGTTCTCACCTTGGGGTTCCACTCCATCATTCTTTATTTCTGAACGATTTGGATTTTCGCTTTGTTTCTAGTCTGTCCCATCACAGTTTGTTTTCACGCTGTTCATAGCAAAAATCACATTTTTAATATGATGTTTACCTTATAAGTTCATATTTTTATAACGATGTTTATATATTTAAAATCATATTTTTATAAGCTATTTATATAAATAAAAATCAAATTTTTATTTCTCTACTACATATAAAAATCATATTTTTATACACATTCCATATAAATCCTATCGCTTCAAATTTATAAATCATATATTTATTTTCTATAAAGATCATTCCTTTATGTTATAAAAATCCTAACTCTTCATGTTAAAAATCAAAACTTTGTTTTATATTAAAAATCAAAACTTTGTTTTAAACGATGCATAGAAATCCTAATTGTAATAAACGAATTAAAAATCAAATTTTTATAAATTTAAAAATCAAATTTAGAAAACTTACAGCGATTAGAGAGGGGGTGTATTGTTCATCGGAGGGTGATGCTGGGCAGTTCGTCGGCGGCGGATTTGGCGGAGGTAGGCGCGGCAGGTGCTGGAGGCGGTGGCAGGCTAATACAATGGTGGTGGTGGAGGTTTTAGGTGGAAGAGGGTTTAGGGTTTTCGAGCTAGGGCTGGAAGGGGCGTAGGAGAGGGGAGCGATGCGGCAGTAGGCGGAGGTGGGGAGGCAGCCTCCTGCGGCGGCGGAAGGGGATGGCGCGTCGATTGATCTAGGGGGCGACGGGTTTTTCGTTTTGTTTGTTTTTTCCTATTTCTTTAGATCTGAGAATGATGAAGGAGAAGCGGGGAGTAAGGGGTTGGCTTTGAATAGGAGAAAGGGAGGAGGGAACATAAAATTATTTATTTAATTTAATTCTTTCCCCAAAAAGTTACTTTAAAATTCGAACTCCAAATTGAACCCACCAACTGTTGTTCCTAACTAATTTCCCTTATTCCGAACACAATGGGATATGTATCATAAGACAATTCGGCTGTTTCGATCCGTTTTCATTAAATTTAAAATATAAATCAATATATTTTAAATTCAAACGAAATTTTAATTTACCGAGGCCACATACGACTCTAAAAATTCCAGAAAAATAAATCTATCTTCGTTATGACGATACGGTCCTAACAAAATTAATTTCGTCAAATTCTGAGACTGCTTGAAAAATGACTATTTTCTGGTCGGTCGAAATTGACAGAAACTGTTAAGACACGTTTTACTTCGCCACGCGTTTTGGAATTTAGCAATAACTTGACATCCTGAATCCAACAAATTAAGTGGTTTCGTCGAAAAAGGAGGTCGTTTGCAAAATTTTCATTTTTAAGGGCCAAAATTCCATAGCGACTATTCTGAATTTTCAATTGGGCATAAATTTTTATTTCCACTATGAAATTTCAATTTTTCGAATTCGTTGGAAAGATATTTCCAAATATGTTCTAATATTTTTGGTTTTGCTAAAATCCGGTTTATTCTTAATCCTGTACATTCTTTTGAAATTTGAAATCTAATTTTCGAACTACTGCGTCATTTTCAATTCCTTTTATAATTAAAAATAATTATTTATATTCTAACGATGATTCAAATAAATATATACATTCTAATTCTATTCAAAATAAATTTCTCATTGTTATTATTTAAAATAATCCATTTTAAATATTCAAAATTCATTAAAATTGCCAAAATAAAATTTTTATATTGGCTCGGATTTTCCGGGTTGTTACACTAAACTCACATGAAAATAGAAAATAAAATTAGTCATGCTATGTAGAAAATCAAGTGCATGATAAAAATTGTTTGTAAGAATTCTAAACTCACTTTAAAAATATGAGTTTTAACTTATACATTCGATATTTAAAGTTATATATGCTATGAATAAAATTATCATGCGATGAAATAATTATTGGTTAGTTAAAAATATGATTTTTAATTTATGTATGCTATGAATAAAACTATATTCATGCGATGTAGAAAATTGTCATGTTATGGAATAATTCCAAGTTCAATAAAAATATGATTTTTAGCATATTCATGCGATGTAGAAAATTGTCGTGAGAATCCTAAACTTACATGAAAATAGAAAATAAAATTAGTCATGCTATGTAGAAAATCATATGTATGATAAAAATTGTTTGTGAGAATTCTAACTCACCTAAAAAGGGTTTACAAAATTATATTTATTCGATGTAGAGAAAATGCGATAAAATTGTTCATGTGATAAAATTGTGTGTGCGATAAAAGTCGTTATATGATGTGAGATTTCTAATATATATATATATATATATATATATATATATATATACACACACACACACATATACATTTAAATTGATTGTGATTGTGTTATTAATATACGCTATATAAAACACATATTGTGTCGTATAAAATTGAGGTTGATTGATTTATTGTGGTTGTTATGATTTGTTGAATTATATTTTTGTAAGATAAGAAAATAATCTTTAACATGTGAAATAAAAGTGTCATTTTGTTACATAATGTCATGTGAAATAAAAGTGCCATCTTGTTACATAATGTCATTTAGTTAGAATAATGTTTGTTAAATAAAAATATCATTCAATTAGAATAATGTTATGTTAAAATAAAAATATCATTCAGTTAGAATAATGTTTGTTAAATAAAAATGTCATTCAGTTAGAATAATGTTTGTTAAATAAAAATGTTATTTTGGTTAGATAATGTTATGTTAAAATAAAAATATCATTTTGTTAGAAAATGTTATGTTTGAATAAAAACGTCATTTTGATCAGAAAATGTTACGTTGAAACAAATATGTCATTTATGTAGAAAACATATTTTATAAATAAATAAGTCGTTTATGTTGAAAACATATTTTGTAAATAAATATGTCATTTAGTTAGAAAACATATTTTGTAAATAAATTTGTCATTTAGTTAGAAAACATATTTTATAAATAAATATGTCATTAAGTTAGAATATGTGTTCGTTTAATAAAAATATCATTTAGTTAGAATATGTTTTTGTCAAATAGAAATGTCATCTTGTTAGAATACATTTTGTTAAGTAGATTTGTGTTAAAACAAAAATAACATTTTTGGTAAATAGATTTGTGTTAAAACAAAAATGTCAATTTTGTTGAATTAGATTATTGTAAATAAAATGAAGTTATCACTTTTATTCATGTTGCTGAAATGGATTTGTAAACAAAATGAAGTATCATTTTTATTCATTTTGTTAAAATATAATTGTTAACAACATGAAGTTATCATTTTTATTCATTTGGTTAAAATGGAATTATAGATAAAATTAAGTTATCATTTTTATTTATTTTGTTGAAATAGAATTATCAAGAAAAATGAAAGAATCATTTTTATTCATTTTGTTGAAATAAAATTATCAACAAAAATGAAAGAATCATTTTGTTGAAACAGAATTGTCAACAAAAATGATAGAATCATTTTTAATCATTTTGTTAAAATGAAATTGACAAAAAATAGAAATATCATTTTTATATGTTTTGTTGAAATAGAATTGTAAACAAAAATAGAAATATTATTTATATAAGTTTTGTTGAAATAGAATTGTCAACAAAATAAACGAATCATTTTTATTTGTTATGTTAAAATAGATTGGTTATATTAAAAATATCATTTTTTTTATTTGTTATATTAAAAATATCATGTTTATTTGACATGTTAGGAGTAGGAATTGCATACATGAATAAAAATATCACATTTGTTTGTTATGATAAAATAGATTTGTAAACCAATAAAAGTAGTCACTTTATTTGTCATATTAATGTAAGAATTTGTATACACACAAAAATATCATCTTATGTTGCATGTTAATGTAGGGATTTGTATAAAACATTAAAATATCACTTTTATTGTTATATCAAAAATAGAATTGTATACAATATAAAAGAGACATTTTTATTGTTATATTAAAAATAGAATTGTATACAATATAAAAGAGACATTTTTATCGTTATATTAAAAGTAGAATTGTATATAATATAAAAGAGGCATTTTTATCATTATAACAGAATTGTATACAATATAAAAGAGACATTTTTATCGTCATAATAGAATTGTATACAATATAAAAGAGACATTTTTACCGTCATGTTATACATTTGAATTGTATATAATGAAAATGAACATTTTTATGTGTCATGTTATACATTGAAATTTCATACAAATAAAAATATTTCTTTTTATTTGTTAGGTTAAAAATAGAAATTGCATACAAATAATGAAAATAAAAATTATCTTTTATTTGTCATTAGTGACATTTTATGTAAGTAAAATACATATTTATCTGTCATTAGAAACATGTGGAAATATATGCAAATAAAATACATTATAAACATGTAGAGATCTTATGCAAATAAAACATTCTTTTACTTGGCATGTTAAACATGTTAGTTGAATCGTCGAATGATTTATATAATATAAATTAAAATTAAACGAATTATGTGCGGTAGTTCGCGTTTCGAAATTGTAACTTTAAACGATTATACCGAAAGATCCGACCGTCGAATTTTCCCAAAACTGGAACCATTAGGTCCGCATTAGGAAGATCTTTCCAACATATAAATTTTGTTAAAATCCAATGGTTAGATTTCGAGAAATGTGTAAATTAAATTTGGGTAAAAACAGCGCTAGGGCCGCCTGTTGACCTGAAGCGTCGTTAAATTAAATTGGGCTATTTTTATATAAATAAAAATAGCGATAATTCGTTATAAAATAATATTAATGATATGAAATGATTTAAATTATATATATTCGAGAATTATTTAAAAAGACCAACTTCAATCTTATTTCAATTAATTATACAACGATTTAAAGTCGGAGACATTGAAGACGGTGATTGAAGACCGGCGATCTTCACATCGAATGGATGACTACTGATGCCCTGGACTGATTTGCTCCTAGGAAAGGGTTACAGTGGTAGTTGTCCAGATGTACTTGTTGATTGTCTGGATTTAGCGAGCACCGCTCTTCCGTATTGGACATACGGGACAAGGAATAAGGTGTCTCCGATTTCGTTCAGACCCAGAACGGACTTGTAAATGGATGTGTATCTGACATTGGATTTCATTCTATGTGAATTGATTTCTTTTTAATATATATCTGTTTAGTGGCGGAGAATTTATACTCTTGGTTAACACCCTTCTCTGAGACACACGAGCTCAGAAGTTATATATTGATAGTTATTGGTCGCATGCCATGGATTGTCGATGTGGCATGCCAAGATGCAAATGATCGAGGCTTTTGTTGAGAAGCAGATCCTTGTGGTTAATGATCAAAGCACAGCTTGTTTGGGCATAGTTTTGTGTATAGCGTAACTTCGCGAGCCTCACACCCCAGTAGGAGTCAAAAAAGGGATAAGGGACCTAAGGAGTGCATGCGTTTCTTTCTAGCTAGAAGTGGTGTCATTGTATGGAGCCCAGACATTTTTACTTATGTGGATGATGGATTACGAGGCCTTAGATATATTGGTCAATAGTGGCCAATTGATAGGTCCAATAGGACCGGGAAACGTGTGTTCAGGCATAACTAATCCACTAAAGTATTTGTCGACCAGCCTTGGAGGATCCAAGGGCTCGCCAGCGTCCGAGTCCTAAGACATTTGCTTGATTGTCTCGAATCGGTAAGGAGATCGTCCCTAGCCTTGACTCATGATGGAAACCCAATTTCCAATACGACATTACAGATTTGATTGTAAACCTATATATGGCGATATAGTAGAATGGGGTACTATGTCGTCTAGAATTGATATATTTACTTTGAAAGTATTTTAAAACTGATTAGACCCTAATAATAACAATATTAAATAATATTTTGTACATATCAAGCATGTTTGGTCATTATAAGGTAAAACTTTATCCTCCGGTTTGCGTTGCATTGTGTGATGGGATTTGACTCTTATAATGATTTCATTTTCTAAAAAGCATTGCGTTGTTTTGAATAAAAGTTTGTTTAAATTATGCACTGGCAATCCAATGGAGTAAATTGGTTCCGCGTTAGCGACGTGGTCATGTGATTAGCCTTATTATTAGTTAAGTTAAGTAAAGATTTCTCATACCAGTCCCATGACTGACTTGTAGTTTGTTTCACTTGCAAACTCGGGTGCCCATATTTTCCACATGGGCAATCAAGTAGCTTATTTTGCAGATATATTTGAGCAGGATTCTGGATCGAAGCTTAGAGCTGTGTCTAGAGCATTGATAGTCTTCCTTTGTGCTAGTTTATTCATTTCCGTTGCGTTGTATTAAATTCGTTGTAAATTATTCTTCTGCTATTGTATTATTATTTATTGATATACTCTGATATATTCTGTATTCTGATATAACATTATTATAATGTTTATAAAAGTCTTCTGTTATTTGTTCTGATGTGTTGTCTGCCGAAAGTTAGCGTATGCGGAATTCGAACGGTCTTGGTCGATTTAGCGATCGATTAGGTCCGGGCGAAATCCGTGTCGTTACAACAACTCCATAATTAGGGGTCTGATCTTGATATAGTAACCATCCAAGTTCTGGTATAAAGGCTTCACAAAAATATATGTAAACGTCCTATCTCAGTATAATACTTAGGAATACTACTTTGAGAAGAGTAGTAAAGTCGTGCGTAAACATTTACAAGGTTGGGCTAGAATCACTAACCTTGTTGGGCATACATCTTAGGTTGAACCAAATGAGATGCATCTGTGTACTATAGTCTTGTTGTACATTTCTTAGTCACCGTAATTTGTTGTTCTGACCTCCCTCCTCATTACAACCTCCCAAGTTCCCTAAGGAAGGTCGGGTTCTCATAGGTTTTTAAGTTTGGCTTTCGGTTCTCATTCTCTCCCATGCTAGGTATTGGAAGAGTGACTTACTTCAAAAAAGGTAGTTGCTTAAGTTAATACTAGCTATCCTATTTTGTTTCCGCTATGAGTTTTCTTTTATCGTACCCTGACTATGCTCGTGCTCATTTATTGCAGGTACCAGATATACACGCTTTATGCTTGGATGTGTTAAAGTTTTGATTTTTGTCGAAATTTCGGCGTAGATAAGTGTGGGGTGTTATAGTAGATTCCATGGACGAAATAATGATGGAAGCTGAAGATGAAGACATTAGATATTATTAGTTGTTATTGTTGTACATCTTATGGAAACTTTTGAGATTGAATCTATTGATGTACCCATGGAGCAAATGTATTTTTGACAAGTCTGTGTTTGGATCCTATGGTTTTTAATAAATTAGTACATCTTATTTGGATATTATATTTCTCTCGTTCCATTTTGTGAGATTTCCATTGGAAGTGTATATATATTATCTGTGTAAATGTAATTTCTTACAGGAACCAACGACCCTTTAGAATGGTTCTGTGTTTCGATGGGCCTTTTCTGGGTCGAAATTTAGGCCCATTCCGGGCAGGTTGTTAAATGGATGCTATGATATTTGCATTCCACGCCTTTAGTTATTTCTACTTTTGATATCTCAGTTAATGTGTTATTAACATTAACTTTTAAATACTTACAAGATAAAGGGAAGCCAAGATGTTTTATGGGAGATGCCCCTTCTGAATACTAAGAATGTCACAGATGACTTCCTAATAGTCGCAAATTTTGATGAAAAGGATCTTTGTTTAAATGTTTAACTGCAAACTTGCATACATGTGCAGTTTTTTTTTAAAAATGGTATAAGCTGATTTGTAATCTACTTTGCAAAAGATGAGAAGATTAAACTGGTAATATGTGGCTCCACTTTGAGTATGGGTGTGATTTCGTCACCACTATTAAGAAGTACAATGAATAGTAGGCTTCCTCTTTTGTTTTATACATAGCCATTTGTATTGTATGTGGGATTCATTTTGTATATATCATTTATGGGCCAAAGCCCAACATATTTGTACATGTAAATATGGCTATATATAGCCTGAACCATGTACATTCAAATCATTTTCGTCACTTTTTGAAATTAAAAGTTCTCTCAAACATCTTTCTTTGTTCTCTCCAAAATAATTAATCAAAACAAAGAAAGTATATAAAATCTAATTTGGTATTAGAGCAATTATTCGCCTCGCAGCATTTGAAATCAACAGTCAGTGCATTTGTGGGGGTTTTACCCATCAGAAAAGCTTCATCACTTGGGTGTACTCTCATCTCAGTTGCGTACTCATCATTTGTGTAAGAACCCGATACTTCCCTGGTCTCCGAAGAGGAGAGAAAGAACAGATTGCCTTAAGGACAAGACGAATCAGAACACAAACAGAAGAACATTTCATTGTATATTACAACAATTTCATCAGAATACAAGAATATACAGAGTATGAATAAATATTACACATTTACTAAATATTATATATTTACCAATTACAATGCAGCGGAAAATTAATACAAAACACAACTGAAAGGAATATACGGATACAGAGCTTTCTGAATATCATTCCAGCTGTAAATCAGGATCCTGTGAATATAAATCTGCAAAACCAAAACTACTAGCTGCCCATGCAGAAAATATAGGCACCCAGTGTTTAGGTTAAAACAATAAACTCTAGGTCAGTCATGTGACTGGTGTGAGAACTAAAACAATTATTAATCTTTATTTTAAAGTTAGGTAAATCAAGGGACCACGCCGTATAACACGGAAAGGGTTTCCTCCTAAGAATACCAGTGCATAAAACAAAAGCGCAATGCTAAATAAAGAACAATGAAGCTATTATAAGACTCAGGTCCCATCACACAATGCAACGCAAGCCGTAGGATAGTGTTTTTACCTTATAATAGCCAAAAATGCTTGGTACGTGAAATTTCATCTTTTATTATTACTATAAGTGTATAGTGTCAAAACAATTTCAATCATAAGTATCAATCATAGACGGCATGAGTGCCCCATCTCACTATATCTCCATATATAGGATTACAACTAAAACCGATATGTCATGTATTGGAAGTTGGACTTTCATATGTGAACCGAGGCAAAGAATCGTCCTCACCACTTCGAGACTCTCTAGCCCGAGCCTCAGGCAAGTACTCTGTCAAGCCTTTGGATCGTCAGGGCTGGTCCACTCGATGTGGATTAAAATGTCTGAACACTGCGTTTCCCCGCCCTATGGGGCGTAAATGAGCTAAATGACTCCATCGGTCCCGGATCGACCGATATGACCGAGGCGCCTTGCAATCCATCATCTACATAAGTAAAATGTCCGGGCATGTAAAACCCAAAACACCACTCCTAGCTAGAAGGAAACGCATGCCCTCCTTGATGTCCTCTCCTGTTTCTGGTTCACACCGGGGCGTGAGGCTTGCGAATTAAAGCTACACAAAGCTACGCTGTATTAAAGCCGTGCTTTGATCATCAACCACAAGACTTTGCTTTTCAACAGAAGCCTTGATCATTTGCATCTCAGCATGTCACACAAGCAATTAATTCCATGCGACTGATATTTATCGATATATAACCTCTGAGCTCGTACGTCTCAAAGAAGGGCGTTAAGCAAGAGAATAAATTCTCCGCCGCCAAACAGATATATATTTAATAGAAATCAATCAACACAGAATAAAATCCAATGTCAGACACACATCCATTTACAAGTCCGTTCTGGGTCTGAACGAAATCGGAGGAACCTTATTCCTCGCATATCCATCGATCTCCAAGTACGTCTGGACGATCACCAACTGATTCCCTCCTCTTGGGTGTGCAGCCCAATCAAGATCATCAGTAATTATCCAAACGATGTGAAGACCTCCAGTCTTCAACCACCATCTTCATCATCGACTTCTCGTTGATTCAGTTATTCAGAATGGGATAAACCCGGTCTTTCCGAATAGCTCGCGTATATAATAAACAAGTGTTATAAAAACACAACATATGCCTTGTTCCAATCCAGAATATTCCTTTATTCCAATATTCTTTTACTTTGGGAAAGGTTCATATTAATTTTATCAATGATAAATTCTTTAAATTTATTCTTTAATCTTCCTTTGAATATCAATTCAAACCATATTATGGTTTATCCAAACTGGGATTAATGAACCTTACCGAAGTAATCATTTGTTTTAATTTCCCAACCCCAACCTATTCATCCCATGAAGTAAAACTGGTAATACTTCATATCTAACACCACGGTGTTATCGGTAAATTCAATTACCATTTCATGTTCAAATCTAATTAAAGATTTAACTATCGCCTGGAGCAAAACTGGTGATTCTCCATTCTCGATCACTTCAGTCTAATTAAAGATTCATTAAAAGTCCACTTGGTTTTAATCTTCCCAAAAATCAATATTAATGATTGTTTAACCTGGGAAATCATATCCTGTTTTTAACTGGGTTAAAGAACCAATGTCACTTAAAACACGGTTCACGATAAACCCAAAATCACATTCTATTCCATCAGCCTTTAACCGTAAATTAGCAAGTGAATAATTCCTTAAGTGTTAACCCCGAAGGCCAAAACCAACATCAGATTAATACACAAGAAACTATCCAACTTAACTAATCTCCAGTTAGTTTCTGATTTTCTTAACTCTGTTGGGTCTAAGAACAGTATCATTAAAGATACCATTCACGACAACCCAAAATCACATTCCATTAACCATGGAATCTTCATGGAAAACAAATCGATATATATAATCGATATAAACTTCCATATCTGACTAACAGTATAAATGGAATAATGGCAAAGCCTTTTAAATTCCATATATATTAGCAGTCCTCATCCACAGAAATTCACTACGATTATTACCAAATCGAATTCCATTCCATTCCAGTTTATTTTATTTTGGAAAACTTTACTTTGGAAAATCTCCTTTAAATCTTAACAAAATATTTATAAATTCCAAATCACATTTCACTGTGAATCGAGTTAAAGAACGAATGTCGTTAAAACATAGTTCACAACAAATCCAATTCACATTCCATTAACCATCGGGTTAAAGAACAAATGTTATTTAAAACACCGTTCACGATAAACCCACAAATCAATTCCAGTTCGATTCCAATTAAATATCATTTAATTGGTATACTTCATTAAATCCAAATAAAAAGATTTAATCTTTTTTCTCAATTGGGTTTAAGAACAGTGTAAATGAAGACACCATTCACGACAAACCCAAATCCCATTTGATATTAAATCCAAGGCTCTGGATACAAAATATATCGGCTTATATTCAGTATCAAATTCTACGACCAATAAATATCGTATTAGAAATAACGATATAAATATATCTTTCAAATTTCCATAACAATATCTGTACAATCATGAAATCCAACATTGAAATATTACGAAGACAATTTCGATTCAAATCCATTTCCAATTTATATATTGGAAATTCCGGTTATCTTCAAAACCATTTCAAATCCAATTTATTTATTTTAAAAATATTGGATTTATTATTCTAGTTCAAAACTAGTTCATTTCGATAAAAAACTATTTTTATCTTTTCAAATATGGAGTTTTTCATCCTAATTCTTTCCAAATCATTTCTTATGATATTTCACCAATTATTAATATTTTTAATAATTTTATCAAGGCCCATACAGTCGATTTCCATTAACGGCCATCGAACTGCACTTACAACAACCTTTTCCAAATTTGATTTGGACATAATTCCAAATTAAACCGTTCTAATATTCGTTAGAAATCTCTTTTTGATACGAACCCAATGGTTCCGGTTTTAGGAGAATCCAATGGTATGATCCTCCGTAATGTCTGTTCGAAGTCAATGGTCAAAATTCGTGAACTGCCGCAGCGCGGCGCGTTCTATTCAGGACATTATATATATAATATATATATTATATAAATTTCGTCGATTTCCTTTTAATACGCATTTTAAAAATCGTTTTAAATTCGTTTTCAAAACGATTTCAACTTCATATTCAATTTCAAATCAAAATTGAATATTCCATATCAACGATATATAAATGATATTATTTTCAAACCATTAGATTTTGAAACCAATTCCTTTTCGATATTCATTATAAAAATGAATAAAATCGATATAAATATCGTTCACGTCAAAATGGCGTCAATCTAATCTACACGGCTTTACATATTTAAATATATTCGTGTCCATTCTAAATCGGACATCAAAATCAAATTTTGATTCTTTTTTGAATATTATTTGAAAATATTCGTTATTTTAAAATAAACGTTATTTTAAAATATTTATTCTTTCTGAATTGGAATCATACACAGTCAATTACCATATAATGAGATTATATGGATTTCATACACATATGTACACAACTACAATCAAACACTTTCAACCATCATCCAAAGTGCATTCTACACTGCATAAGCATCAAATATAAATATTTAACGCTTATAACAGTCTGTCAATCAATCAATCGACATACAGCTAATTATTGGGATTAGTGTATGTCCTATGTCATTCCAATACCCGTGTGGGGTTTCAATCAATAAATAATGAATTTTATTTGTGTAGTTGAGCGATGTGTAAAATCTATCGTCCTAATCAATATCAGTCAAATCAGTGTACATAAACAAATTGTCTAATTTGTAAATGAATATTTATTTTATTCACATACACGTTGAAAATTATATTTTTAATGATAAAACATTCTTTCAGTTCATTTACACAATAAAAATAATATTTTTATTGTTCTAATATATTTTAGAAAATTTCAGCGGCATAACGACACGATACTAGAAACGGGATAAGGTCTAGCCTTATCCCCAGTCTAATAATGGTCTGCGCCATACACAAACCAAATTATAATCAATTTCACATTCACACCACAAACCAATATTCAACCAAACACATCAATCAACACAAACAACCAAACAAGTCGTCCATTGTCTGTGGACGACGGGGAATAGTTCATATATGCAGTTACATAATAAATAACTGTATAAAGAAAATTAAAGTGAGGAGTTCTCACCTTTGGGTTCCTCTCCACCAATTTTATTTCTGAATGGTTCAGTCAGGCCGTTCCACCGCACTCCTTTCCCGTTGTTCATATTAAAAATAACATTTTTAATATGATGTTCATTTTTAAAAATCACATTTTTATAATGGCCCTTCATATAAAAAATCACATATTTTTACAATGCTTCGTTCTATATAAAATTATATTTTTATATTTCTACCTCTTATATAAAGATCGAATTTTTATATCGTCGCTATAAAAATTACATTTTTTATTTCAATATATAAAATAAAAATCAGATTTTTATTTCGCTACGTATATAAAAATCATATTTTTATTTCTACTTCATATATTTTTTTCAACGCTTCTTTCTATATAAAAATTATATTTTTAACCAATCACTAATCATTTCTTTGTATGATTATTCTATAAATAACATACATAGGCTAAAAATTGTATTTTTATCTTTCTAAAAATAATTTCATATTTTTATAACAACGCTATATAGATAAAAATCACATTTTACACCGCTACTATATAAATAAAAATCAAATCTTTCTATCGCTAATGAATATATAAAAATCACATTTTTACATTGCCATTCAAACAATAAAATCATATTTTTACTTTGCAACATATATGATAAAAATCACATTTTTATCTCACTATATATACAATAAAAATCAGATTTTTATTTCGCTACATAAATAAAAATCATATTTTTATATTCTCCAGTATATAAAAATTCTATTTTTAACCCGTTACTCATATAAAAATCGAATCTTTATTCTCGTTAGCTCATCATAAAAATAAAGTTCATATTTTTATTTCACTACACATATATAAAGATCGGATTTTTATTTTAAAAACCATATATATAAAAATCGAATCTTTCATGTTTATAAAAATTGAACCTTTCATGTAATTAAAAATTAGATCTTTCTTGTAATTAATTTTTTTTAAACAAAGTTATAATATAATAAACTGAAAATAAAATAATTGTAAAATAAAAATAAAAGAACACACCTTTAATTTGGATTTTCGTTGAAGGAAGAAGGGCTGCGGGGGTATTGGGCGGAGGGGAGGTTGGCCGGAGGTCTGGTGGAGGTTGGCGCGGTGGGCGGCAGGCCGGGGGGAGGCTATGGCGGCGGTCTTTCTAGTGCTTGGGTTTTTGGGGGCGTCTCGAATTGAAAAGGGGGGGAATCATCGGAGGGCGGTGGAAGCTTGGGGGGCGTGGCAACCGACGCGGTGGCATCGCTGGCCGAAGCGCGGCTCCGATGGGAGGAGCGTCGGGGGGGAGCATGGGCATCGGTTTTTGTTTTGATTTCTTTTGAGAAAAAGTAAACGGGGAGGGGGGCCTGAGAGAGAGAATATAGAGAGAGATTTTTTTATTTCAAAAAGATACCTTATTATTTTGAACTCGAAATCAAACCCACCAACTATCATCCATAACTAATTACCCCCATTCCGAACACAATGGGATATGTATCGGAAGCTAATTCGATCGTTTCGATCAGTTTTCGTCAAAATCAAAATATAAATCTATATATTGAATTTGAACGCACATTTCAATTTATTGGGGTCACATACTGATTCTAAAAATTCCAGAAAAATTATTTCTAGCTTCGTATTGACAATATGGTCCTAAAAACACTAATTTCATCAAATTTGAAGACCATTTGGAAAATGGCCATTTTCTGGTCGATCGAAAAAATTGACTGAAACTGCCCAAACACATTTTCCTTCGCCACGCTCACATATTGATTCGAAAAATTATGAATTTTGGAATCTAGAGATAACTAGACATCCCGGATCCAATAAAAGTGGTTTCGTCGAAAACCGAGGTCGTTTGCAGAATTTCCATTTTTAAGGGCCAAAATTCCATAGCGACTATTTTGAATTTTCAATTGGGCATATCTTTTTACTCCCGCTATGAAATTTCAATTTTTCAGATTCGTTGGAAAGATATTCTCAAATAGGTTCTAATATTTTGGATTTCGCTAAAATCCAGTTTATTTTGAATTATGTTCGTTCATTTGAAATTTGAAATCGAATTTTCATACTACCGCGCCATTTTCAATTCCTTTTATAATTAAAAATAAATGTTTATATTCTAACGCCGATTCAGTTAAATATATACGTTCTAATTCTATCAAAAATAAATTTCTCGTCGTTATTATTTAAAATAAATCAGTTTAAATATTCAAAATTCATCAAAATTGCCAAAATAAAAATTTTAAATTGGCTCAGATTTCTGGGTTATTACAATCTCCCCCACTTAAAACTTTTCGTCCTCGAAAAGGGACGAAGCTGAAATTTGTTTTACTAATTAACTCAACCTTCATTATTTTCATTAAGGCTTAAGTTCTTCAACTTTTCAGTTTCTAAAAACTTTGTAAATTTTTCAAAAATTTGGCTAACACACTAAATTTTCGAAAAAATTCGCCATAACCTCCCCTGCACGGGAGCACCGAGAAAATCCCGAAATTGCCATACAGGCCTCTCCAACCCAAAAAGAAAAAGAAACAGCCAATCGGCTCATAAAATCATCCAAAAACCAAGAAATACAATAAACATGTACTTATTTGTCGGGCAAACAATTTTATTCTTCTGCTCTAGCCTCTTTGCAATGACCTGTTCAATGGATACACATATATGTACATGCATGCATGCAATTCCAAACAATTTTCAATTCAGTCCAATATTTGATACAATTTTGCTAAATGGTTCAAAATTTAATTAATCAACCAATAATCAAACAACATAATCAGCAATAAATTTGTTGATTAGCTTTTCAAATTCATAACTTTGATACATAGTCCAAAAAATCAGATTTTTGATGCCAAATCACAACAATATATTCTAACTATATTTTGGTTCTCACACCAGTCAATTGGAAATATATAGAAATCCCACTTTCGAAACTCGAACATAACACTGATGATGATATATCAATCATCAGTATCATCTCCGGACGACTAGAGTGTGATTCTATATCTATCCAGTATATTAAAACTTCAAATATACGCGGATAAGACGTATACACAAAATCTTTATTCACTTGATTGTCCAAATCAATATAAAAATAATATTCAAATACAAATAATAGATTTAAATTTTTAAAACAAAAATTGTTTTCATTTTTATTTTAAAATCATCACTCTTCTGATTCATTCTAGGGTACTACTGATCCTATCTCTAACGAGTCACTCTCATTGGATATTACTAATCCAATCTCTGATGAATTCTTTCATTTGGTTCTAATGTTTCTTGTTCTCGAGCTTTGTAAACCAAAGCTCTGATACCAGCTGTAAGAACCCGATACTTCCCCGGTCTCCGAAGAGGAGAGGAATAGTGGATTGCCTTGGGGACAAGATGAATTAGAACACAAACAGAAGAACATTTCATTGTATATTACAACAATTTCGTTAGAATACATGAATACACAGAGTATGAATAAATATTACACATTTATTAAATATCAGAGATTTACCAATTACAATGCAGCGGAAAAATAATACAAAACACAACTGAAAGGAATATACGGATACAGAGCTTTTCGAATATCAGTCCAGCTGTAAACCAGGATCCTGTGAATATAAATCTGCAAAACCAAAACTACTAGCTGCCCGTGCGGAAAATAGGGGCATCCAGAATTTAGGTTAAAACAATAAACTCCAGGTCAGTCATGTGACTGGTGTGAGAACTAAAACAGTTATTAATCTTTATTTTAAAGTTAAGTAAATCAAGGGACTACGCTGTATAACACGGAACGGGTTTCCTCCCAAGAAGACCACTGCATAAAACAACAGCGCAATGCTAAATAAAGAACAAAGAAGCTATTATAAGACTCAGGTCCCATCACACAATGCAATGCAAGCCGAAGGATAGAGTTTTTACCTTATAATAGCCAAAAATGCTTGGTACGTGAAATTTCATCTTTTATTATTATTATAAGTGTATAGTGTCAAAACAATTTCAATCATAAGTATCAATCATAGATGGCATGAGTGCCTCCATCCCACTATGTCGCCATATATAGGATTACAACTAAAACCGAAATGTCACGTATTGGAAGTTGGATTTCCATCTGTGAACCGAGGCAAGGGATCGTCCTCACCACTTCGAGACTCTCTAGCCTGAGCCTCAGGCAAGGACTTTGTCAAGCCTTTGGATTGTCAGGGGCGGTCCACTCGATGTGGATTAAAATGCATAAACACTCTGTTTCCTCGCCCTATGGGACGTAAATGAGCCAAATGACTCCATCGGTCCCGGATCTACTGATATAATCGAGGCGCCTCGCATTCCATCATCCACATAAGTAAAATATTCGGGCACGTAAAACCCGAAACACCACTCCTAGCTAGAAGGAAACGCATGCCCTCCCTGATGTCCTCTCCCGTTTCTGGTTCACACCGGGGTGTGAGGCTCGCGAATTAAAGCTACATATGGCTATGCTGTATTAAAGCTGTGCTTTGATCATCAACCACAAGACTCTGCTTTTCAATAGAAGCCTTGATCATTTGCATCTCAGCATGCCACACAGGAAATTCATGCCATGCGACTGATATCTATTGATATATAACCTCTGAGCTCGTACGTCTCAGGGATGGGCGTTAAGCAAGAGAATAAATTCTCCGCCGCCAAACAGATATATATTTAATAGAAATCAATCAACACAGAATAAAATCCAATGTCAGACACACATCCATTTACAAGTCCGTTCTGGGTCTGAACGAAATCGGAGGAACCTTATTCCTCGCATATCCATCGATCTCCAAGTACGTCTGGATGATCACCAACTGATTCCCTCCTCTTGGGTGTACATCCCAATCAAGATCATCAGTAATTATCCAAACGATGTGAAGACCTCCGTCTTCAATCACCGTCTTCATCATCGACATCTTGTCGATTCAGTTATTTAGAATGTGATAAACCCGGTCTTTCCGAATAGCTCGCGTATATAATAAACAAGTGTTATAAAAACACAACATACGCCTTATTCCAATCCAGAATATTCCTTTATTCCAATATTCTTTTACTGTGGGAAAGGTTCCTATTAATTTTATCAAAGATAAATTCTTTAAATTTATTCTTTAATCTTCCTTGAATATCAATTCAAACAATATTATGGTTTATCCAACCTAGTCGGGATTAACGAACCTTACCGAAATAATCATTTGTTTTAATTTCCCAACCCAGCCTATTCATCCCATGAAGTAAAACTGGTAATACTTCATATCTAACACCACGTTGTTATCAGTAAATTCATTTACCATTTCACGTTCAAATCTAATTAAAGATTTAACCATCGCCTGGAGCAAAACTGGTGATACTCCATTCTCGATCATTTCAATCTAATTAAAGATTCATTAAAACTCCACTTGGTTTTAATCTTCCCAAAAATCAATATTAATGATTGTTTAACCCGGGAAATCATATCCTGTCTTTAACTGGGTTAAAGAACCAATGTCATTTAAAACACGGTTCATGATAAACCCAAAATCACATTCTATTCCATCAGCCTTTAACCGTAAATTAGCAAGTGAATAATTCCCTAAGTGTCAACCCCGAAGGCCGAAACCAACATCAGATCAATACACAAGAAACTATCCAACTTAACTAATCTCCAGTTAGTTTCTGATTTTCTTAACTCCGTTGGGTCTAAGAACGGTATCAATAAAGATACCATTCACGACAACCCAAAATCACATTCCATTAACCATGGAATCTTCATGGAAAACAAATCGATATATATAATCGATATGAACTTCCATATCCGACTAACAATATAAATGGAATAACGGTAAAGCCTTTTAAATTCCATATATATTAGCAGTCCTCATCCACAGAAATTCACTTCGATTATTACCAAATCGAATTCCATTCCATTCCATTCCAATTTATTTTATTTAAATTGGAAAACTTTACTTTGGAAAATCTCCTTTAAATCTTAACAAAAGATTTATAAATTCCAAATCATATTTCACTGTGAATCGAGTTAAAGAACGAATGTCGTTAAAACACAGTTCACAATAAACCCAATTCACATTCCATTAACCATCGGGTTAAAGAACAAATGTTATTTAAAACACCGTTCACGATAAACCCACAAGTCAATTCCAAATCGATTCCGATAAAATATCATTTAATTGGTATACTTCATTAAATCCAAATAAAAAGATTTAATCTTTTTTCTCAATTGGGTTTAAGAACAGTGTTAATGAAGACACCATTCATGACAAACCCAAATCCCATTTGATATTAAATCCAAGGCTCTGAATAGAAAATATAACGGCTTATATTCAATATCAAATTCTACGACCAACAAATATCGTATTAGAAATAACGATATAAATATATCTTTCAAATTTCCATAACAATATTTGTATAATCACGAAATCCAACATCGAAATATTCCGAAGAAAATTTTGATTCAAATCCATTTCCAATTTATATATTGGAAATTCTGGTTATCTTCAAAACCATTTCAAATCCAATTTATTTATTTTAAAAATATTGGATTTATTATTCTAGTTCAAAACTAGTTCATTTCGATAAAAAAACTATTTTTATCTTTTCAAATATGGAGTTTTTCATCCCAATTCTTTCCAAATCATTTCTTATGATTTTTCAACAATTATTAATAATTTTAATAATTTTATCAAGGCCCGTACAGTTGATTTCCATTAATGGTCATCGAACTGCACTTACAACGACCTTTTCCAAATTTGATTTGAACATAATTCCAAATCCAACCATTAGATTTCAAATCTCTAATATTCGTTAGAAATCTCTTTTCGCTACGAACCCAACAGTTCCGGTTTTAGGAGAATCTGACGGTCGTACCTCCCATAATGGTCAATGTTCGAAATTCGCGAACTGCCGCAGCGCGGCGCGTTCTATTCAGGCCATTATATATATTTCGTCGATTTCCTTTTAAAACGCATTTTAAAAATCGTTTTAAATTCGTTTTCAAAACGATTTCAACTTCATATTCAATTTCAAATCAAAATTGAATATTCCATATCATCGATATATAAATGATATTATTTTCAAACCATTAGATTTTGAAACCAGTTCCTTTTTGATATTCATTATAAAAATGAATAAAATCGATATAAATATCGTTCACGTCAAAATGGCGTCAATCTAATCTACACGGCTTTATATATTTAAATATATTCGTGTCCATCCCAAATCGGACTTCAAAATCAAATTTTGATTCTTTTCTGAATATTATTTGAAAATATTCGTTATTTTAAAATAAACGTTATTTTAAAATATTTGTTCTTTCTGAACTGGAATCAGACACAGTCAATTACCACATAATGTGATTAAATGGATTTCATACACATATGTACACAACTACAATCAAACACTTTCGACCATCATCCAAAGTGCATTCTACACTGCATAAGCATCAAATATAAATATTTAATGCTTATAACAGTCTATCAATCAATCGATCGACATACAACTAATTATTGGGATTAGTGTATGTCCTATTTCATTCCAATACCCGTGTGGGGTTAAAAATCAACAAATAATGAATTTTATTTGTGTAGTTGGGAATTGTGTAAAATTTATCATCCCAATCAATATCAGTCAAATCAGTGTACATAAACAAATCGTCTGATTTGTAAATGAATATTTATTTTATTCACATACACGTTAAAAATTATATTTTTGATGATAAAACATTCTTTCGGTTCATTTACACAATAAAAATAATATTTTTATTGTTCTAATATATTTTAGAAAATTTTAGCAGCGTAATGGCACGATACTAGAAACGGGACAAGGCCTAGCCTTATCCCCAGTCTAATAATGGCCTGTGCCGTACACAAACCAAATTCTAATCAATTTCACATTCACACCACAAACCAATATTCATTCAAACACATCAATCAACAGAAACAACCAAACAAGTCATCCATGGCCTGTGGACGACGGGGAACGGTTCATATATGCAGTTACATAATAAATAACTGTATAAAGAAAATTAAAGTTGTGACGACCCCAAAATCCGAGGGGCGGTATTAAGGATAATCATTAGGAAATAACACATTAATCATCATAGCAGAGTACAGATAATAGCAGAAACAATAATTAAAATAAATTTTACATGGATATGACAGTGGAATCACAACATGTAGGAATATCAGAATAGCATAACGTGGGATATACTTAGTAAATAAAAAAGAAAGTGATCAGTCATCATCGCCAGAGGCGGAATACATACATGTAGTGAGACATAATAAGAGTATCAGTCTACATCGCCGAAGGCGGAATGCATATACATATAATGAGAAATACGGAAAGTAAATCAGTTTGCATCGCCAGTGGCGGAATCACAATATAAATACAGTAATGGCGGAAAATATCTAAGTCATCTCTATGAAGTCAGCCTCGCCATGAGCCAAAAGTGCACGCTATGCAGCTGTGCAGAACCAAAAACCACCTGTCACCTGTGCACTAGGCTGCCCGTGTGGAAATAGGGGCACCCGCGTTTGCAAAGTGAACAAACAACGAGTCAGTCATGGGGACTGGTATGAGGAATCTATTTAACAGTTAAACAACAGTAAATAGCAAATCATAGGACCACGCCACTTTCGCGGAACGGGTTTACTCCAGTGATTGCTAGTGCATTTAAAACAAAGTAAATTCTTTTAAAACAACGCAATGTTTTTAGAAAGAATGAAACCATTATAAGACTCAGGTCCCATCACACAATGCAATGCAAGCCGGAGGATAGAGTTTTACCTTATAATAGCCAAATATGCTTGATACGTATAAAGCAAAATCATTTGATATTATTACTAGTGCATATATGTTTCAAAAATGAATAGCATCATAAATATCAATCATAGGCGACATGAGCGTCCCATGCCACTATATCGCCATATATAAGTTACAATCGAATCCGTTATCTCGTATTGGAAATTGGATTTCCGTCATGAGTCGAGGCAAGGGGCAAGCTCCTCTCCGCTTCGAGACACTCTAGCAAATGCCTCGGGACTACGCACTCTGGGTAACCCCTGGATGCGGCTGGGCCGGTCCTCACTTACGTTAGAGGATTGGTTATTCCTGAACACACGTTTCCCGGTCCTTACAGACCTATAATCAAGGCGCCTCGCATTCCAACAACCACAAAGGTGAAAAGTAGATATATATGTCAGGGCTGGTAAGTCACTGACACCACCATAGCTAGAAAGAAACGTCGTGCTCTCCCAGCGGTCCGTATCCCGTTTTTAACTCATACCGGGGTGTGAGGTTCGCAAATCTACGAAATACACAAAGCTAGGCCACGTAGACCTTGCTTTGATCATCATCCACAAGACTTTGCTTTGCAACAGAAGCCTTGATCACAGCATCTTGGCATGCCACATAGGCAGTCCACTCCATACGATTGATTTCTATCGATATATAACCCTTGAGCTCGTACGTCTCAGAGAAGGGCGTTAAGCAAAAGAATAAATTCTCCGCCGCCAAACAGATATATATTTAACAGAGATCAATCAATATAGAACAAAATCCAATGTCAGACACACAGTCCATTTACAAGTCCGTCCTGGGTCTGAACGAAACCGGAGGCGTCAATTCCTCGCAAATCTGTCCAATCAACACATACGTTCAGACGGCTACTACTTCCGTTGTAACACCCCGAATTTCGGTTAATGCTAAAATTCACAAATTAAAGAATAACTAATCCCAGATGTGGGAATTAGGGGAAACGGGTTGCACCATTGCGTTCGTCTCGGAAAAATACGCGAAATAGAGTCTGAGTTTTCGAAAATCGGAGTCCGTATGAAGAAGATATGGACGAACGAAGTTAGGCAGAAAAACCGAAAAACTAGCCAGAATGCACTGGCGCACTTGTGAAGTGCGCCAACACAAAAATGCACTGGCGCACTTGTGAAGTGCGCCAACACATTTTTACACTGGCGCACTTGGGAAGTGCGCCCGTGTCGAGCCAAAAACCTGCACAGCTTTCTGGCTGGCCTGGTGCACCATTTTAGGGTTTAGGCTGTGTTTTGGGGCTGGTTTCTGGAAGCTTCCGAGATCGGATGGTCCTAATCTAATTTAGGGTTAATCTAATGGCCTAAAACACTTGCCTAATCCTATAAATAAGACCCTAAGCTAGCGCTAAATGGTCATAATCCTATCTCCTAACTAAACTATGCCAAAATTTTCTATGATCATGGCCTCCACTCAAAACCCTAGCCTCCATCCTATTTCTAAACTATTTCTATGAAGGCTTTCATGTGCATACAAGCATCTTTGAGTTGTATGAGTGATCATTGGCTTGCATTCATCATCAAGTTGCAAGCTTTATGTTCAAGGCTATAGTTTTTGGGTGATTTGTGGCAAGGGTTTGCTTATTGGAGTTTAGTGGTGAGTTTCTATAGACTTAACAATCAATTGTTAAATTGATTATGATAGGATATGATAAGATTTGGCAATGTTTGTGGAATCAATGTGTTTATGCAAGTTTAGTATAGTGTATGTTGTGTGCTATATGCAAGTTTAATGCTATGTTTTATGATGCAAAACACTATGTTGAACATTGATTCATATGTAACATGTTATGCAAGCTATATGGGAGATTATATGCAAGTCTATATGTAACATGTTATGCAAGTTATGTATTTGGTTTTATGCATGCTAAGTATTTGGTTTTATGCATGCTATGTATGTGGTTTTATGCATGCTAAGTATTTGGTTTTATGCATGCTAAGTGTTTGGTTTTATGCAAGTTTGTCTCTTTTTATGATATGCATAATATATGCAAGTTTGTCTCTAAGTATGGCATGTTATGCAAGTTCATATGCAAGTTATGATACATATTCATATGCAAGTTATGATGCAAGTTCATATGCAAGTTATGATACATGTTCATATGCAAGTTATGATGCAAGTTCATATGCAAGTTATGATGCAAGTTCATATGCAAGTTATGATGCAAGTTCATATGCAAGTTATGATGCATGTTCATATGCAAGTTATGATGCAAGTTCATATGCAAGTTATGATGCAAGTTCATATGCAAGTTTATGTGCAAGTTCATATGCAAGTTGTCTCTTTTATGATATGCATAATGCAAGTTTGGGTTAAATACTAGTTGGGTTTAATGAATGTTCATATATGCAAGTTGAAACCTTTTGAACCCATGATAAAGTTACATGCTATGTTGGCTAAACCCATGACCTTTGTGATGAATCTTCCCTTTATTATGTCGTGTTATGAGAACGAACTACGTGGGGAACGATGGGGTTAATATGCATGTTAATAAAATGATGTGAAATGGGTATGATTAATCATACCACAAATTAAATGGACGTAATTGGGAAATTTACCTATTAAGTTAGGTCTACCCATATTATGGAGTTGGGAATTTACCTATTAAGTTAGGTCTACCCATACTATGGAATTGGGAATTTACCTATTGAGTTAGGTCTACCCATATTCTTAAAAATGTGTAATTAATTAGGCATAATTAATTCAAATTATGGGGGTGATTAATTAGGTGTAATTAATCAACTAAGACACGAGGTTGGACCCTTTTGTAGCGGATGTCTGCCCGGAACCGACCGGCCATCCAGCAGCTACAAATGATTGGCCCAATGTGAGAGGTCTTAGTCATAAATTAAATACGTGATTAAAGTAAAGACACGAGGTTAGACCTTTTTATGACAGAAGTCTGCCCGGAACCAACCGGCATATCCAGCAGTCATAAAAGATGGTCTAATGTGAGAGGTCTTTATGAGGTCATGATCTTAATTAATTAAGAAACACTTAACCATATTAGCATGTAGAGGGACATGAGGGGTTAAGTGGGTGCCTTGGGTGGCATGTGGAAATCTAGTGGGTTGCCTTGGGTGGCAATAGAAAATACGATTAGAATACTTAACCAAAGAGGAACATGTAATTAAACATGGGTAAAGGGTTAAGTAAGTGCTTTGGGTGGCATGTGGAAATCTAGTGGGTGCCTTAAGTGGCAATTGATATATGATTAGATGACTTAACCAAACCTTAACATGTAGGTGGGCATGATTATAAAAGGGGTTAAGTGGGATACACTAGATAAAATAACAAGCTTAGGTGGTAGCTTGTGGGGGCCCATTTCAACCAATATCCCAAACGTATCTTAGTGGGCTCGACTCTAGTCGAGTGACGGGACATGCATATTGGGCTTGACTATAAGAGGCCAAAATGGGTTAGCGGTGGCAACGCATGACCAACGGGTTTCATATGCGTGTGTGGACCCGGGCTGGTAAATAAGACGTTGTTGCATCGTGTAGATATAAGCCGTGCACCGTTAGTTTTATCAGGTTGCCACGTTGGGGAATGGTACACCCCACGGTGGGGCCAGCACGGGTATCTACGTTAGGGAGCCGATCGAATGGGGAGTAGTGTGTACACCTAGTGGATTGTAGGGCCCCGTGGCGTCTACTTAGTCACCTAGGGGTACGCGAGAACTATTAAGTTAATTTTATAAGTCCATGGGTGGGATCAACCTTTAAGTTAGGAATGACTGGTGTGGTGCAGTGTAGGAATTACCCTTGGGTGGGTAGATCTGGGGTGGTGTAATCCAGTAATTATCCTTGGGTGGATAAATGCGTCTTTTCGGTTATCTTAGTACATCCTGTGTTCAGTTGGCTACTTAGTGTAGTCATTATCCCCAGAGGTACCGTACCTTGTTTATATCATACCCTAATTACTTTAATGATTGTATTGTTAGGGTTATAGGACTCACTCAGACTTATGTCTGACCCCGTTGTTTCTTTATTTTTTTCCCAACCCTCAGGTTTTCAGAGTGGGCCTAGCACTAGTGGGCTTTGATCAAACTGCTTTATCTATCTTTTGGAGCTTGGACCGTGGATGTAAAGCTCAGTTTATCTTTTCTATTATGGCTATTAGGTTATGTAATGGGATTATGTACTTTCGTTTTTATCAGGATGGATATTATGTACTTGACTCTTATTTATGGTTTTGGTGTAACCAAACATGTTTTACTTTCCGCTGAAATGAAATGATGTTTTAAATTCTCAAGTATTACTTATATCTGTCTTGTTGTAATTTTTCTGTTCTATATTCACTTAAAATACTCCACCGATGTTATGGCATTCCCTTAGTGAGTGACCGTAGCGGGTGTGGGGTGTTACACGTGGTATCAGAGCTTAAGGTTACCAGAACAGATAAAATTTTTAGAAAAACTATTTTCTAAGAATATTTTTGAAAGGAGTATTTTCAAAAACATGTCTTTTAAGAGAAAAGTTTTTGAAAGAAAAGCATAATCCCCAATAGCCATATCTATATCTTTCGAATTCTCCGTTTTGAATCTCTTCCTCTCTCGTTTTGAGTTTCCCCTCCGCGTATAGATGACCTTTCTAAGATAGATAAGAACGGAAAACCACTTCGAGGGACTTAGACATTAGTCGGATTAGAAGTTGGTTCAAGAAGGAGGAGGACTGGTAGGTATCTATTGGATAGACGATGGGAGGAAGGCTCAAATAGTTGTTTGGTTAATGAAGGATGAAACCTCATTGGTGGGAGGTTACGAGTGGAGAATGGGAAGAAGAAGGCGAGTAGTTATCCTTTTGGAGGAATGGGACACCATATTAGGATTGTCCAAAGGGGCATGGGCAAGGTATGGAATCTCCTGGAGGGTAGTTGTATTCCCTCGCGGCTAGTGTACCAGATGGGGATAGGACCGTCTAGGTTGGAATTTGGATTTCTTTATTATCCGGTTGGAACTTTATTAGATTCTGACGCATCGAGTTCGTTTATCTCATCATTGTTAGTTGAGTCACTGCACTTAGACACCAGTTTGGTAGATGATCCCTTAGTTGTTTCAAACCCAATTGGGGCTCCATGATGTGTTTGGGTTTGAAAGTTTCTATACTTAGCGTTGAGTTTAGATGTGATGCTTTTTGGGCTTCACGAGCTATGGGTTAGTTTTGGGCATGGACTGGTTATCCAGTAGGGGTGCCGTTCTTGATTTTGAAGGGAGAGTTGTTAGGCTTATGACCCGCTTGGGTAACGCTCTCGAGATCTCTTGTAATCCCATGGAATCTGTTATGCTAAGTTATCTAGAATCGCTTGACACGTCGGTCGAGAGTTTGCGATCTGTTAGAATTGTCCGGGAATACTCGGATGTGTTTGAGGAGGTGAAGGGCTTACCTCCGGAGCGGGAGATTGACTTCCGAATATATCTGGTAGACAATGCTAAACCTGTATCTTTACCAGTGCGCCACATGGCTCCTCGCGAGAGGAGGGAACTCCATAAGCAAGTAGGGGAGTTGCTTGAGAAGGGGTCCATAAGACAAAGTATATCGGAGTGGGGTGCTCCAGTAGTTTTTGCTACGAAGGCGGATGGGTCCCTCAGACTTTGTGTAGGCTAAAGAGAACTAAATAAACTCACAAAGAAGAATAGACACCCATTGCCGAGGATTGATGATCTCTTTGATCAGTTGGTTGGCGCCTCAGTATTTTCGCAAGTTGGACTCAGCCACGGGGTTTCGTCAGTTGAGAGTGGCTGAGGATAGTATAGAGAAGATTGCCTTTAGGACTCCGGATGGTTTTATGAGTGGCTGGTGATGCCATTTGGTTAGACGAACGCCTCCGCATACTTTGTTGATTTGATGAGAAGGGTGTTCAGGGAGTACCTAAATAAGTTCGTGATGATCTTGGTGGATGACATCTTGGTCTTTTCTAGGAGCGAAATAAGTTTTCGTATGTGCTCAATAGGTTGAGCAAAGCCCGTTATGGGATAAACGGTGGTTTTGAAGCGAGACTGGCAAGGACATCCAGAGTTGGACAAGGGCTTAATTATTTAGCCGTTTTTACTAGTATCATCTCACGTAGGTCGTCTGAATTCGAAGGAGGTATCCCTTGGGTGTTTGTCTGATATTGGTTTAGGCCTTTGGGGCTTGCATTTGGGGGATGTCAAGTTCGACTAGGGTGGTCTGCGTGAGAGATGGATAGTTGTGATGATTTTGCATGGGAGAATATCCTGATTTTCTCTAGAAGTGGAGAAAAGCATGCCCTACATCTTAGGGAAGTGTTGGAGACTCTTTGAGCGCATTGTCTTAAGACAACAAAGGTGGATGGAATTCTTAGCATCCTATGAGTTTGAGATAGCGTATACCCCTGGCAAGGGTAATGTGGTGGCAGACGCCTTAAGCAGAAAAAAAGCTGTCTTTGAGTCCATTGTTCGTGGAATGGCGAAGCTTGGAGTTTAATTCTATGTTTGACTTTAGACCTTCCGTTGACTTTGTACCCGGTTTGCTAGCCTCCTTGGAGGTTAGGCCTACTCTTTTGGGGCGGATTGGCGAGGCTCAGCGAGACGACCCACAGTTGGTTGAGTTTGTAGAGAAGCTTATAAGGGGGGAGTCGTCCAGCCATTTGGGTAGATACACCATAGATGATAGGGGATGGTTGCATAGAGACGGTAGACTTTGTGTACCGCAAGATGAGGGTTTGAAGAAGGCTATTTTGGATGATGCACTTCGTTCAAGAATGACTATTCATCCCAGTGGAGACAAAATGTACTAAGACATGAAGAGAGTTTTCTTCTGGGCCGGTATGAAGAAAGATGTGGCCGAGTATGTGGCTAGATGCTTAGTGTGCCAACAAGTTAAAGCGGAGCAAAGGAAACCCGGTGGGTTGCTACACCCATTGGAAGTTCCGCAATGGAAGTGGGATAGTGTCTCGATGGATTTCATCGATGGGTTACCGAGATCGAGGAAGGGCCATACGGGAATTTGGGTTGTGGTAGACAGACTTACCAAGAGTGCCCATTTTATACCCGTGAAGAGTAAGAGGACCGCTCCATGGCTTGCTTCAGTCTATGTTAGAGAGATTGTTACATTGCATGGCGTACCATCCAGCATTGTGAGTGATCGAGATCCTATCTTCACTAGTGAGTTTTGGAGAAGTTTGCAAGAGGCGGTAGGGACTCAGTTGTGTTTGAGCACCGCATATCATCCTCAGACGGACGGTCAGACCGAGAGGGTGAACCATATCTTAGAAGATCTCTTGAGGCTTTGTATCTTGGATTTTGGAGGTACATGGGAAGAACATCTTCCTTTGGTGGAGTTCGCATACAATAACAGCTTTCAGTCTAGTACTGGCATGGCACCTTTCGAAGCTCTTTTTGGAAGGCCTTGTCGATCTCCTACATGTTGGTGGGAATCTACGGATAAGATCTTGCTTGGGCCAGATATGGTTAGAGAGACTTCAGAGAAGATTGATTTGATTCGAAGAAGGATGAAGGCAGCGCAAGATAGACAGAAATCTTATGCGGATCGAAGAAGGACGGATCTTGAGTTTGAGGTTAGGGACATGGGTTTTGTCAAAGTATCTCCGTTGAGAAATGTTGTCCGCTTTGGGTCCGTTGGGAAGTTAGCACCGAGGTTTGTTGGGTCGTTTCCTATTAAGGAAAGGATTGGACGGATGGCATATAGGGTGGAGTTGCCCGACAGACTTAGTGGTGTTCATGATGTATTCCATGTATTACATTTGAGGAAGTGCTTACATGAGACCGCAGAGGTGGTAGAGCCGAGCTTGCTTAGAGATGTAGAGGTAGAGCGTGATGCGACGATTCGACGAGCTCCTACTCGCATCCTTGGGTCAGAAACTAGGAAGTTGAGGAACAGAGAAGTTCAGCTAGTTAAAGTGCAATGGGGAGATGACGAAAGCAATGCTACTTGGGAGACGGAAGCGAAGATGCGTTCTTTGTACCCATTTCTTTTTGAGAGTATGTCTTTTAACTTCTCCTTTATCGCTTGTCTAGTACTTATCTTATCTTTAGTATATCCTCTCGCTAGTACCTATGACCTTTAGATAGGGTAAATCTATGGTTGAAACATGTGTTTGAGACATGTTATGTTTGATGGATGCGTGTGGATGCAAGTGGTTGCTAGTGGTTGCTCGTGGATGCATATACACACACTCTAGACACTAGATCGGCTCAATCACTTCATATGGCATATTGCATAAAATTGTGTGTAGGAAGCTATATTTATGGATGTATAATGATTGTGTTATCATATGGATGATGCATTTTGGTGAATGATTGTGCACTCATGTAGATATTGTATGTGTCGATAGGGTTCTCTCGCATACATAATGGATGCATGGCACTATCATGGTTTGCATATGTTCATACATTAGATAGGGAACATATACACACACTTTTTGCATATGCTCATACATCATTAGAAACTGTTTTAAGGACAATGGATGCCCGTGTTTGATGGATTGAGTAGATGGTTGTTTGGATGGTAGGATATGCATTCTCCTTAGCTTAGAGATTTCGAGGACGAAATCCTTTAAGGAGGGGAGAATGTAACACCCCGAATTTCGGTTAATGCTAAAATTCACAAATTAAAGAATAACTAATCCCAGATGTGGGAATTAGGGGAAACGGGTTGCACCATTGCGTTCGTCTCGGAAAAATACGCGAAATAGAGTCTGAGTTTTCGAAAATCGGAGTCCGTATGAAGAAGATATGGACGAACGAAGTTAGGCAGAAAAACCGAAAAACTAGCCAGAATGCACTGGCGCACTTGTGAAGTGCGCCAACACAAAAATGCACTGGCGCACTTGTGAAGTGCGCCAACACATTTTTACACTGGCGCACTTGGTAAGTGCGCCCGTGTCGAGCCAGAAACCTGCACAGCTTTCTGGCTGGCCTGGTGCACCATTTTAGGGTTTAGGCTGTGTTTTGGGGCTGGTTTCTGGAAGCTTCCGAGATCGGATGGTCCTAATCTAATTTAGGGTTAATCTAATGGCCTAAAACACTTGCCTAATCCTATAAATAAGACCCTAAGCTAGCCCTAAATGGTCATAATCCTATCTCCTAACTAAACTATGCCAAAATTTTCTATGATCATGGCCTCCACACAAAACCCTAGCCTCCATCCTATTTCTAAACTATTTCTATGAAGGCTTTCATGTGCATACAAGCATCTTTGAGTTGTATGAGTGATCATTGGCTTGCATTCATCATCAAGTTGCAAGCTTTATGTTCAAGGCTAGAGTTTTTGGGTGATTTGTGGCAAGGGTTTGCTTATTGGAGTTTAGTGGTGAGTTTCTATAGACTTAACAATCAATTGTTAAATTGATTATGATAGGATATGATAAGATATGGCTATGTTTGTGGAATCAATGTGTTTATGCAAGTTTAGTATAGTGTATGTTGTGTGCTATATGCAAGTTTAATGCTATGTTTTATGATGCAAAACACTATGTTGAACATTGATTCATATGTAACATGTTATGCAAGCTATATGGGAGATTATATGCAAGTCTATATGTAACATGTTATGCAAGTTATGTATTTGGTTTTATGCATGCTAAGTATTTGGTTTTATGCATGCTATGTATGTGGTTTTATGCATGCTAAGTATTTGGTTTTATGCATGCTAAGTGTTTGGTTTTATGCAAGTTTGTCTCTTTTTATGATATGCATAATATATGCAAGTTTGTCTCTAAGTATGGCATGTTATGCAAGTTCATATGCAAGTTATGATACATATTCATATGCAAGTTATGATGCAAGTTCATATGCAAGTTATGATACATGTTCATATGCAAGTTATGATGCAAGTTCATATGCAAGTTATGATGCAAGTTCATATGCAAGTTATGATACATGTTCATATGCAAGTTATGATGCAAGTTCATATGCAAGTTATGATGCAAGTTCATATGCAAGTTTATGTGCAAGTTCATATGCAAGTTGTCTCTTTTATGATATGCATAATGCAAGTTTGGGTTAAATACTAGTTGGGTTTAATGAATGTTCATATATGCAAGTTGACACCTTTTGAACCCATGATAAAGTTACATGCTATGTTGGCTAAACCCATGACCTTTGTGATGAATCTTCCCTTTATTATGTCGTGTTATGAGAACGAACTACGTGGGGAACGATGGGGTTAATATGCATGTTAATAAAATGATGTGAAATGGGTATGATTAATCATACCACAAATTAAATGGACGTAATTGGGAATTTACCTATTAAGTTAGGTCTACCCATATTATGGAGTTGGGAATTTACCTATTAAGTTAGGTCTACCCATACTATGGAATTGGGAATTTACCTATTGAGTTAGGTCTACCCATATTCTTAAAAATGTGTAATTAATTAGGCATAATTAATTCAAATTATGGGGGTGATTAATTAGGTGTAATTAATCAACTAAGACACGAGGTTGGACCCTTTTGTAGCGGAAGTCTGCCCGGAACCGACCGGCCATCCAGCAGCTACAAATGATTGGCCCAATGTGAGAGGTCTTAGTCATAAATTAAATACGTGATTAAAGTAAAGACACGAGGTTAGACCTTTTTATGACAGAAGTCTGCCCGGAACCAACCGGCATATCCAGCAGTCATAAAAGATGGTCTAATGTGAGAGGTCTTTATGAGGTCATGATCTTAATTAATTAAGAAACACTTAACCATATTAGCATGTAGAGGGACATGAGGGGTTAAGTGGGTGCCTTGGGTAGCATGTGGAAATCTAGTGGGTTGCCTTGGGTGGCAATAGAAAATACGATTAGAATACTTAACCAAAGAGGAACATGTAATTAAACATGGGTAAAGGGTTAAGTAAGTGCTTTGGGTGGCATGTGGAAATCTAGTGGGTGCCTTAAGTGGCAATTGATATATGATTAGATGACTTAACCAAACCTTAACATGTAGGTGGGCATGATTATAAAAGGGGTTAAGTGGGATACACTAGATAAAATAACAAGCTTAGGTGGTAGCTTGTGGGGGCCCATTTCAACCAATATCCCAAACGTATCTTAGTGGGCTCGACTCTAGTCGAGTGACGGGACACGCATATTGGGCTTGACTATAAGAGGCCAAAATGGGTTAGCGGTGGCAACGCATGACCAACGGGTTTCATATGCGTGTGTGGACCCGGGCTGGTAAATAAGACGTTGTTGCATCGTGTAGATATAAGCCGTGCACCGTTAGTTTTATCAGGTTGCCACGTTGGGGAATGGTACACCCCACGGTGGGGCCAGCACGGGTATCTACGTTAGGGAGCCGATCGAATGAGGAGTAGTGTGTACACCTAGTGGATTGTAGGGCCCCGTGGCGTCTACTTAGTCACCTAGGGGTACGCGAGAACTATTAAGTTAATTTTATAAGTCCATGGGTGGGATCAACCTTTAAGTAACGAATGACTGGTGTGGTGCAGTGTAGGAATTACCCTTGGGTGGGTAGATCTGGGGTGGTGTAATCCAGTAATTATCCTTGGGTGGATAAATGTGTCTTTTCGGTTATCTTAGTACATCCTATGTTCAGTTGGCCACTTAGTGTAGTCATTATCCCCAGAGGTACCGTACCTTGTTTATATCATACCCTAATTACTTTAATGATTGTATTGTTAGGGTTATAGGACTCACTTAGACTTATGTCTGACCCCGTTGTTTCTTTATTTTTTTTCCCAACCCTCAGGTTTTCAGAGTGGGCCTAGCACTAGTGGGCTTTGATCAGACTGCTTTATCTATCTTTTGGAGCTTGGACCGTGGATGTAAAGCTCAGTTTATCTTTTCTATTATGGCTATTAGGTTATGTAATGGGATTATGTACTTTCGTTTTTATCAGGATGGATATTATGTACTTGACTCTTATTTATGGTTTTGGTGTAACCAAACATGTTTTACTTTCCACTGAAATGAAATGATGTTTTAAATTCTCAAGTATTACTTATATCTGTCTTGTTGTAATTTTTCTGTTCTATATTCACTTAAAATACTCCACCGATGTTATGGCATTCCCTTAGTGAGTGACCGTAGCGGGTGTGGGGTGTTACATCCGTCCCCTTCCGGTAGCTACTCCGGTTAGGAACCTCAGTAGCGCCCATCCAACCGATACGAAGATCGTCGGTCTTGAATCGTCTTTGCATCTTCCAATTCGAATCGCTTGATAAATTATTTGAAATGAGGGTTAGCTCGGCCTTTTCAAATAATTCACGTCATTAGAATTTAAATCGATTCATTTTATGGTTATGTTATTTGACATCCATCCTTTGGGTTCTTTGGTGTTATTTTCATGTCATTCACATACAACCATCAAATATCAAACAATTCAAGCCCAATTGGTTTATTTGCAACCTATGTTGCTTATAATATTTTATAACGATTTTTCGCCATTTTTATTTATTTAAAAATGGCCATATTTAATTAAACGACGTTTCAGGTCGTGTCGTGGCACTGGCGCTGTTTTTCCCTAAATTTGTTTTGCACATATCGGAAAATCTAACCGTTGGATTTCTACAAAGTCTATATCAGTGGGAAGATATTCCCAAAGCGAACCCAACGGTTCCAGTTTCGTGAGAATCCGACGGTCGGATCTTCCACACTAGTCGTTTGAAGTTACGGTTTCAAAATTCGAACTACAGCGTCTTTATTCGATTAAATTTAATTATATTTATATTTATATATAAATATAAACGATTCTGGCGCTGTTTTTCTTCAGATTTGAATTAAACATTCCGGACAATCCAACCGTTGGATTTTTACAAGGTTGGTGCCGTTGGAAAGGTATTTCCAAGGCGAACTCAGCGGTTGCGGTTTCGGGAAGATCCGATGGTCGGATTTCTCGTACTAATCGTTTCAAATTACGATTCCGAAACGCGAACTGCACGGCCTCTATTCCTTTTAGTTATATTTATATTTATATATATAAATATAGTTCATTCCATAGTTTCAACTATAGTTCATTTCATATTTTCAACTTCTTTTTCACTTCAAATATTTCACTAACGCCTTAATATTTCGAAAAATTTCGCCATAACCTCCTTTGTACGGGGAGGGGTTTGGAAATTTATTGGGCCGTATTAGGTACCCAATAAATCCTAAAAAGCATTCACATATTTTTAGTGATATATTTTGGTGTTTACGGGGGAGCATGTACTGATAATCACTCCAGAGAATAAATTCTCGTCACCCCGTTTCCGTGTGGAAATAAATAGTCCATGTGCCGTATCTAATAACTAGGGCGACGTGATTATTGTCAACTCTAGACCCGTGTGGGGTTTTTATTAATCTGGCAATTTATTGTTATAATTTATATAGTCCATACCAGTCATCAGTTCAACCTGTAGTACTTAGTCATCGCCATACAAGCCGCTTGCTTGTATGGTAAATCTTCCACCTCGTCACACAAGCTCCAATTGCTTATGTGGAATATGATGAAGTATGCCTATCGTCAAGAAGTATGCCATGTAGTGTAGTTCAAAATTAATTGTTACTATCCTATGGCGTTGTTTATTATTTCACACAGAAAAACCAGCACTCCGCATCCAATGGCATTCACAGGAGTTGATATATAAATAAAATTGCGCAGCCAACTCATCAAGGTTTACCTATTTGTCGGGCACGCAAATAATTTCTTTACTCAACAGCTAATCCATTTTTCCTGTTCAACACATGTATATATATGCAGAACAAGCTAATAATAATATTTCTAGCAAACTATTATTTATTTCAACACGTGTGTATTTTTAACTAAGCGTATACATGATAAAAGGAATATTTTTATCATCAAAAATATTTATTCAACACTAGTGTATTTTTAACTAAGCGTATACATGATAAAAGGAATATTTTTATCATCAAAAATATTTATTCGACACTAGTGTATTTTTAACTAAGCGTATACATGATAAAAGGAATATTTTTATCATCAAAAATATTTATTCGACACTAGTGTATTTTTAACTAAGCGTATACATGATAAAAGGAATATTTTTATCATCAAAAATAGTTATTTGACACTAGTGTATTTTTAACTAAGCGTATACATGATAAAAAGAATATTTTTATCATCAAAAATATTTATTCGACACTAGTGTATTTTTAACTAAGCGTATACATGATAAAAGGAATATTTTTATCATCAAAAATATTTATTCGACACTAGTGTATTTTTAACTCTTCATATTCACTATAAAAATATAGTTTTCATGCCGATTCATTTTATTTTTAGACGACGATAACATTCAACACATGAATTTCAACTCGACGAACAAATTGCAATTCAACACATGAATATCCTATATCGTTTGTATATATAAAAATGTGATTTTTATCGCTAAAGCCATTTGTTTAAATTCAAATAATATTCAACACATGAATTTCAACTCAACGAATGAATTGCAACTCAACACATGAATATTCGATATAGTTTGTATATATATATATATAAAAATGTGATTTTTATTGCTAAAGCCATTTGTTTAAATTCAAATAATATTCAACACATGAATTTCAACTCAACGAATGAATTGCAACTCAACACATGAATATTCGATATAGTTTGTATATATATAAAAATGTGATTTTTATCGCTAAAGCCATTTGTTTAAATTCAAATAATATTCAACACATGAATTTCAACTCAACGAATGAATTGCAACTCAACACATGAATATTCGATATAGTTTGTATATATATAAAAATGTGATTTTTATCGCTAAAGCCATTTGTTTAAATTCAAATAATATTCAACACATGAATTTCAACTTCAACGAATGAATTGCAACTCAACACATGAATATTCGATATAGTTTGTATATATATATATAAATGTGATTTTTATTGCTAAAGCCATTTGTTTAAATTCAAATAATATTCAACACATGAATTTCAACTCAACGAATGAATTGCAACTCAACACATGAATATTCGATATAGTTTGTATATATATAAAAATGTGATTTTTATCGCTAAAGCCATTTGTTTAAATTCAAATAATATTCAACACATGAATTTCAACTCAACGAATGAATTGCAACTCAACACATGAATATTCGATATAGTTTGTATATATATAAAAATGTGATTTTTATCGCTAAAGCCATTTGTTTAAATTCAAATAATATTCAACACATGAATTTCAACTTCAACGAATGAATTGCAACTCAACACATGAATATTCGATATAGTTTGTATATATATAAAAATGTGATTTTTATTGCTAAAGCCATTTGTTTAAATTCAAATAATATTCAACACATGAATTTCAACTCAACGAATGAATTGCAACTCAACACATGAATATTCGATATAGCATATGTAAATAGTTTCAATGAATGAAAATTATTCTAACACATAAATATTTCAGAAAATTTCAGCAGCATAACGGCAGGGTAGTTAAAACCGGGACCGTCCCTAGTACGGCTCCTCGCTCTACCTTAAAACCTCGCGGTTTTTGACAATGGGGATCATGCATCTAGTTCGCACGCAGGCGGCATGTTTTATTTTCAATTCCACAATCCTATTCTATTTTGTTTCAACCACAAGAGGGTATTTTTCAACCACAAAGGTATTTTTCAACCACAAAGGTATTTTTCAACCATAATATCAACCACAAACAATTATCTCCAACCATTCGTCATACCATATAACATCACGTCAAACACAAGCAATAAATATCATCCATGGTTTGTGGACGAGGGGAGTATGTATATATATATATATATATATATATATATAGTATAATAATTCACTTGCATTTCATCACAATTCAAAGCATATATGTTTCAAACAACGCTTGTATAATTTATACATCGCTAATATAACTTATACAACACATGTACATGAGGTATACAATGCGTGTATAATTTACACTTTGCTTATATAATTTATACAACGCGATTACATTCACACAAATAGTTTAGATTCCTCACATTGGTTCTTGCGGTGCTAAAAATCGTAGGAAGGTCAGAAAAATCCGCGGCTTCTTCTAGAATGTAGAGAGCCTCCTTGCGGTCACGGTGTCTCCTGTTTCATCGAATTTCGTTAACATAGCAAAAAGATATGATTTTTACAAATTTGCAACGCTTTAAAGTGTAAAAATCAATTTAGCCATATAGCCCTTTTTGGTTTCGAAACTAGGGTTCGGATTTTCAGACAATCCGTGAATCTATGCTCCGATCAGAGAGTGGGACTTGAAAGAGGGGAGCGAGGCGGTCCTATCGGTGGTCGGAGGAGCAGGTGCGATCGCCTCTGGCGGTCGTGGCGTCGACGTGAAGTCAGCGGCTTTCTGGGCGTCGTTCTCGACGCTGGCGAAGGGAGGAAGGGCGGGGGTTGGTCGGATTTGAAGAGGGAGGTGGGCGGCATCGATTGAGGGTGGTGGCGTTGGCTGGCGTCGCCTGTGGCGGCGGGATTTTCGTCGGAAAGTCTTGAACGACGTGCGTCGTTCGTTAGTTCTGGCGGCTTAGGGTTTTTAGGTTTTTTTATTTATTTGTTTTTTTTTAAAAGAAAATTTCTCATTGGCTGGTATTTATAGAAAAAATTTTAAATAGTGTTTTTGCAAACGGACTCCTTTTTAAACCCAACGACTGTCGCCCCTAGCTAAATACCCCCATTCCGGACACAATGGGATATGTTTCGTTGGCCATTTCGACTGTTACAGTCAGTTATTTTTCAATTTAAAATATAAAACATTCGATATTTAATTTAAACGTACATTTCAATTTGCCAGGGCCACAAACTGAATCGAAAAATTCCAGAAAAATAAATCTAGCTTTGTTTTGACGATACGGTCCTAACAAAACCAGTTTCGTCGAATTCTGAGCTCGTTTGAAAAAGGCCATTTTTAGGTCGACCCCTTTTAATAGAATTTGACCAAACACGTTATCTTTTGCCCCGTTCACATACTAGCTTCAAAAATTACGAAATTTGAAACTTAGCAATAATTTGACATCCCGGACCCAAAAAAAGTGGTTTCGTCGAATTCCGAGGTCGTATGCAAAATCTCAATTTTCAAGGGCTATATATACTATATAGCGACCTTTCTGAAAATTCATTTGGCCATAACTTTTGATTTCCGTTATGAAATTTCGATTTTTCAGATTCGTTAGAAAGGTATTGATAAACAGATTTAAATATTTTTAGTTTCGTTAAAATCCGTTATATTTTCCACCCGGTACAGTCAGACAAATTTGGTATTCAAAATTTCAAACTGCCCTATCATACCAAATTCTATATTTTATTGAAATATGCTATTTCAATCATTCAAATTTCCTGGTAATAACCTAATTAAAAAATTTTAAACCGGTTCACATTTTCCGGGTTATTACAATCTCCCCCACTTAAAACTTTTCGTCCTCGAAAAGGAAATAACAGTTAAGCAGGAAGTAAAATGTAAATGCAAAGTATTGTAAAGGTACCTTGCACCGGAGTTAGTCAGAGATGTCCACTCTGCATTTGGGATAGGCTTGTTTAATGCTTTCCTCAGTCTTCCAAGTACAGTCTCTAGGATCACTACTCCACTGCAC
Source organism: Allium sativum (assembly GCA_030737875.1). NCBI lineage: Eukaryota > Viridiplantae > Streptophyta > Magnoliopsida > Asparagales > Amaryllidaceae > Allium > Allium sativum. The sequence continues at coordinate 63,363,581 of CM060921.1, read as the reverse complement.
TTTGACTAAATGAATCTTTTTCCTCCTTAGCTCTCTAGTTTCTTTGCCAACTATCTTTAATGGATCTCTCTTGAGTGCTAATTCTGGAGTTATGTCAATATCCTGTTATGCTGCTTCTTCTACAACAAGATCTGGATCATGAACATGTTTTCTGAGTTGAGACACGTGGAACACATCATGTACACCAGGCAACCAATCAGGTAATGAAACCCTATATGCAAGAGTTCCAATCCGTTCAAGTATAGGAAAGGGACCAATAAATCTCGGTGCCAACTTCCCAGTCTTGCCAAATTTGATTACCCCCCTCATGGGAGAAACTCTTAAATAAACATAATCGCCAACGGCAAACGATATATCCCTTCTTCTCGCATCAGCATAACTTTTCTGTCGGCTCTGTGCGGTTTTTAATCGCTTCTTAATGGAATCGACTTTATCCGATGCTTCTTGAATCATATCGGGCCCTAATACAAGTCTGTTGCCAGGTTCTACCCAACATGCGGGAGATCTGCACGGTCTACCGTACAATGCATCGAATGGAGACATTCCCAAACTTGCTTGATAGCTATTGTTGTAAGAGAATTCTGCTAAATGTAAATGATCTTCCCATGAGCCTCCAAAATCGATAACGCAAGCCCGCAATAGATCTTCTAAAATTCTATTCACCCGCTCAGTTTGGCCGTCTGTCTGAGGGTGATAAGCGGTGCTTAGATTTAATTTGGTTCCCAATTCTGCCTGGAAGGCTTCCCAGAATTTGCTAGTAAATAGGGGATCTCTATCACTGACTATAATGAGTGGCACTCCATGAAGTTTAACAATTTCTTTGAAGTAAATCTGTGCTAGACTTTGAGCCGTTCTGTTGGATCGGACAGGTATGAAATGGGCAGTCTTCGTGAAGCGATCTATGATTACCCATATACTGTCGTTTCCTTTTCTAGTTCGAGGCAAACCGTCGATGAAATCCATCGAGATTTGTTCCCACTTCCATCCTGGAATTTCTAAGGGTTGTAATAATCCAGCCAATTTCTGCTGATCACTCTTAACTAGCTGACAAGTGGAGCATCTGCTAACATATATTGAAATATCTCTTTTCATCGCCTTCCACCAGAATGTGCGTTTGATATCGTTATACATTTTGCTCACACCGGGGTGGATACTTAACTTGGACTTGTGGCACTCATCAAGTATTTCTCTTCTGAGCTCGGGGATTCCAGGCACACAAATTCTCCCTTTTAATCTTAGGACCCCTTGGCTATCGAGGCTAAAATCTGAGGGTTTTTCTTCTTGGATCCGCTGGCTAATCCTTTTAATGAATTCATCGTCCTTCTGAAGGATAGTAATCTTATCTTGTAAGGAAGAAGTAATGATAAAACTGGCAATGATTTCATTCTTTCTGCTGAGCGCATCTGCTACAACATTGGCTTTCCCTGGAGTGTATAGAATTTCAATATCATATGCCGCAAGGAATTCTAACCAACGTTGTTGCCTCAGGTTTAAATCTTTCTGGGTGAACAGGTATTTCAAGGATTGATGATCGGTAAACAGTTCGAATTTCTCGCCCAATAAATAATGCCTCCATATTCTTAAAGCGAACACGATAGCTAATAACTCAAGATCATGAGTAGCATAGTTTCTTTCATGCGGCTTTAGTTGACGGCTGGCATAAGCGATCACTTGGCCTTTTTGCATTAACACTGCGCCTAGCCCTCTAATAGAAGCATCTGTCCATACTGTCAAGTCTTGGTTGCCTTCTATTATGGTCAATACTGGAGCGGTTGTCAACTTCAGTTTTAGCTCTTGGAAAGCTTCTTCACATTCGGGAGTCCATTTAAATTTCTCATGCTTCTTTGTAAGCTTTGTCAATACTCCTGATATCTTTGAAAAATCCTGAACGAATTTCCGATAGTAACTAGCTAATCCAAGGAAACTTCGAACTTCTGTGGAGGTAGTAGGTTGTTTCCAGTTTTGAATCGCTGTAATTTTGCTTGGGTCTACAGCAATTCCTTCCTTTGACACGACGTGGCCAAGGAATTTAACTTCATTCTGCCAGAAGACACACTTAGAAAATTTAGCTTTCAAGACATTTCTCCTTAGAATTTTCAACACTTGTTCTAAATGTTTTGCATGCTCTTCTTCCGACTTAGAGTAGATTAAAATGTCATCGATGAAGACTAGAACAAATTTATTCAATACACCACGGAACACCCTGTTCATAAGATCAACGAAGTATGCCGGAGCGTTGCACAAACCGAACGGCATTACTAACCATTCGTAGAATAAATCGGGACCCCTGAAGGCTGTCAAAGGAACACAGTCTTCAGCTATACGCAATTGGTGGAAACCTGTAGCTAGGTCCATTCTGGAGAATACGGTTGCTCCATTTAATTGATCTAACAGATCGTCTATTCGAGGCAAAGGATATTTGTTCTTCAGTTTTTGTTTATTGAGAACTCGGTAATCAACGCAAAGTCTTAGAGTACCGTCTGATTTCGGGACAAATACTACTGCGGCTCCCCACGCTGAAAAGCTTGGTCTGATCAGACCTTTCCAAAGTAATTCTCGGGTTTGACTACTTAGCTCTTCTTTTTCTTTCGGGGCCATTCTTCGTATTGGATGTACTACTGGTCGGGCGTTAGGAATTAGATCTATCCTAAATTCAATTTCTCTTTGCGGTGGTGAGTTTTCTACTTCTTCAAACACATCCGCATAGTTTTTAACGACCGGTATCTTCTCTATCGAAGGGGGAATAACTTCTAAAGAAGACCAAAATTCTGTTCTATTTATTTCTGAGCCATGGCATGGTATATATATAGGTCCAAGCTTCGTTTCGACTTTAACGATTCTTTCGGCACATCGAACTTCGGCCTTATATTTTGTCAACCAATCAAGTCCCAGAATAATATCAAATTCGGAAAGGTCCATGACAATCGAATCAAAAGGAAATCGGTATCGAGAAAAGGAAATAGGTAATCTACAACATATACCGAGACTAACCGAACCTCCTATCGGATTTTGAACTTTAATTGGTTCCTTTAGTTTTCTTCGTTTCAATTTTAGTTTGTGAACAAGGATACCAAATATGAAACTACGTGATGCACCAGTATCAAAAAGTACAGAAACAGGAATATTTTTAATGGTAAGGGTACCTCCCAAGACATCGGGTTTACCTGATCCATCGGTGGTAGCTGGCGGGGTCTTCCCGTCATAGACATGGGCCACCTGTGCGCTCTTCTTCAAAGGACAATTCTTGCTATAGTGCCCCTTCTTGTGGCAGTTGTAGCATTCGGCTGAGTCATTGGCCCTTGGCTTCTTTGGGGCTTTGCACACATTAGAGAAATGACCGGGCTTCCCACAATTGTAGCAGTTTCCTTTCGGGATCTTTGCGGGTTTTTGAGTAGCGGCCGCGGAAATGCTAGATTCGGGTTGGTCTGTTGAGGCCTCGCGCTTATTCCCTGCTTGGCTTTTAGCGCGGTCTTGGCTAGCATGCCTCTCATCCATGTCTTCGTAGTTGCAAGCCATCTCTACTAGTTCTGTAAAAGAGAGTTTGATGTTGCTCATAGCTCTATCGTGATACTTGCGCTTCAGCCCAAATATGAATCTCTTATTCTTCGCTTTGTCGGTCAAAACCAGCTCTGGAGCATAGCGCGATAGCTGAGTGAACTTATTCAGATAGTCTTGAATAGAGAGGTCTCCCTGCTGGAGATTAGCAAATTGCTCCCGCATCCTCTCTAGAGCTTGTTCCGGTACAAACTTCTCATTGAATAAAGTCCTGAACTGCTCCCAAGTCCGGATAGTACCAGCTGCATCCCCAGAGGTAATGGCATCCCACCACAGCTCTGCCTCTTCCTGAAGGAGCCAAATGCCAAGTCGGGCTTTGTTGTTAGTTCCCATACCCATACCCTCGAAGATTTTCTCACAGGTTTTCAGCCAAGCGATAGCTTCGGTCACTGTGCCTGTGCCAGTAAAAGGTTTCCCTCCAAGATTTATGTACCTCTTTGCTACCTTGTCGAGCTCAAAGTCTTCTGGTGCTGGTGGCGGAATAATAGGACCTTCCACTACTATGGGGATATTCCCCCGTCCTCCTGCTGCATCTCCTCGGCCTCCACGGCCTCCTCTAGCTGCTGCTCCACGCGTAGCCATCTAAGAGTACTGTATAAGCAAGAAAAGAGTCAAGCTCACAGATTTGATAATTTTCATAAATGATAAAGCAAGGGAATACAAGGAAAGATAATGATGATGTACTGATCAAATTGTTTTGCTAATCTGCTTAGCTCATTCTAGGACATTGCTAATCCTATCTCTAATGAGCTACTCGTATTAGAACACTACTGATTCTATTCTGACGAGGTGTTTAATGTGTTAGATCCCGGAACTAAGGTTAACCAAAGCTCTGATACCAACTGTGACGATCCCAAAATCCGAGGGGCGGTATTAAGGATAATCATTAGGAAATAACACATTAATCATCATAGCAGAGTACAGATAATAGCAGAAACAATAATTAAAATAAATTTTACATGGATATGACAGCGGAATCACAACATGTAGGAATATCAGAATAGCATAACGTGGGATATACTTAGTAAATAAAAAAGAAAGTGATCAGTCATCATCGCCAGAGGCGGAATACATACATGTAGTGAGACATAATAAGAGTATCAGTCTACATCACCGAAGGCGGAATGCATATACATATAATGAGAAATACGGAAAGTAAATCAGTCTGCATCGCCAATGGCGGAATCACAATATAAATACAGTAATGGCGGAAAATATCTAAGTCATCTCTATGAAGTCAGCCTCGCCATGAGCCAAAAGTGCACGCTATGCAGCTGTGCAGAACCAAAAACCACCTGTCACCTGTGTACTAGGCTGCCCGTGTGGAAATAGGGGCACCCGCGTTTGCAAAGTGAACAAACAACGAGTCAGTCATGGGGACTGGTATGAGGAATCTATTTAACAGTTAAACAACAGTAAATAGCAAATCATAGGACCACGCCACTTTCGCGGAACGGGTTTACTACAGTGATTGCTAGTGCATTTAAAACAAAGTAAATTCTTTTAAAACAACGCAATGCTTTTAGAAAGAATGAAACCATTATAAGACTCAGGTCCCATCACACAATGCAACGCAAGCCGGAGGATAGAGTTTTACCTTATAATAGCCAAATATGCTTGATACGTATAAAGCAAAAACATTTGATATTATTACTAGTGCATATATGTTTCAAAAACGAATAGCATCATAAATATCAATCATAGGCGACATGAGCGTCCCATGCCACTATATCGCCATATATAAGTTACAATCGAATCCGTTATCTCGTATTGGAAATTGGATTTCCGTCATGAGTCGAGGCAAGGGGCAAGCTCCTCTCCGCTTCGAGACACTCTAGCAAATGCCTCGGGACTACGCACTCTGGGTAACCCCTGGATGCGGCTGGGCCGGTCCTCACTTACGTTAGAGGATTGGTTATTCCTGAACACACGTTTCCCGATCCTTACAGACCTATAATCGAGGCGCCTCGCATTCCAACAACCACAAAGGTGAAAAGTAGATATATATGTCAGGGCTGGTAAGTCACTGACACCACCATAGCTAGAAAGAAACGTCGTGCTCTCCCAGCGGTCCGTATCCCGTTTTTAACTCATACCGGGGTGTGAGGTTCGCGAATCTACGAAATACACAAAGCTAGGCCACGTAGACCTTGCTTTGATCATCATCCACCAGACTTTGCTTTGCAACAGAAGCCTTGATCACAGCATCTTGGCATGCCACATAGGCAGTCCACTCCATACGATTGATTTCTATCGATATATAACCCCTGAGCTCGTACGTCTCAGAGAAGGGCGTTAAGCAAAAGAATAAATTCTCCGTCGCCAAACAGATATATATTTAACAGAGATCAATCAATATAGAACAAAATCCAATGTCAGACACACAGTCCATTTACAAGTCCGTCCTGGGTCTGAACGAAACCGGAGGCGTCAATTCCTCGCAAATCCGTCCAATCAACACATACGTTCAGACGGCTACTACTTCCGTCCCCTTCCGGTAGCTACTCCGGTTAGGAACCTCAGTAGCGCCCATCCAACCGATACGAAGATCGTCGGTCTTGAATCGTCTTTGCATCTTCTAATTCGAATCGCTCGATAAATTATTTGAAATGAGGGTTAGCTTGGCCTTTTCAAATAATTCACGTCATTAGAATTTAAATCGATTCATTTTATGGTTATGTTATTCGACATCCATCCTTTGGGTTCTTTGGTGTTATTTTCATGTCATTCACATACAACCATCAAATATCAAACAATTCAAGCCCAATTGGTTTATTTGCAACCTATGTTGCTTATAATATTTTATAACGATTTTTCGCCATTTTTATTTATTTAAAAATGGCCATATTTAATTAAACGACGTTTCAGGTCGTGTCGTGGCACTGGCGCTGTTTTTCCCTAAATTTATTTTGCACATATCGGAAAATCTAACCGTTGGATTTCTACAAAGTCTATATCAGTGGGAAGATATTCCCAAAGCGAACCCAACGGTTCCAGTTTCGTGAGAATCCGACGGTCGGATCTTCCACACTAGTCGTTTGAAGTTACGGTTTCAAAATTCGAACTGCAGCGTCGTTATTCGATTAAATTTAATTATATTTATATTTATATATAAATATAAACGATTCTGGCGCTGTTTTTCTTCAGATTTGAATTAAACATTCCGGACAATCCAACCGTTGGATTTTTACAAGGTTGGTGCCGTTGGAAAGGTATTTCCAAGGCGAACTCAGCGGTTGCGGTTTCGGGAAGATCCGATGGTCGGATTTCTCGTACTAATCGTTTCAAATTACGATTCCAAAACGCGAACTGCACGGCCTCTATTCCTTTTAATTATATTTATATTTATATATATAAATATAGTTCATTCCATAGTTTCAACTATAGTTCATTTCATATTTTCAACTTCTTTTTCACTTCAAATATTTCACTAACGCCTTAATATTTCAAAAAATTTCGCCATAACCTCCTTTGTACGGGGAGGGATTTGGAAATTTATTGGGCCGTATTAGGTACCCAATAAATCCTAAAAAGCATTCACATATTTTTAGTGATATATTTTGGTGTTTACGGGGGAGCATGTACTGATAATCACTCCAGAGAATAAATTCTCGTCACCCCGTTTCCGTGTGGAAATAAATAGTCCATGTGCCGTATCTAATAACTAGAGCGACGTGATTATTGTCAACTCCAGACCCGTGTGGGGTTTTTATTAATTTGGCAATTTATCGTTATAATTTATATAGTCCATACCAGTCATCAGTTCAACCTGTAGTACTTAGTCATCGCCATACAAGCCGCTTGCTTGTATGGTAAATCTTCCACCTCGTCACACAAGCTCCAATTGCTTATGTGGAATATGATGAAGTATGCCTATCGTCAAGAAGTATGCCATGTAGTGTAGTTCAAAATTAATTGTTACTATCCTATGGCGTTGTTTATTATTTCACATAGAAAAACCAGCACTCCGCATCCAATGGCATTCACAGGAGTTGATATATAAATAAAATTGCGCAGCCAACTCATCAAGGTTTACCTATTTGTCGGGCACGCAAATAATTTCTTTACTCAACAGCTAATCCATTTTTCCTGTTCAACACATGTATATATATGCAGAACAAGCTAATAATAATATTTCTAGCAAACTATTATTTATTTCAACACGTGTGTATTTTTAACTAAGCGTATACATGATAAAAGGAATATTTTTATCATCAAAAATATTTATTCGACACTAGTGTATTTTTAACTAAGCGTATACATGATAAAAGGAATATTTTTATCATCAAAAATATTTATTCGACACTAGTGTATTTTTAACTAAGCGTATACATGATAAAAGGAATATTTTTATCATCAAAAATATTTATTCGACACTAGTGTATTTTTAACTCTTCATATTCACTATAAAAATATAGTTTTCATGCCGATTCATTTTATTTTTAGACGACGATAACATTCAACACATGAATTTCAACTCGACGAACAAATTGCAATTCAACACATGAATATCCTATATCGTTTGTATATATAAAAAATTGATTTTTATCGCTAAAGCCATTTGTTTAAATTCAAATAATATTCAACACTTGAATTTCAACTCAACGAATGAATTGCAACTCAACACATGAATATTCGATATAGTTTGTATATATATATAAAAATGTGATTTTTATTGCTAAAGCCATTTGTTTAAATTCAAATAATATTCAACACATGAATTTCAACTCAACGAATGAATTGCAACTCAACACATGAATATTCGATATAGTTTGTATATATATAAAAATGTGATTTTTATCGCTAAAGCCATTTGTTTAAATTCAAATAATATTCAACACATGAATTTCAACTCAACGAATGAATTGCAACTCAACACATGAATATTCGATATAGTTTGTATATATATAAAAATGTGATTTTTATCGCTAAAGCCATTTGTTTAAATTCAAATAATATTCAACACATGAATTTCAACTTCAACGAATGAATTGCAACTCAACACATGAATATTCGATATAGTTTGTATATATATATATATATATATAAATGTGATTTTTATTGCTAAAGCCATTTGTTTAAATTCAAATAATATTCAACACATGAATTTCAACTCAACGAATGAATTGCAACTCAACACATGAATATTCGATATAGTTTGTATATATATAAAAATGTGATTTTTATCGCTAAAGCCATTTGTTTAAATTCAAATAATATTCAACACATGAATTTCAACTCAACGAATGAATTGCAATTCAACACATGAATATTCGATATAGTTTGTATATATATAAAAATGTGATTTTTATCGCTAAAGCCATTTGTTTAAATTCAAATAATATTCAACACATGAATTTCAACTTCAACGAATGAATTGCAACTCAACACATGAATATTCGATATAGTTTGTATATATATAAAAATGTGATTTTTATTGCTAAAGCCATTTGTTTAAATTCAAATAATATTCAACGCATGAATTTCAACTCAACGAATGAATTGCAACTCAATACATGAATATTCGATATAGCATATGTAAATAGTTTCAATGAATGAAAATTATTCTAACACATAAATATTTCAGAAAATTTCAGCAGCATAACAGCAGGGTAGTTAAAACCGGGACCGTCCCTAGTACGGCTCCTCGCTCTACCTTAAAACCTCGCGGTTTTTGACAATGGGGATCATGCATCTAGTTCGCACGCAGGCGGCATGTTTTATTTTCAATTCCACAATCCTATTCTATTTTGTTTCAACCACAAGAGGGTATTTTTCAACCACAAAGGTATTTTTCAACCATAATATCAACCACAAACAATTATCTCCAACCATTCGTCATACCATATAACATCACGTCAAGCACAAGCAATAAATATCGTCCATGGTTTGTGGACGAGGGGAGTATATATATATATATATATATATATATATATAGTATAATAATTCACTTGCATTTCATCACAATTCAAAGCATATATGTTTCAAACAACGCTTGTATAATTTATACATCGCTAATATAACTTATACAACACATGTACATGAGGTATACAATGCGTATATAATTTACACTTCGCTTATATAATTTATACAACGCGATTACATTCACACAAATAGTTTAGATTCCTCACATTGGTTCTTGCGGTGCTAAAAATCGTAGGAAGGTCAGAAAAATCCGCGGCTTCTTCTAGAATGTAGAGAGCCTCCTTGCGGTCACGGTGTCTCCTGTTTCATCGAATTTCGTTAACATAGCAAAAAGATATGATTTTTACAAATTTGCAACGCTTTAAAGTGTAAAAATCAATTTAGCCGTATACCCCTTTTTGGTTTCGAAACTAGGGTTCGGATTTTCAGACAATCCGTGAATCTATGCCCCGATCAGAGAGTGGGACTTGAAAAAGGGGAGCGAGGCGGTCCTATCGGTGGTCGGAGGAGCAGGTGCGATCGCCTCTGGCGGTCGTGGCGTCGACGTGAAGTCGGCGGCTTTCTGGGCGTCGTTCTCGATGCTGGCGAAGGGAGGAAGGGCGGGGGTTGGTCGGATTTGAAGAGGGAGGTGGGCGGCGTCGATTGAGGGTGGTGGCGTTGGCTGGCGTCGCCTGTGGTGGCGGGATTTTCGTCGGAAAGTCTTGAACGATGTGCGTCGTTCGTTAGTTCTGGCGGCTTAGGGTTTTTAGGTTTTTTTATTTATTTATTTTTTAAAAAGAAAATTTCTCATTGGCTGGTATTTATAGAAAAAATTTTAAATAGTGTTTTTGCAAACGGACTCCTTTTTAAACCCAACGACTGTCGCCCCTAGCTAAATACCCCCATTCCGGACACAATGGGATATGTTTCGTTGGCCATTTCAACTGTTACAGTCAGTTATTTTTCAATTTAAAATATAAAACATTTGATATTTAATTTAAACGTACATTTCAATTTGCCAGGGCCACAAACTGAATCGAAAAATTCCAGAAAAATAAATCTAGCTTTGTTTTGATGATACGGTCCTAACAAATCCAGTTTCGTCGAATTCTGAGCTCGTTTGAAAAACGGCCATTTTTAGGTCGACCCCTTTTAACAGAATTTGACCAAACACGTTATCTTTTGCCCCGCTCACATACTAGCTTCAAAAATTACGAAATTTGAAACTTAGCAATAATTTGACATCCCGGACCCAACAAAAGTGGTTTCGTCGAATTCCGAGGTCGTATGCAAAATCTCAATTTTCAAGGGCTATATATACTATATAGCGACCTTTCTGAAAATTCATTTGGCCATAACTTTTGATTTCCGTTATGAAATTTCGATTTTTCAGATTCGTTAGAAAGGTATTGATAAACAGATTTAAATATTTTTAGTTTCGTTAAAATCCGTTATATTTTCCACCCGGTACAGTCAGACAAATTTGGTATTCAAAATTTCAAACTGCCCTATCATACCAAATTCTATATTTTATTGAAATATGCTATTTCAATCATTCAAATTTCCTGGTAATAACCTAATTAAAAAATTTTAAACCGGTTCACATTTTCCGGGTTATTACAAAAGTGAGGAGTTCTCACCTTTGGGTTCCACTCCACCAGTTTTATTGTTCAGTCAGGTCGTTCATCGCACTCCTTTCCCGCTGTTCATATTAAAAATCACATTTTTAATATGATGTTTATTTTTAAAAATCACAATTTTATAATGGCCCTTCATATAAAAAATCATATATTTTTACAATGCTTCCTTCTATATAAAAATTATACTTTTATATTTCTGCCTCTTATATAAAGATCGAATTTTTATATCGTCGCTATAAAAATCACATTTTTATTTCAACATATATAATAAAAATCAGATTTTTATTTTGTTACGTATATAAAAATCATATTTTTATTTTTACTTCATATATTTTTTTCAACGCTTCTTTCTATATAAAAATTATATTTTTAACCAATCACTAATCATTTCTTTGTGTGATTATTCTATAAATAACATACATAGGCTAAAAAATATATTGTTATCTTCCTAAAAATAATTTCATATTTTTATAACAATGCTACATAGATAAAAATAACATTTTACGCTGCTACTATATAGATAAAACGCAAATCTTTCTGTCGCTAATGAATATATAAAAGTGACATTTTTACATTTCCATTCAAACAATAAAATCATATTTTTTACTTTGCTACATATATGATAAAAATCACATTTTTATCTCACTATATATATTATAAAAATCAAAATTTTATTTCGCTACATAAATAAAAATCATATTTGTGTATTCCCTATTATATAAAAATTATATTTTTAACGCGTTACTCGTATAAAAATCGTATCTTTTTTCTCGTTACCTCATCATAAAAATAAAGTTCATATTTTTATTTCACTACACATATATAAAGATCGCATTTTTATTTTAAAAACCATATATATATATAAATCGAATCTTTCATGTTTATAAAAATTGAACCTTTCATGTAATTAAAAATTATATCTTTCATGTAATTTTTTTTAAACATAGTTATAATATAATAAACTGAAAATAAATAAATGTAAAATAAAAATAAAAGAACGCACCTTTAATTCAGACTTTCATTGAAGGAAGATGGGTTGCGGAGGTATTGGGCGGAGGTTGGCGCGGCGGGTTGCAGGCCGGGAGGAGGCCAAGGCGGCGGTCTTTCTGGTGCTAGGGTTTTTAGGGGTGTCTCGAATTGAAGAAGGAGGGGGAATCATTGGAGGGTGGTGGAAGCTCGGGGGGCGCGACAACCGACGTGGTGGCGTCGCTGGCCGAAGCATGGCTCTGATGGGAGGAGCGGCGGGGGTAGGGGGAGGGGGAAAGCATGGGCATCGGTTTTTTTATTTCTTTTGAGAAAAAGTAAACGGGGGGGGGGGTTGAGGGAGAGAATATAGAGAGAGATGTTTTTTTATTTAATTTTAAAAAGGTACCTTATTATTTTGAACTCGAAACCAAACCCATTGACTGTCGTCCATAACTAATTACCCCCATTTCGAACACAATGGGATATGTATTGGAAGTTGTTCCATCGTTTCGATCAGTTTCCATCAAAATCAAAATATAAATCTATATATTGAATTTGAACGCACATTTCAATTTACTGGGGTCACATACTGATTCTAAAAATTCTAGAAAAATTATTTCTAGCTTCGTATTGACGATACGGTCCTAACAAAACTAATTTCGTCAAATTTAAAGACCGTTTGAAAAATGGCCATTTTCTGGTCGATCGAAATTAACTAAAACTACCCAAACATGTTTTTTTTTTCGCCACGCTCACATATTGATTTGAAAAATTATGAATTTTGGAATCTAGCAATAACTAGACATCCCGGATCCAACAAAAGTGGTTTCGTCTAAAACCGAGGTCGTTTGCAAAATTTCCATTTTTAAGGGCCAGAATTCCATAGCGACTATTCTGAATTTTCCACTGGGCATATCTTTTTATTCTCGCTATGAAATTTCAATTTTTCGGATTCGTTGTAAAGATATTCTCAAATAGGTTCTAATATTTTTGGTTTCGCTAAAATCTGGTTTATTTTGAATCCTTTGCATTCATTTGAAATCGAATTTTCAAACTACCGCGCCATTTTCAATTCCCTTTATAATTAAAAATAAATATTTATATTCTAACGCCGATTCAATTAAATATATACGTTCTAGTTCTATGGAAAATAAATTTATCGTCGTTATTATTTAAAATAAATCAGTTTAAATATTCAAAATTCATCAAAATTGCCAAAATAAAAAATTTAAATTGGCTCAGATTTCCGGGTTATTACAATTTGAGAGTAAAATAGTACTTAAATCATCTGTTCCTCACCTGGAATTCTTGCGAATCAAGCTGCATTAGATCATCGGCATAGCATTTCTATATTCTGTGTAAATTTGGTCATTAGGAATAGTTCGAGAAAATCAAGAAAATCGTCAAAACTAGTTAAATCCTTGCCAGAAAGTCATTCAGAATCTATCAGAGAAATTTCTTACCTCTTCATTGATCATTTTTGGTGGCTCATACCTGATTTCATTGTTTCTTGCCTTTTCTGATCTTATTCAGCATCAAATTAACAATTATTTGTTGATTTTCTTCATAATCCAATATTTATATTTACTGGAAGAATGAGAGATCAATCTAGAGTCTCTGAATCCAATTCTGGAATAAGTTCAAAAAATCCAATTCCAACACCTGCACAACAATTCATAAAGACAATTATTTGCCCCAAGAATCAACTCATTATAATTCATCTTGAAGAAGATAACTAACTACTATGGAAGCTACAGACTAAGACTGCAGTTCAAGGGTATGGTGTAGAAGGGTTCATTCTTGGCACTACACCTATACCATCAGAGTTTATTACTGACCAACACAACATAACTGCGGCAAATTAAGAATACATTCAATATCACAGATAGGATCGGCTAATAGGTTCTTGTCTACTTTCATCTATAAGTGCCAATTTGGTACCTCTTTTAATTGGCTGTAATTCATCAAATGGTATATGGACTGTTATTGAAAGAGAATTTAATAATCAATCATCAACCAAAGTTCCTCACTACAAGAGGCAACTTCAAAATATTTGAATGGAAAATCTTAGTACGATAGAATACATTTAAAAGGTTAAAAGGTTATGTTATCTACTTAATGCCACTGGTAATGTTGTTCAAAATTCTGATCATGTTTTTTGCTTGATGAATGGTTTAAATGATGAACATGAGGCTATTGTTGATGTTATAACATCTCAAAAAATTGTTCCACCAATATATGAAGTTCATTCAATTTTATTGTCTCATGAAGTAAGGATAAATAGAAAAACAATTCAAGAAAATTCCTTTAATGTTAATTTTGCTACTAGTTTCAAACCCAAAAAATCAGATAGGTAATAATAAAGCAGAAAACTCATACCAGAGAGGAAATGGATCCAATAGAGGAATGGGCAGAGGTCGATGGAAATAATAACAGACCCAATGTCAAATATGTGAGAAGATGGGTCATGCTGCACTGAAATGTTATTTTAGATATAATAACAACATTCAACTAATCAGAGTCAAGGCAACAACAACAATCTTAGTACAAATGTTGCTCAAGCAAATCAGGATACCAGTTTCAATAATAATACTCAAAGAGGCAATAATCAAAATGAAACTGCTATTGTTGATCATATTCAGGATAACAGCTGGTAGTCAAATTATGGAGCAACAAATCACATTACTCATAATTTTGAAAATCTAAATCTAGGATGCAAGGATTATAAAGGTAATAAATCTGTTTCCATAGGTAATGGTAAGAAAATTAATATCTCTCATATTGATACTACAGATATCACTGGCAAGAAACAACTTTACTTGCACAATTTACTTAGAGTGCCAAAGATCACTAAAAATTTGATTAGTGTGTCACAATTTGCTAATGATAATAATGTTTACTTTGAATTCTTTCCAAAAGTTTGTCTAGTTAGGGACATTCTAACTAAGAATATACTTTTATAGAGTGATCTCAACAATGGACTATACAAGTTTAATTCTGTTAAGGGCTAAAATGATACTTATGATGATGTGAATCAAAGAAAGAATTGTAACTTGAATGAAGTTGAAAATGATGAGAATAGAAAAGATATTTTTGATCTTTGGCACTGTAAACTTGGTCATCCAAGTATGAAAACTGTTATTAAAATTCTGAATGATAATAAAGTAAAATTGCCTTATATATGCAAGTATTATCAAATGGGTAAGAGTAATAAACTACCCTTAAGTGATTCATGTACATAATACACTGAACCACTGCAATTAATTACTACATATTTATGGGATCCTGCCCCTATATACTCTGATTTTGGCTACAAATATTATATTTCATTTGTTGATGCTTTTACAAGATTTACTTAGATCTACTTTTTAAAGAGTAAATCTGAAACCTATAATGCTATTATAAGCTTTATAACTATGCTTGAAAACCAATTCAAATCTCATGTAAGGACTCTACAATCAGATGGAGGCAGTTAATTCAAAAGTTTAAGCAACTACTTCCAGCAGAATGGCACCATTCATAAAACTACATGTCCATATACATCTCAACAAAATGGACTTCTTGAAATCAAACATAAGCATATTACAAAATCTGGTTTAACATTACTAGCTCAAGCTAGTTTACCTCTAAAATTTTGGCCTGAAGCCTACAACACAATAGTGTATCTTATTAACAGACAACCAACTGATGTACTAAAGGGTTCAACCCCACTTGAAAAATTATTCAACATTAAACCAGATTATCATATCTTATAAATTTTGGACGCCTACGTTTTCCATATCTAAGGCCATATAATTCTAGCAAGTTAAACTTTAGGTCTAAACAATGTACCTTTTTGGGTTATACCACTAACCAAAAAGGGTAGAAATGTATGGATGAGACTGACAGAATGTATATTAGTAGACATCTTGTTTTCAATGAAAAGATTTATCCTTACAAAAGCAAAGATATAATGACTACTAGCAAGGTCATAAATACTAGAACATCAATACCTGCTATACCCAGCATCAATTATGACTAGCAGTCAATGGAGGTTGATGAAGATGCTGATGCTCAAGACACATCACCCATACATGTTGAAGGTCATGGTGCAACTGAGCCTCCCAGCCAAACTCCATTAATACCTGTTTCAGTACAAGATCCAAGTCAACAAGCTAAATATGAACATTTAAATAAGTAAGGAATAGCATCTGAAAGTTCAACAAGCAATGAAATTGAGGAACACTCACCATAATCTGCACTGCTAGTTCATACTAGTCATCATGTGATCACTAAGGCTAAAAGTGGTATCTTCATACGAAAATTATTTGTTGCCTCATCCAGTTTAACATAATCTGAGTCTTTTGATCAGGCAGTTAAAAATAAAAACTGAAAGGCAACAATTGTAACAACCCAGAAAATCAGAAACAATTTAAAATTTTTATTTTGGCAATTTTAATGAATCTTGAATATTGAAAATGAATTATTTTAAATAATAACGACGAGAAATTTATTTTGAATAGAATAAGAATGTATATATTTATTTGAATCGATATTAGAATATAAATATTTATTTTTAATTATAAAAGGAATTGAAAATGGCACGGTAGTTCAAAAATTCGATTTCAAATTTCAAATGAATGTACAGGATTCAAAATGAACCGGATTTTAGCGAAACCAAAAATATTAGAATCTATTTAAAAATATCTTTCCAACGAATCCGAAGAATTAAAATTTCATAGCAGGAATAAAAAGTTATGCCCAGTTGAAAATTTAGAATAGTCGTTATGGAAATATAGCCCTTAAAAATGGCAATTTTGCAAACAACCTCCATTTTCGACGAAACCACTTTTGTTGGATCCAGGATGTTAAGTTTGTAACACCCCGTAATTTTATAACATTAAAATTCACAAATTAAAGTATACTTAATTTTTAGAAAAGAATTAAGTGAAATGGGTTGCGCAGAGAAATATATATATATTGATATATATATATATAAATTAAAAATTAAATAAATAAATATGCGAAAAAGTTCAAAATAGCGAATTGGGAGGGGAAATAACCGAACCGGCCCATTTTTGAGGTCGACCCGAGCCTTGCTGGGTCGACTAGGGATTAATCCAGGGTGTTTGGCTGTCAACCCGTGGGTCGATTCGCTCAAATGCAGATTTTGCATTTGATTGGTTCTCATGGTTCAGGGTTAATCTAATGGTTCTAAATAACTTCCTACACCTATAAATACATCCTAATGCTAACCCTAAACCTAATTAAAATAGAATAGTTACCATCATACCGTCGCCATGGAAATCAATGGAGCCGCCGCCAACTAAGAAAGAAGAAAAGCAAATTCAATTCTAATTCTCTCAACCCTAAAGCAAAGCAAAACTCTCTCTTTTCTTCTCTAAATTGTGAGTATGATGATCTTAACAAGATTATTATCATTTTAATTAGGTTGAGTTATGAATGGATTATGAGTAGATGATGTGAATTATCATATATGTTGTTGTAAACCCCTTTTGCTATCATGTATATTGTAAATCCAATGTTATGTGATGATGATATCTTATATGTTGTAAATCATGCTATGATGATGTTATGTATGTTGAAAGTTTCTATGCTAAGTTGTGATGAATCATACATGTTAAAAAGGCCATGATGTTACCATCTATGCTAGTTAGTTCATATTAATTAAATCATCATGTTTGGGTTATGTTGATCCATATGACAAGTCACATATGCAAGTTAGATTGATTAAAAAAGTTATGAATATATGCCATGACATCTATTATGACATCTAGAATTATGCTATGACATATGTGATATCCTATGCTAGTTCACACCATCGTTATGTTGCCTAAAAACCCCATATGCAAGTTTATGTATAGATTTGGGCTATGATCATATCATGTAAATTGAGACATTTAACAAGTTGACACCTTTTGATCCTTAACATGTGTAGTTTATGCAAGTTTCACCCCTATTATGATTAGATTTATTTTAATTGTCTATATGTTGTGATAATTTATCTTTGTGATAGGTGTTAGACTATACAAGTCTAGCCTATATTATGCGTTGAATAAGCGAACGTATAAACGTGGGGTAGGGGTAATAGTAAGGATTTAATATTAAAAAGTTGGGGTGCAATTGATATGATTTTGCATGCCATAAGTGGATGGCCATAATTGAGTCAATAATGGACATCATTAAAAGTTGACTTAATTAATAATTTGAATAGGGAATTATTAAAACTAGGGTAAAAGATTTTAAGTGTTAATCAATGCTTAGGACACGAGGTTGGACTCGTTTGTGACGTAAACCTGCCCGGACCCGCCCGGCAAATCCAGTGGTCACAAATGTCAGCCCAATGTGAGAGGTTCTAGGCCTAAACTAAAGCATAACGGTTGTAAAGACACGAGGTTAGACTCTTTTATGGTGTAAGACTGCCCGGACCTGCCCGGCAAATCCAGCTGCCATAAATGCCAGTCTAATGTGAGAGGTCTTTATGAGGTTATGGCCTGAATGAATTAAGAAATACTTAACCAGATAAACATGTAAGGTGGGACATGGGGGTTAAGTAGGTGCCTTGGGTGGCATGAGGAATCTAGGGGGTGCCCTTAGTGGCATGTGAAATACGATTAGTAAGACTTAACCAAACACACATGTAAATGAACATGACTAAGAGGGTTAAGTGGGATATACTAGTGACAAGCTTAGGTGGGTAGCTTGTGGGGGCCCATTTCGACCAGTATCCCAAACGTATCTTTGTGGGATCGACCCAAGTCGAGGACGGGACACGCATGCTAGGTTCGACTATAAGAGGCCAAAACGAGGAGCGGTGGCAACGTAAGTCCCACGGGTTTCGTATGCGTGTGTGGACCCGGGCTGGTAGGTAAGACGTTGTTGCATCGTGTAGGTATAAGCCGTGCATTCTCAAGTTGTATCGGGTTGCCATTTTAGGGGAGTGATACACCCCACTGTGGGGCCAGCACGGGTATCTACGAGGAGGGAGCCGATCGAAATTGGGTAGTGGGGTACACCTAGTGGAGATAGGGGCAGACAACACCTATGTAGTCAGCTAGGGGTACGTAAGGCTATTTATAAAGTTTTTGTGTGAAGCAAGTGGGATCAAACAATAGGGTGACTGGTGTGGTGCAGTGTAGTAATGTGCGGTGCAGTGTAGTAATCATTCGTTAGTAATTAGGTGTGCCTTTAACATTATCTTTAAAGTTATCTTAAACGCTGTCTTTATCTTCCTAAGAGTTCATAGACATTTACTTGTCTTCCAGCTTATGCCTTAGTCTAGTTATTTTGATAATAGTATTGTTAGAATTATCATACTCGCCAGACTTTATGTCTGACCCCCTCTATTTCTATCCTTTTTCCCCCTCCAGGTCCTCAGGTTGGGCCCAGTTCTAGTGGAGTTTGATTAAATTGCTTCATCTCTCTTGGAAAGCCTGGACCGTTGAAGTAAAGTCCAGCTTGTTATCTTTTTAATGGCTATTTATGTAATGGGATTATGTATTTTGTTTTTATGAAGATGGATATTGTACTTGGTTTTATGATGTAACAAACATGTTTAATTTCCGCTGCAATAAAATGAAGATTTAGATTTCCAAGTACTATTTATTATCTGTCTTGTTGTAATTTTTCTGTTCTATATTCACTTATAACCTCCATGGAAGTTAATGCATTCCCTTTGTGAGTGACATTAATGGACGTGGGGTGTTACACGTGGTATCAGAGCTTAAGGTTACCAGAACAGATAAAAATACTTTAGAAAAATAGTTATTTTTGGAAGAAGTGTTTTCAAAAACATGTTTTAATGAGAAATTTAAAGAGAAGAGTTTTTAAGAAAAACATAATCCCCAAATAGCCATATATCTTTATCTTTCGAATTCTCCATTTTGATTCTTTCCTTTTTTCGTTTCAGCATGGCTGAAGATCTTAATCTACCCGACGGTGTAGCGATACCAGGATGGTATAGGAGGTTGTTAGAGGCTAGGGCCGCTGTGGGTCCAGCCAATGTTCCTCCACCACCAGTTGCACCTGTCCCTCCTCCTCTTCCTCGCGTAGATACTTTTGCAAAGACGTGCAAGGAATTTAAAGCTATGGGTGGAACCATTTCAAGGGTCAGAAACATTTGTGGAAGCTAGAGATTAGCTTAAGGAGGTGGAAGAATTGCTAGAAATCTTTGAAGTAGAAGAAGGGAGGAGAGTTCGATTAGCAGCTTGGTTGATGAAGGGAGAGGCCTCGTTTTGGTGGGAGGTCACTAATGGGGAGCGTCCTGTTGACTCTTGGGTGGATTTCAGACGTAGGCTCGAGGCGAAGTTTCTCTCAAGGGCGGAAGAAAATCTATATATGGAAAGGTTCTTGACATTGAACCAAGGAAGCTCATCAGTGAAAGAATATGTCAATAAATTTAATCAGTTAGCAAGGTTTGGCTTGGACTTAGTGAACACGCCAGAGAAGAAGGCGCTGAGGTTCGTGAATGGCTTGAATGAACCATTGCAAGGGTTGGCTATGACCCACATCCCTATGGGGGCCACCTTTAAGAAGTTAGTAGAAATGGCGCTTATGCATGAGGAGAAAAGCGCTAAAGCTGATAAGGCACCCGAGAAGAAGGGGGATCAGAAGAAACCACAACAGCAAAACAAGAAGGGTGGTAAAGACAATAACGGCAAGGGAAAGAAGAAATGTTTTAACTGTGGAACCCCAGGCCATCTCAGCAAGGATTGCCGAAAGAAAACGAAGACAGGTTGTTTTCATTGTGGCGATGCGGGACATTTAGTGAAGGACTGCCCAAAGAAGGGGCAGAGGGCAGGAGCTACCTCGGGAGGACAGGTGCAGGCTCTTATGGCACCAGGGCAGGCAAGGGGACAAGTTCAAGCTCTCGCGGTCCCACCGCTGCAAGAACGAGGTAGAACCATTTCTGTTGAAAGCTTAGTTTTTCTGTTTGATCATCCTGTCCGTACCTTATTCGATTTGGGCGCATAACATTCGTTTATCTCTACATCATTAGTTGAATCACTGCACTTAAACACCAGTTTAGTAGAGGATCCCTTAGTTGTTTCGAATCCAATTGGGGGCTCAGCTTATTTGTCTATGATGTGTTTGGATTTGAAAATTTCCATACTTAGCGTTGAATTTAGATGTGATGCTTATGTGTTGGGCTTCACCGGCTATAGGCTAATTTTAGGAATGGATTGGTTATCCAGAAATGGGGTCGTTCTTGATTGTGAAAGGAGAGTAGTTAGGCTCGTGACTCGCCTTGGCAACACTCTCGAAATCTTTTGTAATCCCATAAATTCGGTTATGCTAAGTTATCTAGAATCGCTTGACGCGTCTGAGGAAAATCTACGATCTGTTAGAGTGGTCCGAGAATATTCGGATGTGTTTGAGGAGGTGAAGGGCTTGCCTCCGAAGCGGGAGACAGATTTTCGAATATATCTTGTGGATAATGCAAAACCAGTATCTTTGCCAGTACGCCACATGGCTCCACGTGAATGGAGGGAACTCGGTAAGCAAGTGAAGGAGTTGCTTGAGAAAGGGTTCATAAGACGAAGTATATCGGAGTGGGGTGCTCTAGTAGTATTTGCCACGAAGGCGGATGGGTCCCTTAGACTTTGTGTGGACTATAGAGAACTTAATAAGCTTACTAAGAAGAACAGACACCCACTGCCGAGGATTGACGATCTTTTCGATCAGTTAGTTGGCGCCTCAGTGTTTTCGTAGTTGGACTTAGCCACTGGGTTCTATCAGTTGAGAGTGGCTGAGGATAGCATAGTCAAGACTGCCTTTAGGACTCCGGACGGTTTCTATGAATGGCTAGTGATGCCCTTCGGTTTGACAAACGCCCCCGCATACTTTGTTGATTTGATGAGTAGGGTGTTTAGGGAGTACCTTAACAAATTTGTGGTAGTCTTTGTAGATGACATCTTGATCTTTTCTAAGGATGAAGAAGAGCATGCCTTACATCTTAGGGAAGTGTTGGAGACTCTTCGAGCGCATAAGCTTAAAGCTAAATTTTCTAAGTGTCACTTTTGGAGGAAGGAAGTACGGTTCTTAGGACACGTGGTTTCCAAAGAAGGGATAGCTGTAGATCCCGCGAAGGTGGTGGCCATCCAAGATTAGAAGGTTCCTAAAAATGCTACCGAAGTGAGAAGTTTCTTGGGGTTGGCTGGCTACTATAGGAAGTTTATCAAAGACTTTGCAAAGATATCAGCTCCATTGACACGCTTGACGAAGAAGAACCTAGTTTTCACATGGGACGTAGATTGTGATGATGCGTTCCAACATTTGAAGAGAGCATTGACTTCAGCCCCAGTCTTAGTATTGCCAGACGGGAGTAAGCCGTTTACCGTTTATACTGACGCTTGTGGGACAGGACTAGGAGCAGTCTTAATGCAAGAGGGCAGGGTAATAGCCTATGGTGGAAGGCAGTTGAGAGCGCATGAGAAGAATTACCGCACACATGACCTAGAGTTGGCCGCTATTGTTTTCGCGCTTAAGTCTTGGCGTCATTATCTTCTTGGCGAGAAATTCGAACTATTCACTGACCACAAATCTTTAAAATACCTATTCTCTCAAAAGGACTTGAACTTAAGGCAACAAAGGTGGATGGAGTTCTTAGCGTTCTACGACTTTGAGATAGCATATACCCCTGGCAAGGGTAACGTGGTGGCTGATGCCTTAAGTAGAAAAAGATTATCCTTAAGTCCTTTGTTTGTTGAGCGGCAAAGTTTAGAATTCATTTCGATGTTTGACTTTAGACCTTCCGTTGACTTCATACCCGGTTTGTTAGCATCCTTGGAGGTCAGACCTACGCTTTTGGGACGGATTGGCGAGGCACAGCGAGACGACCCACAGTTAGTTGAGTTAGTAGAAAAGCTCAGAGGAGGGGAGTCATCAAGCTATCTCCGTAGGTATACCCTAGATGGTAAGGGTTGATTACGTAGGGACGGTAGACTTTGTGTACCAAAAGACGATGACCTAAGGAAGACTATTCTTGACAAAGCACATCGTTCGAAGATGACCATTCATCCCGGCGGGGACAAGATGTACAAAGACATGAAGAGAGTTTACTTTTGGGCCGGCATGAAGAAAGACGTGGCCAAGTATGTCGCTAGATGCTTGGTGTGCCAACAAGTAAAAGCGGAGCAAAAGAAACCCGGTGGGTTGCTTCACCCATTGGAGATTCCACTATGGAAATGGGAAAGCATCTCGATGGATTTTGTGGACGGATTACCGCGATCGAGGAAGGGTAATACGGGAATTTGGGTTATAGTAGATAGACTTACTAAGAGCGCACATTTTATTCCCGTGAAGAGTAAGAGGACTGCTCCATGGTTAGCTTCTGTATATGTCCGAGAAATAGTTCGTTTGCACGGTGTTCCTTCTCGCATAGTGAGCGACTGTGATCCTATTTTCACTAGCGAATTTTGGAGAAGCTTACAAGAGGCGGTAGGGGCTCAGTTATGTTTGAGCACCGCATATCATCCTCAGACGGACGGCCAGACTGAGAGGGTGAATCGCATTCTAGAGGATATGTTGAGGCTATGTATCCTAGACTTTGGGGGTACGTGGGAAGAGCATCTTCCATTGGTGGAGTTCGCATATAATAATAGCTTTCAGTCCAGCATTGGTATGGCACCATTCGAAGCTCTATATGGACGACCTTGTCGTTCACCTACATGTTGGTGGGAATCTACGGATAAGATCATACTTGGGCCCGATATGATTAGGGAGACTTCGGAGAAGATCGACTTGATTCGAACGAGGATGAAAGCAGCGCAAGATAGGCAGAAATCTTATGCGGATAAGAGGAGGACAGATCTCGAGTTTGAAGTTGGGGACATGGTCTTTGTCAAAGTGTCTCCATTACGAAACGTTGTTCTCTTTGGGTCCGGTGGGAAATTAGCACCAAGGTTTGTAGGGCCGTTTCCTATTAAGGAGAGGATTGGACGGATGGCGTATAGAGTGGAGTTGCCTGAGAGACTTAGTGGTGTACATGACGTATTCCATGTGTCACATTTGAGGAAGTGCTTGCACGAGACCGCGGAAGTGGTAGAGCCGAGCTTGCTTAGAGAGGTGGAGATAGAGCATGATGCGACAATTCGACGAGCTCCTACGCGCATTCTTGGGTCGGAGATCAAGAGGTTGAGGAATCGAGAGGTCAGACTAGTCAAAGTGCAATGGGGGGATGATGAGAGCAACGATACTTGGGAGACGGAAGAGAAGATGCGTTCATGATACCCTTTTCTTTTTGAGGGTATGTCCTTTATTTTCTCCTTTATCGCTTAGCTTGTACTTATCTTATCTTTAGTATATCCTCTCGCTAGTATCTTTGACCTTTAGTTAGGATAATCCTATGGTTGAAACATGTGTTTGAGACATGTTATGTATGGTGGATGCAAAGTGGATGCAAGTGTTTGCTAGTGGTTGCTCGTGGATGCAAATACACACACTATTAGGCACCAGATCGGCTTAGTCACTTCATATTGCATATATATGGATGTATTTAGTAAAATGGATGTATAATGGTTGTATTATCATATAGTTGTTGCATTCGGGTGGATGGTTGTGCACGCATATAGAATTAATATGTATCATTAGGAATTTTTTGCATAGATATTGGACGCATGGCACTATCATGAATTGCACTAAGGAGGTCGACTGAATTAGTAGACCGCCTAATTTTGCATTAGATATGGACATATACACACACTGTGCATATAAACATTAAAGCACTAGAAGTCTTTTAAGGACAATGGATGCTGGTGTTTGATGGTTGAGTAGATGGACGTTTAGATGGTAGGATATACATTCTTCTTGACTTGGAGATTTCGGGGACGAAATCCTTTAAGGAGGGGAGAATGTAACACCCCGTAATTTTATAACATTAAAATTCACAAATTAAAGTATACTTAATTTTTAGAAAAGAATTAAGTGAAATGGGTTGCGCAGAGAAATATATATATATATATATATATATTGATATATATATATATTAAAAATTAAATAAATAAATATGCGAAAAAGTTCAAAACAGCGAATTGGGAGGGGAAATAACCGAACCGGCCCATTTTTGAGGTCGACCCGAGCCTTGCTGGGTCGACTAGGGGTTAATCCAGGGTGTTTGGCTGTCAACCCGTGGGCCGATTCGCTCAAATACAGATTTTGCATTTGATTGGTTCTCATGGTTCAGGGTTAATCTAATGGTCCTAAATAACTTCCGACACCTATAAATACATCCTAATGCTAACCCTAAACCTAATTAAAATAGAATAGTTACCGTCATACTGTCGCCATGGAAATCAATGGAGCCGCCGCCAACTAAGAAAGAAGAAAAGCAAATTCAATTCTAATTCTCTCAACCCTAAAGCAAAGCAAAACTCTCTCTTTTCTTCTCTAAATTGTGAGTATGATGATCTTAACAAGATTATTATCATTTTAATTAGGTTGAGTTATGAATGGATTATGAGTAGATGATGTGAATTATCATATATGTTGTTGTAAACCCCTTTTGCTATCATGTATATTGTAAATCCAATGTTATGTGATGATGATATCTTATATGTTGTAAATCATGCTATGATGATGTTATGTATGTTGAAAGTTTCTATGCTAAGTTGTGATGAATCATACATGTTAAAAAGGCCATGATGTTACCATCTATGCTAGTTAGTTCATATTAATTAAATCATCATGTTTGGGTTATGTTGATCTATATGACAAGTCACATATGCAAGTTAGATTGATTAGAAAAGTTATGAATATATGCCATGACATCTATTATGACATCTAGAATTATGCTATGATATATGTGATATCCTATGCTAGTTCACACCATCATTATGTTGCCTAAAACCCCCATATGCAAGTTTATGTATAGATTTGGGCTATGATCATATCATGTAAATTGAGACATTTAACAAGTTGACACCTTTTGATCCTTAACATGTGTAGTTTATGCAAGTTTCACCCCTATTATGATTAGATTTATTTTAATAGTCTATATGTTGTGATAATTTATCTTTGTGGTAGGTGTTAGACTATACAAGTCTAGCCTGTATTATGCGTTGAATAAGCGAACGTATAAACGTGGGGTAGGGGTAATATTAAGGATTTAATATTAAAAAGTTGGGGTGCAATTGATATGATTTTGCAAGCCATAAGTGGATGGCCATAATTGAGTCAATTATGGACATCATTAAAAGTTGACTTAATTAATAATTTGAATAGGGAATTATTAAAGCGGGGGTAAAAGATTTTAAGTGTTAATCAATGCTTAGGACACGAGGTTGGACTCGTTTGTGACGTAAACCTGCCCGGACCCGTCCGGCAAATCCAGTGGTCACAAATGTCAGCCCAATGTGAGAGTTCCTAGGCCTAAACTAAAGCATAACGGTTGTAAAGACACGAGGTAAGATTCTTTTATGGTGTAAGACTGCCCGGACCTGCCCGGCAAATCCAGCCGCCATAAATGCCAGTCTAATGTGAGAGGTCTTTATGAGGTTATGGCCTGAATGAATTAAGAAATACTTAACCAGATAAACATGTAAGGTGGGATATGGGGGTTAAGTAGGTGCCTTGGGTGGCATGAGGAATCTAGGGGGTGCCCTTAGTGGCATGTGAAATATGATTAGTAAGACTTAACCAAACACACATGTAAATGAACATGACTAAGAGGGTTAAGTGGGATATACTAGTGACAAGCTTAGGTGGGTAGCTTGTGGGGGCCCATTTCGACCAGTATCCCAAACGTATCTTTGTGGGCTCGACCCAAGTCGAGGACGGGACACGCATACTGGGTTCGACTGTAAGAGGCCAAAACGGGGAGCGATGGCAACGCAAGTCCAACGGGTTTCGTATGCGTGTGTGGACCTGGGCTGGTAGGTAAGACGTTGTTGCATCGTGTAGGTATAAGCCGTGCATTCTCAAGTTGTATCGGGTTGCCACTATAGGGGAGTGATACACCCCACTGTCGGGCCAGCACGGGTATCTACGAGTAGGGAGTCGATCGAAAGTGGGTAGTAGGGTACACCTTGTGGAGATAGGGGCAGACGGCGCCTATGTAGTCAGCTAGGGGTACGTAAGGCTATTTATAAAGTTTCTGTGTGAAGCAAGTGGGATTAAACAATAGGGTGACTGGTGTGGTGCAGTGTAGTAATCATTCGTTAGTAATTAGGTGTGCCTTTACCGTTATCTTTAACGTTATCTTAAACGCTATCTTTATCTTCCTAAGAGTTCATAGACATTTACTTGTCTTCCAGCTTATGCCTTAGTCTAGTTATTTTGATAATAGTATTGTTAGAATTATCATACTCGCCAGACTTTATGTCTGACCCCCTCTATTTCTATCCTTTTTTCCCCCTCCAGGTCCTCAGGTTGGGCCCAGTTCTAGTGGAGTTTGATTAAATTGCTTCATCTCTCTTGGAAAGCCTGGACTGTTGAAGTAAAGTCCAGCTTGTTATCTTTTTAATGGCTATTTATGTAATGGGATTATGTATTTTGTTTTTATGAAGATGGATATTGTACTTGGTTTTATGATGTAACAAACATGTTTAATTTCCGCTGCAATAAAATGAAGATTTAGATTTCCAAGTACTATTTATTATATGTCTTGTTGTAATTTTTCTGTTCTATATTCACTTATAACCTCCATGGAAGTTAATGCATTCCCTTTGTGAGTGACATTAATGGACGTGGGGTGTTACAAAGTTATTGCTAGATTCCAATTTTCATAATATATGAATCAATATGTGAGCGCGGCAAAAGAAAACGTGTTTTGTTAGTTTCAGTCAATTTGGATGAACCAGAAAATGGCCATTTTTCAAACGGTCTCCAAATTTGATGAAATTAGTTTTATTAGGACCGTATCGTCAATACGAAACTAGAAATAATTTTTCGGGAATTTTTAGAGTCCATATGTGGCCCTGGTAAATTAAAATGAACGTTCAAATGTAATATATATTGATTTATATTTTAATTTTGATAAAAACTGATCATAACAGTCGGATTGGCATACGGGACATATCCCATTATGTTCGGAATGGGGGTAATTAGATAGCGGCAACAGTCGGTGGGCTTGATTTCGAGTTCGTATTATAAAGTTACCTTTTTGAAATTAAAAATAATAAAATATCTACATATTATAGGGTTTAAACCCTAGCCTTCCACTCAGAAAAATATCTCGCCCCTTTTCCTCAAATACCATATCGCTCCCCAAAACCTCCTCCCCTCCCCCACCCCCGGTCGCCTTAATTCACCTCTGCCGCCGGAGATACAGCGCTGCCGCCTCCAAGTCGCGTCACCCCTTTGGCCTCCCCATCAACGCGCCACACCCCCTTCAGCTCCCCCCTCTTTCTCAGACCAAGTCGAGCCATATTCCCCCTTAACCCTATGGAAATTCGTGCCGCCCAACCTCCCATGACCCGCCGTCGATCATCAGAGGGACCCCGCGACCTTCCAGCCCCTCCTCTGACCCCGCCTCAGCCGTTGTGGACCCCCTTCCCTCCAACAAAATCAATTACAAAGTGAGTCTTCTTTTTTTCTTCTAATTTGTTTTTTTTTCAATAAAGTAGTTAAATCAGTTTTTCTTTTATTTATTTAAACAAAGTTTTGATTTTTATTTAAACAAAGTTTTGATTTTTATTTAAACAAAGTTCTGATTTTTGTGTAAGCAAAGTTCTGGTTTTAGTTAGCAAAGGAAAAAGATTATACTTTGAAAGGAAAAAGATTAGATTTTTGTAAGAAAAAAAATAGATTTTTATTATTTGAATAGTGTTTTAAAAATATAATCTTTACATCGAAAATAGAGTAATAAAAAATATGATTTTTATTTAAATAGCGTTATAAAAATTTAATTTTTATATATGTATTAACAAAGTAAAAAATCCGATTTTTATATATTTAGACTTGAAATAAAAGTATGATTTTTATTTATATAGTAGCCTATAAAAATCATATTTTTATATGAATAGTACTGAAATAAAAATATGATCCTTACAATATAAACATCATATTAAAAATGTGATTTTTAATATGAACATCGTAGAAAAGAATACGTTGGAATTTTTGGAAAATCCAAACCGTTCAGAAGGAAAGAATGGCGGGGTGGAACCCACGGTGGGAACTTCTCACTTAAATTTTATTTTCTAGTTAAAATATATAATCGGATGCAGACGGTGCTTAGCAGCACCCGACACCGTCGTCCAATGACCATGGACGACTTGTTTGTTTGATTGATTATTTGTGATGTGAAATGGACTATAAAAAATATTCGTGTGTTGAAATAAATTATTTATCGTTAAAAATATAATTTTTAATGTGTATATAAATAAAATAAATTCTCATTATCAAATCAGATGATTTGTTATGTACACCCATTTGACTAATATGGATTGGGACGATAAATTTTACACATCGCCCAACTGCACAAATAATATTCAGTGTTTGTTGATTGAAACCCCACAGGGGTATTGGGATGATATATGACATACAGTAGTCCCAATAATTAGCTGTATGTCAATCTATTGGTTGACAGACTGTTATAAGCGTTGAATATTTATATTTGATGCTTATATAGTGTAGAATGCACTCTGGATGATGGTTAACTGTGTTTGATTTTTGTTGTATACATGTGTGTATGAAATCCATATAAATCAAATTATATGGTAATTGACTGTGTCTAATTCCAGTTCAGAAAGAATGAATATTTTAAAATAACGAATATTTTAAAATAATGATTATTTTAAAATAATATTCAGTAAAAGATCAAAATATGATTTTGATGTCCGATTTTGGATGGACACGAATATATTTAAATATATAAAGCTGTGTTGATTGGATTAATGCCATTTTGACGTGAACGATATTTATATCGATTTTATTCATTTCTATAATGAATATCGAAAAGGAATTGATTTCGAAATCTAATGTCTTGAAAATATTATCATTTATATATTAATGATATAGAATATTCAATTTTGATTTGAAATTGAATATGAAGTTGAAATCGTTTTGAAAACGAATTTAAAACGATTTATAAAATACGTTTTAAAATGGATATCGACGAAATATATATATTATATATTATATAATGGCCTGAATAGAACGCGCCGCACTGCGGTAGTTCGCGAATTTCGACCATTGACTTGTAATGGACAATTCGGGAGATCCGACCGACGGATTCTCCTAAAATCAGAACCATTGGGTTCATATCGAAAAGAGCTTTCTATCGAATATTAGAGATTTGAAATCTAACAGTTGGATTTGGAATTATGCCCAAATAAAATTTGGAAAAGGTCGTTGTAAGTGCAGTTCGATGGCCGTTTATGGAAATCGACTGTACGGGCCTTGATAAAATTATTAAAAATATCAATAATTAGTGTAAAATCATAATAAATGATTTGGAAAGAATTGGGATGAAAAATTCTACATTTGGAAAGATAAAATCATATTTTTATCAAAATGAACTAGTTATGAACTATAATTATAATCCAATATTTTTAAATAAATAAATTGGATTTGAAATGATTTTAAAAATAACCAGAATTTCCAATATATTAAATTGAAATGGATTTGAATCGAAATTATCTTCGGGATATTTCGATATTGAATTCCGTGTACGGATATTGTGGAGGAATTTGGAAGATATATATTGTTATTCCAATACGATATTTGTTGATTTCAGAATTTGATATCGAATATAAGCCGATATATTTTCTATTCAGAGCCTTATATTTAATATCAATTGGGATTTCGGGTTTTTCATGAATGTTGTCTTCATTAACACTGTTCTTAAATCCAGTTGAGAAAATATTAAATTTTTTTATTTAGATTTAATGAAGTGTACCAATTAATTAATATTTAATTGGAATTGAATTGAAATTGATTTTTGGATTTATCGCGAACGGTGTTTTAAATAACACTTGTACTTTAACCCAATTAACAATGGAATGAGATTTTGGGTTTGTCGTGAATGGTATCTTTAATAATACTGTTCTTAAACCCAATTGAGTTAAAAAAATTAGAAACTAACTGGAGATTAGCTAAGTTGAATGGTTTCCTGGGTGTTGATCTGATGTTGGTTTTGGCCTTTGGGGTTAATACTTAGGGAATCGTTCTCTTACTAATTTACGGTTAGAGACTGATGGAATGTGATTTTAGGTTTATCATGAACGGTGTTTTAAATGACATTAGTTCTTTAACCCAGTTAAAGATAAGATTAGTTTCTTCACTTTGAAAAATCATTAAGTAATGATTTTTGAAATTAAAAATTAATTAGAGTTTTAATGAATCTTTAAATAAATTGAAAGGTGAATTTGATAACTAAAATTATCAAATCCAAGAAATGATCGAGAATGGAGTACCACCAGTTTTACTCTAGGCGATAGTTAAATCTTTAATTAGATTTGAACGTAAAATGGTAATTTAATTTACCTATAACACCATGGTGTTAGATATGAAGTGTTACCAATTTTGCTTCATGGGATGAATAGGTTGGGATTGGGAAATTAAACAAATGATTACTTAGGTGAGGTTCGCTAATCCCGACTAGTTTGGACAAACTATAATTTGGTTCGAATTGATATCCGAAGGAAGATTAAAGAATAAATTTTAAAGAATTTATCTTTGATAAAATTAATGGGAACCTTTCCTAAAGAATATGAATATTTAAATAAAAGAATATTCTGAATTGGAATGAGGCGTATGTTGTGATTTTATAACACTTGTTTATTATATAAGCGAGTTATTCGGGAAGACCGGGTTTATCCCATTCTGAATAACTGAATCGGCGATGAGTCGATGATGAAAAGGGTGGTTGAAGACTAGAGTCTTCACATCGTTTGGATGATTTCTGATGTTTTGATTGGGCGGTACACCCAAGACAAGATAATAAGTGGTGATCGTCCAGACGTACTTGGAGATCGACCGGATATGCGAGGACCTCTTTCCTGTATTGGACATATGGGACGAGGAATAAGGTGCCTCCGGTTTCGTTCAGACCCAGAATGAACTTGTAAATGGATGTGTATCTGACATCGGATTTCATTCTGTGTGATTGATAGACATCGGTTGCATAGCGTGAATTGCCTGTGTGGCATGCTGAGATGCAAATGATCAAGGCTTCTGTTGAAAAGCAGAGTCTTGTGGTTGATGATCAAAGCACGACTTTAATATAGCATAGCTTTGTGTAGCATTAATTCGCGAACCTCACACCCCGGTGTGAACCAGAAACGGGAGAGGACATCAGGGAGGGAATGCATTTCCTTCTAGTTAGGAGTGGTGTCAGCATTTTGCAAGCCCTGACGTTTTACATATGTAGATGATGAATAGCGAGGCACCTCGGTTATTTCGGTCTCTGTGGAGCCGATGGATGGTTTTATACATACCAGATTGACGCCCCACAGGGCGGGGAAACGCAGTGTTCAAGCATTTTAATCCACTCCGTGTGGACCGGCCCTGATGATCCAAAGGTCACTCGAGCTCTGACCTGAGACACGGGCTAGAGCGTCTCGAAGCGGTAAGGACGATCCCTTGCCTTCGTTCACAGGTGGAAATCCAACTTCCAATATGACATTTTGTGGTTTTGATTGTAGATCCTGGTATGACGACATAGTGGGATGGGGCACTCATGCTGTCTATGATTGATACATTTATATTTGAAGTTGTTTTCATACACTTTACATTATAATAGTATCAAAATGATTTGTTTTAAACGTACCAAGCATATTTGGCTATTATAAGGTAAAAACTCTATCCCCCGGCTTGCGTTGCATTATGTGATGGGACCTGAGTCTTATAATAGCTTCATTATTCTTTATTTAGCATTGCGTTGTTTGTTTTATGCACTGGTATTCTTGAGGGTAAACCCGTTCCATGTTATACGACGTGGTCCCTTGATTTACCTAACTTTAAAGGCAAATTAATAACTGTTTTAGTTCTCACACCAGTCAGATGACTGACCTGAAGTTTATTGTTTTAACCTAAACTCTTGGTGCCCTTATTTTCCACACGGGCAGCTAGTAGTTTTGGTTTTGCAGATTTGTATTCACAGGATCCTGGTTTACAGCTGGAACGATATTCGAAAAGCTCTGTATCCGTTTATCTCTTTCAGTTGTGTATTGTGTTATTTTCCGCTGCTACATAATGTATTGTAATCTCTGATATTTAGTAAATGTGTAATGTTTATTCATACTATGTATATTCTTGTATTCTGATGTAAATTGTTATAATAAGCAATGAAATGTTCTTCTGTTTATGTTCTGATTTGTCGTGTTCTCAAAGTCAATCCGGGCTTTCCTCCACATGGAAGTTCGGGTCGCTACAACAATAGATGAGGAGTATAATGCCCTTATCAAAAATAAAACATGAGATCTTGTATGATCACCACCAACAAAAATATAGCTGGATATAAATGAACATACAGGCTGAAAAGAAATCCAGATGGTACAATAAATAAGTATAAATTTAGGCTAGTTGCCAATTACATAGGCATATGGATTTGATTTTCATCAAACCTTTTCACCTGTTGTAAAACCAACCACTATTAGATTAATTCTAGCTATAGCTTTATACAAGAAGTGGCATATTAAGCATCTGGATGTTAATAATGCATTTTTGAATGGCATACTAGAAGAAGAAATTTACATGCGTCAACCAATGGATTATAACAGTAATTCCAATTATGTATGTAAATTGGATAAAGCCATCTATGGTCTGAAACAGTTTCGTCGTGTCTAGTTTGATAGACTTAAAAATACCCTATTGAAACTAGGGTTCAAGTCAACCAAATTAGATACGTCTTTATTTATCAAAGTCAATAATAATTCTATCATTTACATATTAATATATGTAGATGACCTAATTATTACTGGCAGCAACCCAAAGGATCTAGATAAACTAATGCAGTATTTAGATCAACAATTTTCTATTAAGGATCTTGGTGAAGTTAATTATTTTCTAGGCATAAAAGTTAAAATATCAGATACCGAAATAACTCTATGCTAAAGAAAATATATCACTGAGTTACCGACCAAAAATAATAATTAATGCCAATATCCAACCAACTTCTATGATCTCAAATCAACACTATTCAAAGTATAGGGGAGAAGCTATATCAAATATAACTGAGTACAGAAGTGTTATAGGAGCATTACAATATGCAGCTATAACCTGACCAGATATTGCTTTCATTGTTAATGAAGTTTTCTAATTTATGCAGAATCCTTTAGAAACTCACAGGAAAGCAGTTAACAGAATTTTGAGATATCTAAAGGGAACTGTCAGTCATGGTCTAACACTGAAGACAAGTCAAAAGCTAAACATAAATGCATATGCAGATCTAGATTGGGCTTCAGATCCAAATGATAGAAGATCTACCATCGGATACTATGTTTACTTTGGACAAAGTTTAATATCATGGTGTTCTAAAAAGCATACAATATCAAGGTTAAGTACTGAAGGCTAAAGCTGAGTACAGAAGTGTAGCTAACACAGCTGCAGAGATTAAATGGCTACAATCACTTTTATCTGAATTCAATTTAAAGTCAGACACAAGACCTACCGTATAGTGTGACAACAAAAGTGCAGTTTATATGTCTGAAAATCCAATTCAACATGCAAGAACAAAATACATCGAATTGATTTACACTTTGTCAGAGTGTTTCAGAAAGGAGAGACTCAAGTAAATCACATACCAGGCACTTACCAAAGAGCTGACATTCTGACCAAAGCTATATTTATTGTAAGCTTTACCAGATTTAGGTCAGATTTGAACACCAATAACCAGGATTAGCAAAGCATTGAAAGAAGCAAGCTTTCTACAGCTAACACAGTGAAAAGGAAAAGAAACCATCTAGAAAGCCATCGGAATCACTCAAATTCCTCCAAAACCCCAAAATCAACAACTCAAATAATTAGGATTTCTGCTATGGACTCAAGGAAGAGTCAGACGAGATCTATTTCTGTAACAACCCAGATTCTGACAGACCATTTTTTTCAAAAACCCAATCTATCGAAACCCGAGTTGGGTGCTCTGGTATCCTGCAGAAAAAGGCAGAGATAAGGAAAACATGTCAGAATTTGTAAGCATCTTACAGCAGAAGGAATTCAAAGTATAATATACTTTAAATATAGCTTTACCTTATAAAACATACTGCCTAACCAGTATCCAAAGTTTATACCATCTCTGTCATGAACCTAACCTGGAAGTATGTAATGAGGAGGGGTTCAGAACATAAGTTCTGTGTGAGTGGACTTAGAATAAACTTCGGTATAATCCTACATATACCGTTCAGTTATATTTTCTTGCTTATTAGGTTATTCGCGATATTAACTCTCTAGGATATACTCATGTCCCAATGTAGATACCCCCAACTCGTATAATCCTTTCCATGTATATATACAGTCCCTTGCCGTATGTCGTACGGGCTTCATCATGTAAATCTATACTACTTTAATGTAGTGCCACCATTCTCGAAATCGTTTGGACTACCACTCTTGATCTTGCTAGATTCCGTTTATTACCTAGATCTAATATATGGTTTTCTATCCAGCGCTACCTAGATTCAACTAGGGTTTACGCTACCCAGGGCCACTGGGGTTTATGCTACCTACTGAACGCTTTCTAGATCCGACCAGGGTTTATGCTACCTAGGGCCACTAAGGTTTATGCTACCTATCGAACAATGCCCCCTAGTCTAGGACACACTACCCAGAGTGATATATGTTCCTATACTTTACGTCCCAATCGTGTCATTAAACGTGCTAGATATCTAGTTGCACATGTCCTCTATATGTGTGACCCGAGTCCCGTGGCTGGGCTAATCAAGAAACACAGAACTCGATCAGGAGCTTTAAGTTATCTGCCGATGCAGATGATAAGGTCTGTTTTATCTGTATGTGGTATGGTCCCACTTGACCGCTCCCTCAACTAATGAAAGGCAACCAAGAAAATCAAGAATGAGAACTGTACGCAGGCCCTCTATGCCCCCACAAACCTATTGGCCACCCTCACCCATAACTAGATAGCAAAGTATATGGTCTTTTGGAGTTCTCCACCATTCTGCTTGCGTATCACGATTGACTCAAGATGGTAGGTAGATGACAACGTGCTATCACAGGGCTAAATAGGATATCGCCGCCTCACGCTGACCCATCCTAGTCTTTAGGTTGCTTATATTGCAACCAAGGCATACCCTTGGCTCTTCTAACGCAGACCTTTACCTCTGTGAGCCTAGGAGGATCATCTGCAACCTCGCAGAGGGATACCAAGAGTACCCTCACATTCCCTCGAAGACGCGCGCTT
This sequence comes from Allium sativum, assembly GCA_030737875.1. Classification (NCBI taxonomy): domain Eukaryota; kingdom Viridiplantae; phylum Streptophyta; class Magnoliopsida; order Asparagales; family Amaryllidaceae; genus Allium; species Allium sativum. The sequence goes on along the minus strand of CM060921.1, from coordinate 63,327,224 downwards.
TGTAACCCAGTTCGTTGGAGCCTTCTTCATGATCAGATGGACGTTCGCTCCTCCTCGTGTTCTACTTGGCTTTCTTGACTAAGGTTTACTACTTAGTTCTCTTAAGGTTTACTACTTAGTTTCCTGAATCGTTAGCTTTCTTAACTAAGGTTCACTACTTAGTTTCCTGAATCGTTAGCTTTCTTAACCAAGGTTTACTACTTAGTCCTCTTAACTAAGGTTTACTACTTAGTTCTCTTAATCGTTCGTTTTCTTAACTAAGGTTTACAACTTAGTCCTCTTAACTAAGGTTTATTACTTGGTTCTCTTAACCAAGGTTTGATACTTAGTTTCTGTTACTTAGTTCTCTTTAACTAAGGTTTGTTACTTAGTTCCTTTTAACTAAGGTTTACCAATGAATTCAAGCATGACTTAAGTTCTCTTTATCAAATGATAGTGTATGGGTGTTTTCCCACATTTTCAGCTTATATTAACTTATTTCATGGTATAAGTCGTCCCACCCTTCGATTTTTGTATTACATCTTAAGTCATATTCATTTCTTATCCCCAGGATAAGTTTATCTATTATTTAATCTTATCATTCCCTACTTTTCCTTGCTTTGATATTATTATATTGGTTAAGTTTGCCCATGTGTCCAAGTTGACTTAACCCCCAATCACGTATTTAATTCAACCCACGTACCATGCTAAATTGGTTAAGTGCTCTCTATCAGTTCATGTTGACTTAACCCGCCCGTATATCATGTCAAATTGGTTAAGTGTTATCTAACGGTTCACGTTGACTTAACCTGTCCATATATCATGTCAAATTGGTTAAGTGTTGTCTAGTGTTTCATGTTGACTTAACCTTACCATACTAGCATGTGTCATTAGCATTAATTAATTATTAATGCCCAACCTCTCACATTAGACCTATTATTGCGGTTACTGGATGTGCCGGTTGGTTCCGGGAAGGATTACACCACAACTCAATCTAACCTCAGATTTCAAGCACGTTATGACTAACTTCTCACATTAGAACCTATTGTTTGCAGTCACTGGATGTGCCGGGCGATTCCGGGCAGGATTACACCGCAAACTCATTTTAACCTCGAGTTAGCCATGTTTCATGTTTAGCCAATTAACAATTCATGTCTACTCTAGGTGTCATAGGCCAATTATAAATTTACAAGCATGTTCATGTTCATTCTAGATATCAAATGTCAATTACCAATTCACAAGCGTGTTCATGTTTTATGCCACTGTTGTCAATTTCATGTTATGTGTCGAGTTCCATAATTACATAAAAACACGGTTTTTCCAACATATTCCATTTTTAATTATGTTTCTAGGATCTTGATGACATATTCAATTTTCAAGTCTCAAATTCAAGCTTTACCCAAAAAACCCCAATTTATGTTCATGGTTATAATCTTGTTAATAGGCTATACCTATTATTCCAGTTTCCCATACATGTGTTCCTAATAGGTTGCTATCATTCCTTATATGTTGGTTAAGCTTATTCATATGTCAAGTGCTACTTAACACATTTCTACTTTGCTTACACAACCATTCGTGTAATAATCTTTTTCCCAAATTGCCTAATTCATCAATTAAATCTCAATCTCTTCCAAAATAACTATAATTTACGCGCTGTTGACCTTGGCTCGAAGGTAGCCAAAGTTTCAAAAATAAAAAGGAAGAATAGGGAAGAGGAATAGATTAAGCATACAAAGATTATTTTAAATTGCAACATGAATTTTAACTGACGAGTGACGAACGACAATAATACTATTAAGCATGAAGTGTATTGTAATCCCACTCACTGATTTAAGAACGTATCTTGAATTCTAGGATCTGATTTCTGAAACTGAAAAGCTATCCCTTGACGTAGATTATCGATCCTCTAATTTAGATTTTGATTCTTAGAAAATAGTGGTTGAAGTCGTAGAGTTAGCCTTTGATTCTCTACTTGAATTCTAATGAAGAACTTGAGCAGCATAACCCCGGCTTTGATTTATTTTGATATGAATTAGGGAAGAGTATAGGAATAATGAAGATGTGTAGAGAAAACTGTAGCCTTAGGGGTGTTTATATAGGTGCTCAAGACCTTATCGTACACGCAGCGCTGAGTCAGCATTGAACCCAGTTAAGAAAATAGTCCAGGTTCGCAGATGAATCTAGCCAAATCTTATCGTACATGCAGCATTGAGTCAGCATTAGGTCCCGCAAGCTGTTTTGGCGTAGAAATTCGAATTTTGAATGTTTGAATTGTTTTGACATAGAAATTTGATTTTTGAATTTCTGGAATTTATTTAACTACTTTATTCACATGAAATATTCTTATATGTATACAATTACTCCACCGACCATTTTACGCGTACATATATACGCACAATTTTCGTTTTATTTTCAAAATTCAAATGATGTTGCACCATTATTTGATTCTTGCCATAGTTCATTGACTGTAGCCTTATCTTGAATTTTATCTTTTGTATACATATATTTTTGCGTATATATATATATTCTCATATATATACATATATATTTTTTATTTCCTTATATGTACGTTCTTATCCTTTCAAATTTTGAATTTGTATATGTACATATATTTGCATGTTCAGTTGGCCCTCTCTAAAACAAAGATAAAAATTATGCCACAGTCGGGGTTCGAACCCCGACCTCCATGTTACAAATCCAATGTCTTAACCAACTGAGCTATGAAGTCTTTTGTTAATAATTCTTAGAACAATGATAATTATTGTTCTCTGCTTACTTCTCTTTTTCATGTTAGTTACAATACTTAAATTGAACCATTGCATGAATCTTTTTATTTTAATGTTAATGCATTATGTTTGCAAATCAGTGCATGCAACATATTTACATTGCATGCAACCAATCATTTCTTTCTTTTAATGCATGCATTGCATTTTTTTTCAGTGCATGTATTTATTACATGTAATCCTTATTTTATTCTTTATTTTATGTTTTAGTTTGTTTGTATATATATATATATACACACACACACACACACACACACACATATATATATATATATATATATATATATATTTCTCTTGGGCGTATACAAACTTCTATGCTTAATAACTTCTTCATATGATGTCTATTTTACGCAAACCAGGTGTCTATCTTGACCAGAATTTCGAGACGGACGCAATGGTGATGTTCGTTTTACTTAGTTCCTGATACTTAAATTAAGTATTTTTATTTTCTCATCTCTTCGATTACACACATTGTTACCGCATTAATTTTCTTACTCTTCAACGTATGAATTAATTTTTCATTATACATTACCATTATTTACCTATCTATGCATATATATATATATATGTACATTTTTAATTATATTAAAAATGTGGGGTGTTACAATTTCTCAGATTTGATGACTACTACAATATTGCTCAATTTCAAGCTTTTAATCGAAGAAATTTTCGTAGCCGCCATAAAGAATTGAAACTTGGGTTTTGGTAACCATAGTTTCAAGGGGGATGTTAAGAAATATAATGAATAGCTGGCTTCCTCTTTTGTTTTATACGTAGCCATTTATATTGCATATAGGCTTCATTTTGTATATATCTTTTATGGGCCATAGCCCAACATATCTGTACATGTAAATATGGTTATATGTATAACCCGAACCCTGTACATTCATTATATCGAATCATTTTCATCACTTTCTGAAATACAAAGTTCTCTCAGACATCTTTCTTTATTCTCTCCACGATAGTTAATCAAAACAAAGAAAGTATATCAAATCTAATTACTATTAAATTTAAGATTCACAAGAACGGTAAAGTACTCTATAATGATATTGAATAGGTACAGGATAAAGGATCTCCTTGTCTAATCCCATTGGAATTATTAAACAGACCTTTGGGAATTCCTTTGCAGAGCACAGAAAATGTGGGGGAATTTATAAGCTCCTTTATTATTTTTATCCATTTGCATAGGAAACTCATAAATCACATCATGTGAATTACGAATTTTTTTGTTAACAGTCGTAAGCTTGGTTGATATAAACTTTTATACATGTACGATTGCCTAATCCTGAACTAAATCCTATTATGTGTTCATGAGCCAATCATGTGTCTTCTCCAATGTTTCTACCTGAGATGTAAGCATGTCGATTCTCAGAAATTAGAAGTCGAACAACATATTTAAGTCTATAAGCATAGAGCTTCTAAAGGCTCTTGTGTAGAAAATTGCAACATGCAATAGCCTTATGCTCATTCAAACTTTCAGGTGGGGAATCTTTTGGGAATGAGGAATAAAAATGTGTAATTTATTTCTTCTATGATTTTACCCTCATCAAATAAACCTTGCATCGCTTTGAGCATTGGGTCTTTTATGATGTTCCAATGTAACTAGTAATACTTGGATGTGAATCCATTTGGTCCCAACGCGTTATCAATATAAGTAGAGAAAATTGCATATTTCAACTCTTCTATAGAAAATGGGGCATTCTGAAAGTTTTTTTCCATATTTGGTGACTTTAGCTTTACCAATGATATCTAGAAATTCCAAATCTTTATCAAGTTCATTATATAGGTTTTTGAAGTGGGTAAGCTTTATAATTTCTATGTTGATTGAGCAAGCTGCAAAAGGAGTTGAAGTGAGGTCTTCTTGTCATTTTAGCATAAAAGAATTCAGTGGCATTATCAGTTTGAGTTAGCTAGTCACATTTAGACTTTTGCTAAAGAGACTGATAACATATGCAATTTCGTTGGTACCCCTTTTGGCTTCAAAATAAAAGTTTAGAGTGCTTTATAAATGGATTAGAATGCAGTTTCATTTCTGATTAATTGTAATGCTCTTTACACCTATTCACCGTTTGGTTTGTTGTGACTAAGTTTTTAAGATTTGTTTAACGCGTGCTTTTGAGACATTAGGAGATTGTATAAATGATTGCCAAGATTAGGAACAAATAAAGAATTTTCAATAGTGATATTATAATCGTGGATTTTTTTTGAAACAGATCAGTTTCAAAAAGTTATAACACAAATTGACCACTTTCTAAACTAATTACAGAAATAGGCCACATTTTGTACAAAGGTGTTATCTGAGATTATGCCTTTTCAATTTTTTTCCAATGGCATTATCTGGGATAACTCTGGTTTACATTTTACCCTAGCATAATTCCAGATAACGCTTATTTTCCTAACCCGACACCTATAACCCTTTCTTCCCTTTCCCATTTCCTCTTTTCCTTCTTTTTCCCTCATCCAAAAACCTTACTCCTCATTACAATTTTAGACCAGAAATTATAATTTTCTCCAAAATTCAGTTGAATAGCCTCCTTTTCTTCTCATCCACCTCTTATTGGTAGGTATTACATACTGTATTTGATTAACATTGGTAATTTTTGAAATTTAGAGTTTTTAATATTTTGGGATTTCAACTCTAATCCCTTCTTTGGTGAACTAGATGTGATTTGTAGTTCGTATGGTCTACAAGTTGATGTTTTCATGAACCAATTCATGATTGAGGGTTTTATATGCGTATGTTTGAAATGCAATAATACTAGTCTAAACTAGTTTGGTATAGGGGTGATGTAACAAACCAGAATTTCTTAACCAATTTAAAATTTTTATTTTAGCTCTTTCAATGGATTTTGAATATTTAAAATGAATTATTTTAAATAATAATGACAAAAAATTTATTTTAAATGAAGTTAGAACGTATAAATTTATTTTAATTATAAAACGAGCCTGAAATGGAGCAGTAGTTTGAAATTTCGATTTTAAATTTCATTTGAATGTATAGAATTCAAAATAAACTGGATTTCAGTAAATCCAGAAATGTTAGAATCTGTTTAACTATATCTTTCTAATGAATTGAAAATTTCAGATTTCATAATATAAATTGAAAGTTATGTCCAGTTTAAAATTTAAAATAGTTGCTATGAATTTATATATATTTTTATAATATATAGCCTTTAAAAATAGCCATTTTGCAAACGAACTCCGTTTACAACGAAACCATTTTTGTTGGATCCCGAATGTCAAATTATTACTAGGTTTCAAATTTCATAATTTTTGGAATTAATATGTGAGCGTGGTAAATTTAAACGTGTTTTGTCAATTTAGTTTAAATTTAATCGACTATATAATGTCCGTTTTTCAAATGGACTCCAAATTCGATGAAATTAATTTTGTTAGGACCATATCGTCAAAATATAGCCAGATTTATTTTTCTAGTAATTTTTGGAGTCAGTATGTGGCCCCGATAAATTAAAATGTACATTTAAATTTAATATATATTGATTTATATTTTATTTTTGACAAGAACTGATGGAAACAGTCGAACTGGATTACGAAATATATCCCATTGTGTTCAAAATGGGGGTATTTAGCTAAGAACGACAGTCGTTGGGTTTGATTTGGAGTTCGAATGCAAAAACATGAATTATTGGAATTAATTAATAAATATAAATATATATCAATATCACCCTAGTCAAAACCCTAGACCATTATTTACGTCGCCACCAGTTCTATCTTCAATGGCCAGATTCATCCGAAAAGAATTCATTAAATTCCCTCAATCCACTTAATTTCAATCGAAAGTTATAAAATGAAAACTGTAAACAAATTTCAATCGAAAGTTTTATCTTCAATTTCATATGGACGAGATCGTTTTCGGTTAGGTATTTTGTTGGAATTTGCTGCTCGAACATACAGCTTTCGAACGGATTTTGGTGGTCTTGGGGGCTGCCGAGTTTGCCCAACTTGCAGGCGTGGGGAGGCGGGCTGGAGGCCGACGAAGTGGTAGTGTTAGATCAGGTTCCAAGCGACGATGCTAGTGTGCGATGGGAGGAATTCTATGCGACGGGTTGGGTTGCGGGGTTCCCAGGAGATAGAACAATGAAGGGGGAGATTAAAACATAATTATTTTAATTAATTATTAATTAGTTATTTAAATTACGTAATTAATTGTTTGTAACATCATATCTTTTCCATATGAGGTCCAAATCCGACGATTTTAGTTTCGTTGCGATCGTGGCGACGAACTCTACAACATGGAACTGACCAGAATAGAAAGGGAGCAAATTGGATTTTCAGCTGAATTAAACGCGTCTTTAATTCAGTTTGAAAATACAATCTTCAAACAAAGACTGACGGAGTGGAAACAAATGTGAGAATTCTCTCACTAAAATATTTGTGTAGTTATTTAATTTATTTTATAACTATAAATATACAGAAATCGCCAGTGTTGATTTTCATCTCTTGTATGTGAAATTGCTTGAGTTCAACACATGAACTATTCACGATTCATATACACAAGAAGCGCTGTTTGAATATCCGACGCTCGTATTTCAAACAATGTGGATACACTTTGTGGTTGTTGAAATATGATATAAATATCCATTTATAATTTGAACAGTGAAAATTTGTTAAGTAGAAAAATAATTCAAACCGAATTTGAATTGGTTAAATTTGTTAACCAATGATTTATTTAAATCGACTGTTGTTGTTTGAAAACCCCACACGGGTATTGGGATGATATTTGACATACACTAATCCCATATTTAATCGTATCCCAATCGATTGGTTGATAGACTGTGATAAGCGTTATTTAATTGTTTAATGCTTATACAGTTGTAGAATGCACTCTGGATGATGTTTGATTGTTTAATGATTATTTATCGTTATTATTGAATATATGCGATGTATGAAATCCATATAACTAAAATTATATGGTAATTGACTGAGCCTGATTCCAATTCAGAAATAACGAATATTTAAAAAAAAAACGAATATTTTAAAATAATATTTAGTAAAGGATCAAAATATGATTTTGATGTCCGATTTTGGATGGACACGAAAATGTTGAAATATATGAAACCGAATTAAGCAGTAATCCGCCATTCTAATCTAACGGATTTTTCTGTCGATTTTGTTTATTTTATAATGAATACGAAAAGGAAATGGATTTCAAAATCTGATATTTCGAAAGTATTCTCATTTTAAAATTATAATGATATAGAAAATTCAATTTTGATTTAAAATTGAAATGGAAGTTGGAATCGCTTTTAAAACGAATTTATAAAATACATTTTAAATAGAAATCGATGAAATGTTATATATATATATATATATAAGTGGTTTGAATAGAACGTGCCGCGTAGCAACCGTTCGGGAATTTCAACCATTAATTTCAAATGGACGTAACTGGAGATCCGACCGTCGGATTCTCCTAAAACCGAAACCATTAGGTTCGTATTGAAAAGATCTTTCCAATAGTATAAGTGATTTAAATTTGAACGGTTAGATTTTAAAATATATTCAAATCAATTTTAGGAAAGGTCGCTGTGGATGTAGTTCAGTGGCCGTTATTGGAAACCGGCTGTAAAGGCCTCAATAAAATTATTAAAAATATGGAAAAATCATAATAAATGATTTGGAAAGATTTTGGATGAAAAATTCCAATTTTGAAAAGAGAAAATATATTTTTACCGAAATGAACTAGAATAATAATCCAATTATTTTTATAAATAAATAAATTGGATTTGTAAACGGTTTTAAAATAACCAGAATTTTCCAACGAATAAAATGGATTGGACTTGAATGGAAATATCTTTGGAATATTTCCTTATTGGATTCCCTGATTATACGGATATTGTTGAGGAATTTGGAAGATACAGATATCGTTATTCCCAATACGATATCCGTTAGTTTTAGAATGTGATATTGAATGTAAGTCGATACAATTTCTATTTAGAGCCTTGTATTTAATATCAAATTGGATTTCGGGTTTGTCGTGAATGGTCTCTTTGATACTTAAACCCCATTTGAGAAAAGAAAGAATCTTTTAGTTAAGGTTTAATGAAGTTTCAATTCATAAATAAATAAATTGGAATTTGATTTTGGGTTTATCGTGAACAATGTTTTAAATAACATTTGTTCTTTAACCCGATTAACAGTGAAGTTATGATTTGGAATTTATAAATCTTTTGATTATGATTTAGTGGAAAATTTCCAAATAGAAGATTTTCCAATTTAATATATTAAATTGGAATTGAATAAAATTCGATTTGGTAATAATCGAAATGAGATTCTGTGAAGGAAGGCCAATACTATTTATGGAATTCAAAAGGCCTTGCCATTATTTCGTTTATAGTATTAGTACGATATGGAAATTTATATCGATTATATATTGTTATGATCTCCGTGAATATCCCATTTTGATGTAAGATGGTTTTGGGGTTTATCGTGAACTACATTTTAAATGACATCAGTTCATTAACCCAGTTAAAGACAAGATTAATTTCTTAAAGTTGAATAATCATAAAGGAATGATTTTTGGGATTAAAAAAAAAACAAATAGAAGCATGAATTTAATTAGCATAGCTTTGTGTATAGCTTCGTATTTCAAACAATGTGGATACACTTTGTGGTTGTTGAAATGTGATATAAGTATCCATTTATAATTTGAACAGTGAAAATTTGTTAAGTAGAAAGATAATTCAAACCGAATTTGAATTGGTTAAATTTATTAACCAATGATTTATTTAAATGGACTGTTTTATTTGAAAACCCCACACGGATATTGGGATGAAATTTGACATAGACTAATCCCAATATTTAGTCGTATTTCAATCGATTGGTTGATAGACTGTGATAAGCGTTATTTAATTATTTAATGCTTATACAGTTGTAGAATGCACTTTGGATGATGTTTGATTATTCAATGATTATTTATCTTTATTGTTGAATATATGCAATATATGAAATCCATATAACTGAACTTATGTGGTAGGTTATTGCGCCTAATTCCAATTCAGAAATAATGAATACATTAAAATAATATTCAGTAAAGGATCAAAATATGATTTTGATGTCTGATTTTGGATGGACATGAAAATGTTGAAAAATATGAAATCGAATTAAGTATTATCTGCCATTTTAATCTAACGGATTTTTCTGTCAATTTTGTTTATTTTTTAATGAATACGAAAAGGAAACGGATTTCAAAAACAGATATTTTGAAAATATTATCATTTTAAAATTATAATCATACGGAAAATTCAATTTTGATTTAAAATTGAAATGGAAGTTGGAATCGCTTTTAAAACAAATTTATAAAATACGTTTTAAATAGAAATCGATGAAATATTTTATATATATATACATATATAAATGGTTTGAATAGAACGCGTAGCGACCGTTTGCGAATTTCAACCATTAACTTCAAATAGATGTAACTGGAGATCCGACCGTCGGATTCTCCTAAAATCAGAACCGTTGGGTTTGTATTGAAAAGATCTTTTCAATGAGTATAAGAGATTTAAATTTGAATAGTTAGATTTGAAAATATGTTCAAATCAATTTTAGGAAAGGTAGTTGTGGATGTAGTTCAGTGGCCGTTATTGGAAACCGACTGTAAAGGCCTTAATAAAATTATTAAAAATATAGAAAAATCATAATAAATGATTTGAAAATATTTTGGATGAAAAATTCCAATTTTGAAAAGAAAAAATATATTTTTATCGAAATGAACTAGAATAATAATCCAAATATTTTTATAAATAAATAAATTGGATTTGTAAATGGTTTTAAAATAACCAGAATTTTCCAACGAATAAAATGGATTGGACTTGAATGGAAATATCTTCGGAATATTACATTATTAGATTCTGTGGTTATATGGAAATTATTGAGGAATTTGGAAGATACAGATATCGTTATTCCCAATACAATATCCATTAGTTTTAGAATTTGATATTGAATATAAGCCGATATAATTTCTATTTAGAGCCTTATAGGTAATATCAAATTGGATTTTGGGTTTATCGTGAATGGTGTCTTTGATAACACTATTCTTAAACCCCGTTAGGAAAAGAATGAATCTTTCAACTAAGGTTTAATGAAGTTTCAATTTATAAACAAATAAATTGGAAATAAATGGAAGTTGATTTTGGGCTTATCGTAAACAATGTTTTAAATAACATTTGTTCTTTAACCCGATTAACAGTGAAGTTATGATTTGGAATTTATAAATCTTTTGATTAAGATTTAATTGAAATTTTCCAAATATAATATTTTCCGATTTAATGTATTATGTTGGAGCTGAATGGAATTCGATTTGGTAATAATCGAAATGAGATTCTATGAAGACTGATACTATTTATGGAATTCAAAAGGATTACACTTATTCGGTTTATAGTATTAGTACGATACGTAAATTTATATCGATTATATACTGTTATTATTTCCGTGAAGATCCCATTTTGATGGAAGATGATTTTGGGGTTTATCATGAACTGTGTTTTAAATGACATCATTTCTTTAACCCAGTTAAAGACAAGATTAATTTCTTAAAGTTAAATAATCATAAAAGAATGATTTCTGGGATAAAAAAAACAAATTGGAGTTATAATAAATCTTTAATTAGATTGAAAGTGGAATGAGGTAATTAAATTTACCGAATTCAAGGAAATGATCGAGAATGGAGTACCGCCAGTTTTACTCCATGCGATAGATAAATCTTTAATTAGATTTGAGCATGAAATGGTAATTAATTTTACAGATAACACAGTGGGTGTTAGATATGGAGCATTACCAGTTTTGCTCCATGGGATGAATAGGTTGGGGTTGGATAACAAAATAAATGATTACTTCGGTAAGGCTCGATAATCCCGACTAGTTTTATAAACCTTAATTTGGTTTGAATTGTTAATAAAATCTTTTGAAATGATATCCAAAGGAAGATTAAAGAATAAATTTAAAAGAATTTATCTTTGATAAAATTAATGGGAATCTTTCCCTAAAGATGTGAATACTTGAATAAAGAACATTCTGAATTGGAATGAGGCGTATGATGTGTTTTTATAGCACTTGATTGTTGATTATAAAATACGCGAATTATTCGGAAAGACCGGGCACATTCTGAATAATTAATACGACGATTAAAAGTTGACGATGAAGACGGTGGTTGAAGATCGGAGTTCTTCACATCGTTCCGATGATTACTGATGTCTTAATTGGGTTGTACACCCAAGACAAGGTAATAAGTGGTGATCGTCCATACGTACCTGGAGATCGATCGAATATGCGAGGAACTCTCTCCTATATTGGACATATGAGACAAGAAATAAGGTGCGTCCGGTTTCGTTCAGACCTAGAACGGTCTTGTAAATAGATGTGTGTCTGACATTGGATTTCATTTTGTATTGTTGAATTTCCATTAAATATATATCTGTTTGATGGCGGAGAATTTATTCTCTTGCTTAACGCCCTTCTCCGAGCCATACGAGCTTAGAGGTTATATATTGATGGACATCAGTCATATGGTGTGGATTGTCAATGTAGCATGCTAAGATGCAAACAATCAAGGCTTTTGTTGAAAAGTAGAGTCTTATGGGTGATGATCGAAGCATGGATTTAATTAGCATATCTTTGTGTATAGCGTTAATTCGCGAGCCTCACACCCTGGTATGAGTCTAAAACGGGATCAGGGACACAGGTAGTGCACGACATTTCTTTCTAGCTAGGAGTGGTGTCATGGTACGGAGCCCACACATTTTTACCTATGTAGATGATGGAATGAGGCATCTTGGATATTGAGTCCCTAGTGGCACAGAGATAGGTCCTATAGGACTGGGAAACGTTTGTTCAGAAATAACCAATCCACTAAAGTAAGTGTGGACCGGCCCTGTAGGAACCAAGGGTTGCCCAGAATGTGTAATCCTGAGGCATTTGCTAGAGTGTCTCGAATCGGAAGGAGCCATCCCTTGCCTTGACTCATGACAAAAATCCAATTTCCAATACGATACTTTTGGGATCTAGTTATAAACCTAGTATGGCGGCATAATGTGTAACACCCCGCGATTTTAAATCGGAACATAAGATATAATCAAAGAATAAATAATTTCAAATTCGAGAATTAAGGGAAACGGGTTACGCCATTGCATTCGTCTCGAAATTCTGCTTGAGATAGAGTCCGAGTTTGCGTAAATCGGACACCGTATGAAGAAGATATAGACGAACGAAGTTAGGCAGAAAACCAAAAAAAAACATAAATGCACTGGCGCACTTGGGAAGTGCGCCAGTACAAAAATTGCACTAGCGCACCTGCCAAGTGCACCCAGGTCAGGTTGAAAGCCTGCACAGCTTTATGGTGTGTTCTGATCCGTACTGTGACTCCTTGCTGAGTCCTTTCTGACTCCTTGCTGAGTCATTAGGGCAGGTGTCACCCTATCCAAACTGAATGGCAGTGGTTAACTCTAGGTTCATCCGACGGCTTTAATTAAATTGAAATTCTATATATAAAACCTAACACTCAACCCTAAAATCACACTAATTCATTCTAAGAGTCGTCATACCGCCATACTCAACCTAGGACAGCCACCATTCTCTTTCAACTAAAAAGAAAACTAGAAAGCTACAAAGTGAATCAAATCTGAATTATAAGAACAACGATCTACATCAAAGGCGAGCATTCCAACTTCAGAATTCAGATTCCAGAAATCAAAAATTCCTTCTTTGTAAGTTCGGTTATTCCTTAGATTTGAACCTGTAATTGGAATCGTGAATGTAATAAATCAAAATATAGAATTGTACCTATTTGCAAGTTAATTATCTTTGATTTATGATTATGTCAAATCTAAAGTTATCTATGCCTTCGGATTTGATTTACGACCATGATTATGAGACTTTTGCCTAAGACTGTGACTATGAAACTATTGCCTATGAAGTTATTGCCTACGACTACGACTATGACTATGAGAACTTTGCCTAAGGCGATGGCCATGAACTGTTGCCTATGACTATGATTCGTGACTATGAGACTATTGCCCACGACTATGATTCATAACTATGAGACTATTTCCTATGACATTTATTATGAAATTATTGTGATTAGTAGCCCATGACTATTGTGGATAATTGCCTAAAACTATTGTAGTTAGTTGCTTATGCCTATTCCCATTGTTACGATTTACCAATCATGTTGTACCATGAACTGGCACTACGTTGGACCAAATCACATATGCTTATTCCCTTGATTATGTTGGATCTCATATTTAGTGTGTAACTTGGCTAGTTTATTCCTATTCACTATTATGTACATCGAACCCGTTGGAGCCATTATTTTTGCATGCCTATTCTTTTATATCAATTCTTGTGCTTATCCCTTATTCCTTTTGTTAGTGCCATTTCATGAGTACTTAGAAAACTTGTGAAATCATGTTATACGTACGATTATGATGCGGGGATCGGGCGTAGCTTAATTAAGATAATTTGGCATAATAAATATGTTGGTATAATCTGAATTGGCTATAATAGTGAATAATTTACATGCATATTAGACCTGGGCACAAATGATAAATTTTAATTAGCCGCAAAATATGTAATTGGCATGTAAACCAAGTTTCGGACATAGACAGTAAACTAGAATATTAAATCTAGTTTTGACATGAACTGTAAATTCGGATATTAATCTAGATTGGGCATGAATTGTAAAAGGGGAATATTAAATCTAAATTGGTATAAACTGCAAGTTGGGCTAATTGATAGGTAAATCAAGTTTTGGGGCATGGAATATAAGTATGTTAATTTGCATGACAAATGAATATGGTCTAGGCTAAATTGATTTATGGAAAATTTACATGAATAGTAAATATGTAAATTTAGTAAAAGACGAATATGCCTAACCAGAGGTTAGACTGAGTTGTGGTGTAAAACTGCCCGGAACCACCCGGCACATCCAGTAACCACAACAATACCTCTCTAATGTGAGAGGTTAGTGCATCAAGCCCAGAAAGACCCGAGGTTAGACTGAGATGTGGTGTAAAACTGCCTGGGACCGACTAGCACATCCAGTAACCACAACAATACATGTCTAATGTGAGTGGTTGGTGCTTTAGTTAATTAATTAAAGCTCATGAACAATCAAGCTAGAAATGGTGAGGTTAAGTAATTAAGGAAACACTTAACCAACTTAACATGTTAGCAAGACAAGAAGGGTGGGGTTAAGTAATTGGGAAAACACTTAGCCTATTCAACATGTTAACTAGACAAGATTGATAGGGTTAAGTTAATTTGGACACTTAACCAACTTAACATGTTAACAAGGCAAGATTTGTTGGGGTTAAGTAACTAAGGAAACACTTAACCATTATAACATGTAAACTAGACAAGTGGGTAAGGTTAAGTAAATGTTTAACCATTATAACATGCTAACTAGACTAGATGGTGGGGTTAAGTAAACTTAGAACGCTTAGCCGTTATAGCAAGATAAATAAACAGGGTTAAGTTAATGAGAGACACTTAACTAGTATAACCTGATAAATGAGTAAGGTTAAGGAACGCTTAACCAATTTAACATGATATATGGGTGTAACACCCCACCTCCGCTAGGGTCACTCACAAAGGGAATGCACTAGCTTTGGTGGAGCATTATCTAGGTAAACATACACAGAAATATTACAAGACAGAACATATAAAACAGCGGAAGAAGAACCAAATTTTATTACTTTAAAATCTAGAAAGGTCTAAAGCCTTTTACATCAAAATGCCATCAAATCTATTACATCGAAATCTGTCTTGCAACGGTAAAGAAGCATAAAACCATAGTCATAAATCATTCCCCAAGTAAAACAGTAAAGCAGCCATATCCAAGAAAGGTCCAAGCCATATATGATGATCTTGAAGCAGAAAGAAGTCCAAACTAAGTAGTAGTGTTTCCTCCTTGAGAACCTGAGGGGGGGTGGAAACGGAAGAAAAAGAGGCGAAACAAAATGGGTTAGTCATATAGACTGGTAAGTCCTAGTGACTTTCAGCATAGAAACAAGTAAAGGTAACATGACATGTATAAACTGAAAGTAAACATAAGGATGATGACAAGGGAGGAAAGTTAAACTAAGATAACAAGATAAACTATGGTATCAAGATAAACTACGGTGACAAGATAGACTATGCAAACCAGATAAACTACGTATAGCATCGCATGTTTAACATTCTCTACACCAACTGTACTAGTACCCCAACCTGTATCATCCTTTCCATGTATATGTATAGTCCCTTGTCGTATATCGTACGGGTTTCATCATGTATTTGTATACTACTTCATCGTAGTGCCACCATTCTTGAAATCGTCCCTTGTTCTGGCTAGGTTTCCTTATCATGAACTATCGCGTGTTCAACTAGGATTTATGCCACCTAGGACCACTAGGGATTATGCTACCTATTGAACGTTTTCTAGATTCGATTAGGGTTTATGCCACCTAGGACCACTAGGGATTATGCTACCTAACAAACAACACCCTTTTTCCGCGTAACGATTTATTAATCGATCGGCTCCCTACAAGTCCTAGCTCGTTCGTGTCTATGTCATACGGCCCAATCATGAAATGTAGTCACATGTGCTAAGTCCACCATTGGGTGTATCAAGCCCTAGGGTGCCAACCACCGACACAAATCAAGCACGCATAGTGTAAACCTATCGGTGCCCAATGTCTTCTTTTTCAACTCCGGACTACGTGCACGACTATAGTCCGCCTGAACCTAAAATGGCGCACCAACTCAGCCGTCGTTCTGGTCGCTTACAATCAGCCCAGTAATCGTTCCCCACCCTGCCTAGTTCCAGGGTACCGTGATACATCTAGTGGGTTACTGCCGAAAAGGACCGCGTAACTAGGGTTTCCGTCCAGTAGGTTAAGTGTTGTCATTTAAATTCAAGACTTAACCCCATCAGTCTAGCATGTCAAGTTGGTTAAGTGTTATCATTCAAGTTTGTGACTTAACCCGTCTACGTGTCATGTCAAATTGGCTAAGTGTTGTTGTTTAAGTTCATGACTTAGCCCTACTAATCATGTGTCAAGTTGGTTAAGTATATACAAGCGGTTCATGACTTAACCCTACCAAATCATCATGTCAAATTGGTTAAGTATATTCAAGCGGTTCATGACTTAACCCTATCAAATCATCGTGTCAAATTGGTTAAGTATATTCAAGCAGTTCATGACTTAACCCTATCAAATCATCGTGTCAAATTGGTTAAGTATATTCAAGCGGTTCATGACTTAACCCTATCAAATCATCGTGTCAAATTAGTTAAGTATATTCAAGCGGTTCATGACTTTACCCTACCAAATCATCATGTCAGATTGGTTAAGTATATTCAAGCGGTTCATGACTTAACCCTATCAAATCATCATGTCAAATTGGTTAAGTATATTCAAGCGGTTCATGACTTAACCCTATCAAATCATCGTGTCAAATTGGTTAAGTATATTCAAGCGGTTCATGACTTAACCCTACCATGTGGCATTAATTCATTAATGCACCCCAACCTCTCACATCAGACCTGTTGTTGTGGTCACTGGATATGTCAGGCGGTTCCGGGCAGATTTACACCACAACTGAATCTGATCTCGGGTTTTCAAGTGCGATATGTCCAACTACCCACATTGGATTCTATTATTTGCAGTAACTGGATTTGTCGGGCGGTTCCGGGCAGAATTACACTGCAAACTCAACCCAACCTCGAGTTGGCCATTTTCAAGTTCATTCTAAGTGTCATGACCATGTTCAAGTTTCATGTCAAGTTTGTGTCAAGTTTTCAAGGCAAGTTTCATGTCAAGTTCGTTTCCATATCTAGGTTCAAGTCATAACAGTGTTCATGTTTCAAGTTTTGCCTTTTATCAGGTTCGTAATTCATGTTCATAACCAATTCATGTTTTGCCTATTCTACCCAAATCGTATTCCCATCGCACGTAAACGTGAATCGATCCATACTATAGATAAATCCAAACCTCAGAATAAAGGGAATAACATCAAAACTATGATAGGCAAAAGGGACGAGCATCAAGCGATAAAAGGGGTTACAAGACTAGCATGACATAACTTGAGATAATTGGTTACAACATCGCTGGCATAAAGGATTTAAAATCTAGCAAGGTAAGACGATAGTCATGGTAAACGCTGACATAAAAGAATAGGCATGTGAAAGCAAGCCAAATATAAGGATAATGGATCCAATGGTTTCGGTGTACATAATAGCGAATAAACTAAGCAAGTCACACCCTCGGTATGAGATCCAACAAACTGCAAATTCGGTATACAACATGGGTTTCAATCAACTATAATAGTCCCAGGTAATTAACCCCAATAGTCATAGTCATGATCATAGGTAGAAATCTCATAATTGAGAACCCTAAGCGATTAATCACAATAGTCATGGTTAATTATCCAAAATAGTTCTAGGTAATAGTCATAGGCAATTAACAATAATAGTTTCAAAGTCATGGTCATAGATGATAGCCTTATGTTCATAATCATAGGCAATAATTCATAGTCATGAGTCATAGGTGATTAGCCACATTTGTCCTTGTCATAGGCATAGGCAATAGTCTTATGTTCACAGTCATAGGCATAGGCATAGTCTTATGTTCACAGTCATAGGCATAGGCATAGTCTTATGTTCACAGTCATAGGCATAGGCATTGTCTTATGTTCACAGTCATAGGTATAGGCATAGTCTTATCATCAAGCCAAGATCCAAGAATTCATTTTACAATCTAGCGTTTGAATAATAAACTAGGTCCAACAACATGAATGGGCATGATTTAGTCGATAAGAAATAACACAAAATCATAGATTCAAGAAGAGACAAGAACAGATCCAAATAGATAATCAAGCTTAGGTCCAATTTCATTTTATTCCATGTCCATATCAAATTCAACAAGTTTCAATCTCAAAGTAACTAGAACTTACAGAGCGCGGATCGAGAATTAGAGTGCAGAGATTTGATTCTGGAAACTGTTATTGTAGTTGTCGAATCTCTATTTGTTTAATCTTGTTCTAGTTGAAAACCCCCAATTTGTAATTTCTAGATGTTGTCTTGACGAAGAAGAAGTAGTCTCTTTTAATTTTAATATTATCATTTTGATTGTCGCAGAGGTAGCATAAGGGAAGAATGAAATGGTGTAGAGAGAATGAGGCAAGGAGGCTGTTTATATAGGGTTAGGCAGACGAATCTGGTCATGAAACAAGTCTAAATACATCAGAAAGCATCTGGTTCAGGAAATAGGTTCGGGAGGCAGGTCGACTCCCCAGTCGACCTGGTCATGGGGAGGTCGACACCCTAGTCGACTCCCTAGTCGACCTGGTTGGGGGGAGGTCGACTCCCCAGTCGACCTAGGTATATGGGCGGGAATTTTCCCGCCAGCCTTCTCTGGGTTTGAATTTCGAATTTTCTGGCTTTATTTTTGAGCTGTTTTATTTTATTCAAATTCCTGAAACTTCTGAGGGTCATAAATTGGTCATACGAACTCCGATTTTCGAAACTCAGACTCGATTTCATGCAGAGTTTCGAGATGAACACAATGGCGCAACCCGTATCCCTTGGTTCTTATTTTAAAATTTAATTATTCCTTGATTTATGACTTTAACATGTTATAAAAATACGGGTTGTTACATTCTCCCCTCCTTAAAGGATTTCGTCCCCAAAATCTCTAAGTTAGGAAGAATATATCCTACCATCCAATCATCCATCTACTCAACCATCATTCACGAGCAATCATTGTCCTTAAAAGATTTCTAATGCTCTATGAACATATGCAGAAAGTGTGTGTATATGTTCCTTATCTAATGCAAATGATCAGGCCTGATTGATCTTCCTAATGCAAAATATGTCTGGTGTCATGAATCCAACATGTATGCAAACAGTCCTAGTCACATAAAAACTATATGTGTGCACAATCATCCATCCATATGCAATATCCACATGATAACACGTTCAATTTCGTCCATAAACAAGTATAAACACTCATGCATATGCAATATGAAAATGTGTCTGAGCCGATCTAGTGCATAATGTGTGTTATGCAACCACGAGAAACCACCTGCAACCACTTGTAACCATTTGGAAGCATCAACCATAATATGTCTCAAACACACGTTTACATCCAATTGTTCCTGCCTAAAGATATAGTCGAACGATAGAAGCAAGTAAAAACTTTGTGCCCATTAGGCAATGTCTACAACACATATATACTGATTAGGAGAAGAACTCCCTAAGCACCAGCCCGAAGACCGAAATCAACATCAGGCTGACACCCAAAGAATTACTCAACCCAATGGACACCCTCAAGCCCTAACATGTATTACTAACAGATGATCCCTATGGGGTTTTGCAACAGAATTAGGATTGAGAATAGGACCGAGAGGTTATACTTAAAAGATAGCATGCAAGTAAGCCCTACAGGAAAAGAGGGATCAAGGATATACTCTTAAAAAGATATATGATGCGCGTGTCTAGTCTACAATCTTCTAAGTCGCATTTCCTTGAGCTTAATTCCATTGTGCTTTGACCGCCTTTAGCTTCACAATTTCGTAGCTTCTTAATTTCTATTTCCAAAATATGAGTTGGAACTCATTTCACTGTCGCCTCTCGTTCCACTTTCACTTATTCTTTTTCTAGTATACTCGGCTTACTCATGGTTTCATGCAAGCTCTCCAAAATTCACTAGTGAATCTTAGATCTCATTCGCTTACTAGAAGGTATTCCACATAAGTGAATTATCTCTTGAAAATAAACAAATGCCAACCATGTTGCCAAGTGTACTTACTAAGGTGATTTTCTATAATTCATGCATAAATGAACCATTTACCTTAGTGGCAAACACTACTCGAGCGGATTGATAAATGTATCAAGTGATTCTAGGTAACTAAGCATGGTAGAACCCTAAGGGTTACACTAGACTTCGAGGGTATTACGGAGGCAAGTCAAGAGTCTAACTACCCTCTTTTCATACTCGAGAATAGTATCATTTCTGGATAACCACTCCATCCATAGAATCAACCCATTGCCCAAAAACATAAGCATTACTTCTAAACTCAACACTTAGCATAGACATTCTCAAATCCAAACAAGTCATGAATAAATGAGCCGATTCCCCACAGGATTTGGGCAAAAACGGGATCCTCTACTACGCTAGTACTAAGGTGCAGAGACTCAACTATCGAAGTAAAATTAAAAAGGATGCGATGAACCATAATCAAAAAGGGTACGAACAGGATAGAAATATAAACTAGACTTTCCTACATAAACATTTCTACCTTCTTGTTCTGAGCCTCATTCACCTTAACCACTCTTATCCCCTCTTATATAACGTGTTAACAGGTCTCTCGAGAACTACATCCATCGCACGTCAACCCTACAAAGCTTGAAATAAGATTAGTCGCAGATGGAACTAATGTGACTACCGATGGAGGAAAGAAAGGAAAAGGGATTCGAAAAAGGAAACAAAGGATAATGCTTATAGCCTTTGGGGAATAGCCTTTAAAATGAAACTTTTCTTGAAAAATGCTTCTTTGTAAATGGTTTTGAAAATAATTTAAAAAGGTTTTAAAAACTTTTTCCCAGTCTAGTAACCTTCTGCTCTGATACCAAATGTAACACCCCACCTTCGCTAGGGTCACTCACAAAGGGAATGCACTAGCTTTGGTGGAGCATTATCTAGGTAAACATACATAGAAATATTACAAGACAGAACATATAAAACAGCGGAAGAAGAACCAAATTTTATTGCTTTAAAATCTAGAAAGGTATAAAGCCTTTTACATCAAAATGCCATTAAATATATTACATCGAAATCTGTCTTGCAATGGTAAAGAAGCATAAAACCATAGTCATAAATCATTCCCCAAGTAAAACAGTAAAGCAGCCATAGCCAAGAAAGGTCCAAGCCATATATGATGATCTTGAAGCAGAAAGAAGTCCAAACTAAGTAGTAGTGTTTCCTCCCTGAGAACCTAGGGGGGGAAACGGAAGAAAAAGAGGCGAAACAAAACGGGTCAGTCATACAGACTGGTAAGTCCTAGTGACTTTCAGCATAGAAACAAGTAAAGGTAACATGAGATGTATAAACTGAAAGTAAACATAAGGATGATGACAAGGTAGGCAAGTTAAACTAAGATAACAAGATAAACTATGGTAACAAGATAAACTACGGTAACAAGATAGACTATACAAACCAGATAAACTACGTATAGCATCGCATGTTTAACATTCTCTACACCAAATGTACTAGTACCCCAACCCGTATCATCCTTTCCATGTATATGTATAGTCCCTTGCCGTATATCGTACGGGTTTCATCATGTATTTCTAGACTACTTCATCGTAGTGCCACCATTCTTGAAATCATTTGGACTGCCACCCTTGTTCTGGCTAGGTTTCCTTATCATGAACTATCGCGTGTTCAACTAGGATTTATGCCACCTAGGACCACTAGGGATTATGCTACCTATTGAACGTTTTCTAGATTCGATTAGGGTTTATGCCACCTAGGACCACTAGGGATTATGCTACCTAACGAACAACACCCTTTTTCCACGTAACGATCTATTAATCGATCGGCTCCCTACAAGTCCTAGCTCGTTCATGTGTCTGTGTCATACGGCCCAATCATGAAATGTAGTCACCTGTGCTAGGTCCACCATAGGGTGTATCAAGCCCTAGGGTGCCAACCACCGACACGAATCAAGCATGCACAGTGTAAACCTATCGGTGCCCAATGCCTGCTTTTTCAACTACGGACTACATGCACGACCATAGTCCGCCTGAACCTACAATGGTGCACCAACTAAGTCGTTGTTCTGGTCGCTTATAATCATCCCAGTAATCGTGCACCACCCTGCCTAGTTCCAGGGTACTGTGATACATCTAGTGGGTTACTGCTGAAAAGGACCGCGTAACTAAGGTTTCCATCCAGTAGGTTAAGTGTTGTCATTTAAATTCGAGACTTAACCTCATCATTCTAGCATGTCAAGTGGGTTAAGTGTTGTCATTCAAGTTCGTGACTTAACCCGTCTACGTGTCATGTCAAATTGGCTAAGTGTTCTCGTTCAAGTTCATGACTTAGCCCTACGAATCATGTGTCAAGTTGGTTAAGTATATTCAAGCGGTTCATGACTTAACCCTACCAAATCATCGTGTCAAATTGGTTAAGTATATGCAAGCGGTTCATGACTTAACCCTATCAAATCATCGTGTCAAATTGGTTAAGTATATTCAAGCGGTTCATGACTTAACCCTATCAAATCATCGTGTCAAATTGGTTAAGTATATTCATGCGGTTCATGACTTAACCCTATCAAATCATCGTGTCAAATTCGTTTAAGTATATTCAAGCGGTTCATGACTTAACCATACCAAATCATCGTGTCAAATTGGTTAAGTATATTCAAGTGGTTCATGACTTAACCCTATCAAATCATCGTGTCAAATTGGGTAAGTATATTCAAGCGGTTCATGACTTAACCCTATCAAATCATCGTGTCAAATTGGTTAAGTATATTCAAGCAGTTCATGACTTAACCCTACCATGTGGCATTAATTCATTAATGCACCCCAACCTCTCACATCAGACCTGTTGTTGTGGTCACTGGATATGCCGGGCGGTTCCGGGCAGATTTACACCACAACTATTTCTGACCTCGGGTTTTCAAGTGCGATATGACCAACTACCCACATTGGATTCTACTATTTGCAGTAGCTGGATTTGCCGGGCGATTCCGGGCAGAATTACACTGCAAACTCAACCCAACCTCGAGTTGGCCATTTTCAAGTTCATTCTAAGTGTCATGACCATGATCAAGTTTCATGTCAAGTTCGTGTCAAGTTTTCAAGGCAAGTTTCATGTCAAGTCGATGTCAAGTTCGTGTCCATATCTAGGTTCAAGTTATTACAGCGTTCATGTTTCAAGTTTTGCCTTTTATCAGGTTCATAATTCATGTTCATAACCAATTCATGTTTTGCCTATTCTACCCAAATCGCATTCCCATCGCACGTAAACGTGAATCGATCCATACTACAAATAAATCCAAACCTCAGAATAAAGGGAATAACATCAAAACTATGATAGGCAAAAGGGACGAGCATCAAGCGATAAAAGGGGTTACAAGACTAGCATGACATAACTTGAGATAATTGGTTACAACATCATTGGCATAAAGGATTTCAATTCTAGCAAGGTAAGGCGATAGTCATGGTAAATGTTGACATAAAAGAATAGGCATGCGAAAGCAAGCCAAATACAAGGATAATGGATCCAATGATTTCGGTGTACATAATAGCGAATAAACTAAGCAAGTCACACCCTCGGTATCAGATCCAACAAACTGCAAATTCGGTATACAAGATGGGTTTCAATCAACTATAATAGTCTCAGGTAATTAACCCCAATAGTCATAGTCATGATCATAGGTAGAAATCTCATAATTGAGAAACCTAAGCGATTAATCACAATAGTCATGGTTAATTATCCAAAATAGTTCTAGGCAATAGTCATAGGCAATTAACAGTAATAGTTTCAAAGTCATGGTCATAGACGATAGCATTATGTTCATAATCATAGGCAATAATTCATAGTCATGAGTCATAGGTGATTAGCCACAGTTGTCCTTGTCATAGTCATAGGCAATAGTCTTATGTTCACAATCATAGGCATACGCATAGTCTTGTGTTCACAGTCATAGGCATAGGCATAGTCTTATCATCAAGTCAAGATCCAAGAATTCATTTTACAATCTAGCGTTTGAATAATAAACTAGGTCCAACAACATGAATGGGCATGATTTAGTCGATAAGAAATAACCAAAAATCATAGATTCAAGAAGAGACAAGAACAGATCCAAATAGACAATCAAGCTTAGGTCCAATTTCATTTTATTCCATGTCCATATCAAATTCAACAAGTTTCAGTCTCAAAGTAACTAGAACTTACAGAGCACGGATCGAGAATTAGAGTGCATAGATTTGATTCTGGAAACTGTTATTGCAGTTGTCGAATCTCTATTTGTTTAGTCTTGTTCTAGTTGAAAACACCCAATTTGCAATTCCTAGATGTTGTCTTGATGAAGAAGAAGTAGTCTCTTTTAATTTTAATATTATCATTTTGATTTTCACAGAGGTAGCATAAGGGCAGAATGAAATGGTGTAGAGAGAATGAGGCTAGGGGCTGTTTATATAGGGTTAGGCAGATGAATCTGGTCACGAAACAAGTCTAAATACACCATAATGCATCTGGTTCAGGAAATAGGTTCAGGAGGCAAGTCGACCCCCAGGTCGACACCCCAGTCGACCTGGTCATGGGGAGGTCGACACCCCAGTCGACCTAGTCATAGGGAGGTCGACACCCCAGTCGACTCCCCAGTCGACCTGGTTGGGGGGAGGTCGACTCCCCAGTCGACCTCGGTATATGGGCGGGAATTTTCCCGCCAGCCTTCTTTGGGTTGAATTTCGAATTTTCTGGCTTTATTTTCGAGCTGTTTTATTTTATTCAAATTCTTGAAACTTCTGAGGGTCATAACTTGGTCATACGAACTCCGATTTTCGAAAACCCAGACTCGATTTCGTGTAGAATTTCGAGACGAACGCAATGGTGCAACCTGTTTCCCTTGGTTCTTTTTTTAAAATTTAATTATGCCTTGATTTATGACTTTAACATGTTATAAAAATATGGGTTGTTACAATGGGTAGGTTAAGTCAACGTAAACTGTTGGATAACACTTAACCAACCCAACATGATGAGTAAGAGAACTAAGTAGTAAACCTTAGTTAAGAGAACTAAGTTGTAAACCTTAGTTAAGAAAACGAAATTCAGGAAACTAAATAGTAAACCTTAGTCAAGAAAACCAAGTAGAATACGAGGAGGAGCGAGCGTCCATCTGATCATGAAGAAGGCTCCAATGAACTGGGTTACGAAGCACGCAGCTTCGAGGGGACGTGAGGGTACTCTTGGTATCCCTCTGTGAGGCTGCAGATGATCCTCCTAGGCTCACAGAGGTTAATGTCTGCATTAGAAGAGCCAAGGGTATGCCTTGGTTGCAATAATAAGGCAACCTAAAGACTAGGATGGACCAGCGTGATTCGGCGAGACCAGTTTTTGCCCTGTGATAGCAACTCGTCATCTACCTATCATCTTGAGTCAGTCGAGATATGGAGAAGCGGAGAACTCCAACAGACCATATACTTGATATCTAGTTATGGGTGAGGTTGGACCATAGGTTGGTGGGGCATAGAGGGGCATGCGTATAGTTCTCATTCTTGATTTTCTTGGGTGCCTTTCATTTGTTAGTTGAGGGAGGGGTCTAGTGGGACCATAGCCACTATAAAAGCAGACCTTAGCATCTGCGATCGGCAGATATCGGAAAGCTCCCGACCGAGTTCGTGTTTCTTGACTAGCCCTTCCACAGGACTCGGGTCGCACATAAAGAGGACATGTGCATCTAGCGTCGATAACGATTCACGATACATACGTGGGGAAAGTCGAGGAACATATACTGCTCTGGGTAGTGTGTCCTAGACGAGGGGGCATCATTCGATAGGTAGCATAATCCCTTGTTGGATCTAGCTCGCGTAAACCCTAAATCAGAGAAGCGTTCAATATGTAGCATAAACCCCAATGGCCCTGTGTAGCGTAAACCCTAGTTGAATCTAGGAAGTGCTCGATAGTAAACCCTAGATTAGATCTAGGTAATAAATGGAATCCCCATAATAGATGTACACCTAAAGGCAACCACAATTACGGGGACTGGGATCACGTTATCATATGATCATTTTATATAGATTACTAGTTTGGACACTAGTTAGGTAGTGCAAAGATATAGAAATTAGTATAACAGGGTAGTCGCGAAGCAGAGAAGGAGTAGAAGCGCATTCAGTTTATCAGTATATTCAGTTTATCAGTATAACCAGTTTATCGGTACATTCAGTTTATCTTGCCATGCTTATCCCATGTTATCTTGTTACTATGGTTTAGTCTTATATTTAGTTTATTCATGTCATGACTCTTTTCCTCATTTAAATACTAAGAATCAATGAGCTTACCAGACTTTATGTCTGGCCTAGTTTGCTTTCGCCTCTTTTCTTTCGTTCCCCCCCCCCCCTCAAGGTAGTCAGGAAGGGAAAAGCTCAGCTCATTTTGGGGACGTTACTCTTTCCGAGCTTGAAGATTCTTTGGCGCATTGCTTTGAACTTCATTTACTACTACTATGACTAGCTCATGCTTTATTGGGGAATGTCATTGTCAGTTTGTGCTTCTTTATATTAAACAAGACAGATGCTTTGTTGTAATAAGTATTGGTGTTGTAAAACAATCTTTGTACAAGCTGTTTTAATCAATAAAGGTTATTTATTTTCCGCTGCTTTATTTGTCTGTCTTGTAATTTTTCTGCATCTTGTACTAAAATTGCTCCACCAAAGTTAAGGCATTCCCTTTGTGAGTGACCTTAACGGAGGTAGGGTGTTTCACTTGGTATCAGAGCTGAAGGTTACCAGATCAGATAAAAAGATTTGAAAAATTATTTTCAAACGGTTTTAAAAGAAGCATTTTCAAAAGAAAAGTTTCGTTTTAAAGGCATATTCCCAAAGCCATATGCACTATCTTTTGACCCTCTGCTTGAAGCCTTCTTTCTTGAGTCTCCGTGGCTCTTGGCTTTCTAGGAGGTAACCTTATCGCGGCATGGTTCCGTAGGCCGGATGAGACTACGACACTTGTCAAAGGGTAAATAAGTGCCTAACTTCCATCTGTAGCCGCAATTTTCTTTCGAGCTTTGTAGGATTCTCCGTGTGATGGAGGTAGCTTTCGAGAGACATGTGAACAAGTTACACAAGGATGGCAAAGTGGAGAAAGAGGGGGTTTGGCTACGGAGCACAACACAAGGATGAAGAACCCATGGATATGGACTTGGTTCACAAAGGAGGGGAGGAAAGAATAGTAAAACCTAAAACAAGAGGAAGTATCTTTATTTTGGTATAACGGGTCGTATCATTAAGGGGAAAAGGCAAGAACAAGGGATAGGATTTTCCGGAAGGCAAGTGCATGCTCTCACCGCCAGCATACATGAGAGAGAGGCAGTAAGATTTCTATTGAAAGAGTTTTTCCTTTTTGATTATCCTGTTACTACTCCTTGTGATTTTAGCGCTTCACATTCGTATATATTTGCTTCCATAGTTGAGTCTCTACACCCTAGATATTGTATAGTAGAGGATCCCATTATAGTCTCAAATCCAATTGCTGGTTCGGCACATTTATCTTTGACTTGTGAGGATTTGAGAATAGCTATATTTATGCTTATGTTTTTTTTTTGGGCTATGGGTTGATTCTAGGCATTGATTGGTTAGCTAGTAATTGTGAAACAAGGGTAGTTAGACTTTCGACTTGCCTCGGGAATACCCTTGAGATTTCGTACGATCCTAAGGGATCAGTTTGTCTTAGCTACCTAAAATCACTGTACTTATCTATCGATGATTTTCGATCCGTTGGGGTAATCCATGAGCATGCAAGATGTTTTGATTAGGGTAGGGGTTTTCCCCCTAAAACTCGAGACAGACTTCCGCATGTATCTAGATGACACTGCAAAGCCAGTTATGCGATCAATGATAATTCTGGAGCAAGATTGGCGAGGATAGCCGGTGTTGGTAAAGTGCTCAATTGTTTGGTTGTTTTGTTAGTTTCATCTCACATAGATCGTCAAAATTCGGAGGAGGTATCCCTTGGGTGCTTGTCTAATATTGATTTAGGCCTTTGGGGTTTGTACTTGAGGGATGTCGAGTTCGACCAGGATGGTTTGCGTGAGAAATAAATGGTTGGGGCTGGCATCCTAAGTGAGACTGACCCTAAGAGGGGTAAAAAGCAAATAGAAACCATTAGCTTTAGACCCTCAGATTTGTAACATGATGGATAAGCTAAGTAGAGGAGAGACCTCTAATCATATTAGGATATACACTTGATATCATAGTTAATATCTGTTTATCTTGGAAAGATAGTTTGACTACATTGGATACCCTCTAGCATAGTAAGTGATCGAGGGCTTATCGTTACTAGTGGGTTTTGGAAATGGAGGTCAAGAAGCTTCGCAACCATGAAGTTAAATTAGATAAGGTATAATGGAGTGAAGCTCAAGAAGATGCGACTTAGAAGACTGAAGACTAGATACGCGCATCATACCCTTTTTAAGGGTGTATCATTGATTCCTCTTTTTCTGTAAAGTTTATTTGCATGCTAGTCTTTATCTTTTAAGGTATATTCTCCAAGTCATATCTTCGATTCTTAGGTAGAAGCCAATGGATGTAAACATGTGTTTGAAACATGTTATGATTGATCGTTGCAAGTGGTTGCTAGTGGTTGATCGTGGATGCATATGCACACATTAAGCACTAGATCAGCTCAGTCACTTTCATATTTGCATATATGTATTTGTTTATGGATTGAACTTGATGTGTTATCCTGTGGGCACTGCATTCGAGTGAATGGTTGTGCACTCATATAGAAATAATATGTATCATTAGGATTACATAATATAGGACTCATGGCACTAACATAATCTGCATTAAGGAGGTCAACTGAATCAGTAGACCACCTGATTTTGCATTAGATAAAGACATGTACACACACTATGCATATGATCATGAAAGCATTAGAAATCTTTTAAGGACAATGGACACCAGTGATTGAATGGTCGAGTACATGGATGTTGGATGATAGGATATGCATTCTACTTAACTTAGAGATTTCGGGGATGAAATCCCTTAAGGAAGGGAGAATGTAACACCCTGCAATTTTAAATCAGGACATAAGATATAATCAAAGAATAATTAAATTCAAATGCGAGAATTAAGGGAAACGGGTTATGCCGTTGCGTTCGTCTTGGAATTCTTCTTGAGATAGAGTCCGAGTTTGCGTAAATCGGACACCGTATGAAGAAGATATGGGCGAACGAAGTTAGGCAGAAAACCAGAAGATAAAAAAACATAAATGCACTGGCGCACTTGGGAAGTGCGCCAGTACAAAAATTGCACTAGCGTACCTGCCAAGTGCGCCCAGGTCGGGCTAAAAGCCTTCACAGCTTTCTGTTGTGTTCTGATCCGTACTGTGACTCATTGCTGAGTCCTTTCTGACTCCTTGCTGAGTTATTAGGGCTGAGGTGTCACCCTATCCTGACTGAATGGTTGTGGTTAACTCTACGTTCATCCGACGGCTTTAATTAAATTGAAATTCTATATAAACAACCTAACACTCAACCCTAAAATCACACTATTCATTCTAAGAGCTGTCATACCGCCATACTCAACCTAGAACAGCCACCATTATCTTTCAACTAAAAAGAAAACTAGAAAGCTACGAAGTGAATCAAATCTGAATTATAAGAACAATGATCTACATCAAAGGTGAGCATTCCAACTTCAGAATTCAGATTCCAGAAATCAAGAATTCCTTCTTTGTAAGTTCGGTTATTCCTTAGATTTGAACGTGTAATTGGAATCGTGAATGTAATAAATCAAAATATAGAATTGTACCTATTTGCAAGTTAATTATCTTTGATTCATGCTTATGTCAAATCTAAAGTTATCTATGCCTTTGGATTTGATTTACGACCATGACTATGAGACTTTTGCCTAAGATTATGACTATGAAACTGTTGCCTATGAAGTTATTGCCTACGACTATGACTATGAGACCTTTGCCTAAGACGATGGCCATGAACTGTTGCCTATGAAATTATTGCCTATGACTATGATTCGTGACTATGAGACTGTTTCCCACGACTATGATTCATAACTATGAGACTATTGCCTTTGACATTTATTAAGAAATTATTGTGATTGGTCACCCATGACTATTGTGGATAATTGCCTATAACTATTGTAGTTAGTTGCTTATGCCTATTCCCATTGTTACGATTAACCAATCATGTTGTACCTTGAACTGGAATTATGTTGGACCAAATCACCTATGCCTATTCCCTTGATTATGTTGGATCTCATATTTAGTGTGTAACTTGGCTAGTTTATTCCTATTCATTATTATGTACATCGAACCCGTTGGAGCCATTATTTTTGCATGCCTATTCTTTTATATCAATTCTTGTGCTTATCCCCTGTTCCTTTTGTTAGTGCCATTTCATGAGTACTTAGAAAACTTGTGAAATCATGTCATACGTACGATTATGATGTGGGGATTGGGCGTAGCTTAATTAAGATAATTTGGCATAATAAATATGTTGGCATAATCTGAATTGGCTATAATAGTGAAAAATTTACATGCATTTTAGACTTGGGCACAAATGATAAATTTTAATTAGTCGCAAATTATGTAATTGGCATGTAAACCAAGTTTTGGACATAAACGGTAAACTAGAATATTAAATCCAGTTTTGACATGAACTGTAAATTGGGATATTAATGTAGATTGGGCATGAATTATAAAAGGGGAATATTAAATCTAAATTGGTATAAACTGCAAGTTGGGCTAATTGATAGGTAAATCAATTTTTGGGGCATGGAATATAAGTATGTTAATTTGCATGACAAATGAATATGATCTAGGCTAAATTGATTTATGGAAAATTTACATGAATAGTAAATATGTAAATTTAGTAAAAGACGAATATGCCTAACCCGAGGTTAGACTGAGTTGTGGTGTAAAACTGCCCGGAACCGCCCGGCACATCCAGTAACCACAACAATGCCTGTCTAATGTGAGAGGTTAGTGCATCAAGCCCAGAAAGACCCGAGGTTAGACTGAGTTGTGGTGTATAACTGCCCGGAACCGACCGGCACATCCAGTAACCACAACAATACCTGTCTAATGTGAGTGGTTGGTGCTTTAATTAATTTATTAAAGCCCATGAAAAATCAAGCTAGAAATGGTGAGGTTAAGTAATTAAGGAAACACTTTGTGACGATCCCAAAACCCCGTGCTACGGTGTTAAGGATAATCATTGGAATATAACACATTAACCATCATTAGCAGAGTACAGATAATAGTATAAGAAGGAAATTGAATAATTTACACAAATATGACAGTGGAATCATATACATATCAAAACATCATAGAGCACAGTGCAGGATACAACTTAGTGCATAAAGATACATGATCAAACTACATAGCCATAAGCGGCACATATACATAGAGAGTACATAAATGAAACATCAGTCTACATCGCCGGAGGCGGAATCATATACATATACAGTAATGGCGGAAAAACCAATAGTCAACACTGTGTAGTCAAGCCTCGCCATGAGCCAAAAGATGCACCTCTGCTGCGATGCAAAGCCAAAATACGCCAGCTACCTGTTACTGGGCTGGCCGTGTGAAAATAAGGGCACCCGAGTTTGCAAGGTGAAACAAACTACGAGTCAGTCATGGGACTGGTATAAGAAATCTACTAAACTAAATAACCAACAATAATAAGGCAAATCAAGGGACCACGCCACTTTCGCGGAATGGGTTTACTCCAAAGATTACTAGTGAATGAAATAAAGTAAATTATTAAATCATCGCAATGCTTTTTATAAAAATGAAGCCATTATAAGACTCAGGTCCCATCACACAACGCAACGCAAGCCGGAGGATAGAGTTTTACCTTATAATGGCCAAGAAATGCTTGATACGTATAAAACAAAAGTGTTTGATATTATTACTAGTGCATATATGTTTCAAAAACGATTTCAATCACAAATGGGTATTTTTCAACCACAACCAAACAATATCAACCACAAACAATAATATCAACCATTCGCATTACTCACCAATTTTTCATGCCAATTCACAATCAATAAATATCGTCCATGGTTTGTGGACGAGGGGAGTGTGTGTGCGTATATATATATATATATATATATATATATATATATATATATTCATATAAAAATATATTTTATTTCCATTCCAACACGCATATAATTTATACAATGCATGTATAATTCATACTTTGCTCATATAACTTATACTACATGTGTACATGAGGTATACAACACGTATATAATTTATATTTCGCTTATATAACTTATACAACACATGTCCATTCACATTTCAGTTTAGAAATCTCACATTGGTTTGTCGCTTTTCTAAAAATCCTAGCAAGCTCAGAAAAATCCCCAGACACTTCTAGACTGTAGAGAGAGTCCTTACGGTCACGATGTTTCCTGTTTCATCGAATTTCGTTAATACACGATAAAGATACAATTTTTCAAAGTTTGCAACACTTAAAAGTGTTATTTTTCAGTTCAGGAAACAAAGTCGTTACCTTTCAAAGTTGGTTCAAAACTAGGTTTCGAATTTTCACGAAATTCGTAGCACGATAGGAGGATCGGCTTATACCACGTCAAAGAGGTTGGAGAGGGCTTCAGGCGTAGGGGGGTCACAACCAGTTTGGTGGTCTGAGCAAAGGGCGACGGCGGCTTGAAGATCGAAACTTTAGGGAGCTCGTTCTCCTCGATGGCGCGGCTATAGGGAGCCTAACAGGTATTGATTTGAAGAGGGGGATGAGAGCTACAAAAAGTTGAACTGAGGGTGGGGCTAATGGTGGCTGTGGCGGTCCGAAAATGGCCGGGAACGGGGGAAAAGCGTTTCCGTCGAAGTCGAGGGGGCGGGGTTTTCTGTGTTTTTTTAATTATTAATGGAAAAATTCTATTGGCCGATGCTTTATTTAATTTTTAAAATAGTGTTTCTCCAAACGAACACCTATTCAAACCCAACAACTGTCGCCCCTAGCTAAACACCCCCATTCCGAACACAATGGGATATGTTTCGTAGGCCAATTTGGTTGTTATAGTAAGTTATTCTTCAAATTAAAATATAAAACATTCAATATTCGATTTGAACGTACATTTCAATTTGCCAGGGCCACAAACTAATTCTAAAAATTCCAGAAAAATAAATCTAGCTATGGTTTGACGCTATGGTCCCAACAAAACTAGTTTCGTCGAATTCTGAGATCGTTTGAAAAATGGCCATTTTCTGGTCGATCCAATTTAATAGAAATCAACCAAACACGTTTTCTTTTGCCACGCTCACATACTAGCTTCAAAAATTATGAAATTTGAAACCTAGCAATAATTTGACATCCCGGATCCAACAAAAGTGGTTTCGTCGAATTCCAAGGTTGTTTGCAAAATGTCTATTTTCAAGGGCTATATATTCTCTACAGCGACCTTTCTAAAAATTCATTTGGCTATAACTTTTGATTCCCGCTATGAAACTTCCATTTTTCAGATTCATTGGAAAGATATTCATAAACAGATTTGAATATTTTTTGTTTCACCAAAATCCGTTTTATTTTGCACCCGGTACAATCAGTCTAAGTTTGAATTCAAATTTTCAAACTGTAGCCCCTTTTCTAATTCATTATTTTATTGAAATATTCTATTTCAATTGTCTAACTTCCTTTAAAATAACCAATTTAAAATTTTCAAATTGGCTCGTATTTTCCGGGTTGTTACACACTTAACCAACTTAACATGTTAACAAGACAAGAAGGGTGTGGTTAAGTAATTGAGAAAACACTTAGCCAATTCAACATGTTAACTAGACAAGATTGATGGGGTTTAAGTTAATTTGGACACTTAACCAACTTAACATGTTAACAAGGCAAGATTTGTGGGGGTTAAGTAACTAAGTGTAACACCCCGTAATTCTGTAACGCTAAGATTCACAAATCAAGGCAGAATTAAAAGTTAAAATCAAAATCAAGGGAAACGGGCTGCTCCATTGCATTCTTCTCGGAATTCTGCATGAAAACGAGTCCGAGTTTGCGTAAATCGGAGTCCGTATGAGGAAGATATGGCCTCCGGAAGTTTCAGCAAAGTTCAAATTTCAAAAAAGACTCAGAAGCGGGCTGGGCGGGAAGTTTCCCGCCCAGGACCCCAGGTCGACTGGGGATTCGACCTGGGTGTCGACCCCCCCCCCCCCAGGTCGACTGGGGAGTCGACCTGGGTGTCGACCCCCCCCCCCCCCCCGGTCGACTGGGGAGTCGACCCCCCCCCGGTCGACTGGGGAGTCGACCTGGGTGTCGACCCCCCCCCCTCCAGGTCGACTGGGGAGTCGACCTGGGTGTCGACCCCTCCTGCTTTTTCCAGCTTTCTGAACCTGGTTCGTTTCTCTGTATCTAGACGTCATTCTGACCAGATTCGTTGACTTCTACACTATATAAACAGCCCTAGTCTCCTTCTCTATTCACAATTCTTCTCTACCCTTATGCTGCAAAGATTCTTAGTGAACATGGCTTCTTCTCCTCCACTTAAAATAAATAATAAATAGAATAATATATATAAAATAAATCAAGATGAGGAGATGCTGCTCAAAGACTTTCAAGAAAAGATTCGAATTAAGATTAAAGCTTCAAGATAAGGATCAAAGGCTAACGTCGCACGAATCATAGCAACGCCATCTTTCTTTTCTAATCTAAATCTCTATAAGTCAGTTACTTTTTAGATTTGAACGTCTTTCTCTGTTCGTGACATGAAATTAAAGGAATAAAAGAATATGCCAAATCTCTCTTTCTCTATTCGAATCAGTGCCTATACTCTTGAACCTAATTAAGAACTGTTATGATTCGAGGACAAATAAGACCGTGACTATGAAACTATGGACCTTAAAACCATATGCCTATGACTATGAACATTTGCCTATGACTATGAACATTGCCTATGACTATGAACATTGCCTATGATTGTGACTGTGACTATGAGGATTATTTCCTTGACTAAGCCTATGCCTTTGATTAGGAAATATAGACTATTGCCTATGTCATAACAAGGACATCTGTGATTAAACACCTGTGATTTATGACTAGGAAAGTGTTGCTTAAGTTTTGTGACTATGAAATTGGGTATAAACCCGATCATCTATTCTGTCTATTCTCGGTTATCTTTGGTTTTAGACCTTGGGAATTTACCTATTAAGTTAGGTATACCCATGTTCTTGAACCTACGTCTCTATTCTGTCTATTCTTGGTTTTCTTTGGTTTTAGACCTTCGGAATTTACCGATTAAGTTAGGCCTACTCAAGTTCTTGAACCGACGTCGTTATTCAACCCTCTTTATGCCAGTTAGTATGTCTATCTTTTGCATAGCATCTTTGGTTCATTCCCTATTTTCTACGAACCTAGCTTTAATCTAGACTGAATCACGATTATACGAACGGTGGGAATGCGGTTTGGGCAAAACACGAAATTTACTAAAAACGTAGTTTAACCTGGAAATTGGCATAAATTGGGAACATGTATTATGGCATGTTCATAGAAATGCAAATTGGATAAATTTGACATGAATTATAAGATGTGTAATTTGAATCTAGTATTGACGTGTAAATCTAGCATTTACATGAATAGTGAACTAGAGTAATAAGTCTAGTTTGACGTGAATTAGAATGTTGAATCGGAATTGGATTAGCTAATTTGGCACGGTAAGTATATTGGCATAAATGTGAAATTGGCCATAATTGGGAATAACTGTCAGGTTTAGCAAAATCATAAGTTAGTGACACTTAATTTGGTATAGTTTACATACCAAAAGGGCATAAATATGATATAGAGAGGAGAATGGGCCATAAGAAGAAACGTTGACAATTCACATTAAAAGAGTAATTAGGAAATAAGTAAATTAGGAATAATTTACTTATAGAATTTGGCCTGAATGAGGAAATGTAAATTTAGACAAATTAAAGGTTTATTAACAACATCTCTTTTAATGACACACCAGAAAGTTCTAGGGTGACAGAGAGGATAGTGTCTAGGCTTGGGTTTGGAAAATACAAGTTTCCTGCTCTCCCTGGCTATCCCTAACTGATTCGACGGACGGGATGGTTACTTTCAAAACCTGATTTGAAGACTAATCAAAACCCATTTGAACTTAGAAAACACGAATGTGCCTAACTCGAGGTTAGACTGAGTTGCGATGTAAACCTGCCCGGAACCAACCGGCACATCCAGTATTCGCAACAATATCTGTCTAATGTGAGTGGTCGCGGCTTTAATTTATTTAGTTAAAGCTAGAACAAGAATGGTAGGGTTAAGTTAACTAAGACACTTAACCGGTTCAACATGATAACTAAACTAATGGGTGGGGTTAGGTTCAGACTGACACTTAACACAGTTAAGCTAGAATGGGAGGGTTAAGTCCATAGGAACACTTAACCAACTTAACACAGTTAAGCTAGAATGGGAGGGTTAAGTCCATAGGAACACTTAACCAATTTAACACAGTTAAGCTAGAATGGGAGGGCTAAGTCCATAGAGACACTTAACCAAACTCAAGGTAGCAAGACAAGATTTGTAGGGGTTAAGTAAAGTTAATACACTTAGCCAAATTAACATGTTAACTAGACTAGAGGTTGGGGTTAAGTAAAATCTAATACGCTTAGCCAATTTGATATGTTAGATGGGCTAGACCGTAGGGTTAAGTAAACTTGAACACTTAACCATCAGGTTGTGATAAAGGAATGGGGTTAAGTCTAAAACATGAAGGGATAATACTTAACCATTAATAATAACATGTTAGTTAAAACAGACGGGCGAGGTTAAGTTAAAAAGGAACACTTAACCAACACAGGGTGAATGTGTAGGGTTAAGTAATAAATACTTAACCAATATAACTTGGTTTGTGGTAGGGTTAAGTCAACATGAGTCACTGATAACACTTAATTAGTTTAACAGGGTAAATGAAGAGGGTTAAGATGGCTGGAATTGACTAATGACACTTAACCAATCCAAACTGAAGGGAAAGAGAACTAAGTAGTAAACCTTAGTTAAAAGGAGCTAAGTAGTAAACCTTAGTTAAGAAAACAACGATTCGGGAAACTAAGTGGTAAACCTTAGTTAGCAGAACTAAGTAGTAATTCTTAGTATGACAAGGGAAGGAGTGCACGTCCGTCTGATTAAAAAGAAGGCTCCAACGAATTGGGTTACGAAGCCCGAGGCTTCGAGGGGACGTGAGGGTACTCTTGGTATCCCTCTGTGAGGCTGCAGATGATCCTCCTGGGCTCACAGAGGTTAAGGTCCGCGTAGAAGAACCAGGGGTATGCCTTGGTTGCAATATATGGCAACCTAAAGACTAGGATGGACCGGCATGATTCGGCGAGAAAACGGTAGCCCTGTGATAGCAACTCGTCGTCTACCATCCATCTTGAGTCAATCGAGATACGTGAAGCGGAAAGGCGGAGAACTCCAAAAGACCATATACTTGCTATCTAGTTATGGGTGAGGATGGCCATAGGATAGAGGGGGCACCGGGGGCCGGCGTATAGTTCTCATTTTACAAAGTATGCCTTTCATTAGTTGAGGGAGGGGTCAAGTGGGACCATAGCCCCTGGAATAAAAACAGACCTTAGCATCTGCGTCGGCAGATATCTGAAAGCTTCCGACCGAGTTCTGTATTCCTTGATTTGCCCTGTCACAGGACTCGGACCGCACATTACAGGACATGTGCTTCTAGACAAGCGATAACGATTCGCGATACATGCGTGGGGAAGTATAGGAACATATACCACTCTAGGTAGTGTGTCCTAGATTTGGGGGCACCGTTCGACAGGTAGCATAATCCCTAGTTGGACTAGGTGGTATAAATCCTGAATCCGAGAAGCGTTCAGCAGATAGCGTAAAACTCTAGTTAAATCTAGAAAGCACCTGATAGAAAACCCTAGATTAAATCTAGGTAATAAATAATAAATGTATGCCTGAAGGCAAATGGAAACTACAGGGGTTGGGATCACATTATCGTTACTAGTTGGAACACTAGTTAGGTGGTGCAGAGATATAGAAACCAGTATAACAAGGAAATAGTGAAGCGGAGAAAGTATTAGAGCATATCTAGTTTATCTTATCTTAGCATATCTTGTGATTATCTTGTCTAATCTTGCTGACCCTATGGTCATTGGATTCAGTTAATTCATGTCGTTCGTTTTTCCATGGTCACATGCTAGAAGTTACTGAACTTACTCAGGCTTTATGTCTGACTCTGTTTTTCTATCGTCTTCTTTTCTTCCGTCCCCCCCCCCCCCCTCCCCAGGTAGTAGAGGAGGGAGTAGTACAGCTCAGGTTAAGTTGGACTGTCACTCTTTCCCAGCTTGAAGATTTGTCGAAGTTTGCTTGGATTCTCTTATCGGATGCTATGGCTGGCTCTTGCTAAAATTGGGGAATATAAATGTTGTTTTATGCTTCTTTATTTTGTAAGACAGATGACACTCTGATATTGTAAAGAAATCTTTGTACAAACTATTTTATCAATAAAGCAAAGTTTTATTTTCCGCTGTTTAATTTCTGTCTGTCTTGTAATTTATCTGCATCTTTTACCCTAAATGCTCCACAGAACTTAGTGCATTCCCTTTGTGAGTCACACTAACGGACGTGGGGCGTTACACGTGGTACCAGAGCTGAAGGTTACCATATCAGATAAAGGATTTGAAAAATTATTTTCAAAACGGTTTTTAAAGAAGAATTTTCAAGAGAAAAAATATGTTTTAAAGACATATTCCCCAAAGCCATACGCACTATCTTTTCTTCCTCTGTTTAACTTCTTGTCCCCTTCTTTCTTGAGTCTCTGGGGCTCCTGGCTTTCTGGGAGGTAACCTCATCGAAGAGCAAAGTAGTGCCCATCCATAGCCGTAGTTGTTTCATCTACGGGCAGTTTTCTTTCGAAGCTTATAGGGTTTTCCGGACGATGGAGGCAGTTTTCAAGAGATTTGTCAACATGACTACACATGGAAGGTGATGAGGAGTTTGGCTAAGGAGCATAACCCTAGGATGAGGAATTCATGGATGTAGACTTAGCACATGAAGGAGGAAGAAATTATAAAACCTAAGACAAGAGGAAGTATCTTTACTAGGGTATGATAGGGCATATACTTAAGGACAAGGGCAAGAACGAGGACGAGATTTTCAGAAGGACAAGTACATACTTTCGCCACCAAGCATACCTAGGAGAAAGGTAGTCCGGTTGGAAGAATCTAGTTTTCTGTTCGTACTATTTCCTTAGGTGCTTGTATAGTAGAAAGATCCCACTAGAGTCTCAAATCCAATTGGTGGTCTGACCAGTTTATTTTTGGTTAGTAGGGATTTGAGAATAGCTATCGAGTTTGCTTATATCATCTCACGTAGATCGTCTAAATTCAGGGGAGATATTCCTTGGGTGCTTGTCTGATATTGGTTTAGGCCTTTGGGGCTTGTACTTGAGGAATGTCGAGTTCGGTTTGGATGGTTTGCGTGAGAGATGAATAGTTGTGGCAGGCACTCCAAAGAGCACGTAGTGACCTTTCGACTCTTATAGTTATGGCATGGAGGATAAGAGGGAAACCTCTAATCATCTTAGTATGTATACATGGTACCGTGATTGATATCTGTTTATTTTGTAAATGGAGATCCGGAACTTCACAATCATGAAGTTAAATTAGTTAAGATACAGTGGAGTAAAGCTCAAGAAGGCTAGATACTAGC
The DNA here is from genome assembly GCA_030737875.1 of Allium sativum. NCBI lineage: Eukaryota > Viridiplantae > Streptophyta > Magnoliopsida > Asparagales > Amaryllidaceae > Allium > Allium sativum. The sequence goes on along the minus strand of CM060921.1, from coordinate 63,287,004 downwards.
ATCATACCCTTTTCCTTGAGGGTGTATCCTTGATTTCTTTGTTTTAGGAGCTTTACACATAATTGTTTCTCTCTTTCCAAAGTATATCACCTAGGTCGTATCTTCGATCCTTAGGTAGAAGCCAATGGATGTAAACATGTATTTGAAACATGTTATGGTTGATGGTTGCAAGTGGTTGCTAATGGTTGCTTGTGAATGCATATGCATAAGTATTAGGCACTAGATCAGTTTAGACGCTTTCATATTGCATTTACATATATATATTTGTTTGTAAATTGAACTTGATATGTTATTATATGGGTGTTGCATATGGATGAATGGCCGTACACGCATATAGTATTTACATAACTAGGGATGCTTGCATACATGGTTGGACGCATGGCACTGACATGACTCGCATTAAGGAGGTCGAATAAATCAGTAGACCACCTGATTTTACAGTAGATAAAGACATATACACACACTATGCATATGAACATGAAAGCATTAGAAATCTTTTAAGGACAATGGATGCTTGTGAGTGAATGGTTGAGTAGATGGGTGATTGGATGGTAGGACACATTCTTCCTAACTTGAAGATTTCGGGGACGAAATCCTTTTATGTTGGGGAGAATGTAACACCCCGTAATTCTGTAACGCTAAGATTCACAAATCAAGGCAGAATTAAAAGTTTCCCTCTAACTCTTCCTCTAACTCTAACTCTCCAGAGAGAGAGAGTATAAAAGCGTCTCCGACTGAGCGCTGAGAAAGAAATCTTTCCCCGCTGAAAGACCGGGGAATGAATAGATTGCTGAGCTCGAACTCTAACTCTCCAGAAAGAGAGAGAGAGTATAAAAGGACGGGAAGACGGCGTCCTCTGAGGCATGAAGGTGCACCCAGACAAGGGACCGCCTCAGTAAGAACTCTAACCTGGGTATAAGACAGGAGAGTATAAAAGAAATGCCAGAAAAAACGACAGGCACTGACAACACAGGAAATGCTATCCCGTCAGAAAATCGGGAGCATTCAGATTGTTTGATCAAGCATTAAATAATTTGTGAAAATTGACTGGGGGCATATATGTTTACGCATATTTCCTTCCTCCGTAACTTCATTTCATAACTATAGTAAGACATGCATTTTTACATAAGTGCAGAACAACTGACAAACAGACACTGCAGAAAATGAATTATTATTTTTATTTATTTACGAATGAATGAATTTGCACAGGAGAGTAGCTAAAAAAAGAAGGTGCAAGAGCCGCTCTTGTAGCAGCAATTGTTGGTTCACCAAATGCTAAAACGACACAAGGCAATCCACTATTTAGATTTTGAGTGAACCTTGGACTTCTTGGTGGCTTTCTCCGCATCCTTTGCTTCTTTCTCGGCCTCTGTCAAGATTCGTTTTGATTTCTTCTTTCCTGAAGATGCGGTGCTGGAACCGGTAGACTTCTTCCTGGAGGGCGGAGCGCTGGAATCAAGAGAAGATTTTTTAGCAAGTTCCTCGGTAATAGATCTAGTTGAGAGCTTAACAACTAACCTTGATCCCGCATCCACAACCGCGAGGGGCTTGAGGGCTTCAGGATCTAGTTCTTCGGCTTTTAATTGCAAGCATTTGTCTTGATCAGCTTTCATTGCAGCCAAAGTGACATCATCAACATTTTTTGACTCCCCGACTATTGCAACTTCTGGTTCCTCCTCATGACCTTCGTCACCGCCATCATCCTTTAAAGTTGCTATCATTTCTTCATCATGGGGAGTGGCGGCCTTAGTCGGCTCACTTCCTTCTCCCAAGTCTATAGGAGTAGCCTTGTCCTCCCCTCCTTTTGCCTTTTCTGTAGGCCCTGCCCCGGCGGTGGCTCCCTGAGTCACATCTGTCTTTTCGGATGGCTCAATACCTACAGAATGAGAAGCAACAGTTATCAACTCAGGCGAAAACAATGGGTTTTTCATCGATTGCTCAATCACGTGGCGAAAGGTAGAAATAGCCTTGACAAATTGAGGAGAAAAGGTAGGGATACCTTCCGAAGACTTCTCGGCAGGGGTGACTACTGCCTCTGATGTTGTTTCAGGAATAGGGGATAACAGAGTTGTTCGGGGGATTCCCGGATTTTCAGGATCATACCCCTCTACTTCAGAAGTCGCAGGGGCAGCAGAAGAGGAACCAGCTTCGAGAACATTCTTCTGTTTAGACTTCCGTCTCTCTTCTTCCATGGCCTCAGCAATGAGGCGGCGCCCTTCAGCTAGGCGTTCCGGCTCATCATCCCTCAAGTATTTCTCCATTAGTTTATCTTCATCGATGGAATCGACCTTGAGCTCCTCCTTTTCCCACTCGACGATCTGATTCCATACTTGAACTAGAGTGGATGGATAATCCTCGATCCAAGAAATGTTTCGGCGACAGATGATATGTGCGAAGAATTCAATCATTAATTCGCCGAAACCCTGAATATCAGCCTTCGCCTCTGACAGTTGTTCGCGGGCTTCCTCCGCAGATTTGATAGCACACTCCACATTGCCCTCAGCCAGGGCAGCTCTGTTCTCTGCCTCCAATAGCTTGGAAGCCAAGTCAGCATTCTTCTTTTCTAGTTCAGCATTCCTTTTTGCTAACTCGGCATTTTTCCGTTCGAGGTCGGTATAAGCAAGGCGTGTCTTAGCAGCTTCTGACTTAGCATCATCAGCTTGCTTTTTTAACTCAGAACGCTCTTGAGTGTGAGATTCAAGCAAGTCATGATAACGTTTTTGCATATCCTCAAATTGTTGTTTGAAGTTGGTAGCGTCCCTCTGAGCAATAGTAAGCTGGGCCTGTGTGCCCTCCAAATCTTCACCAAGGTTCTTTAAGGCCTTAGCATCTTCTTCCGCGGTTTTTTGCATTGAATCAGCATTCGTGATTAGAGTACGGATAATTCTGGAAAGATTGCGTGAATATTTAAACATCTCAGAATACTGTTTTTCAACCGCGTCTATCTTTGCTTTGGCCTCATCTGCCCACTTAGAAGAAATAGGTTCAAGGGCAGGTAAAAAAGTCAAAGTCTCGAAGTAGTGTTCGGGAAATTGCTCCTCCAAATACGCCCGTTTTAGTGCAGTTTCCGCATCTAGTGGGGGAGGAGTGGGGATCGTCAATTCAGTGACCCTGTGTGTAGAGGATTCAGTAGTTTCTTTGTCTGTCATAGGTCGTTTAGTAGCAGGGACCTTGCGCTTACTTCGAGACTCAGTATCTTTTGGAGGGCTTCTCTCTCTGCTGCGCTTTTCGTGGGAAGAGGTAGAGTCTTTCGATTGTGTCATGTCCTCTTCCCTACGGCTTTGATAACCTTTGTACTTCTCTTGTTCCGACCGAACGGGAGAGCGAGAACGTGAGGGCCGAGAGCGATAGGGATCATAAGGCCTTCTCTCCTCCCTACCACGATCATCGCGGCGATCATACTCGATATCCTGAGGTGGATTAGACATGCTGCGGCGAAGCTTCCTGATATCATAGTAAGATCGAGACATCGTGCCTGCACAATAAGACAAACGAAATTCAGAATCAATGGATTCACGGAGAAAGAGGTGCAATGAATGTTAATGCTATTGTATAAAGTGTGTCCTAAGTGGTGTGTATCCCCCCAACTAACCCGAGTCTGAAGCTAGACTAGTACGGGCAGGCTCTTTGGCCTTAGCAGGAGTGGTCTCTTCAGAAGAGGTGAAGACTAAAGGATCCTTCCTAAAATCCTCTGAAGTATATATAGTTTCAGGTAAGGGGAGATCCCCCAAACCCTGAAATATTGGGTCATCAGTACTAGGGACATCTCCCTCGGAAGCATTAAGTGGCGACTCTTGGGAGGATGTTGACTTTTCCAGAGAAGTAGCCTCCTCGGGGGCAGTATATCCTTCATGATGCTTTTCGGCTAGGTTAGCCAATTCGTCATCCTGAGTAGAAGATGGAGAAGGTGAAGTTTGAAGAGGCACTGTAGGAACTCCCGAGCCTTCTCCTGTCTCTGGGACTACATCCACTGGAGGAATATATACGTATGGAGCCGTCCCATGACCAATACTACGAAAAACGGATAACAGCCTATGAAAGTGAAGATATTCATCCTTAAGGACTTCATCGATAGTCAAGAATTTCTGATCGCCGTTAAGAAGTTGGTGCATCCGGTCAAAGAATACCTGATCTGATATTTGTTTTGGATTGTCAACTGCAAACAAAAAGGAAAACAAGTTAAGGTGATGACTCGAGTGTATAGAGCCCGGATTTAGAAAATCAGTACTTTACTTGTTTTCTTCCACCTCCTGGCACATCCAGGCTGTCGCTTCACATAGAACCATTCCAGTCTGGAATCTCCAGCTTTACTGCTGAATGGCGCTGAGATTATCTTCCTCTTAGGAACAGACTCAAAATAGCAGAAAGATGGAGTCTCTCGAGTCCGATGCTTGAAGTTATAGAAGAAATGAACGTCATCGAACGTGAGCTCTGTGCCTAAGATCTCACGGTATGCTATGTATAAAGTGTGCAAGTAGGCATAAGAATTGGGATGCACCTGCATGGGGGCAATCCACATTTGTCTTAGAAAGTCAATGATGAAGGGAGAAAATGGAGGGATGGCACCGACCATACACATCAATCGAGTGACCGCCATATATCCTTCTGGAGGGTTGTGGGGACGGTCAGAGCTTGAAGGCACTAGAGTGTCACTTTTCATTATCCCATATTTCAAACAAATTCAAGTAAGTCGGTCGTTATCAATTGTTGATTCAACAGAATCTTGGGGCGATTCCAATATGACAGCCGATTCAAACTCATCAGGAGCCCGGTCATCGCCAACCCCTCCTTCTTCTTCAAACCTTAAAGAAACTTTATTCTCTGAAGACACTTCGTCACTTTTACGATTTCCGACGTCGTAGTCCGAACCCTCATTATCCCATTTTGGATCCGACGGAGAAGATATGTCCTCGAGAGTAATCTTGTTGGAGGTTTCCGGGGCTTCTTTCCTCTCAGTTAGTCTGGAAGAGCGTCTGGGTCTCTTGGTCATAAAACTATTGAAGAAGCAATAGCACAAATTAGAGCAAATTAGCCCGTATCCCCCCGTGCGTGTGTGCAAACTAAAGTGTAAACAGTGTATACGGAAAGTGCAAAGTAAATGTTTAAAAGTGCGACGGAAAAGTTTGGCAAGACATAAAGAGTTGAAGTAATTCTTGATGTCCAGTTACGTTCGTAAGGCACTATCCTAACTGTCCATTAAATTGAAGATCATGCCAAAAGTCGATTGGGCCAGTTAGACGAGTTTTTATGCGTTAAGGTAGACTGTGCTTCGGTTCGGTTCGGGTCCATTCATTGGGATCGGATCGGGGGCGTGGCCTTAGGCTTGAATATCACATTGAAACTCAGAAATCAAAGACGGATCGGATTGGAGGCAAAATCCCCTAACGGTTCGGATCGGATCACGTAATTATACTTCTCCTCTGTCATCTTACGATCCGACCCGATCCGGTTAGGTAAGCTCCTTTTCCCCTTTTTCAAATACTTGCTCCGACCCGATCCGATCTCCTGGATTTCTTTTCTTTTTTCTTTCTTTACGTGCCCCGACCCGGTCCGATTTTCTGACCGCCCTTCCTCTTTCCCTCATTTTTTTTTCAACTTCCATGTCCCTCCGAACCGAACCAATTCTCCATCATGTTCTTCTTCTCCTTCACCCTCTTTCTTTCCTAACCGACCCCTAGGCCAATTTCGTGCCAGTCACTCAAATCAAAACCAAGCAATTATATGTTGGTGCATTCAATTACGGATTCTCATCCCCTTCGTTCCGACCTCAAGATGGTGACGAGTCTATTGGCGACGATGACGAGGGGGAGGGTCATGGCGGCAAGGTCATCGGAGTTTTAAACTTAAATCATCCTAATCGCTTACGAATCCGACTCGAAAATGATTAAAGAAGGAATTGTTCGAAGTTTTATAACCTACCGATGTAATTACTTCGAGAATTAAGGAGAATTTTGATGTTTCACGAATTGAGTTTTTTCTCTCGTTTTACAGAACTTCGCGAATGAAACAGTGAAAATGAAAGGAGGAAGAAGGCAGTGTTTATATAGGAGAGAAAAGTGTCTATTCGTCTCCCTATTCGGATCGGCAGCCCAGCAGAAGAATTCTCGTTCGGATCGGATGGACAGCCCAGAGGCGAAACTTGGCCCAACAGTCCAGTGAAAAATAGAAAGGAGAAGGGATCTGTTCGGATCGGGATCCGAACCGAACCGAGTTCTTTAGCTCAGCAACGAATTAAATTGAAATCAAAAGAAAAACCGCCTCGAAGAGCGTTGTGCAATGATAGTCAAAGCATGCTCCGTCTCCAACAGAAGCATCCTTTGAGGGGGCAAAATGTTAGCCCACTTTGTGAACTGGGCAACACAAAGTCAAGATGTGAAATATTGAAGAACTTGAAAAGCACTGAAGCGGGTCGGATCGGAGCAGGGTAGCGGTTCGGATAGGGTAAAGTCTGTCGTTCAGATTGGTGAACTATTGCCATTGGAATTAGAGAGGCACAGCTATTCGGATCGGAGGGCAGTCTACTTCCAGTCGGATCGGAAAGCCACCCAATTGCTACAGAGATAGAGCGGAGCGGAGTGGAGCAGAGTAAAAAGAAGAGAGAATTGGTCCTCAGTTAATCCTGGTCGGATCGGTGGTGCCGATCCGAACCCCTTGTGCATACCCCTCCGACCCGAGCCTGTCTTCCACGTCACTCTCCTGCATAAGTGCCTGGTTATTTGGATCTGCTGTGACCAGTTCCTACCCTCAACGTCCACCACTCTGATGCGTTGTCAACATAGAAATTCATCCGAACCCGAGGCTGATGGGATGAATGACACGTGGCTCCGATTCGGATCAGGTTCTGAGCAAATTCACACCTATAAATACCCCGTCTGGAGACAAAGAAAAGGATCTTTTTCTGGCACTTTGAGAGTTCAACCACCTACATAACCCGAATTCCAGCACTCCCGGAAAATCCAAATCTTCTTTCATAATTTGTTTTTAGACAATTGAGTGATTGTAAGTGAATTGTGAGAGAAATCAAGTGAATATTTCATTGTATTTGCAACTGAATCATTGAGAATAGTGAAAGACAAGTGGAAGTAGGCATTTCTTCGCCGAACCACTATAAATCCTGTGTGTTCATTTTTATTTTTGGTCTCATTTCATTTTGCTTTTAATCAATTTGGGTGTTAGAACCACTTTTTGGTCTAACAAATATGATTTTTCTTTTAAAAGTAGCAATATAAAAATGCGATTTTTATATATGTTGCAGTGAAATAAAAATTCGATCTTTATATAAGAAGTAGAGATATAAAAATATAATTTTTATATAGAAAGAAGCATTGTAAAAATATATGATTTTTATATATGAAGTGCCATTATAAAAATTTGATTTTTAAAATAAACATCATATTAAAAAATGCAATTTTTACTATGAACAGCAGGAAAAGATCGCATTGGAATTTTGGGCAAATCCGAATCGTTCAGAAATAGAGAATGGAGGAGTGGAACCTAAAGGTGAGAACTCCTCACTAAAATTTTATGTTCAGTTATTTATTTTATAACTGCATATATAAACTGCTCCCCGTCGTCCATAGACCATGGACGACTTGTTTGGTCATGTGTTTGGATTGATTTGTTTGAGTGGATTTGGTTTGTGATGTGGAATGGAAAAAAAATATTCATATATTGAAATAAATATTTTATCGTTAAAAATATAATTTTTAACGTATATATGAATTAAATAAATATTCATTTACAAATCAGACGATTTGTTTATGTACGCCCATTGAAATGTTATGGATTGGGATGATAAATTTTACACGTCGCCCAACTGCACAAATAATATTCAGTGTTTGTGGATTGAAACCCTACACGGGTGTTGGGATGATATTTGACGTACAGTAATCCCAATTGTTTAGTGGTATGTCGATCGTTTGGTTGACAGACTGTTGTAAGCGTTAAATATTTATATTTAATGCTTATACAGTGTAGAATGCACTCTGGATGATGGTTGATTGTTTATCATGGCTGCTGTATACATGTGTTGTATGAAATTCATATAATGGCATTATATGGTAATTGGCTGTGTCTGATTCCTGTTCAGAAAGAATGAATATTTTAAAATAACGAATATTTTAAAATAATGAATATTTTAAAATAATATTCAGTAAAAAATCAAAATCTGATTTTGATGTCCGATTTGGGATGGACACGAATATATATAAATATATAAAGCCGTGTTGATTGGATTAACGCCATTTTAACGTGACAGCTATTTATATCGATTTTATTCATTTTTATAATGAATATCGAAAAGGAAGTGATTTCAAAATCTAAGGTTTTGAAAATATTATCATTTATATATTAATGATATGGAATATTCAATTTTGATTGGAAATTGAATATGAAGTTGAGATCGTTTTGAAAACGGATTTAAAACAATTTATAAAATACATTTTAAATGGAAATCAATGAAATATATTATATATATATATATATTATATATAATGGCCTGAAAAGAATGCACCGCGCCGCGGTAGTTTGTGAATTTCGACCATTGATTTCGAATGGACATCACGGGAGATCCGACCGCCGGATTCTCCTAAAACTGGAACCATTGGGTTCGTACCAAAAAGAGATTTTAACGAATATAAGAAATTAGAAATCTAACGGTTGGATTTGGAATTATGTCCAAATCAAATTTGGAAAAGGTCGCTGTAAGTGCAGCGATGGCCGTTTATGGAAATCGACTGTACGGACCTTGATAAAATTATTAAAAATATCGATAATTTGTGTAAAATAAAAACAAATGATTTAGGAAATATTGGGATGAAAATTTCCATATTTGAAAGGATAAAAATGCATTTTTATCGAAAAGAACTAGTTATGAACTAGAATTATAATCCAATATTTTTTAATAAATAAATTGGATTTGAAAGGGGTTTTAAAATAACCGGAATTTCCAATATATGAATTGGAATAGGTTTGAATCGAAACTATCTTCGGAATATTTCGATATTGGATTCCGTGATTATACGGACATTGTGGAGGAATTTGGAAGATATATATATAAATATCGTTATTCCAATACGATATTTTTTGAGTTCAGAATTTGATATTGAATATAAGACGATATATTTTCTATTCGAAGCCTTGTATTTGATATCAATTGGGATTTTGGGTTTGTCATGAATGGTATCTTTAATAATATTGTTCTTAAGCCCAATGGAGTTAGGAAAATAAGAAACTAACTGGAGATTAGCTAAGTTGAATGGTTTCCTGGGTATTGGTCTAATGTTGGTTTCGGCCTTCGGGATTAGTACTTAGGGAATTGTTCTCTTACTAATTTACAGTTAGAGACTGACGGAATGTGAACTGGGTTTATCGTGAGCTATGTTTTAACGACATTCGTTCTTTAACCAGATTTACAGTGATATGTGATTTTGAATTTATAAATATTTTGTTAAGATTTAAAGGAGATTTTCCAAAGTAAAGTTTTCTAGTTTAATAAAATAAATTGGAATGGAATGGAATTCGATTCGGTAATAATTGAAGTGAACTTCTATGGAGGAAGACTGTTACTATATATGGAATTTAAGAGGCTTTGCCATTATTCCATTTATATTATCGGTTGGATATGGAAGTTTATATCTATTATATATATTGATCTATATTCCGTGAAGATTCCATGGTTAATGGAATGTGATTTTGGGTTTATTGTAAGCTGTGTTTTAAATTACATTAGTTCTTTAACCCAGTTAAAGATAAGATTAATTTCTTAACTTGGAATAATCATTAAGTAATGATTTTTGAGATTAAAACTGAATTGGAGTTTTAATGAATCTTTAATTAGATTGAAATGGGAATGTGATAGTTTAAATTATCAAATTCGGGAAATGATCGAGAATGGAGTACCACCAGTTTTGCTCCAAGCGATAGCTAAATCTTTAATTAGATTTGAACATGAAATGGTAATTAAATTTACCGATGGCACCGTGGGGTTAGATATGAAGTATTACCAGTTTTGCTTCATGGGATGAGTAGGTTGGGATTGGGAAATTAAACAAATGATTACTTCAGTAAGGATCGCTAATCCCGACTAGTTTGGATAAACCTTAATTTGGTTTGAATTGATATCCAAAGGAAGATTAAAGAATAAATTTAAAGAATTTATCTTTGATAAAATTAATGGGAACCCTTCTCAAAGTAAAAGAATATTTGAATAAAGGAATATTCTGGATTGGAATGAGGCGTATGTTGTATTTTTATAGCACTTGTTTATTATATATGCGAGTTATTCAGGAAGACCGGGTTTATCCCATTCTGAATAACTGAATCGGCGATGAGCCGACGATAAAGACGGTGGTTGAAGGCCGGAGGTCTTCACAACGTTTGGATGATTACTGATGTCTTGATTGGGCTGTACACCCAAGACGAGGTAATAAGTGGTGATCGTTCCAAACATACATGGAGATCGACCGGATATGCGAGGGCCTCTCTCCTGTATTGGACATATGGGACGAGGAATAAGGTGCCTCTGGTTTCATTCAGACCCAGAATGAACTTGTAAATGGATGTGTGTCTGACATCAGATTTCATTCTGTGTGATTGATAGACATCGGGTGCATAGCGAGAATTTCCTGTGTGGCATGCTGAGATGCAAATGATCAAGGCTTCTGTGGAAAAGCATAATCTTGTGGTTAATGATCAAAGCACGACTTTAATATAGCATAGCTTTGTGTAGCGTTAATTCGCGAGCCTCGCACCCCGGTGTGAACCAGAAACGGGAGAGGACCTCAGGGCGGGCATACGTTTCATTCTAGCTAGAAGTAGTGTCTGGGTTTTACACGCCTAGATGTTTTATTTATATGGATGATGGATAGCGAGGCGCCTCGGTTATATCGGCACTGCGGGGCCGATGGATGGTATGGTCTTTATACAAACTAGTTTTTGCCCCATAGGGCAGGGAAACGTATTGTTCACGCATTTTGATCCACATCGAGTGGACTGGCCCTAACGCTTCAAGGGTCCACCTGAGTCTGGGTCCTGAGACATGGTAGGCTAGATTGTCTCGAAGCGGTATGGACGATCCCTTGCCTTGGTTCACATATGGAAATCCAACTTCCAATACATGACATTCGATTTTATTTGTAGAGCCTATTATAGCGACATAGTAGCATAGGATGTTATGCCGTCTATGATTGATACATTTATATTTGAAGTTGTTTTCATAAACTTTACACTATAATAGTATCAAAATGATTTGTTTTAAACGTACCAACCATGTTTGGCTATTACAAGGTAAAACTCTATCCTCCGGCTTGCATTGCATTGTGTGATAGGACCTGAGTCTTATAATGGCTTCATTTTTTTTCAAAAAAAACATTGCGCTGTTTGATCTATGCACTGGTATTCTTGGGAGGAAACCCGTTCCGTGTTATACGGCGTGGTCCCTTGATTTACTTTATTTTTAAAGTAAAGATTGAATAACTATTTTAATTCTCACACCCGTCACATGACTGACCTGGAGTTTATTGTTTTAACCTAAACTCTAGGTGCCCCTATTTTCCACACAGGCAGCTAGTAGTTTTGGTTTTGCAGATTTATATTCACAGGATCCTGGTTTACAACTGGAATGATATTCAGAAAGCTCTGTATCCGTATATTCCTTTCAGTTGTGTTTTGTATTAGTTTTCCGCTGCTATGTATTTAAATGTAATTTGAAATCTTTAATATTTATCGAATGTATATTATTTACTCATACTCTGTTCCATTCTTGTATTCTGATGGAATTGTTGTAAAAAGCAATGAGATGTTCTTCTGTTTATGTTCTGATTTGTCGTGTTCTCAAAATAATCTGGGCTTTCCTTCACGGGGAAGTTCGGGTTGTCTCATTTGGTATCATAGCTTTGGTTACAGAGCTCGAAAGAAAGACACATTAGAACCGAACGAAAGAATTCATCAGAGATTGGATTAGTAATATCCAATAAGGATGACTCATTAGAGATGGGATTAGTAGTATCCTAGAATGAGTGTGAAGAGTAGTGTTTTTAAAATAAAAATGAAAACAAATTTTGTTTTGAAAATTTAAACCTTATTCAACGTATTTGAACATTTATTTTGTATTGAATCTGGACAATCGAGTATATGAGATTTTGCATATACGCGTCATGAAAGTATATTCGAAGTCTCAAATATACTGGATAGATATAGAATCACACTCTAGTCGCTTGTAGATGATTCTGATGATGGCATGTCATCATCAGAGCTTATGTTCGAGTTTCGAAGGTGGGATGTCTATATATTTCCAATTGACTGGTGTGAGAACCAAAACTAGATAGGGTTCATTATTGTGATTTGACACCTAAAAGATGATTTTTTTGAATATATATCAAAGTTATTCATTTGAAATCCTAATCCACTAATTGATTGATGGTTGTGTAGTGTGATTATTCATTTAAACCATTATGTGAATGTAAGGTAAATTTAGCCAAATTGTATCAAATGTTGAACTGAAATGAAAATTATTAGAAATTGCATGTTTATACATTGAACAGGTCATTGCAAGTGGGCTAGAGAAGAGGAATAAAATTGTACGTCCGACAAATAGGTACATGTTTACTAATTTATTAGGTTTGGATGATTTTATGAGACGATTGGCTAGCCGCATGGCTTTTTCTTTTTCTTTTTGAGATGAGAGGGCCTGTGTGGCGGTTTGGGGATTTTGCCGGTGCTCCCCGTACAGAGGAGGTTATGGCGAAATTTTTCGAAAATTTAGGGTGTTAGCCAAATTTTTGAAAAATTAGAAATTCTTAGAAACTGAAAAGTTGAAGAAGAAAAGTCAAACTGAAAGTTGAGTTGGTTAGTTAAAAAACTTTCAGCTTCGTTCCTTTTCGAGGACAAAAAATTTTTAAGTGGGGGAGATTGTAACAATCTGGAAAATCAGAACCAATCTATTTTTTTTTTTAGCATTTTTAATGAATTTTGAATATTTAAAATGAATTATTTTAAATAATAACAACTAGAAATTTATTTTTAATAGAATTAGAACGTATATAATTATTTGAATCGAAGTTCGAATATAAATATTTATTTTAATCATAAAAGGAATTGGAAATGGCGCGGTAGTTTCAAAATTTGATTTCAAATTTCAAATGAATGTACAGGATTTAAATTAAATCGGATTTTAGTGAAACCAGAAATATTTGAATCTGTTGGAAAATATCTTTCCAATGAATCTGTAAAATTAAAATTTCATAGCAGGAATAAAAAGTTATGCCCAGTTGAAAATTCAGAATAGTCGCTATGGAAATATAGCCCTTAAAAATAGCGATTTTGCGAACTAGCTCCGTTTTCGATGAAACCACTTTTGTTGGATCCAGGATGTCAAATTATTGCTAGATTCCAATTTTCATAATTTTTGGAATCAATATGTGAGCGTGATGGATTTAAACGTGTTTGGTCATTTCAGTTTGAAATTAATCGACTGAAAAATGACCGTTTTTCAAATGGTCTCCAAATTTGACGAAATTAGTTTTGTTAGGAACGTATTGTCAAAACATAGCCAGATTTATTTTTCTAGAATTTTTGGGGTCTACATGTGGCCCCAGTAAATTGAAATGTGCGTTCATATTCAATATATAGATTTATACTTTGATTTTGACGGAAACTAATCGAAACAGTCGAATGGGCTTACCAGACATATCCCATTGTGTTCGGAATAGGGGTAATTAGCTGGGGACGACATTCGTTGGGCTCGAATTAAGATTTGAATTAAAAATCAACTTTATGGAATTTAAATTAAATTAATTATATAATTATATATATCCTCCCTCTCCATTTCTCTCTTTCCCCCCACCGTTGACCAGATATGAAAAAAAATACGCGATGAATCTCGTCGACGACCCTCCCTCTCCACCACAGCGCGCCTCCAGCGGCGCTGCCGCCGACGTTCGCCCCTCTGATCTCCACTCGCCTCCCCTCCCCAAAAAAAACCGAACCCATAAAAATCCCACCCCCAGTCGCACCCAACCCTACACCGAGCCTCCTACCGCCACTGCAACCAGAACGCGTCGCCTTCGCCTGACCGCGCTCACCTCCCCTCGCCGCCGTGACCTCCCGTTCCACCTCCTCCGCGTTTAAAATCCTACAGTTGCCGCAAACCCTATATCCGCCGCCTCTGGCCAAAAACAGGCCGCCGCACCGACCATCCGACCACCCCCTGGCCTACAGCAGCCCCACCGCCTCCATTCTCCCCCTCGAGCGCCGCGGTGAGTTTATATTTACTTATTTTAATTTATTAAAACTATGATTTTTAATAGTAGCAACCTTGTTTTGTAATATAATTATGATTTTCATCGTGAAAAGAAATGATTTTTTTTATTTATATAGTGAAAAGATTATATTTTTATCATTGAAAAGATTATATTTTTATCATTGAAAAGATTATAGTTTGATCAATGAAAAGAGATGATTTTTATTATGAAGAAAGATGAGATTTTTATTTGTTTAAAGATATGATTTTTATTTAAATAACTTCATTATAAAAATATGATTTTTATTATAAAAGTAGTGATATAGAAATGTGATTTTTATATATGTTGTAGCGAAATAAAAATTCGATCTTTATATAAGAAGTAGTGTAACAACCCGAAAATCTGGGCCAGTTTAAAATTTTTATTTTGGCCATTATAGCGAATTTTGAATATTTAAAATAGATTATTTTAAATATAATCGACGAGAAATTTATTTTGAATAGAATTCGAACGTATATATTATACGCGTCGTCGTTAGAATATAAAATAATTATATATAATTATAAAAGGAATTGAAAATGGCGCGGTAGTTCGAAAATTCGATTTCTAATTTCAAATGAATATACAGAATTCAATATAGGTCAGAATTGAACGAAACAAGAAATATTTGAATCTGTATAACTATATCTTTGTAACGAAGTTAACAAACTGAGATTTCATCTTAGGAATGATAAGATATGTCCAGTTTAAAATTAGAAATAGTCGCTGTGGAATTTATATATATTTTTATATATATAAGGCCCTTAAAAATAGCAATTTTGCAAATGACCTCGGATCTCGACGAAACCAGTTTTGTTGGGTCCGCAGTGTCAAGTTATTGCTAGGTTTCAAATTTCATAATTTTTCGAATCAATATGTGAGCGTGGCAAAGGAAAACGCGTTTGACCAGTTTCAGTTGATTTTAATCGACTGGAAATTGGCCATTTTTCTAACGGTCTCAGAATTCGACGAAACTAGTTTTGTTAGGACCGTATCGTCAATACGAAGCTAGAAAATATTTTTCTGGGATTTTTCGTGTTCGTATGTGGCCCCGGTAATTTAAAATGTACGTTTAAAATCCAATATAATGATTTAAATGTAAATTCAGCAGAAACTGATTGTAACGATCGAATCAGCTTGCAGTGCATATCCCATTGTGTTCGGAATGGGGGTAATTCGCTATGGACGGCAGGCGGTGGACCTCGTTTAGAGGTCGTATGTAAAAGTCAACTTTTTGGCCAAATTAAATAATAATAATAATAAAAAAAAAAATATCTCCCCTTTTATCCTCCAGGTCCCCCCCCCCCCCGTTCAAAACAAAAAATGAAATTTCAGAATAAAAAAAAAAAAAAAAAAAAAAGAGAAAACCAAATCGGAATCGCTCCCCGTCGCCCAGGCGCCCTCCGCCGTCGCTCGCGAGTGAAGACCACCCTCGATCTTCCCCCCCCCCCTCGTCCATCGATCTCTTCCGTCTTCCCCCCTTCCCTCTGGCGCTCCTCTCTCCTCTAATTAAACCGCCGACCGCACCCTCCTCACCCCGCAGCCTCCGCCTCCACCTCGAAACCCTCGAACACCCCCAGTCGAATCACATCGCGACACCTCGAAGCTCGCGAAGACGTCGCGCCACCCCCCCCCCCCTCGAAGCACCTCCACGCTGCCACCACCGTTCGAACCCTGCCGCCGACGAACTGCGAAGTTCTTCCCCCCCCAGTAAGTATTTCCTTTTATTTTTATTATTATTTTATTTTTATTTTATTTAAACGTAATTTAAAAACTGAATTTATAAAATTAGGTTTAAAAACTGAAAATTAAAAACCGATTTTATAAAAGCAAGTTAAAACAGATTTTTTTTAAAAAAGTATAGAAAAACTGAAAATGTTTAAAAGTTAAAAACTGGATTTTTAAGAATTTAAAAACTGAATTTTTGAATATAGAAAACTGATTTTTGTTTTAAGTTTTTAAAACAGAATTTTTAGAAGAAGTAAGTTATAAAAACTGTTTTTAAAAAGAAATTAAAAACTGATTAAAGATTTAGATTTTAAAAAGAGAAAAGATTTAAACTTGAAAAGGTAAAAGAAAAGATTTGATCTTTAAAATGGAAAAGGCGGGATCTATATTTTTGTAAAAATATGATCTTTATATTTTTAAAGTATTAAAAATATGATTTTTATATTTTTAAAGTATTGAAAATATAATCTTTATAGGATAGAGAATATAAAGATATCATCTTTGTGTATGTAACGAAATAAAAATCTGATTTTTATTTTATATATGAAGCGACAGAGAAGATTGAACTTCGATAGAAAAATGGAATTTTTATATATTGAACTTCGATAGAAAAATATGATTTTTATATATTGAATAGCGAACTAAAAATTCGATTTTTATATATTGAATAGCGAACTAAAAATTCGATTTTTATATATTGAATAGCGAACTAAAAATTCGATTTTTATATATTGAATAGCGAACTAAAAATTCGATTTTTATATATTGAATAGCGAACTAAAAATTCGATTTTTATATATTGAATAGCGAACTAAAAATTCGATTTTTATATATTGAATAACGAACTAAAAATTCGATTTTTACATATGTAAAGGATCCGGGCAACGAAGGTGACAAAGATGCGATAGCGATGAAGATTTCTATCAATGAAGTGCCGTGGAGCTAGGATAGCTATAAGTGAGAATTTCTCACCTTTCAATTTATTTTTCTAGTTATATATATATACTAGGATGCAGACGGTGCTTAGTAGCACCCGACACAATCGTCCACAGACCATGGACTTGTTTGTTTGATTGTTTGGTGATTGATTGCGATATTGGTTTGAATGTGGTTTGTGATGTGAAAAATCGAATCGATAAATTGGTTAGGATTAGACGTGCGCCGTTATAAGGCGAAGGAGTAAGGCTAGGTTAGACCCTTACTCCAAATTTTGTGGTTTGCAAAATGAAATTGATTTGATTGATGAGTGAATGGCGTGGGCCTTCACTAGACCGGGGATAAGGCTAGGCCTTGTCCCGTTTCTAGTATCGTGCCGTTATGCCGCCGAAATTTTCTAAAATAAGTTAGAAAAATAAAAATAGCATTTTATTTAAAGAATGAATTGAATAGAAATTCATAGGTTGAAATAAAATGTTTTATCGTTAAAAATATAATTTTTAACGTGAAGTGAATAAAATAAATATTCATTTACAAACCAGACGGTTTGTTTATGTACACTTATTTGAATGACATTGATTGGGACGATAAATTTTACACATCGCCCAACTGCACAACTAAAAAAAAATCAGTGTTTGATTGTTTGAAACCCCACACGGGTGTTAGGATGAAATTTGAAGCTCACTCATCCTGATTGATTAAACATGTCGATCGATTGATTGACAGGCTGTTATAAGCGTTGAATATCTATATTTGATGCTTATACAGTGTAGTGCACTTTGGTTGATGGTTGATTATTTTCAATGCTATTATATACATGTGTTGTATGAAAATCCATATAATTAATTTTATATGGTAATTGATTGGGCCTCATTCCAGTTTTGAAAAAGAAATATTTGAAAAAGAAATATTCGAAATAGAATATTTGAAAATAAAGGAATATATGAAGCCGTGTTGATTAGATTGACGCCATTTTGACGTGAACGATATTTATATCGATTTTAGAAAACGATTTCGAAATGAATTGAATTGAAAACGATTTCGAAATGAATTGAATTGAAAACGAATTCGAAATGAATTGAATTGAAAACGATTTCGAAATGAATTGAATTGAAAACGATTTCGAAATGAATTGAATTGAATATGAATTCAAATTGAATTGAAATTTGAATTGAACAGAAATGAATTTTGAAACGAATTTATAAAGAAGAATTCAATTTTGCTTTGAATTGAAATGGAAGTTGAAATAGATTTTGAAATGAATTTAAAACTATTTATATAATTCGTTTTAAATAGAAATCGACGAAATATATATTATATATATTATATATATAATATAATGGCCTGAATAGAACGCGCCGCGCCGCGGCAGTTCGCGAATTTCGACCATTTATTTCAAACGGACATTACGGGAGATCCGACCGTCGGATTCTCCTAAAACCGGAACCGTTGGGTTCGTATCGAAAAGAGCTTTCTAACGAATATTAGAAATTTGAAATCTAACGGTTGGATTTGGAGATACGTCCAAATCAAATTCGAAAAAGGTCGCTGTAAGTGCAGTTCGATGGCCATTGTTGGAAATCGACTGTACGGGCCTTGATAAAATTATTAAAAATAATAATAATTTGTGTAAAATCATAAGAAATGATTTAGAAAGAATTAGGATGAAAAACTCCCTATTTGAAAAGATAAAAATAGATTTTTATCGAAATGAACTAGTTTTGAACTAGAATTATAATTCTATTTATTTTTAAATAAATAAATTGAATTTGAAATGGTTTTGAAAATAACCAAAATTTCCAATGATTGCATTGGAGTGGATTTGAATCGAAATTGTCTTCGGAATATTTCGATGTTGGAATTCGTGATTATACAGGTGTTGTTATGGAAATTTGAAAGATATATATTTATATCGTTATTTCCAATACGACATTTGTTAGTCGTAGAATTCGATATTGAATATAAGCCGATATATTTTCTATTCAGAGCCTTGTATTGAATATCGAATGTGATTTGGGTTTGTCGTGAATGGTGTCTTCACTAACACTGTTCTTGAACCCAGTTGAGAAAAGATTAAATCTTTTTATTTAGATTTAATGAAGTGTACCAATTAAATGATATTTAATTGGAATTGAATTGGTATTGATTTTTGGGTTTATCGTGAACAGTGTTTTAAATAACACTTGTTCTTTAACCCGATAATTAATCGAATGTGATTTGGGTTTGTCGTGAATGGTGTCTTCACTAACACTGTTCTTGAACCCAGTTGAGAAAAGATTAAATCTTTTTATTTAGATTTAATGAAGTGTACCAATTAAATGATATTTAATTGGAATTGAATTGGTATTGATTTTTGGGTTTATCGTGAACAGTGTTTTAAATAACACTTGTTCTTTAACCCGATAATTAATCGAATGTGATTTGGGTTTGTCGTGAATGGTGTCTTCACTAACACTGTTCTTGAACCCAGTTGAGAAAAGATTAAATCTTTTTATTTAGATTTAATGAAGTGTACCAATTAAATAATATTTAATTGGAATTGAATGGATATTGATTTTTGGGTTTATCGTGAACAGTGTTTTAAATAACACTTGTTCTTTAACCCGATAATTAATGGGATGTGACTTTGGGTTTATCGTGAACCGTGTTTTAAATGACACTGATTCTTTAACCCAGTCACAGATTAAAACTAAGTGGAGTTTTAATGAATCTTTAATTAGATTGAAAAGATCGAGAATGGAGTATCACCAGTTTTGCTCCAGGCGATAGTTAAATCTTTAATTAGATTTGAACGTGAAATTTAGAAACTAACTGTCGGTTAGCCAAGCAGAAGGGTTTTCTGGATATTGATCTGATGTTGGTTTCGGCCTTCGGGGTTAATATTTGGGGAATTATTCTCTTGATTAATTTACGGTTAGTGACTAATGAATTGGAATGAGGCGTATGTTGTGTTTGTGTAACACTTTTATAAAATATACGCGAGTTATTCGGGAAGTCCGGGTTCATCCCATTCTGAATAACTGATACGACGATAAGTCGAAGATGAAGACGATGGTCGAAGACCGGAAGTCTTCACGTCGTTTGGGGGATAACTGATGATCTTGATTGGGCTGTACACCCAAGAAGATGGAAACAGTTAGTGATCGTCCAGACGTACTTGGAGATCGATGGATATGCGGGGTACTAGGTGCCTCCGGTTTCGTTCAGACCCAGGACGGACTTGTAAATGGACTGTGTGTCTGACATCGGATTTCATTCTGTGTGACTGATATCGGTTGCATAGGATGGTTTGCCTGTGTGGCATGCTAAGATGCAAATGATCAAGGCTTCTGTTGAAAAGCAAAGTCTTGTGGTGATGATCAAAGCACGGCCTTTGTGGCGTAGCTTTGTGTAACGTTTACCTCGCGTGTTTCACACCCGGTATGAACCAAAAACGGGAGACGGACCTCAGGGAGGGCCTGCGTTTCCTCCTAGCTAGAAGTGGCGTCAGTGGTTTTACACGCCCTGACGAGTTTGACTTATGTGGTTGTTGCTGTTGCGAGGCGCCTCGGTTAGATCGGACGATCCGGGTCCGATGGAGTCATTCGTTGGCTCGCTTACGCCCCAAAGGGCGGCGAAACGTAGTGCTCAGGTATAATAATCCACATCGGTGGACCGGCCCTGTCGCTCCAAGGCTTGCCTGCGCGCTTGCCTGAGACTCGGGCTAGGCAGTCTCGAATCGGTTGAGGACTATCTTTTGCCTCGGTTCATAGAAGGAAATCCAATTTCCAAATACGTGACTTTGCGGTTTTATTTGTAAACCTATATATGGCGACATGATATATGGTACCCATGCCGCCTATGATTGATACTTATGATTTGAAGTTGTTTTATACACTATGCACTTATAATAGTATCAAATGATTTGTTTTAAACGTATCCAGCATTCTTTGGCTGTTATAAGGGAAACCCCTATCCCCCGGCTTGCGTTTGCATTGTGTGATAGGACCTGGGTCTTATAACAGCTTCATTTTTCTTTATTTAGCATTGCGCTGTTTGTTTTATGCACTGGTATTCTTGGGAGGAAACTCGTTCCGTGTTATACGGCGTGGTCCCTTGATTTACCTAAGCTTTAAAATAAAGATTTATAACTGTTTTAGTTCTCACACCAGTCACATGACTGACCTGGAGTTTATTGTTTTAACCTAAACTCTGGGTGCCCTTATTTTGACACGGGCAGCTAGTAGTTTGGTTTTGCAGATTTATATTCACAGGATCCTGGTTTACAGCTGGAACGATATCCGGAAAGCTTTGTATCCGTATATCTCATTCTAGTTGTGTATTGTATTATTTTCCGCTGCTATGTATTTAAATGTAATTTAAATCTCTGATATTTCTGTGTAATATTGATTTATACTCTGTATATTCTTGTAATCTGATGCATTGTTGTAATATACAATGAAATGTTCTTCTGTATGCGTTCTGCTGTGGTTTGTTCTCGAACTATCCGACGCTTTCCCTTACGGGGAGGTTGCGGGTTTTTACACGTGGTATCAGAGCTTTGGTTTACAAAGCTAGAGAACAAGACACATTAGAACCATACGAAAGAATTCATCAGATATTGGATTAGCAATATCCAATTAGAATGACTCGTTAGAGATAGGATCAGTAGCATCCTAGAACGAGTGTGAAGAGTATATTTTTCAAATGAAAACAAATTTCGTTTTGAAAATTTAAATCAATTATTCGTATTTGATTATTTATTTTATATTGATTAGGACAATCCGATATATAAAGATTTTGTATATATGTCTTGCAAACGTGTATTCGAAGTTTTAATATATTGGGTAGATATAGAATCCCTCTAGTGCCCGGGAATGATTCTGGTGATGGGGCACTGTCGCCAGTATTTATTTTCGAGCGACGAAAGTGAGATTTCTATATATTTCCTATTGACTGGTGTGAGAACCAAAATTAGATAGGGCCTATTGTTGTGATTTGGCATTAAAAATCTGATTCTTGTATATGTATCAAAATTATGAATTTGAAACTCTAATTCACTAATTGATTGATGTTTGTGTTGTTTGTTTATTTGTTTGCTAATTTTGAACCATTTAGCCTAACTGAATCAAATATTGAATTGTATTGAAATTTGGTCGCATTTGCTTGCATATACATATACTTACATTGAACAGGTCATAGCAAGGAGGCTAGAGCCAGAGAATAAAATTTGTTTGCCCGACAAATAGGTACATGTTTACTACATAATTTCCTGTTTTGTTTGGGTGATGATGATTTTGTGAGCCTATTGGCTAGCCGCTTGGCTTTTTCTTTTTCTTTTTGAGATCTGAAGGACCGGGGAAGCTATTTGAAATTCCCCGATGCTCCCGGTGCAGGGGAGGTTATGGCGAAATTTTTCAAAAATTTAGGGTGTTAGCCAAATTTTTGAAATTTTGAAAATTCTCAGAAACTAAAGAGTTGGAGAATGGAAGCCAGATCGAGCGTAGTGTTGAATAATCAAACCACTTTCGACTTTGTTCCTTTTCGGGGACGAAAAGTTTTAAGTGGGGGAGATTGTAACAACCCGAAAATCTGGGCCAGTTTAAAATTTTTATTTTGGCCATTATAGCGAATTTTGAATATTTAAAATAGATTATTTTAAATATAATCGACGAGAAATTTATTTTGAATAGAATTCGAACGTATATATTATACGCGTCGTCGTTAGAATATAAAATAATTATATATAATTATAAAAGGAATTGAAAATGGCGCGGTAGTTCGAAAATTCGATTTCTAATTTCAAATGAATATACAGAATTCAATATAGGTCAGAATTGAACGAAACAAGAAATATTTGAATCTGTATAACTATATCTTTGTAACGAAGTTAACAAACTGAGATTTCATCTTAGGAATGATAAGATATGTCCAGTTTAAAATTAGAAATAGTCGCTGTGGAATTTATATATATTTTTATATATATAAGGCCCTTAAAAATAGCAATTTTGCAAATGACCTCGGATCTCGACGAAACCAGTTTTGTTGGGTCCGCAGTGTCAAGTTATTGCTAGGTTTCAAATTTCATAATTTTTCGAATCAATATGTGAGCGTGGCAAAGGAAAACGCGTTTGACCAGTTTCAGTTGATTTTAATCGACTGGAAATTGGCCATTTTTCTAACGGTCTCAGAATTCGACGAAACTAGTTTTGTTAGGACCGTATCGTCAATACGAAGCTAGAAAATATTTTTCTGGGATTTTTCGTGTTCGTATGTGGCCCCGGTAATTTAAAATGTACGTTTAAAATCCAATATAATGATTTAAATGTAAATTCAGCAGAAACTGATTGTAACGATCGAATCAGCTTGCAGTGCATATCCCATTGTGTTCGGAATGGGGGTAATTCGCTATGGACGGCAGGCGGTGGACCTCGTTTAGAGGTCGTATGTAAAAGTCAACTTTTTGGCCAAATTAAATAATAATAATAATAAAAAAAAAAATATCTCCCCTTTTATCCTCCAGGTCCCCCCCCCCCCGTTCAAAACAAAAAATGAAATTTCAGAATAAAAAAAAAAAAAAAAAAAAAAGAGAAAACCAAATCGGAATCGCTCCCCGTCGCCCAGGCGCCCTCCGCCGTCGCTCGCGAGTGAAGACCACCCTCGATCTTCCCCCCCCCCCTCGTCCATCGATCTCTTCCGTCTTCCCCCCTTCCCTCTGGCGCTCCTCTCTCCTCTAATTAAACCGCCGACCGCACCCTCCTCACCCCGCAGCCTCCGCCTCCACCTCGAAACCCTCGAACACCCCCAGTCGAATCACATCGCGACACCTCGAAGCTCGCGAAGACGTCGCGCCACCCCCCCCCCCCCTCGAAGCACCTCCACGCTGCCACCACCGTTCGAACCCTGCCGCCGACGAACTGCGAAGTTCTTCCCCCCCCAGTAAGTATTTCCTTTTATTTTTATTATTATTTTATTTTTATTTTATTTAAACGTAATTTAAAAACTGAATTTATAAAATTAGGTTTAAAAACTGAAAATTAAAAACCGATTTTATAAAAGCAAGTTAAAACAGATTTTTTTTAAAAAAGTATAGAAAAACTGAAAATGTTTAAAAGTTAAAAACTGGATTTTTAAGAATTTAAAAACTGAATTTTTGAATATAGAAAACTGATTTTTGTTTTAAGTTTTTAAAACAGAATTTTTAGAAGAAGTAAGTTATAAAAACTGTTTTTAAAAAGAAATTAAAAACTGATTAAAGATTTAGATTTTAAAAAGAGAAAAGATTTAAACTTGAAAAGGTAAAAGAAAAGATTTGATCTTTAAAATGGAAAAGGCGGGATCTATATTTTTGTAAAAATATGATCTTTATATTTTTAAAGTATTAAAAATATGATTTTTATATTTTTAAAGTATTGAAAATATAATCTTTATAGGATAGAGAATATAAAGATATCATCTTTGTGTATGTAACGAAATAAAAATCTGATTTTTATTTTATATATGAAGCGACAGAGAAGATTGAACTTCGATAGAAAAATGGAATTTTTATATATTGAACTTCGATAGAAAAATATGATTTTTATATATTGAATAGCGAACTAAAAATTCGATTTTTATATATTGAATAGCGAACTAAAAATTCGATTTTTATATATTGAATAGCGAACTAAAAATTCGATTTTTATATATTGAATAGCGAACTAAAAATTCGATTTTTATATATTGAATAGCGAACTAAAAATTCGATTTTTATATATTGAATAGCGAACTAAAAATTCGATTTTTATATATTGAATAACGAACTAAAAATTCGATTTTTACATATGTAAAGGATCCGGGCAACGAAGGTGACAAAGATGCGATAGCGATGAAGATTTCTATCAATGAAGTGCCGTGGAGCTAGGATAGCTATAAGTGAGAATTTCTCACCTTTCAATTTATTTTTCTAGTTATATATATATACTAGGATGCAGACGGTGCTTAGTAGCACCCGACACAATCGTCCACAGACCATGGACTTGTTTGTTTGATTGTTTGGTGATTGATTGCGATATTGGTTTGAATGTGGTTTGTGATGTGAAAAATCGAATCGATAAATTGGTTAGGATTAGACGTGCGCCGTTATAAGGCGAAGGAGTAAGGCTAGGTTAGACCCTTACTCCAAATTTTGTGGTTTGCAAAATGAAATTGATTTGATTGATGAGTGAATGGCGTGGGCCTTCACTAGACCGGGGATAAGGCTAGGCCTTGTCCCGTTTCTAGTATCGTGCCGTTATGCCGCCGAAATTTTCTAAAATAAGTTAGAAAAATAAAAATAGCATTTTATTTAAAGAATGAATTGAATAGAAATTCATAGGTTGAAATAAAATGTTTTATCGTTAAAAATATAATTTTTAACGTGAAGTGAATAAAATAAATATTCATTTACAAACCAGACGGTTTGTTTATGTACACTTATTTGAATGACATTGATTGGGACGATAAATTTTACACATCGCCCAACTGCACAACTAAAAAAAAATCAGTGTTTGATTGTTTGAAACCCCACACGGGTGTTAGGATGAAATTTGAAGCTCACTCATCCTGATTGATTAAACATGTCGATCGATTGATTGACAGGCTGTTATAAGCGTTGAATATCTATATTTGATGCTTATACAGTGTAGTGCACTTTGGTTGATGGTTGATTATTTTCAATGCTATTATATACATGTGTTGTATGAAAATCCATATAATTAATTTTATATGGTAATTGATTGGGCCTCATTCCAGTTTTGAAAAAGAAATATTTGAAAAAGAAATATTCGAAATAGAATATTTGAAAATAAAGGAATATATGAAGCCGTGTTGATTAGATTGACGCCATTTTGACGTGAACGATATTTATATCGATTTTAGAAAACGATTTCGAAATGAATTGAATTGAAAACGATTTCGAAATGAATTGAATTGAAAACGAATTCGAAATGAATTGAATTGAAAACGATTTCGAAATGAATTGAATTGAAAACGATTTCGAAATGAATTGAATTGAATATGAATTCAAATTGAATTGAAATTTGAATTGAACAGAAATGAATTTTGAAACGAATTTATAAAGAAGAATTCAATTTTGCTTTGAATTGAAATGGAAGTTGAAATAGATTTTGAAATGAATTTAAAACTATTTATATAATTCGTTTTAAATAGAAATCGACGAAATATATATTATATATATTATATATATAATATAATGGCCTGAATAGAACGCGCCGCGCCGCGGCAGTTCGCGAATTTCGACCATTTATTTCAAACGGACATTACGGGAGATCCGACCGTCGGATTCTCCTAAAACCGGAACCGTTGGGTTCGTATCGAAAAGAGCTTTCTAACGAATATTAGAAATTTGAAATCTAACGGTTGGATTTGGAGATACGTCCAAATCAAATTCGAAAAAGGTCGCTGTAAGTGCAGTTCGATGGCCATTGTTGGAAATCGACTGTACGGGCCTTGATAAAATTATTAAAAATAATAATAATTTGTGTAAAATCATAAGAAATGATTTAGAAAGAATTAGGATGAAAAACTCCCTATTTGAAAAGATAAAAATAGATTTTTATCGAAATGAACTAGTTTTGAACTAGAATTATAATTCTATTTATTTTTAAATAAATAAATTGAATTTGAAATGGTTTTGAAAATAACCAAAATTTCCAATGATTGCATTGGAGTGGATTTGAATCGAAATTGTC
Source organism: Allium sativum (assembly GCA_030737875.1). NCBI lineage: Eukaryota > Viridiplantae > Streptophyta > Magnoliopsida > Asparagales > Amaryllidaceae > Allium > Allium sativum. The sequence goes on along the minus strand of CM060921.1, from coordinate 63,260,351 downwards.
TTCGGAATATTTCGATGTTGGAATTCGTGATTATACAGGTGTTGTTATGGAAATTTGAAAGATATATATTTATATCGTTATTTCCAATACGACATTTGTTAGTCGTAGAATTCGATATTGAATATAAGCCGATATATTTTCTATTCAGAGCCTTGTATTGAATATCGAATGTGATTTGGGTTTGTCGTGAATGGTGTCTTCACTAACACTGTTCTTGAACCCAGTTGAGAAAAGATTAAATCTTTTTATTTAGATTTAATGAAGTGTACCAATTAAATGATATTTAATTGGAATTGAATTGGTATTGATTTTTGGGTTTATCGTGAACAGTGTTTTAAATAACACTTGTTCTTTAACCCGATAATTAATCGAATGTGATTTGGGTTTGTCGTGAATGGTGTCTTCACTAACACTGTTCTTGAACCCAGTTGAGAAAAGATTAAATCTTTTTATTTAGATTTAATGAAGTGTACCAATTAAATGATATTTAATTGGAATTGAATTGGTATTGATTTTTGGGTTTATCGTGAACAGTGTTTTAAATAACACTTGTTCTTTAACCCGATAATTAATCGAATGTGATTTGGGTTTGTCGTGAATGGTGTCTTCACTAACACTGTTCTTGAACCCAGTTGAGAAAAGATTAAATCTTTTTATTTAGATTTAATGAAGTGTACCAATTAAATAATATTTAATTGGAATTGAATGGATATTGATTTTTGGGTTTATCGTGAACAGTGTTTTAAATAACACTTGTTCTTTAACCCGATAATTAATGGGATGTGACTTTGGGTTTATCGTGAACCGTGTTTTAAATGACACTGATTCTTTAACCCAGTCACAGATTAAAACTAAGTGGAGTTTTAATGAATCTTTAATTAGATTGAAAAGATCGAGAATGGAGTATCACCAGTTTTGCTCCAGGCGATAGTTAAATCTTTAATTAGATTTGAACGTGAAATTTAGAAACTAACTGTCGGTTAGCCAAGCAGAAGGGTTTTCTGGATATTGATCTGATGTTGGTTTCGGCCTTCGGGGTTAATATTTGGGGAATTATTCTCTTGATTAATTTACGGTTAGTGACTAATGAATTGGAATGAGGCGTATGTTGTGTTTGTGTAACACTTTTATAAAATATACGCGAGTTATTCGGGAAGTCCGGGTTCATCCCATTCTGAATAACTGATACGACGATAAGTCGAAGATGAAGACGATGGTCGAAGACCGGAAGTCTTCACGTCGTTTGGGGGATAACTGATGATCTTGATTGGGCTGTACACCCAAGAAGATGGAAACAGTTAGTGATCGTCCAGACGTACTTGGAGATCGATGGATATGCGGGGTACTAGGTGCCTCCGGTTTCGTTCAGACCCAGGACGGACTTGTAAATGGACTGTGTGTCTGACATCGGATTTCATTCTGTGTGACTGATATCGGTTGCATAGGATGGTTTGCCTGTGTGGCATGCTAAGATGCAAATGATCAAGGCTTCTGTTGAAAAGCAAAGTCTTGTGGTGATGATCAAAGCACGGCCTTTGTGGCGTAGCTTTGTGTAACGTTTACCTCGCGTGTTTCACACCCGGTATGAACCAAAAACGGGAGACGGACCTCAGGGAGGGCCTGCGTTTCCTCCTAGCTAGAAGTGGCGTCAGTGGTTTTACACGCCCTGACGAGTTTGACTTATGTGGTTGTTGCTGTTGCGAGGCGCCTCGGTTAGATCGGACGATCCGGGTCCGATGGAGTCATTCGTTGGCTCGCTTACGCCCCAAAGGGCGGCGAAACGTAGTGCTCAGGTATAATAATCCACATCGGTGGACCGGCCCTGTCGCTCCAAGGCTTGCCTGCGCGCTTGCCTGAGACTCGGGCTAGGCAGTCTCGAATCGGTTGAGGACTATCTTTTGCCTCGGTTCATAGAAGGAAATCCAATTTCCAAATACGTGACTTTGCGGTTTTATTTGTAAACCTATATATGGCGACATGATATATGGTACCCATGCCGCCTATGATTGATACTTATGATTTGAAGTTGTTTTATACACTATGCACTTATAATAGTATCAAATGATTTGTTTTAAACGTATCCAGCATTCTTTGGCTGTTATAAGGGAAACCCCTATCCCCCGGCTTGCGTTTGCATTGTGTGATAGGACCTGGGTCTTATAACAGCTTCATTTTTCTTTATTTAGCATTGCGCTGTTTGTTTTATGCACTGGTATTCTTGGGAGGAAACTCGTTCCGTGTTATACGGCGTGGTCCCTTGATTTACCTAAGCTTTAAAATAAAGATTTATAACTGTTTTAGTTCTCACACCAGTCACATGACTGACCTGGAGTTTATTGTTTTAACCTAAACTCTGGGTGCCCTTATTTTGACACGGGCAGCTAGTAGTTTGGTTTTGCAGATTTATATTCACAGGATCCTGGTTTACAGCTGGAACGATATCCGGAAAGCTTTGTATCCGTATATCTCATTCTAGTTGTGTATTGTATTATTTTCCGCTGCTATGTATTTAAATGTAATTTAAATCTCTGATATTTCTGTGTAATATTGATTTATACTCTGTATATTCTTGTAATCTGATGCATTGTTGTAATATACAATGAAATGTTCTTCTGTATGCGTTCTGCTGTGGTTTGTTCTCGAACTATCCGACGCTTTCCCTTACGGGGAGGTTGCGGGTTTTTACACGTAGAGATATAAAAATATATTTTTTATATAGAAAGAAGCATTGTAAAAAAATATGATTTTTATATATGAAGTGCCATTATAAAAATGTGATTTTTAAAATAAACATCATATTAAAAATGCGATTTTTACTATGAACAGCGGGAAAAGATCGCATTGGAATTTTGGGCAAATCCGAACCGTTCAGAAATAGAGAATGGAGGAGTGGAACCCAAAAGTGAGAACCCCTCACTAAAATTTTCTGTTCGGTTATTTATTTTATAACTGCATATATAAACTGCTCCCCGTCGTCCACAGACCATGGACGACTTGTTTGGTCGAGTGTTTGGATTGATTTGTTTGAGTGAATTTGGTTTGTGATGTGGGATGGAAAACAAAAATATTCATATATTGAAATAAATATTTTATCGTTAAAAATATAATTTTTAATGCGTATATGAATTAAATAAATATTCATTTACAAATCAGACGATTTGTTTATGTACACCCATTGGACTGTTACGGATTAGGACGATAAATTTTACACGTCGCCCAACTGCACAAATAATATTCAATGTTTGTGGATTGAAACCCCACACGGGTGTTGGGATGATATTTGATGTACACTAATCCCAATTATTTAGTGGTATGTCGATCGTTTGGTTGACAAACTGTTGTAAGCGTTAAATATTTATATTTAATGCTTATACAGTGTCAAATGTACTTTGGATGATGGTTGATTGTTTATCATGGTTGTTGTATACATGTGTTGTATGAAATCCATATAATGGCATTATATTGTAATAAGTTGTGTCTGATTCCAGTTCAGAAAGAATGAATATTTTAAAATAACGAATATTTTAAAATAATGAATATTTTAAAACAATATTCAGTAAAAGATCAAAATCTGATTTTAATGTCCGATTCGGGATGGACACGAATATATATAAATATATAAAGCCGTATTGATTGGATTAACGCCATTTTGATGTGAACCACATTTATATCGATTTTGTTCATTTTTGTAGTGAATATAAAAAAGGAAGTGATTTCAAAATCTAAGGTTTTGAAAATATTATCACTTATATATTAATGATATGGAATATTCAATTTTGATTTGAAATTGAATATGAAGTTGAGATCGTTTAGAAAACGAATTTAAAACGATTTATAATATATATTTTAAATGGAAATCAACGAAATATATATTATACATTATATATATAATGGCCTAAATAGAACGCGCCGCGCCGCGGCAGTTCGTGAATTTCGACCATTGACTTTGAATGGACATCACGGGAGATCCGACCGTCGGTTTCTCCTAAAACTGGAACCATTGGGTTCGTATCAAAAAGAGCTTTCTAACGAATATAAGAAATTAGAAATCTAACGGTTGGATTTGGAATTATGTCCAAATCAAATTTGGAAAAGGTCGTTGTAAGTGCTGTTTGATGGCCGTTTATGGAAATCGACTATACCCGCCTAGATAAAATTATTAAAAATAAAGATAATTTATGTAAAATCAAAATAAATGATTCGGATAAAATTAGGATGAAAAATTCCATATTCGAAAGGATAAAAATATGTTTTTATCGAAATGAACTAGTTTTGAAATAGAATTATAATCCAATATTTTTAAATAAATAAATTGGATTTGAAAGGGGTTTTAAAATAACCAGAATTTCCAATATATGAATTGGAATGGGTTTGAATCGAAACTATCTTCGGAATATTTCGATATTGGATTTCGTGATTATACGTACATTGTGGAGGAATTTGGAAGATATATATATATATCGTAATTCCAATACGATATTTGTTGAGTTCAGAATTTGATATTGAATGTAAGCCGATATATTTTCTATTCAGAGCCTTGTATTTAATATCAAATAGGATTTTGGGTTTGTCGTGAATGGTACCTTTAATAATACTGTTCTTAAACCCAATGGAGTTAGGAAAATTAGAAACTAACAGGAGATTAGCTAAGTTGAATGGTTTCCTAGGTATTGATCTGATGTTGGTTTCGGGCTTTGAGATTAATACTTGGGGAATTGTTCTCTTATTAATTTACGGTTAGAGACTGATGGAATGTGAATTGGGTTTATCGTGAACTATGTTTTAACGACATTCATTCTTTAACCTGATTTATGTTGTATATAGAGGTGTTGTATACACAATTATATGATTTTTGTTAGATGATAACAACCAAATAAATTTTATTTCAAATGTGTTTGTAATCGTACTGTTTCATATTCACATCACAGACAGGAATATAATATTTACAATTAAATAGAATACGACTATGCACGAATTCAAATATTCAACAGTATTTTATTTAAATATAAATATTTTATTTCATACATTCAAATAGTACAATTTTTTATACTCCGCTATTTGTACACTTAACTGATAATTTTTCATTTCAATACATTTCAGTTCATACAAAGCTCCTCACTATATCACTCATCACTCAGTACATTCTTTTACACTGTCATATTCATTGACACTAACACACTGACACGTACTTCATCTTCTGTCTTCTGTCTTCTGCCAGTCAGCACAGTCAGTCCAGTTTCATCCTCTTACCTGTCACATAAAATAAAAACACATAGTACACTGCAATAGAAATAAAACTGAATACATGTGTATATAAATTTAATTTAATTTTAAAAATCTATTTGCCTCAGATTTCTGGTGTGTTTCTCATCATTTTTCATGACTTGATCTGATTCATCTGTGTCTAGTCAGTTTGTATAATACAGGGACAGAAAATATTGTCTGATGGCTGCATATACACACGTGTGCACTGCCATGCCAATCAGCGAGCAACTAAGGAGTAGCCACGTGGACCATCTCGACTCGGTGCACAATCAACAGTGGGACAATCAAATATAAGGGACGGCTCAAAACAAAATATACAAGTCGAAATCCAACTAGCAAGGAATTTGGTCGAGCAATGACAAGCATAGCATATTTAAAAAAAATGGTCGAGCACAACATTTCAAGATAGTGAAGCACAAGTGAACACAACAGCATGGTTGTATACATCAATGAATCATGAAAACAAAGCACATATACATACATATATACACACACACATTCGTGTGTATATATACATATATGTACACATGTATGGTCGAGCTCAGGATCAAACAAGTATTCAAACAGCAAAAGATGGATGAGCATGTCAAGTAAACAATTTGAGTGATGCAAGGACTCAAGTGAAAGTGCAAACTGGTTTCAGCAGCATCAAATCAGATCTACCCAGCAAAAGAATGGTGCAAGTGTAAAATGGTACAACAGACAAATCATATAATGGTCGAGCTAGTCTACATGCAAGGATACATGTGCAAACATGTCCAGAAAGCAAGTCGGATGTATATTCATGTATATATGTGGAGCATGAAGTCAAAAATGGCCGAGTTTATTCTAAAGTGTTTAACAAAGCTAGCTCAGTAGCAAATCAGTGTGGAAATGTTACATGTCATTTTCAACTGTGTCGAGGACATGTCAACATATACTCATGGACAGGCAAGTGCAGCAGAAAACAAGCAACTTTATGCAATGTATACCAAAATCAAAACACATTCGATCAAGAATGGTATCTGTCCTTTTTCAGTTTTTGTGTTACAGGGTCATAAAAATCAACTCAGCAAGAACAAGTAAAAATGAAGCATGCATGGCTAAAGTATGAGTGAAACAGTATGATCAAGTCAAGTGATCAAACTAAAGCAGGTACAAAGGAGGTGGGCCAAAATGGTATGGTTTCAAGCCAAGTCAATGATGCAACACTCATTAAATGGAAAAACTGTGTGAATAGAAAATATGCAATTTCAGCAAGAGCAATTCAAGGTAGGAAAGCATTTAAAATTGATTCAAGAAAATCTGTGTATATTTGGCATATAGAAAATCATGCAGGGAAACAAATTAGTGCATTGATAAAATTTCTTTGGCAATGTTTTAAGTGCAATATTTTGGGCAAGAAATCTCTGCAAATCAGCAAGCATTTTTGGGAAGAATAATTCAATTTTTATGGCAGTTTTTATTTTGAGCAAGATTTTTGTTCTTGGAAATTTAACAATCAATGATATTCTCGCAAGAAGCAACAAAATCAATGCCAAGAAATCAGTTCACAAAAGGGAAAACATTTATTTATTTCCAGTTTTTTAAAACAAATCAGTGGACAACAACTTATTCTGGGACAAATGTATATTTCTGGCAAGGCTCAAAGCATTCAGGGACAATCCATTTCCAGATTTATTTCAATAAATTCAGCAATTCTAGCTGAGCAAATTTAATTGTAAATTCATGGCAACAAAAAAGGGACAGCAAAGTATATTTCCAGAATTACTTCATTTCATTCAACATCGATTACAACCTAAATCAAGGCAACAATGAAAATTTCACACAAGGGAACAACTCATCAATCAATTTCCAAAAGGCCAGAATCAAGTAAAACAAGGCAAAAACTTATTCCAGGAATTCACGGCATGATTTTAATCAAGGGGGCCACAAATTAATTCACGGCAAGCTTTCAAAACCAATCAATAGTGGAATTCTCGCAAATCAGATTTCGTCATTATAGTGAAATCAGAGTGTAGGGTTTCTAATTTTTACCCTATATAACAATCACCAATGCATCACAGGCAGGTAAGATCGAACCCACAAAAATCAACTCAAAAATTCAGAGAAATCAATTTTAAATCAGAAGGAGCTCACATATTTTTTTGGAGATTTTCGATCGCAACAAGTAACCCCAAATCAGTGAGACGAAGAGCATCAGCACGCAACCCACGAGAATACAGAGCCAAGAAGATTCCTTTCTACAAATTCAATCGATTGAGATTTGGATTCAGAAAACCCTAATCCCAAATTGATCGGCCGCCATTATCTTTTTCCAGAGACAAAGGATCAGGTGAATAAAATTTGAAGTGGGCCGGCCTTGTGTGTAAAAGAGAAAGGGGATGACCCTTTTAATTTAAATTCTTAGGGTTTTGTTTTTATTTATTTTGTATTTTCCTTTTTATTTTGTAATTGTCGTTTGTTTTCTAGTTTGTTAAACTAGGGATTCAGTCAGAGTGTTACTGACAATTGACAGAGTCTGTAAAATCTGGGTTACTGGTTACGGGGTCGTAATCAGGGAAAATCTGATCTAGGGGATTAGATCAGTCTACGGTTTTGAACGTAGGGTTAGAATAGGAGCAGGGTTTGCGAGTGTACTTGTTCTTGTATGCGGGAACTGTTCTAGCACCTAGTAGAAACCTTAGAAATGCAGCAGTAGGCAGGGTTTTGCCGAAGCTGGGTATATTTGTGTGTGATTTATTTTCTACATTTCTGTTTCTGCTATATTCTGTTATCTTTTTATTATTATATTTCTCGTTAGAATTTTAATCCAGTTAAAAACCATGATAAACCCTATTCACCCCCACTCTAGGGTTGATCTAGATCCAACAAGTGGTATCAGAGCAGGTATTTTCTATTAACTCTAGAGTAAATGGTGATCCCTCGTTGTCAATCTTCAAAAAGTCAGTTCAGTAATGTTCCAATTATATTTAATGGTATATATTTTTTTAATTTGGAAATCAAAAATGGAATCTTACTTGAGATCTATTAACTTAGAATATTGGAATATTATTGAAAATTTGAGAGATATGTCAGATAAGAGGAATAAGGTTTTAAATGCTCGTACTATGCATATTATTTATTCCTATATTGGTAATATCAATTAAAATTTATCTCTCATTGTTTAACCGCGCAGGATATCTAGAAAACTCTCAACGTGCTATATGGAAATGACAACAAATGCTCAAAACCCTCGGTTGCCAACTCAGATTCAAATATATGCTTAACTGGAGCTATTAATGATGATTCAGATGATGGAAAATTTTCATACGAAGAATTGGTTTCTCGTTGTAATGATTTAACAAAAATTGTCAATCGTCTCCAACGGAACAATAAAACTCTGAAATCTGAAAATTCTGAGTTGCGATGCAAAAATAATATGTTGAAATTAAAATTTGAAAACTCTGATTGCAAGAGTTGTTCCACTTTGAAAAATAATTTAGCTCATCTCAATATGAATCTTCAAAAATTTGAAAAAGAAATTATCATTCTAAAACAAAATGAAGATGAGTTAATTTATAAAAACAATTCTTTGCAAAAGGAGTTGGATAATATTAATTCCAAACATAAATTTTTTGAAAAAGAAAGTTTGCTGAAAACTGAATCAATTTTGAAAGATTTTGAAAAGGAAATTGAAAGATTTTGAAAAATCTGAATTCGAAAAGCAAATTAAGTTTGAATCTTATATTGCTGAATCCCAAGCCAGAATAAAATTGCTTAAAGATGAAAATTTGGTTTTGAAGTCTGATTTTGAAAGATGTAAGATCACTAAAAATCATTCTTCAGATTTAATGAAAGAGAACCGTGATCTTAAAACAAAAATTCAACAGCTTGAGTCGACTTTGACTAAATTTTCTAACGGTGAAAAATCTTTGAATATGCTATTGAAAAATCAATTTTCATCTAGTAATAAAAGTGGTATCGGCTTTGAGAAAAATAACGTTTCTGAAAGGAGAAGCTCAAACGATTTTAAAAATCCTTCAACTATCTTTGAAAAGAATCGTCTTGATAATTTGGACTTTGTTAATTCCAAAGAATTTTTGAATCAAAAGCAAAATTTGAATTTGTTTTGTAATAATCCATCTAAACAATCCTGGATCCCAAAAAGAGATAAAACAAACTTCGTTAAATTCAAACAGATATGGGTTCCAAAGGGAACAAAGGTAAATTCAGATGGATTGTTATATAAACAAGTCGGGGTTCCAAAACATTTAAATACAACTGTGGGTGGTTTTGCAAATTTTGTTAGACCACTCGATCTCTTAAATTGTTAGGTACCGAAGGAGGCTGAGGAACTGCATTGCTAAAGAAAAACTGGATTCAAACCGCTTCATGTCACTAAATCATTCACAGTTCTAAGCCATATCTGTTGAGTTAGAGATTCTACTTTACATTGGATTCTGGTATGATCTCTAAACTCACCTTTGTATATTCTCTTTGTTTTTTTTATTTTCAGTGTTTATTCCTTCCTCTATCCTCTTTTGTTTTTTTTTTGTTTTTGATTTGACACTGCCATATTCTTCTTTGATTGTACTGCTTAAACTTCCAGTTGCAGAATTAATGATTTTCTAGAAATTTGCTTTATTTGTATAAAATCATCGTGTGTTAATCTTTTCCATATCCTAAATTTGAACTTGTATATATCTGCAATTGTTTTGAAGTTTAGTTTTCTGATTTCTGAATTCATAACAGTGTTGATGTATTCTTGTCATATCTTGAACGCTGTTAATTTGAATTCTAAATTTTTGAAGATCTGAAAATTAAATGGAATTTCACACACCTTAGCTGTTTTTGAGTTTCTTCCAATTCATTTTGGTAACGCTTAAAATATTATACTCATTACAGTACACTTAGTTATTTATCAGTTGTGATAATTTCAGAAATTTTCAGATTGGCTTGAATATGTTAAATTGTCTTGAATCAGTGATACATCTTGAAATTCATCGTTATTCATGATTATTATGATTGAAATTAGTTTTGTTTGAAATCATCTGAGATTCTAGATATTTTGATTATCACACACCGCTTAAAGTTGAAATTATCAATCTTGTGTGACTGATTCATTGTATCTCAAAACTTAACATTGACTCAAGCGATTTCAATTAAACTGTTTTAAATTGTTTGGATCATGAATATCTCTTAAGCCTGATGTAAATGATCTGAAATTTCTTGTATACTTGTCAGAAAATTGCTTGTGAAAATTTCTTTGAAAATATGGTCGTAAAACTTACTGTTATTTCATGATTATTTGGTTTGAATACTTGTTTGTTTAAAATCATTTGAAATTATTGGTTTACTGAATCACACACATATCTTGAATGCGAAACTAATAATTTGGTGTGATCGATTCATTAAATCTAGAGTTCTTTATATTCCTCAAATGATTTCAAATAAACAGCATTTCTAATCTTGGACCATGAATCATCTTGTGTGACCAACATCTTAACAAGTCTAATTTGAAACTGTTTCTGCTGTGCTGCTCTGATACTGGCTTTAATTTGACTGCTGCTCTGATAATTGTGCCAAATTTGTAATCTTGTCTGTTTGGGCTTTATGTTTGAAATTTCTTTAATCTGAGATATCTACGGTGTGAATAAATTCCTCAATAAAGGAGACTACAATTGGTATCAGCTTTTTCATCCATCTGTTTTGAATTTCCACCTTGTATAGACACCATACACATTTTTTTTTCAAGTATAAATCTGTATAAATTCCTCTTGTAATTGACTTTCAATTTTAAAATTATTTATTAATTATTCATTCAGAAATTGAAATCAATACCCGAACTGAATTGCATTTATAATTCATCAAAACAATTACCAGATTTTGAAATTGTGATGAATTGTGACTGCATTATATTTCACAACAAGAGGAGATTGTATTTATATAATGGTTGAATATTTATTATAATATCTTTGAACTGGCAATTAGTTCACGACCATCTTCATTACCTATCATCCTTCTGCTATCCGTTATGATTTTATATTAATGTGGAGAGTTAATTTTTTTTAAACAGTGAAAATATTTGTGATGGAATTATGGTTATGTTATTTTTCAGAATTAGTGACAATTGAAATTTTCAATGATCTCGGTACATTTGATCATATTTCATAATATAATTAATTTAGAAATTTATTTCACAGTCCATTTCTGTACCTACCGCATTTCTATCATCCATATTGGTTTTATATACCGAGGAGTTTTTTCTATTTAAAAGCTAAAAATGATAAAATATATAATTAATACATAAGCGTGTCTCTAACCTCATTTAAAAATCCAAGCTCTGGTTATGCATGGTTATAAGACAAACTTGTAATTTATGCTGCGACTGATCCCATTTAAAAATCCAAGCTCTGGTTACGCGTGGTCAGTGTGCTCTTAAATAATAATAAAAAAATGTGCTATAAATTGAAATATATTTGAAATTCTCCTCAGTGTATAAAAACCAGCCTATCAATCCATCTTCTAATTTGTGAAATGTGTTGAAATTTTATGACGTATTATGATTTGTTGATTGATAGCTATTGGGATTTGAGATTATAAGATTTTGTCACTTAAATTGAATTTATAATTATAGTCCAAATCTATCACTGTTTTGTGCTCAAGTTTATAAAATTCTTCCAAAAATAATTGGAAATATATGTTTTTGAAACTCTCTCCATTATATATAAATTTCATCGTAAATCCGTCATTCTCTACAATGTGAAATATGCCACCTGTTCTCAGAATATTATGATTTTTGTTTGACTGATTGAGATTTATGATGATTGTTCTTTCTCCTATGCTGAATTATATTATTTAGTCGTTTTTCATCTATATTTTAATTTATGAATCCTTTTGATGATAACAAAAGGGGGAGAATGGGTTGAGATTTTGATTTATGAGTGAATATTTTATAAATATTTTTAATTTTGAAAATTTATTCAATGTTGAATGGGTTGAAATTTTGATTTATGAGCGAATATTTTATAAATATTTTTAATTTTGAAAATTTATTCAATTTTTTACTCATTCACAATTATAGGGGGAGTTTCTGTTGTAGGGGGAGCATTCAAATAGGGGGAGTTTCTGTTGTTCACTGTAAAACACATTTATATTATATTTAAAATCTTAATATTTGTTTGTCATCATCAAAAGGGGGAGATTGTTGTATATAACGGTGTTGTATACACAATTATATGATTTTTGTTTGATGATAACAACCAAATAAATTTTATTTCAAATGTGTTTGTAATCGTACTGTTTCATATTCACATCACAGATAGGAATATAATATTTAAATTTAAATAGAATACGACTATGCACGAATTCAAATATTCAATAGTATTTTATTTAAATATAAATATTTTATTTCATACATTCAAGCAGTACAATTTTTTATACTCCACTATTTGTACACTTAACTGATAATTTTTCATTTCAATACATTTCAGTTCATACAAAGCTCCTCACTATATCAATCATCACTCAGTACATTCTTTTACACTGTCATATTCATTGACACTGACACACTGACACGTACTTCATCTTCTGTCTTCAGTCTTCTGTCTTCTGCCAGTCAGCACAGTCAGTCCAGTCTCATCCTCTTACCTATCACATAAAACAAAAACACACATTATACTGCAATAGAAATAAAACAGAATACATGTGTATATAAATTTTATTTTATTTTAAATTCTATTTGCCTCAGATTTCTGGTGTGTTTCTCATCATTTTTCATGACTTGATCTGATTCATCTGTGTCTAGTCAGTTTGTATAGTACATGGACAGAAAATATTGTCTGATGGCTGCATATACACACGTGTGCACTGCCTTGCCAATCAGTGAGCAACTGAGGAGTAGCCACGTGGACCATCTCGACTCAGTGCACAATCAACAGTGGGACAATCAAATACAAGGGACGGCTCAAATCAAAATATACAAGAAGAAATCCAACCAGCAAGGAATTTGGTCGAGCAATGACAAGCATAGCATATTTAAAAAAAAAATGGTCGAGCACAACATTTCAAGACAGTGAAGCACAAGTGAACACAACAGTATGGTTGTATACATCAATGAATCATTAAAACAAAGCACATATACGTACATATATATATATACACACATTCGTGTGTATATATACATACATGTACATATGTATGGTCGAGCTCAGGATCAAACAAGTATTCAAACAGCAAAAGATGAATGAGCATGTCAAGTAAACAATGTGAGTGATGCAAGGACTCAAGTGAAAGTGCAAACTGGTTTCAGCAGCATCAAATCAGATCAACCCAGCAAAAGAATGGTGCAAGTGTAAAATGGTACAACAGACAAATCATATAATGGTCGAGCTAGTCCACATGCAAGGACACATGTGCAAACATGTCCAGAAAGCAAGTCGGATGTATATTCATGTATATATGTGGAGCATGAAGTCAAAAATGGTTGAGTTTATTCTAAAGTGTCGAACAAAGCTAGCTCAGCAGCAAATCAGTGTGGAAATGTTACATGTCAGTTTCAAGTGTGCCGAGGACATGTCAACATATACTCATGGTTAGGCAAGTGCAGCAGAAAACAAGCAACTTCATGGAATGTATACCAAAATCAAAACACATTCGATCAAGAATGGTATCTGTCCTTTTTCAGTTTTTGTGTTACAGGGTCACAAAAATCAACTCAGCAAGAATAAGTAAAAGTGAAGCATGCATGGCTAAAGTATGAGTGAAACAGTATGATCAAGTCAAGTGATCAAACTAAAGCAGGTACAAAGGAGGTGCGCCAAAATGGTATGGTTTCAAGCCAAGTCAATGATGCAACACTCATTAAATGGAAAAACTGTGTGAATAGCAAATATGCAATTTCAGCAAGTGCAATTCAAGGTAGGAAAGCATTTAAAATTGATTCAAGAAAATCTGTGTATATTTGGCATATAGAAAATCATGCAGGGAAACAAATCAGTGCATTGATAAAATTTCTTTGGCAATGTTTTAAATGCAATATTTTGGGCAAGAAATCTCTGCAAATCAGCAAGCATTTTTAGGAAGAATAATTCAATTTTTATGGCAGTTTTTATTTTGAGCAAGATTTTTGTTCTTGGAAATTTAACAATCAATGATATTCTCGCAAGAAGCAACAAAATCAATGCCAAGAAATCAGTTCACAAAAGGGAAAACATCTATTTATTTCCAGTTTTTTAAAACAAATCAGTGGACAACAACTTATTCTGGGACAAATGTATATTTCTGGCAAGGCTCAAAGCATTCATTTTCAGGGACAATCCACTTCCAGATTTATTTCAATAAATTCAGCAATTCTAGCCGAGCAAATTTAATTGTAAATTCATGGCAACAAAAGGGGGACAGCAAAGTATATTTCCATAATTACTTCATTTCATTCAACATCGATTACAACCCAAATCAAGGCAACAATGAAAATTTCACACAAGGGAACAACTCATCAATCAATTTCCAAAAGGCCAGAATCAAGTAAAACAAGGCAACAACTTATTCCAGGAATTCACGGCACGATTTTAATCAAGGGGGCCACAAATTAATTCACGACAAGCTTTCAAAACCAATCAAAAAAGGAATTCTCGCAAATCAGATTTCGTCATTATCGTGAAATCAGAGTGTAGGGTTTCTAATTTTTACCTTATATAACAATCACCAATTCATCACAGGTAGGTGAGATCGAACCCACAAAAATCAACTCAAAAATTCAGAGAAATCAATTTTAAATCAGAAGGAACTCACATATTTTTCTGGAGATTTTCGATCGCAACAAGTAACCCCAAATCAGTGAGACGAAGGGCATTAGCACGCAACCCACGAGGATACAGAGCCAAGAAGATTCCTTTCCACAAATTCAATCGATCGAGATTTGGATTCAGAAACCCTAAACCCAAATTGATCGGCCGCCATTATCTTTTTCCAGAGACAAAGGATGGGGTGAATAAAATTTGAAGTGGGCCGGCCTTGTGTGTAAAAGAGAAAGGGGATGACCCTTTTAATTTAAATTCCTAGGGTTTTGTTTTTATTTATTTTGTATTTTCCTTTTTCTTTTGTAATTGTCGTTTGTTTTCTAGTTTGTCAAACTAGGGATTCAGTCAGAGTGTTACTGACAGTTGACAGAGTCTGTAAAATCTAGGTTACTGGTTACCGGATCGTAATCAGGGAAAATCTGATCTAGGGTGTAACACCCCACTCCCGCTATGATCACTCACTAAGGGAATGCCATAGCATCGGTGGAGTATTTTAGTGAATATAGAACAGAATTTTTTTTACAACAAGACAGATATAAATAGTACTTGAAATTTAAAACATCATCTCATAACAGCGGAAGTAAACATGTCTGGTTACATCATAAAACCACAATAAAAGTCAAGTACAATATCCATCAAAATAAAGAAGTACATAATCCCACTCTCTCATATAATAGCCAGGACAAAAGAAAAAATAACTGGGTAACTGGAGCTTTACATCTATCCAAGCTCCTAAAGACTGGAACAGCAATCCGATCAAGCTCCACTACTGCTAGGATCCACCGTAGGACCTGAGGGTTGGGAAAAAGATAAAAACAACGGGGTCAGACATAAGTCTGAGCGAGTCCTATAACTTTAACAATACAATCATTAAAGTAACCAGAGAAGACATAATTGACATACGGTAATTTCTGGGGATGAATGGCTACACTAAGCAGCTTGGTAGACTTAGGATAACTAAGATAACTGTAAAGACGCATTTACCCACCCAAGGATAATTACTACACTGCACCACACCTGTCATTTCTACTTAAAGGTTGATCCCTCCCAAGGACTTAGAAAATTTCCCCAGTAGTCTCGTATACCCCTAGTTGACTACATAGGTGCCGTCTGCCCCTATCTCCACTAGGTGTAACCACTACTCCCAAATGATCGGCTCCCTACCGTAGATACCCGTGCCGGCCCCACAGTGGGGTGTATCACTCCCCGAAGTGGCAACCCGATACAACAAACGGTGCACGGCTTATATCTACACGATGCAACAACGTCTTACCTACCAGCCCGGGTCCACACACGCATATGAAACCCGTTGGACTTGCGTTGCCACCGCTACCCCGTTTTGGCCTCTTATAGTCAAGCCCAGTACGCGTGTCCCGTCCTCGACATGGGTCGAGCCCAATAAGATACGTATGGGTTACTGGTTGAAATGGGCCCCCACAAGCTACCCACCTAAGCTTGTCCCTTTTTCTAGTGCATCCCACTTAACCCTTTAATCATGTTTAATTACATGTTTCCACTTTGGTTAAGTATTCTAATCGTATTTTCTATTGCCACCCAAGGCAACCACTAGATTTCCACATGCCACCCAAGGCACCCACTTAACCCCTCATGTCCCTCTACATGCTAATATGGTTAAGTGTTTCTTAATTAATTAATTTAGATCATGACCTCATAAAGACCTCTCACATTATACCGTTTTTATGACTGCTGGATATGCCGGTTGGTTCCGGGCAGACTTCTGTCATCAAAAGGGTCTAACCTCGTGTCTTTACTTTAATCATGTATTTAATTTATGACTAAGACCTCTCACATTGGGCCAATCATTTGTAGCCGCTGGATGGCCGGTCGGTTCCGGGCAGACTTCCGCTACAAAAGGGTCCAACCTCGTGTCTTAGTTGATTAATTACACCTAATTAATCACCCCCATAATTAATTATCCCTAATTAATTACACATTTTTCATAACATGGGTAGACCTAACTCAATAGGTGAATTCCCATGGGGTAGACCTAACTCAATAGGTAAATTCCCACTTATGTTAATTTATTTTTATGGTATGCTTAATCATACCCAATCATACTTTTATTAACATATTTATTAACCCCATCGTTCCCCATGTAAATTGTTCTCATTTCATGACATAATAAAGGGAAGATCCATCACAAATATCATGGGTTTAACCAAATCTTAGCATATAACTTTGTCATGGGTTAAGAGGATGTCAACTTGCATATATGAGCATATATTAACCCAACTACATTTAACCCAAACTTGCATATTATCATACACATGACTTGCCTAACATGTTGCATATGAAATTGCATATTATCATACACATATCTTGCATAACATGTTAAACTTGCATATAAGCATTCTCATAACTTACATAACATGTTAAACATGCATTTAAGCATACACATAACTTGCATAAGCATTCTCATACTTGCATAAGCATGCATAACTTGCATATCATGTTAAACTTGCATTTAAGCATATACATAATTTGCATATGAACTTGCATAACAACCTACACATAACTTACATAACATCATACACATAACTTGCATAACTCACTTGTTAAACATGCATAAACCCACTTATTAAATATGCATAAACCCACTTATTAAACATGCATAAACCCACTTGTTAAACATGCATAAACCAACTTATTAAACATGCATAAACCCACTTGTTAAATATGCATAAACATAGGAAAACATAGAGTAGCATATCATTACAAATGATTCAAACTCACTAATCCGCATTCAAGACCATAAGTCTCATTACCCCTAATCTACTTACTTTAGCAATTGATGTTAAAGTGATAGAAACTCACAACTAGCAAATTTGCACTCCAAATGAAGAAGATTAAGATGCTTAGAATGGATTAGAGGTTGATTAGAGAGTGATTAGCTTGCAACCCTCTTCATAAATTAGTGGAGGCTCCTTCTAAGATTTAATTTGGCGGCATGTAGCCCTCAATTCTATTTTTAGTATGGATTAGGGTAGGTTTAGGGTGTATTTATAGATTAGGTGAGTGTTTTAGGCCCTTAGATTAACCCCAGATTAGATTAGGACCCTTAGATTTCGGAAATCTCTAGAACCCAGCCCAAGACTCAACCAAAAACCAGATCTGGTGCACCCAGATCAACGGGGCTGACACCCTGTGTCGACACCCCTGTCGACAGGGCTGTCGACACCCCTGTCGACATGCCTGTCGACACCCCTGTCGACACGGGGCTAGGCGGGAACTTTCCCGCCTTTTCCGCTTTTGGCTTCAAACTTGTTTTAGAACTGAATTTTAAATCTGTTTTTAACTTTGAATTTTCTGAAAACTTCTTTGGGCTTTAACTGGGCCATACGGACTCCGATTTACAAAATTTCGGACTCTATTCTGCGTATTTTTCCGAGATGAACGCAATGACGCAGCCCATTTCCCCCAACTCTCACATCTGAGATTATTTATTCTGCAATTAGTGAATTTTAGCATTAACCGAAATTCGGGGTGTTACATTCTCCCCTCCTTAAAGGATTTCGTCCCCGAAATCTCTAAGCTAAGGAGAATGCATATCCTACCATCCAAACAACCATCTACTCAATTCATCAAACACGGGCATCCATTGTCCTTAAAACAATTTCTAATGATGTATGAGCATATGCAAAAAGTGTGTGTATATGTTCCCTATCTAATGTATGAACATATGCAAACCATGATAGTGCCATGCATCCATTATGTATGCGAGAGAACCCTATCGACACATACAATATCTACATGAGTGCACAATCATTCACCAAAATGCATCATCCTCATGATAACACAATCATCATACATCCATAAATATAGCTTCCTACACACAATTTTATGCAATATGCAATATGAAGTGACTGAGCCGATCTAGTGCCTAGAGTGTGTGTATATGCATCCACGAGCAACCACTAGCAAACACTTGCATCCACTTGCATCCATCAACCATAACATGTCTCAAACACATGTTTCAACCATAGGTTTACCCTATCTAAAGGTCAAACAGTACTAACGAGAGGACATACTAAAGATAAGATAAGTACTAGACAACGATAGAGGAGAAATTAAAGACATACCCTCAAAAAGAAATGGGTACAATGAACGCATCTTCGCTTCCGTTTCCCAAGTTGCGTTGCTCTCGTCTTCTCCCCATTGTACTTTGACTAGTTGAACCTCTCGATTCCTCAATTTCCTAGTTTCTGACCCAAGGATGCGGGTAGGAGCTCGTCGGATAGTCGCATCACGCTCTACTTCCACTTCTTTAAGCAAGCTCGGCTCTACCACCTCTGCGGTCTCATGTAAGCACTTCCTCAAATGGGACACATGGAATACATCATGTACACCACTAAGTCTGTCGGGCAACTCCACTCTATATGCCATCCGTCCGATCCTTTCCTTAATAGGAAACGACCCCACGAACCTTGGTGCTAGCTTCCCAACAGATCCAAAGCGAACCACATTTCGCAATGGAGACACTTTGACAAAGACCATGTCCCCAACTTCAAACTCAAGGTCCGTCCTCCTCTTGTCCGCATAAGATTTTTGCCTATCCTGCGCTGCTTTCATCCTTCTTCGAATTAAGTCAATCTTTTCAGAAGTCTCCCTAACCATATCAGGCCCAAGCAAGATCTTATCCGTAGATTCCCACCAACATGCAGGTGATCGACAAGGCCTTCCATAAAGAGCTTCGAAAGGAGCCATACCAATACTGGACTGAAAGCTGTTATTATATGCGAACTCCACCAATGGAAGATGCTCTTCCCATGTACCTCCAAAATCTAAGATACAAAGCCTCAAAAGGTCTTCTAGGACACGATTCACCCTCTCAATCTGGCCGTCCGTCTGAGGATGATATGCGGTGCTCAGACACAATTGAGTCCCCACTGCTTCTTGCAAACTCCTCCAAAACTCGTTAGTGAAGATATGATCTCGATCACTCACTATACTAGAGGGTACCCCATGCAATCGAACTATCTCTCGAAGATATACTGAAGCTAGCCATGGAGCAGTCCTCTTGCTCTTCACAGGTATGAAATGGGCGCTTTTAGTAAGTCTGTCTACCACCACCCAAATTCCCGTATTACCCTTTCTCGATCTGGGTAACCCGTCAATAAAATCCATCGAGACACTATCCCACTTCCATTGCGGAACTTCCAATGGGTGAAGCAACCCACCTGGTTTCTTTTGCTCCGCCTTCACTTGCTGGCACACCAAGCATCGAGCGACATACTCGGCCACATCTTTCTTCATACCGGCCCAGAAGAAAACCCTCTTCATGTCTTGGTACATCTTGTCCCCACCGGGATGAATGGTCATCCTAGAACGGTGTGCATCATCAAGAATAACCTTCCTCAAACCCTCGTCTTGCGGTACACACAGTCTACCGTCTCTACGCAAGCACCCCCTATCGTCTAGGGTGTACCTACTCAAATGGCTGGACGACTCCCCCCTTATGAGCTTCTCTACCAACTCAACCAACTGTGGGTCGTCCCTCTGTGCTTCTCCAATCCGCCCCAAAAGAGTAGGTCTAACCTCCAAGGAAGCTAGCAAACCGGGTACATAATCAATGGAAGGTCTGAAATCAAACATCGAGATAAATTCCAAGCTTCGTTGTTCCACGAACAATGGACTCAAGGACAACCTCTTTCTGCTCAAGGCGTCCGCCACCACGTCACCCTTGCCAGGGGTGTACGCTATCTCGAAATCATAGGATGCTAAGAACTCCATCCACCTTTGCTGTCTCAAATTCAAATCCTTCTGAGAAAACAAGTATTTCAATGATTTGTGGTCAGTGAACAATTCGAATCTCTCACCAAGAAGATAATGGCGCCAAATCTTAAGCGCAAAAACAATAGCGGCCAACTCTAAATCATGGGTAGGGTAATTTTTCTCATGCACTCTCAACTGCCTTCCACCATAGGCTATCACCCTTCCCTCTTGCATTAAGACTGCGCCAAGTCCTGTCCCACAAGCATCGGTATAAACAACAAATGGCTTGCTCCCATCTGGCAACACTAAAACTGGAGCAGTGGTTAAAGCTCTCTTTAACCGTCGGAACGCATCATCACAATCTACGTCCCATGCGAAAACAAGATTCTTCTTCGTTAAGCGGGTTAATGGGGCTGATATCTTCGCGAAGTCTTTGATAAACTTCCTATAGTAACCCGCCAACCCCAAGAAACTTCTTACTTCAGTAGCATTCTTCGGAACCTTACAATCCTGAATTGATACTATCTTCGCGGGATCCACAGCTATCCCTTCCTTGGAGACCACGTGCCCTAAGAACCGCACCTCCTTCCTCCAGAAGTGACATTTAGAGAATTTAGCCTTAAGGCTATGTGCTCGAAGAGTCTTCAATACCTCCCCAAGATGTAGGGCATGCTCTTCTTCACTCTTAGAAAATACTAAGATATCATCCACAAAGACCACCACGAATTTATTAAGGAACTCCCTGAACACCCTACTCATCAAATCAACAAAGTATGCAGGGGCGTTCGTCAACCCAAATGGCATCACCAGCCACTCATAGAAACCATCCGGAGTCCTAAAGGCAGTCTTGTCTATGCTATCCTCAGCCACCCTCAACTGATGAAACCCCGTGGCTAAGTCCAACTGAGAAAATACTGAAGCGCCAACCAACTAATCGAAAAGATCATCAATCCTCGGCAATGGGTGTCTATTCTTCTTTGTGAGCTTGTTGAGTTCTCTATAGTCTACACAAAGTCTGAGGGACCCATCCGCCTTTGTAGCAAATACTACTGGAGCACCCCACTCCGATATACTCCGTCTTATGAACCCCTTCTCAAGCAACTCCCCTACTTGCTTATGGAGTTCCCTCCTCTCACGAGGAGCCATGTGGCGCACTGGTAAAGATAAAGGTTTAGCATTATCCACCAGATATATTCGGAAGTCAATCTCGCACTTCGGGGGTAAGCCCTTCACCTCCTCAAACACATCCGAGTATTCCCGGACCACTCTAACAGATTGCAAACTCTCGACCGAAGCGTCAAGTGATTCAAGATAACTTAGCATAACAGAATCCATGGGATTACAAGAGATCTCGAGAGTGTTACCCAAGCGGGTCATGAGCCTAACAACTCTCCTTTCGCAATCAAGAACGGCACCATTACTGGATAACCAGTCCATGCCCAAAATCAACCCATAGCCCGTGAAGCCCAACACAAAAGCATCACATCTAAACTCAATGCTAAGTATAGAAATCTTCAAACCCAAACATATCATGGACAAATAAGTGGAGCCCCCAATTGGGTTTGAAACAACCAAGGGATCATCTACCAGGCTGGTGTCTAAGTGCAGTGACTCAACTAATGATGATGAGATAAACGAATGCGATGCGCCTGAATCAAACAATGTACGGACAGGATGATCAAATAGAAAAACCAGACTTTCAACGGAGATAGTTCTACCTCTTTCCTGAATCGGTGGAACCGCGAGAGCCTGTACTTGCCCCCTAGCCTGACTCGGTGCCATAAGAGCTTGCACCTGTCCTCCTGAGGTAGATCCCGTCCTTTGCCCCTTCTTAGGGCAATCCTTCACTAGATGCCCTGCTTCGCCACAGTGGAAGCAGTCAGTCTTCTTCTTCTTGCGACAATCCTTGCTTAGGTGGCCAGGTGTCCCACAATTGAAACACTTCTTCTTCTTGCCCTTGCCACCATTGCCTTTCCCACCTTTATTTTGCTGTTGTTGCTGAGGTCTCTTTTGATCTCCCTTCTTCTCGGGTGCCTTATTAGCATTGGGACCCTTCTCTTCTTCATGCATGAGTGCCATGTCAACTAGCTTCTCGAAGGTGGCCCCCATAGGGATATGAGTCATAGCCAACCCATGCATTGGTTCATTCAAGCCTTTCACGAACCTCAAAGCCTTCTTCTCCGGTGTATTCACCATGTCTAGGCCAAACCTTGCCAATTGATTAAACTTGTTGACATATTCCTTCACTGAGAGATTTCCTTGCTTTAAAGTCAAGAATCTTTCCATATACAAGTTTTCCTCTGCCCTTGAGAGAAACTTTGCCACAAATCTTTGCCTAAAATCCGCCCAAGAATCAACGGGGCGTTCTCCATTAGTGACCTCCCACCAGAATGAGGCCTCTCCCTTCATTAACCAAGCAGCTAACTTGACTTTCTTCCCTTCTTCCATCTCAAAGATATCTATCAACTCTTCCACCTCCTTAAGCCAATCTCTAGCCTCCACAAAAGTTTCAGATCCTTGAAAAGGTTTCCCTCCCATAGCTTTAAATTCCTTGCAAGTCTTAGCAAAAGTATCCGTGCGAGGAGGAGGGGGAGGAGGAAGATCGGGTGCTACGGTTGGTGGAGGAACATTTGATGGACCCGCAGTGGTGGCCCTAGCCTCCATCAATCTCCTATACCATACTGGTATCGTCACACCCTCCGGAAAATTAAGATCCTCAGCCATACTGAAACGAAAAAGGAAAGATTCAAAACGGAGAATTCGAAAGATAAAGATATGGCTATCGGGGATTATGCTTTCCTTTCAAAAACTTTTCTCTTTAAAGACATGTTTTTGAAAATATCTCTTCCAAAAATGTTTTTAGAAAAATAGTTTTCTAAAAATTTTATCTGTTCCGGTAACCTGGCTCTGATACCACGTGTAACACCCCACTCCCGCTATGATCACTCACTAAGGGAATGCCATAGCATCGGTGGAGTATTTTAGTGAATATAGAACAAAAAAAAATTTACAACAAGACAGATATAAATAGTACTTGAAATTTAAAACATCATCTCATAACAGCGGAAGTAAACATGTCTGGTTACATCATAAAAACACAATAAAAGTCAAGTACAATATCCATCAAAATAAAGAAGTACATAATCCCACTCTCTCATACAATAGCCAGGACAAAAGAAAAGATAACTGGGTAACTGGAGCTTTACATCTATCCAAGCTCCTAAAGACTGGAACAGCAATCCGATCAAGCTCCACTACTGCTAGGATCCACCGTAGGACCTGAGGGTTGGGAAAAAGATAAAAACAACGGGGTCAGACATAAGTCTGAGCGAGTCCTATAACTTTAACAATACAATCATTAAAGTAACCAGAGAAGACATAAACTTGACATACGGTAATGTCTGGGGATGAATGGCTACACTAAGAAGCTTGGTAGACTTAGGATAACTAAGATAACTGTAAAGACGCATTTACCCACCCAAGGATAATTACTACACTGCACCACACCAGTCATTTCTACTTAAAGGTTGATCCCTCCCAAGGACTTAGAAAATTTCCCCAGTAGTCTCGTATACCCCTAGCTGACTACATAGGTGCCGTCTGCCCCTATCTCCACTAGGTGTAACCACTACTCCCAAATGATCGGCTCCCTACCGTAGATACCCGTGCCGGCCCCACAGTGGGGTGTATCACTCCCCAAAGTGGCAACCCGATACAACAAACGGTGCACGGCTTATATCTACACGATGCAACAACGTCTTACCTACCAGCCCGGGTCCACACACGCATATGAAACCCGTTGGACTTGCGTTGCCACCGCTACCCCGTTTTGGCCTCTTATAGTCAAGCCCAGTACGCGTGTCCCGTCCTCGACATGGGTCGAGCCCAATAAGATACATATGGGTTACTGGTTGAAATGGGCCCCCACAAGCTACCCACCTAAGCTTGTCCCTTTTTCTAGTGCATCCCACTTAACCCTTTGATCATGTTTAATTACATGTTTCCACTTTGGTTAAGTATTCTAATCGTATTTTCTATTGCCACCCAAGGCAACCACTAGATTTCCACATGCCACCCAAGGCACCCACTTAACCCCTCATGTCCCTCTACATGCTAATATGGTTAAGTGTTTCTTAATTAATTAATTAAGATCATGACCTCATAAAGACCTCTCACATTAGACCGTCTTTTATGACTGCTGGATATGCCGGTTGGTTCCGGGCAGACTTCTGTCATCAAAAGGGTCTAACCTCGTGTCTTTACTTTAATCACGTATTTAATTTATGACTAAGACCTCTCACATTGGGCCAATCATTTGTAGCCGCTGGATGGCCGGTCGGTTCCGGGCAGACTTCCGCTACAAAAGGGTCCAACCTCGTGTCTTAGTTGATCAATTCCACCTAATTAATCACCCCCATAATTAATTATCCCTAATTAATTACACATTTTTCATAACATGGGTAGACCTAACTCAATAGGTAAATTCCCATGGGGTAGACCTAACTCAATAGGTAAATTCCCACTTATGTTAATTTATTTTTATGGTATGCTTAATCATACCCAATCATACTTTTATTAACATATTTATTAACCCCATCGTTCCCCATGTAAATCGTTCTCATTTCATGACATAATAAAGGGAAGATCCATCACAAATATCATGGGTTTAACCAAATCTTAGCATATAACTTTGTTATGGGTTAAGAGGATGTCAACTTGCATATATGAGCATATATTAACCCAACTACATTTAACCCAAACTTGCATATTATCATACACATGACTTGCCTAACATGTTGCATATGAACTTGCATATTATCATACACATATCTTGCATAACATGTTAAACTTGCATATAAGCATTCTCATAACTTACATAACATGTTAAACATGCATTTAAGCATACACATAACTTGCATAAGCATTCTCATACTTGCATAAGCATGCATAACTTGCATATCATGTTAAACTTGCATTTAAGCATATACATAATTTGCATATGAACTTGCATAACAACCTACACATAACTTACATAACATCATACACATAACTTGCATAACTCACTTGTTAAACATGCATAAACCCACTTATTAAATATGCATAAACCCACTTATTAAACATGCATAAACCCACTTGTTAAACATGCATAAACCAACTTATTAAACATGCATAAACCCACTTGTTAAATATGCATAAACATAGGAAAACATAGAGTAGCATATCATTACAAATGATTCAAACTCACTAATCCGCATTCAAGACCATAAGTCTCATTACCCCTAATCTACTTACTTTAGCAATTGATGTTAAAGTGATAGAAACTCACAACTAGCAAATTTGCACTCCAAATGAAGAAGATTAAGATGCTTAGAATGGATTAGAGGTTGATTAGAGAGTGATTAGCTTGCAACCCTCTTCATAAATTAGTGGAGGCTCCTTCTAAGATTTAATTTGGCGGCATGTAGCCCTCAATTCTATTTTTAGTATGGATTAGGGTAGGTTTAGGGTGTATTTATAGATTAGGTGAGTGTTTTAGGCCCTTAGATTAACCCCAGATTAGATTAGGACCCTTAGATTTCGGAAATCTCTAGAACCCAGCCCAAGACTCAACCAAAAACCAGATCTGGTGCACCCAGATCAACAGGGCCGACACCCTGTGTCGACACCCCTGTCGACAGGGCTGTCGACACCCCTGTCGACATGCCTGTCGACACGGGGCTAGGCGGGAACTTCCCGCCTTTTCCGCTTTTGGCTTCAAACTTGTTTTAGAACTGAATTTTAAATCTATTTTTAACTTTGAATTTTCTGAAAACTTCTTTGGGCTTTAACTGGGCCATACGGACTCCGATTTACAAAATTTCGGACTCTATTCTGCGTATTTTTCCGAGACGAACGCAATGACGCAGCCCGTTTCCCCCAACTCTCACATCTGAGATTATTTATTCTGCAATTAGTGAATTTTAGCATTAACCGAAATTCGGGGTATTACATAGGGGATTAGATCAGTCTACAGTTTTGAGCATAGAGTTAGAATAGGAGCAGGGTTTGCGAGTTTACATGGTCTTGTATGCGGGAACTGATATAACACCTAGTAGAAACCTTAGAAATGCAGCAGTAGGCAGGGTTTTACCGAAGCTGTGTATAATTGTGTGTGATTTATTTTCTACATTTCTGTTTCTGCTATATTCTATTATCTTTTTGTTATTATATTTCTCGTTAGAATTTTAATTCAGTTAAAAATCGTGATAAACCCTATTCACCCCCCCTCTAGGGTTGATCTAGATCCAACAATTTACAGTGAAATATGATTTGGAATTTATAATTCTTTTGTTAAGATTGAAAGAATATTTTCCAAAGTAAAGTTTTCCAGTTTAATAAAATCAATTGGAATGGAATGGAATTCGATTCGGTAATAATCGAAGTGAACTTCTGTGGAGGAAGACTGTTACTATATATGGAATTTAAGAGGCTTTTCCGTTATTCCATTTATATTATCGGTTGGATATGGAAGCTCATATCGATTATATATATTGATATGTATTCCGTGAAGATTTCATGGTTAATAAAATGGGATTTTGGGTTTATCGTGAGCTGTGTTTTAAATGACATTAGTTCTTTAACCCAGTTAAAGATAAGATTAATTTCTTATATTGGAATAATCATTAAGTAATGATTTTCGAGATTAAAACTGAATTGGTGTTTTAATGAATCTTCAATTAGATTGAAATGAGAATGTGATAATTTAAATTATCAAATTCGAGAAATGATCGAGAATGGAGTACCACCAGTTTTGCTCCAAGCGATAGTTAAATGTTTAATTAGATTTGAATGTGAAATGGTAATTAAATTTATCGATGACACCATGGTGTTATATATGAAGTATTACCAGTTTTGCTTCATGGGATGAGTAGGTTGGGATTGGGAAATTAAACAAATAATTATTTCGGTAAGGATCATTAATCTTGACTAGTTTGGATAAACCTTAATTTGGTTTGAATTGATATCCAAAGGAAGACTAAAGAATAAATTTAAAGAATTTGTCTTTGATAAAATTAATGGGAACCCTTCCCAAAGTAAAAGAATATTTGAATAAAGTAATATTCTGGATTGGAATGAGGCGTATGTTGTGTTTTTATAGCGCTTGTTTATTATATACGCGAGTTATTCAGGAAGATCAGGTTTATCCCATTCTGAATAACTGAACCAGTGATGAGTCGACGATGAAGACAGTGGTTGAATACCGGAGGTCTTCACATCGTTTGGATGATTACTGATGTCTTGATTGGGCTGTACACCCAAGACGAGGTAATGAGTGGTGATCGTTCCAGACATACTTGGAGATCGACCGGATATGCATGGGTCTCTCTCCTGTATTGGACATATGGGACGAGGAATAAGGTGCCTCCAATTTCGTTCAGACCAAGAACGAACTTGTAAATGGATGTGTGTCTAACATCGGATTTCATTCTGTATGATTGATTGACATCGGTTGCATAGCGTGAATTGCCTGCGTGGCATGCTGAGATGCAAATGATCAAGGCTTCTGTGGAAAAGCAGAGTCTTGTGGTTGATGATCAAAGCACAGTTTTAATATAGCATAGCTTTGTGTAGCATTAATTTGTGAGCGTCACACCCCGGTGTAAACCAGAAACGGGAGAGGACCTCAGGGCGGGCATGCGTTTTCTTCTAGCTAGAAGTGGTGTCTGGGTTTTACACGCCCAGATGTTTTAGTTATGTGGATAATGGATAGCGAGGCATCTCGGTTATATCGGCACTGCGGGGCCGATGGATGGTATGGTCTTTATACAGACCAGTTTTCGCCCCATAGGGCGAGTAAATGTATCGTTCAGGCATTTTAATTCACATCGAGTGGATCGGCCCTGACGCTTCAAGGGTCCACCCGAGTCTGGGTCCTAAGACATGGTAGGCTAGATTGTCTCGAAGCGGTAAGGATGATCCCTTGCCTTGGTTCATAGATGGAAATCCAACTTCCAATACATGACTTTCGATTTTATTTGTAAAACCTAGTATGGCGACATAGTAGCATGGGATGCTATGCTGTCTACGATTGATACATTTATAGATGAAGTTGTTTTCATACACTTTACACTATAATAGTATCAAAATGATTTGTTTTAAACGTACCAAGCATGTTTGGCTATTATAAGGTAAAACTCTATCCTCCGGCTTGTGTTGCATTGCGTGATGGGTCCTGAGTCTTATAATAGCTTCATTTTTTCAGAAAAAACATTGCGCTATTTGATTTATGCACTGGTATTCTTGGGAGGAAACCCGTTCCGTGTTATACGGCGTGGTCCCTTGATTTACTTTATTTTTAAAGTAAAGATTGAATAACTGTTTTAGTTCTCACACCAGTCACATGACTGACCTGGAGTTTATTGTTTTAACTTAAACTCTGGGTGCCCCTATTTTCCACACGGGCAGCTAGTAGCTTTGGTTTTGCAGATTTATATTCACAGGATCTTGGTTTACAGCTGGAATGATATTCAGAAAGCTCTGTATTCGTATATTCCTTTCAGTTGTGTTTGTATTAGTTTTCCGCTGCTATGTATTTAAATGTAATTTGAAATCTATGATATTTATCGAATGTATATTAT
Source organism: Allium sativum (assembly GCA_030737875.1). Taxonomy (NCBI): domain Eukaryota; kingdom Viridiplantae; phylum Streptophyta; class Magnoliopsida; order Asparagales; family Amaryllidaceae; genus Allium; species Allium sativum. Next base: position 63,230,974 of record CM060921.1, on the reverse strand, counting down.
TTACTTATACTCAGTTCTATTCTTGTATTCTGATGGAATTGTTGTAATAAGCAATGAAATGTTCTTCTGTTTGTGTTCTGATTTGTCGTGTTCTCAAAACAGTCTGGGCTTTCCTTCACGGGGAAGTTCAGGTCGTCTCACCACTCCCATGATTGGGTCGGAGTTTATTTTTTCTACCTAGACTCTGGGTGCCCATATTTTCCACACGGGCAACTAGTAGTTTAGTTTTGCAGATATTTATTCTCCTAGGATCCTGGATTACAGCTGGAGCTATATTCAGAATGTTTTGTATCTGTGTATTTCTTTCAGTTGTGCGAATTGATGTATTTCCGCTGTGCATTGTATTTATACATTTTTATTTCCGTTGCTATGTAATTTAAATCTATGATATTTTTCCAATATTATTTATTTGAACTCTGATATCTTCTATTCTGATGTAAATTGTTGTGATAGCAATGAAATGTTCTACTGTTTGTGTTCTGATGAGTCGTGTTCCCAAAACAATCCGGGCTCCTCCGTCTCTTCGGGGATCGGGAAGTCTGGGTCGTTTCTGATGGTGATGTTTCTTTATTGTCAAATGTGGAATGTGTATTTTGGAATGTGAAATGAGATGGTCGAGTCTTAGTTGTGTATTTTACGCGATAACACGAGAATGTGACATTTGATAGGTATGTAAATATGGAATGTGGAATGACTTTTCGTAAGTGGGTTTTGTATTTCTAGGTTGATTAATGGACTAATGTATGCGTCTTAACTATTTATAGAATACGAAGATATGGAACTCGGACCGGCCGATCCAAACGTTCTCTACTTGCAAGCATATCATTAGACTAGTAACAAGGAAATGACGGCGGTAACATAATTTGATTTATTTAGTATGATTTTTGTTTATGTTAAAGTTCGTCTATTGACTTATATGAGATTAAATTCATTCACTACGCCATAAACAACCTAATGCAACGAATTTGCAAGACATTACTAGCCAAAATGTCCCGATAGCTATACTATTTTGGTTCTACTACAACCTTTTATTTTTAGTGTTACCTTAGCCATAAAAACGTGTTGCTCTAGATAAACAAGTGTAACATGATGCAACATTTTGTACAATGTTGTTATAGCAGATATTTCCATGTCCTACGTGGCGATCCACACCATTAGTTAAATAAATATCTCAACCATCCATCCACGCCACCAATCCACATCTCATCTATTTCCATTCCCCACATTTATTTTCATTCACTCACTTTCCTTTTTATTTCGTTCTAACCCCCAAAATTTCAAAATCTTCAATCCCTAGTTTTCATTCACCCGCTGTTTGATCAATACCTGATTTTCTCATTCTCACCCATACACTAAATTCAGAATTCTACTTTTATCTCTGCACAAGATTCTTCGATTTGGAGGGGCACCCATCTCCAATCGGTCCATAAAGAAATCTGATCTGGGTTTCTGGTGATTCAATCGTTGGTTTGAAAATAAAATCGGGGTCAAGGCATTAGAGAAATTGAGTTATTCAGCGTATTTAACTTCCAAATTCCTGTTGGATTTCCATTTCATCCAACCGATCTACGATAGAACGGATTTGTTATTACCACAGCTTTTGATCGTTCTACATAGGTTAAAATTTTTGTTGTTGGATTTAAATAGTTAGATTTGGGGCTTTACTTTCATTTGTGGGTTTGTTGGTACTAATAGTGACAATCCTTAAAATGTTATTGTAAGGATTGGTATCAGTTCGATGTTGTTATAAGGATTTGGGGCTTTAATTTCATTTGTGGGTTTTAACTCGAACTGTATTTTGTATGATCTGAATCTTGTTCGTGGATATATGTTGTTAGTTCTTGGATATTATGATGATTATGGTGAATATATTCAGATATATGTTGTTTGTCCATTTCCTTGTTTCTTGTTTGAGTGCTTGTGTAATTGATCTGTCCATCTTCTTGAACATGTATAGTTGTTAAAAAATAGATTCATAGATACAAATATATATGCATATATTCATATTCACATGTACGTGTGTGTATATATGTAGTTGATCTATCCATCTTCGAGTTCAATGACCGCTGAATCAATTTCTACTTCAACTTCATCAACAACGGCTTGAAGTAAGCATTGCCACCACAAAATCTCAGTGAAGATGAGGACCGTGAAGGTAGGGTCGAATGCGGGGAAGAAGTTTTTTGGTTGCTCCATGTGGCTTGTAAGTATAAATTAGGTATTTTTGGTTGCTTCGTCGATTATCATATTTTTCAATGATGTTTTAGTCGATAATTTAACATATGTGCAGAATATCAATAGCAATGCTGAAATGGAAGATACTACTATTAAATTGATGGAAAAACAAAAATACTATATCGCAATTGCTCGTGGAAAGGAAGAACTGAAGACAAGCTGCTGAAGCAAAAACAAAAGAGGGAAAAACTGATGAATTTGTAGAGAATATGAAAGTAGAGTTGCCTTAATGCGTGTTATATGTGGAAAGCACGAGAAAGAAGAAAAATTCTTTGCAAGATCTTTGGCTATATCCTGGATCATGTTTGGGATTTCTTTATGTATATTTATGGCAATGTAGTGCAATGAAGTACCATCCAAGTGAAATAACATGTATGGACAGTTTTTCTTCATAATTTTTTTAATGACTCATCTTTTCGGAGTTGTTGACTATTAATTGTGATGTGTACTATTGTATGTTTTGAAACGAATCTACGAAATGTGTTTTTATGCAAGTCGTGTATGTTGTATTATGCAAGTAGTTGTAGTACTATTGTATGTGGTATTATTCAAGTAGCTGTAGTACTATTGTATATGGTATTATACAAGTAGCTCACCCAAACAAATTCGGAAAATAATATAGCAACATTTTGGAATGTTGCTATGACACCTATGGATGTTTCTATAAACCCAAATATAGTTCTATTGCAACAATAATTCTTATGTTGTCGTAGATAGTCAAAATGTTGTCTTTGAGGTCTGCAGTAATGGTGAAAATTGCATCACCCTAAAAATGTTGCTAAAGATCTATGCCAACATTTTTTAAGCCTATGCCAACATTTTTTTCTATTGCATTAGGCCGTTTATTGCGTAATGATTCTAGATGGAGGCTTGTGACCCGAAGGGGACTATCAACCACACGTTTACTCTTAAGCAAGTTACTTCTAATCATTCGGAGGTTTTAGCACTGTTAGATAGAGCCGGATTTGGATTGGTGCACAAGGTTGGGTATGCACAACTAGATCAAAACTTGATCACAACCTTGCTTGATAGGTGGAGACCGGAGACATCCACATTCCATCTGCGAGTTGTTGAGATGACAATAACGTTGAAAGATGTGGCTGTCTTATTCGTGTTGCCAATATACGGTGAGCCAATTCTTAGAGTTAATGCTTTAATAAATTACAAGTTAATGAGAATTTGTTTGGCCTGACTCCACCGGAAGAGGCTTGGTGGGGGAATGAGAATGTTTTGAGTACATGGTATCGTTCTCAGTTGGGGGGGGGGGATATTCCGCAAAATGCAACTCCACTGCAAATTCAACATCGAGCACGTGCCATCATGTTGCACTTTATTACTCAGCGCATGTTCTGAGATAGGTCGAAATATAGATTCGCTCTTCATTGGCTCCCTATGATCGCAGACTTTGATGAGTGTAGAACATATGCATGGGGTGCAACGATTCTAGCTACCACATACGTAGAGTTCACTACGTCAGCTTTGAGGCAACAAAAGGAGACGGGTGGATGCTTGAGTGTCATTTAGTTATTAATGCAAATGATTATGTTTTATACATATAAGAAAGAAAAATAAAACACATTATTATTTTGCAGCTTCGGTCTTGGACCTACCTTCCAGTTGGGCATGTATTCATGAAGAGACCAATAGTGGACAACACGAAACCGTATGCAGCAAGGTACAAATATAATTACTATTTTTGTTTGATAAACATTTGCGTTTATGGTAATTTGTAAACATATTTGTGACAAGCAGGTGGATCGGACCAAAAAATACCAAAAGGGCTTCTAGATGCAATTTATTGTTCTATAGGAATGAATGAGATGTTCTTTCCGCTGGTGCAGTCACGTGGCATCCCTATAGTAAAGAAGACCTACAAGCGCTACCCGCATTGTGCACCCAGTCTAGAAGGCTATGAAGAGCCAAATTGCTTTTGTTTTCGCCTACAGACTGTGTGTACCATCTTCCAGACAGAGTCACAAGGCAGTTTGGTTTATGACAGCATCTTCCTCAGCCCTCTCCTCATTATCAAGTTAAAGTAAACAATGAGACGTATGATACCATGCTTGATTTATGGGGCAATCGTTATGCCTGTTAGGAAATAAAACTAATTCCCGCTAACCGAGCAAGCTTACATGGCATGGCACTGGAACATTACGCGACGGTTCGTGCTGCAAAGACCACCTCCACAACCTCCTACATTCCCTTCTTCTTACGAATCTAGAACTCCTTTTAAAAGGCATGTGGTACGTTTTCAATTTCTAGTGTATATAAAACTTCCAAATGATATGACTTCTTGTATTTGTTTACAGGCGGATGGTGCCTACGCGCACTTGAGTTAGTAGATGAGTTGGAGCAAGACATTCCAGAGACAAGCAAAGGGAAGTGCTTGTTGATTAAACAAATTCTGATTCTTGCTTGTATAAGAACAAAATGGACAGACCAAGACCTCCTACACCACCCCTACCGCCAACTGATCAATTGGATGTTGTTCAAGTACCTCGAGGTCCCCGACAAGGGAAGATGTACGTAAGCCGCAGGAAAAAAGTTCAAAAGCAAGCGCCCGTTGAGTCGTCTTCACAGCATTCCTTACCGGTCGGACCTTCACAACCGCCTCCAGAACAAGTAGAGGAAGGCATCCAAGAAGAGGAAGAGGCAGAGGCGGAGGAGAAAAAATTTAGGCGACGACAAAAAAAAGCCTCTGATTGTGAGATAATTGAGGTGATTCGGATGTGGTTTTACACTTTACTGAACAATATGCTACGCTTTTATCTACGTAATTATTCCGTAAGATGTATTGATTTGGCTGGATATATGTTAATTATTTGTTGGTGGATATGCAGTTCTAATGTTTTATGTCGAACCTTACGGTTGTTACATAATTTGGATACGATAGTTTTATGGTCGGTATGTAATTTGGGAATATTATTGTTATGTTTGTTACGTAATTTGGATATGTTATTGTTTTGTTCATTATGTATTTTGGATATGATTGTGTTTTGTTGGTGAATATGTAGTTGTCATGTTGGTCAACTAGTATATGTTAATAGCTTAATCGTTTGGTAAGCTACTTTGTTATTGTATTATGTTGCGGGACCTAAATTTGCTCACTACCTCTTCAGAAGGCAGTGAGAAATCAACAGAGCGTTATCTGGGATAACGCTAGTGTATATATAAACAAGCATTATCCCAGATAACACTAATTCGTATAGCTCACGGTTTTTTTTGGAGGCAGTGAGAAATTAACAGAGCGTTATTTGGGATAACGCTAGTGTAAATGTAAACAAGCGTTATCCCAGATACCGCTTGGTAAAAAAAGGTCTTTGTACAAAAAGTGGCCTATTTCTGTAATTAGTTTAGAAAGTGGTCTATTTGTGTTATAACTTTTCGAAGTTTGCCTATTTCAAGAAAAAAAATATCCTATAATCATCATACAGGCTCCATGCAGTACAATACTTAAAGGGCCCTGCCTTAGAGAGCTCGCTATTAACGCTCAGATTCATAACTAAAGGAGCATGCCATTGGCTAGAGAGTTGATTGTCTTTGTAGTAGATTAAGGAAATTTGGCAACCGTTCTTGGTTGATAAGAATTCAACCTAAATTACATCCATTGTTTTTGTCAGACCCTGATCTCCCAGAATATATGAGGCCACTAACTTCATGCTCCCTCAAACCATATCATATTAAAAGGGAATTAAGTTTCTGAGTTTTGCTAGAAAGTCTCATACAATTGAAATCACTTATGATAAGCTAAGAAATATTGATTAACAAAGAGTTTTTGATTAAATCAGCCCATAAATTCTTTCTTTGAGTTTCATGCTTTTCTGCTCAAATTAATGATATGACAAACTCTGCTCCTCCTTGTTATGTAACGATGGTCGGAACAAAGCCCCTCGCATATGAGCTGGCACACAACTCCCATATAACAAAAGGAATTCCTGTTGTTATGTGCCTACAAGCTCATATTTGTACACAATTCCTTCAATTAATTCCATGATGTGGGACTATTAATTCCAAACCATCATTCCTCCTTAAGAACATGCGAGGCAATCTTAACAGTCTCCCCCTTAACTCGCATCTTACGAGTATCTTTTGAGAGCACTGCCTTGCCTGCATAGCCCAGTCTGAACCTTCGGCTTTGATACCACTGTTATGTAACGACGGTCGGAGCAAAAGCCCCTTTCCTTGCACGCATATGAGCTGGCAACAGTAGAATCATCTAACCTAGGAGGAGGGTTCTCTGCGTAATCATTTATTGCAAACTTTGGAGCCTCAAGTTCGACCGTATTTGCGGAGAATTAGATGTAGAAATGTCGGTAGTACACCCAAATACAAATTCCCAAGTTCTGCAATTTGTTAACATTTTATCAAGTTTAACTTCTAAGTCAGCAGTTCGATGATGTAGTTCGTCTACTTCTTTATCATAATCAATGGAGGGATTTGTTTTTATTTCTCTCTTTAGCACAAGGGTAGTTCTATCCTTTTGCCTTATCTAGTTCTTCAAAATATTCATTTGTTCACTCAAATACTTCATAGTCGACTTCTGAAATAAAATGGACTCGTCGCTAGTATGGACAGAAGGATCTTCTGGATTGTCTCTCTGATCTACAATTTGAAACACTTCCTAGTAAAGGAAGGAAGATCTCTGGTTTGGAATTCTTGTTTTACAAACACATAAACCGTTTCTTACAGGTTTTACTTTCAAAAGAAAATAGTAATAGTAAACCATAGTCCTAATCATTCAAAAGGGGTAAATACATATGTTACCCTAAGTTCATCCAAACAAGCTTTAACTACAAAGATTACATAATTTAGTCATTTCCTTCAATACATTTATTATTTATGTTACATATCAGCTTTGCGTAGTGAGCTCTAAGTCAATTTCCTTAATGTCGCCTCTTTATCATCACCAAAGAAATTAAAAGGGAGCTGGGGATACTTTATATAAATATGCTTATGATCTTTCAAAAAGCATTCTCTACCAGACTTACAAGGTGATTTTTTGAGAAACTCTCTCCTCAACCTAGATAATGAATGCAAATCATCCTTGGGAACGACGTCATTATTAAAAACAAGGTTCTATTGTAAGGCGAAAAGAGGAACAATGATTATAAGTAATGAGAGAACACCCCCAAAAGCAAATGACTATGGCATCACGACTGACAAATACCAGTAAGTTTCAAGACAGGGTAAACTAATCAAAGGCAGGGAGGAAAGTGTCACAGGTGCGTAATCTATACCTGAGGAATAGGAGAAACAAATTGCACAGGGTTTTCCCTCTCATCGAATCTAGGAAACCAGTTTCTTTGGTAGATGTACCAGTAGGATATGGAGTGCCAGGAACACATAAGAGATCGGGGTTCACTTCTGCGGATCTGGAGGCGCTACCAATAGGTGACAGAGGATTGCCATCATCTTTGTCAGTACTCTCCTGGCGGCCTCCACACTCAGAGCTAGGGTAATTATCACAACCAACTTCATTGCCACCGCTTGCAGCAAAATCTTCTTCCTCTTCGTCAGTAGTCTTCGAATCATTTGGAAAATCTTCAATGTACAAAGGTCCTTGAATTTCGTCTTATCTCTCTTTGGAACCTTAATTCCTTGTTCGGCCAAGTTTATTCTCTCCATATCTCTACTCCGAACGGAAGAGTGGATAGAACGGAAGCATATGCTCGGAAACTTTTTGAAGTTGTCACAATGAGCTAGGAAGAGGGCATCTTCGTTGATTCCATCACCACGTCCGAAAGATGTGTCTCTAAGAACAAAGAAATCCTGTTTTGAGCTTCATAAACAACCCATATGGCATTAACAAGTGTATCATCCTTCACTCTCAACTGCTTGGTATGCTCGGATGGCATACTCGCTCGCTCACTCTCCAAAGCCAAAACCTTATCAGACAAAAGATTCTTGGCTTCCCTTTCTTTTTCAAGGAGTATTTTCAGTTATTCGCATTCCTTATCACTATTACTTTTAGCCATAGTTAAATCATGAACCTTGGATTCTAAAGCAACTTTTTCCGCTTTAAGTTTATTCACTTCAGAGGATGATGAAGCAACCACCGTGCGAAGAGACTACCAACCTTTGGATACCTGAAAAAGAAATGAGAACATATTAGTCCATGTATGGGGATGAGAAAGCAAAATAGAAATTGGAAAGGATAATAAACAAACCAAAAGCTGTTGCTTTATGAGATAATGATAGAAATCCAACCAGTCCAAGGGAGAAGGCATTGCCATGTTGGGAACGTCAAGAGAAGGAAGAATGGATTTCACAATTCTATCAAAGTCAGAAGTCGGTAAAGGAAATCTTGAAGAATCATCATAGTGAGGGGGGAAAGAAGAGGTCAGTTCATGTTCCCTCAATCCAAAGCTTCTTGTGGATCAGACATTATGAGGCCAGTAGTAAAGCCTCTTAATGTGGTCCCAGTTTGATAAGAACCCACGTTGGGAGTAGTATCAGTAGGAGGGGCAATGGGATCAAGCGATGACTGATCAATAGGCGAAACAACAATCCCTTTATTGGAAAGGGGAAATACAAGGATTTCACTTTTATGTCCCTTAGAGGAACCATCTTCAATGGCTGAAGCAAGTCCTTTTAAATCACTAGAGCGAGTAAAGGGAGCCAAAGTAGTTGATTCATTAGCATTCTGGGTAGCTGGACACAAGGAAGGACGTGAAGAAAGGTTGGAACATAAAATGAAAGTTTACTGCCCCTTTTAATAAAATAGCCTTACCTGAGGAACCCATAAATAATGGCGATGGAAGATTAAAGTCATTAAAGTCAGGAGACAAACTCATAACACCTAGAAAATAAAAAGGAGGCTATCCCGTAATCTTTTTCCCAGGAGGCAAGAGGACATGTTTGTGGAGATTGTCTAAAGTCAATAAGATGGAATGTCATCCCAATTCTTCATATGCTTTGCCAAGACAGTCAACAACTTGGGTATCTTCTGCCCCGAAATCCTTCTTCTTAGAAATAAGAACGGAGAAAAAATGATGGTTGATGAGAGTTAGTAAAGACATAGAAATTTTGAGAAGAAAATAAGCAACTTACAAGGGTTGATGAAAGTTCCCGATATACCAAGGATACCTGATATGGAAGAACTGGTTTTCCCAATCCCTAGACTTATTGATGGGATCACTAATCCACTCTCTCGTAGGACCAGGCCGGAGAATAAACGAGTCTAATACTTTGGCCAAACGAAGCAGAAACCGTAAAAGATCAACATTAAGGGAGGATTGACCCGACTCAAGCACTAAGATTTCCAAGCATAAAAGGAGGGTATATGTGTTTGGTGAAAGCTGAATAGGAGTAACCCCCGAGTGGTGCAGAAATCTAGATACAAACTCTAATAAAGGAAAGAAGCCCACATGCCAGATGTGAATGGCGGAGTATGCAAAGTATCACTCCGGTGGATTTTGAATGGTATATTGAGGAGAGGCAGGAACGACATCAACATCAGCCATACCAAAACCGTGGAGGATAGCCTTCACCTCCTCTTGGGAATTAATAAAAGAGCATTGTGGTACGGGTGCCTTCTTCGAACGAGGCATAACAGAGCTGCCTGGCTTAGACTAGTTAGCCTGTTGCTCCTCATACATAATGCTTCCTGGTGATATTATTTTTTAACATATGTGTTAACACCACATTCATTTACATATATATACATCCAACATCCATAAATGGGTAAACAACATGAAAACTTGTTAATATCAAGAATTCGAACTATAAAAACATCGAGCTTTCATTAGAGGTAATCTGGATAACGTCCATTACACTTAGAAGCAGTTTAGTTTTCAGTGATGATCAAACTGATTACCCCGACACCAAGGCCAAGAGAACGAAATGCATGTGTCGGGGGAATTAGACTATCCATACCACTAGATGACATCTCAACCGAAATCCAATGACCCAGTATTATCACCCAAAGCCTAACTGGTCTCGAGATTCGGTACAAGTGAAATCAAAGTCAAAATATTCAAATACTTAGTTCCCAACTTTTACCGGCGCTCAACCCGAAAGGGAACTGATCTTATGGCTATATTTCCACAATGAACCAACACCCGTGAGGTTGTGAGCATAAACGCTGGTGTTGGTAAAATCGAAAACAAAATGAATTGTTGACGGTGGCGGTGAATTCACTTGTACTGGAAGCATAACACCCTACTTTGTAATAAGAATTAGCCTTTCGCATGTAATTTTGCATTATAAACCTCAAAAATATATTGGGGAAAAAAGCAGCTTATTTGGTCCATCATTAGTCGATACCTGTAACACCCCACTCCCGCTATGATCACTCACTAAGGGAATGCCATAGCATCGGTGGAGTATTTTAGTGAATATAGAACAGAAAAATTACAACAAGACAGATATAAATAGTACTTGAAATTTTAAAACATCATCTCATAACAGCGGAAGTAAAACATGTCTGGTTACATCATAAAACCACAATAAAGGTCAAGTACAATATCAAAATAAGGAAGTACATAATCCCACTCTCATACAATAGCCAAACAAAAGAAAAGATAACTGGATAACTGGAGCTTTACATCTATCCAAGCTCCTAAAGACTGGAACAGCAATCCGATCAAGCTCCACTACTGCTAGGATCCACCGTAGGACCTGAGGGTTGGGAAAAAGATAAAAACAACAGGGTCAGACATAAGTCTGAGCGAGTCCTATAACTTTAACAATACAATCGTTAAAGTAACCAGAGAAGACATAAACTGATATACGGTAACATATAGGGATGAATGGCTACCCTAAGCAGTCAACTAAACGAAGATAAAGGATAAAGACGCATCTACTCTCCCTAAGGTAAATTACTAAACTGCACCACACCAGTCGTTCCTAACTTAAAGGTTGATCCCACCCAAGGACTTATAAAATTTACTAATTAGTACCTGCGTACCCCTAGGTGACCAAGTAGGCGCCACGGGGCCCTACAATCCACTAGGTGTACACACTACTTCCCATTCGATCGGCTCCCTAACGTAGATACCCGTGCTGGCCCCACCGTGGGATGTATCATTCCCCAATGTGGCAACCTGATGGAACTAAAGGTGCACGGCTTATATCTACTCGATGCAACAACGGCTTACCTACCAGCCCGGGCCCACTCACGCATATGAAGCCCGTTGGACTTGCGTTGCCACCGCTAACCCGTTTGCCTCTTACAGTCAAGCCCAGTATGCGTGTCCCGTCCTCGACATGGGTCGAGCCCACAAAGATACGTATGGGTTACTGGTTGAAATGGGCCTCCACAAGCTACCCACCTAAGCTTGTCCCTTTTTCTAGTATATCCCACTTAACCCTTTAATCATGTTTTAATTACATGTTCCATTTTGGTTAAGTATTCTAATCGTATTTTCTATTGCCACCCAAGGCAACCACTAGATTTTCTCATGCCACCCGAGGCACCCACTTAACCCCTCATGTCCCTCTACATGCTAATATGGTTAAGTGTTTCTTAATTAATTAATTAAGAACGTAACCTTTGTAAAGACCTCTCACATTAGACTGTCTTTTATGACCGCTGGTTAAGCCGGTTGGGTCCGGGCAGCCTTATGTCATAACAGAGTCTAACCTCGTGTCTTTACATTAATTACGTATTTAGTTTGTGCCTAAGACCTCTCACATTGGGCTAACATTTGTAGCAACTGGTTAAGCCGGTTGGGTCCGGGCAGTTTTACGCTACAACTGAGTCCAACCTCGTGTCTTAGTCAATTAATTACACCTAATTAATCACCCTCATAATTTTATATTAATTATCCCTAATTAATCAAGTTTTCTTAACATGGGTAGACCTAACTTAATAGGTAAATTCCCATGGGGTAGACCTAACTCAATAGGTAAATTCCCAACACATAGTATGGGTACACCTAACCAAATAGGCAAATTCCCATACTATGTTTATTTATTTTGTGTTATGCATAATTATATTAATTTCACACAATCTTATTAACTTATGCATTTAATTACCCCATCGTTCCCACGTAATTTCGTTCATGATATAACACATATAAAAGGTGTCAACTTGCATATGAATGAACGTGTTTCAAAGGTGCCATCTTGCATATTAACAAACACATAACTTGCATATGAACTTGCATAACATGTCACATAACTTGCATATAATATGTCACATAACTTACATATTCATTTTGCATAACAAACTTGCATATTAGCTTATAGACTTGCATAATGTGTCATCATGAACTTGCATATTAATAAACATGTAACTTGCATATTTACATACATGTAACTCGCATATTAACAAACATGTAACTTGCATATAAAGAAACATGTAACTTGCATATTTACATACATGTAACTTGCATATTAACAAACATGTAACTTGCATATTAACAAACATGTAACTTGCATATTTACATACATGTAACTTGCATATTAACAAACATGTAACTTGCATATTTACATACATGTAACTTGCATAGCATATTACCATGAACTTGCATAACATGCATATGATTACATAGCCCACAACTTGCATATTTAGCATCATGCAAACATAACATACATCATATTAAACTTGCATAAGCTTACATACTCAACATGCATAAACATAAGATTAATGCTAACATCATATCATATGATTCAAAGCTCATTAACCCACATACAAAACCATAAATCTCATCACATCTCATCTAATTAGTTTACCAAAAGATCATCAAAGTGATAGAAACTCACAACTAGCAACTTTGAACACCAAATGAAGAAGATTAAGATGCTAAGAAGGGATTAGAAGTTGATTAGAGAGTGATTAGTATGCAACCCTCTTCATAAAATTAGTGGAGGCCATGAGAGCTAGCATTTTGCCATAGTTTAGTCACTAGGTTTAATTATGAATGAATTAGGGTAGGTTAGGGTCTTATTTATAGATTAGGCAAGTGTTTTAGGCCATAGGATTAACCCTAGATTCAATCCAAGCCATCAAAGCATGTCTTGGGGAAGAAGTCAAGTGTAGGAACCATCTAGGGCCTTTAGATTAAAGATGGACCATGAGAACCATTCAAATGCAAAATCTGCACTTGAGCGAATCGGCCCACGGGTTGACAGCCAAACACCCTGGATTAACCCCTAGTCGACCCAGCGGGCTCGGGTCGACTTCAAAAATCGGCCGGTTCGGTTATTCCCCTCTCCCAATTCGCTGTTTTGAGCCTTTTTGCATATTTATTTATTAAATTTTCAATTATATATATATATATATATATATCAATATATATATATATATATATATATATCTACACAACCCATTTCACTTAATTAAGTATACTTTAATTTGGGAATTTTCGTGAAACTTCGCGAGGCCATATCTTGGTCATACGGACTCCGATTTTCGAAAACTCGGACTCTATTTCGCGTATTTTTCCGAGACGAACGCAATGGCATAGCCCGTTTCCCTTGATTCCCATTTTAGAATTAAATTCTGCCTCGATTTATGTTATTACAGGTTATTGAACATACGGGTTGTTACATTCTCCCCTCCTTAAAGGATTTCGTCCCCGAAATCTTCAAGTTAGGAAGAACGTATCCTACCATCCAATCATCCATCTACTCAAAGCATCATCTACGAGCAATCATTGTCCTTACAAGATTCTAAATGCTGGATGGATATATGCAAAAGTGTGTGTATATGTACTTACCTAATGCAAAAATCAGGCGGTTACTGATACAGTAAACCTCCTTAATGCAAACCATGATAGTGCCATGCATCCAATATGTATGCGAAACCCTATTGACACATACAAATTTCTACATGCGTGCACAACCATACACAAAAATGCATCATCCATATGATAACACAGCCATGATACATCCATCAATCTAACTACCACATCCATTTATGCAATATGCAACATGAAGTGACTGAGCCGATCTAGTGCCTAATGTGTGTGTATATGCATCCACGAGCAACCACTAGCAAACAATTGCATCCATATGCATCCATCAACCATAACATGTTTCAAACACATGTTTCAACCATAGGTTTTACCCTATCTAAAGGTCATAGGTATTAGCGAGAGGATATACTAAAGATAAGATAAGTACTAGACAAGCAATAAAGGAGAAGTTAAAAGACATACTCTCAAAAAGAAATGGATACAAAGAACGCATCTTTGCTTCCGTCTCCCAAGTAGCATTGCTTTCGTCATCTCCCCATTGCACTTTAACTAGCTGAACTTCTCTGTTCCTCAACTTCCTAGTGTAACAACCCGTAAAATCTGGGCCAGTTTAAAATTTTTATTTTGGCAATTTTAGCGAATTCTGATTATTTAATATGAATTATTTTAAATAATATCGACGAGAATTTATTTTGAATATAATTCGAACGTATATATTATACGCGTCGTCGTTAGAATATAAATATTTATATATAATTATAAATAGAATTGAAAATGGCGCGGTAGTTCGATAATTCGATTTCAAACTTCAATTGAATGTACCGGGTGCAAAACAATCCGGATTTTAGTGAAACCAAAAATAATGGAATCTAATAGTGAATATCTTTCCAACGAATCCGAGAAATCAAGATTTCATATCGGGAATCAAAAGATATGTCCAGTTGAAAATTCTGAATAGTCGCTATGGAATTCAGGCCCTTAAAAATGGACATTTTGCAAATGACCTCGGATTTCGACGAAACCACTTTTGTTGGGTCCGCAGTGTAAAGTTATTGCTAGATTTCAAATTTCATAATTTTTCGAATCAATATGTGAGCGTGGTAAAGGAAAACGTGTTTTGACCATTTCAGTTGATTTTAATCGACTGGAAATTGGCCATTTTTCAAACGGTCTCAGAATTCGACGAAACTAGTTTTGTTAGGACCGTATCGTCAATACGAAACTAGAAAATATTTTTCTGGAATTTTTCTAGTTAGTATGTGACCCCGGCAATTTGAAATGTACGTTTAAAATTCAATATAAGGATTTAAATTGTAAATTTCAACAGAAACTGATTGTAACGATCAAACCAGCTTGCGATACATATCCCATTGTGTTCGGAATGGGGGTAAAACGCTATGGACGACAGGCGGTGGACCTCATTTCGAGGTCATATGTAAAAGTCAACCCTTGTGCATAATTTAATAATTAAATAATATAATAAAATAATAAAAAAAAAATACATTTCCCCCTTTTCTTCCTCGTTGGCCCCCCCCCCCCCGATCAGTATTCACAAAGCAAATAAAAAAAAAAAAGAAGAAACCCTAAATAATACGAGCCGCCGCCCTCCAGACTCCGAAGCCGCCGCCTGACCGCCGAAGCCCCACCGCCTGACCGCCGAACCCTTCGCCTGAGCCGCCCTCGCAACCTCCTCCTCCCACCGAACGAACCATCGCAGAAACCCTCGACCTCGACAACTCCGAAACCACCGCCGCGACAACTCCGAACGCCGCCACGAGAACCGCCGACTTCCTCCTCCCCTTCGCAAACCACAGTGAGTTTTTTTAGTTAATTTATTTTCATTTTTATTTCTGATTTACAAAACTGTTTTTTTTTAGAAGTTATATTACTGTTTTTTTTAGATTTTAAAACAGGAAATTTTTAAAGTAAATAAAAACTGTTTTAAAAGAAATAAAAACAGAAATTTAAAAAGGAGATTTAAAAACTGTTTTTAAAAAGAAATCAAAAACTGATTTTTAAAAAAAGGAGAAATCGAAAACTGTTTTGAAAAATAATTTAAAAACTGTTTTGAAAAAGGCAAAACTGCATTTTGAAAAAGAATATAAAAACTGCATTCATTTTTAAAAGGGATTTTTAAAAACTGCATTTTCTAGAAAATAAAAACTGCATTTTCTAGAAAATAAAAACTGCATTTTTCTAGAAGATGAAAACTATTTTTCTAAAAGGAAAAAACTGCATTTGAAAAAGAGAAAATAAAAACTGCATTTTTTAAAAAAAAAAAGAAGAAAAAAATGCATTTTTAATAAAAGAAAAACTGCATTTATTTTAAAGATAAAAACTGCATTTATTTAAAAGAAAAAAAAGATTATAAAAGCAGTTTTGAAAGAATAATAAAAATATAATCTTTATATTTAATAGCGAAGTCAAAATGCAATCTTTATATATTGAATAACATAGTGAAATTCGATTTTTACCTATGTAGAGGATACAGTCAACGAAAGCAACAACAAGGCGAAGTAGGCGAAGTTTCTATTAAGGAAGAATCGTGTGAGAGGATAGCTATTGGTGAGGATTTCTCACTCTTCAATTTCTTTTTAAAATTTTATATATATGTGTTGAAAGTGGAAGTGAATTGCTATATATAAATATCTATATATATATATATATATATATATATATACGCCCCTCGTCCACAAACCATGGACGATATTTATTGGTTGAAATTGTTGTGAAAATTGATTGATAGCGAAGTGAAATAACATATATATGAAAAGTGAAATTTATATATATAGCGAAGTGAAATAACATATATATGAAGAGTGAAATTTATATATATAGCGAAGTGAAATAACATATATATGAAGGGTGAAATTTATATATATAGCGAAGTGAAATAACATATATATGAAGAGTGAAATTTATATATATAGCGAAGTGAAATAACATATATATGAAGGGTGAAATTTATATATATAGCGAAGTGAAATAACATATATATGAAGAGTGAAATTTATATATATATATAGCGAAGTGAATATCGAATATATTGAAAGTGAAAATATCGAATATATTGAAAGTGAAAATATTCGAATTGAAAACAATGTATATGAAATATTCGAATTGAAAACGATATATATATATGTATGAAATGAAAACAATGTATATGAAATATTCGAATTGAAAACGATATATATATATATATGAAGTGAAAACGATATATATATTGAAAGTGAAAATATCGAATATATCGAAAGTGAAAATATTGAATATATTGAAAGTGAAAATATTGAATATATTGAAAGTGAAAATATCGAATATATTGAAAGTGAAAATATTGAATATATTGAAAGTGAAAGTATCGAATATATTGAAAATGAATATATCGTATATATTGAAAAATGAATATATCGTATGTATTGAAAATGAAAATATCGTATATAGTGAAAGGTGAATATATATATATATATATATGAATTGAAAACGATGTATATGAAATATATATATGAATTGAAAACGATGTATATGAAATATATATATGAATTGAAAACGATGTATATGAAATATTCGAATTGAAAACGATGTATATGAAATATTCGAATTGAAAACGATGTATATGAAATATTCGAATTGAACTGAATAGAAAACGAATTCGAATTGAATTGAATAGAAAACGAATTCGAAATGAATTGAATAGAAAACGAATTCGAATTGAATTGAATAGAAAACGAATTCGAATTGAATTGAATAAAAAACGAATTCGAATTGAATTGAATAGAAAACGAATTCGAATTGAATTGAATAGAAAACGAATTCGAATTGAATTGAATAGAAAACGAATTCGAATTGAATTGAATAGAAAATGAATTCGAAATGAATTGAATTGAAAACGAATTCGAATTGAATTGAAATTTGAATTGAATAGAAATGAATTTTAAAACGAATCTATAAAGAAGAATTCAATTGTGATTTGAATTGAAAAGGAAGTTGAAAATGTTTTTGAAACGAATTCAAAACTATTTATATAATTCGTTTTAAATAGAAATCGACGAACTATATATTATATATATTATATATATAATATAATGGCCTGAATAGAACGCGCCGCGCCGCGGCAGTTCGTGAATTTCGACCATTTATTTCAAACGGACATTGCGGGAGATCCGACCGTCGGATTCTCCTAAAACCGGAACCGTTGGGTTCGTATCGAAAAGAGCTTTCTAATGAATGTTAGAAATTTGAAATCTAACGGTTGGATTTGGAATTATGTCCAAATCAAATTCGAAAAAGGTCGCTGTAAGTGCAGTTCGATGGCCATTGTTGGAAATCGACTGTACGGGCCTTGATAAAATTATTAAAAATAGTAATAATTTGTGTAAAATCATAAGAAATGATTTAGAAAGAATTGGGATGAAAAACTCCATATTTGAAAAGATAAAAATAGATTTTTATCGAAATGAACTAGTTTTGAACTAGAATTATAATTCTATTTATTTTTAAATAAATAAATTGAATTCGAAAAGGGTTTTAAAAATAACCAAAATTTCCAATGATTGCATTGGAGTGGATTTGAATCGAAATTGTCTTCGGAATATTTCGATGTTGGAATTCGTGATTATACAGGTGTTGTTATGGAAATTTGAAAGATATATATTGATATCGTTATTTCCAATACGACATTTGTTAGTCGTAGAATTCGATATTGAATATAAGCCGATATATTTTCTATTCAGAGCCTTGTATTGAATATCGAATGTGATTTGGGTTTGTCGTGAATGGTGTCTTCACTAACACTGTTCTTGAACCCAGTTGAGAAAAGATTAAATCTTTTTATTTAGATTTAATGAAGTGTACCAATTAAATAATATTTAATTGGAATTGAATTGATATTGATTTTTGGGTTTATCGTGAACAGTGTTTTAAATAACACTCGTTCTTTAACCCGATAATTAATGGAATGTGACTTTGGGTTTATCGCGAACCGTGTTTTTAGATGACACTGATTCTTTAACCCAGTCACAGATTAAAACTAAGTGGAGTTTTAATGAATCTTTAATTAGATTGAAAAGATCGAGAATGGAGTATCACCAGTTTTGCTCCAGGCGATAGTTAAATCTTTAATTAGATTTGAACGTGAAATTTAGAAACTAACTGTCGGTTAGCCAAGCAGAATGGTTTTCTGGATATTGATCTGATGTTGGTTTCGGCCTTCGGGGTTAATATTTGGGGAATTATTCTCTTGATTAATTTACGGTTAGTGACTAATGAATTGGAATGAGGCGTATGTTAAATTTGATTGATTGATGGTTTGGATTGTGCTCGACCAGTTTAGGAGCAGAATATGCTTTTGCATTTAGCATTGGGTTGGGTTGAAAATATCTGTGTGCTAACGCCTTGTGAAACACTTCACGATTTGACGATAAGGTGTTTAGCGATGTTGTGTTCATTTCAAATTTAACGAATGATTGTGAAATGATATTTTTCTTAAGTGAAAAGAAATGTATTCCCGATTTTGGACAGGGAATGTTTTATAAAAATGTTTTATAAAACAGAAAGGATTTCGAGGCCCAAAACCCGATGATTTCTAAAGTGATTTAGAAATGTATTATATGTTACATTGTGATTATTATGTTGTGAAATGATTTTCCCTACTTCGGGATATGAAATGATTTAGTATGTGACTAAAGATTCGGGTAACCCTGAGACTAAAAGTATGGGTGAGAGGGCGGTGTATGCTCTCCTGAGTGGGAGGTGCATCGTCGGTGTAGCCTACTCCTATGTGGGGTAGGTGCACATATATATATCGAGTTGCGAGGTGCGTACCCTTTGCCTTGTCGATGGGGAGCACGATATTTGGTTGCATACTTGTTTGTATGCATTGTTATGTTTTGGAATTCATATTTCCAAATGATTTGATTTGAGATCCCGAAGTGAAATCTACTTTGATATAGAAAGTTAGATATGTATTTCAAATGATTTGAAATAAGAAATCGGGAATAAAATCCAAAGGAATAATTTCTGTAAATTGAATTGGATTTGGAAAATCTAAGTGTGGTGATTAATCTAAATGGGTAGATTGGGATATTGCATGTTGATTGATGCATAGTAGATCCATATATCTATATTGATTGTTGTTTATACACTGGCTTTCATGGGGGTAAACCCGTTCCGCGAAAGTGGCGTGGTCCCGTGATTTGCCTTATTTTTGAACAAAGTTAACAACTGTTTTTGAGTTCTCACACCAGTCCCATGACTGACCTGTAATTTGCTTTTCCCTTGCGAACTCGGGTGCCCCTATTTTCCACACGGGCAGTCGAGTAGTTTTATTTTGCAGATGTTTTGAGCAGGATTCTGGATTGAAGCTTTAAGCTGTGTCCAGACATTTACAGTCTTCCGCTGTGTAGTTTATATTTCCGCTGTGCACTGTTTTACATTTATGTAAATTTATCTTCCGCTGTGTATTATATTTCGATATACTCTGATATTCTGTACTCTGATGTAACATTATTATGATGTTTATTGAAGTCTTCTGTTATTTGTTCTGATGTGTTGTATACCCAAAGTTAGCGTATGCGGGATTCGAACGGTCTTGGTCGGTTTAACGATCGATTAGGTCCGGGCGAAATCCGTGTCGTTACAACGTGGTATCAGAGCTTTGGTTAAACTCAAATCTTTGGGGTACAACTCGTTAGAACTGAACAAAAGACTCATCAGAGGTAGGATTAGTAATGTCCTATAAAAGAATCCTCATTAGAGATAGAATCAGTAGCATTCTAGGATGAGTGACTCGTTAGAGATGGGGTTAGAAATGCCCCAGAATGAGTCGAGAGTTATTTGTTTATAAATAACGTATTTGTGATTATATATATAATCTGATTTTAGAAAATATGATTTTTAAATATATAAAATTATATATTTGAAAATATAATCAATTAATTGATTGATGTTTGTGTTGTTTGTTTACTTGTTTGATAATTTTTAACCATTTAGCCAATTGAACCAAATAGTAAACCGTATTGAAATTTGGTTGCAAATGCATGCATATACTTGCACTTACATTGAACAGGTCATAGCAAGGAGGCTAGAGCAGAGAATAAAATTTGTTTGCCCGACAAATAGGTACATGTTTACTACATAATTTCCTGTTTTGTTTGGGTGATGATGATTTTGTGAGCCTATTGGCTAGCCGCTTGGCTTTTTCTTTTTCTTTTTGAGATCTGAAGGACCGGGAACGCTATTTGCAATTTCCCGATGCTCCCATTGCAGGGGAGGTTATGGCGAAATTTTTCGAAAATTTAGGGTGTTAGCCAAAATTTTGAAATTTTGAAAATTCTCAGAAACTGAAAAGTTGGAGAATGGAAGCCAGGTCGAGCGTAGAGTTGAATTATCAAACCACTTTCGACTTTGTTCCTTTTCGGGGACGAAAAGTTTTAAGTGGGGGAGATTGTAACAACCCGTAAAATCTGGGCCAGTTTAAAATTTTTATTTTGGCAATTTTAGCGAATTCTGATTATTTAATATGAATTATTTTAAATAATATCGACGAGAATTTATTTTGAATATAATTCGAACGTATATATTATACGCGTCGTCGTTAGAATATAAATATTTATATATAATTATAAATAGAATTGAAAATGGCGCGGTAGTTCGATAATTCGATTTCAAACTTCAATTGAATGTACCGGGTGCAAAACAATCCGGATTTTAGTGAAACCAAAAATAATGGAATCTAATAGTGAATATCTTTCCAACGAATCCGAGAAATCAAGATTTCATATCGGGAATCAAAAGATATGTCCAGTTGAAAATTCTGAATAGTCGCTATGGAATTCAGGCCCTTAAAAATGGACATTTTGCAAATGACCTCGGATTTCGACGAAACCACTTTTGTTGGGTCCGCAGTGTAAAGTTATTGCTAGATTTCAAATTTCATAATTTTTCGAATCAATATGTGAGCGTGGTAAAGGAAAACGTGTTTTGACCATTTCAGTTGATTTTAATCGACTGGAAATTGGCCATTTTTCAAACGGTCTCAGAATTCGACGAAACTAGTTTTGTTAGGACCGTATCGTCAATACGAAACTAGAAAATATTTTTCTGGAATTTTTCTAGTTAGTATGTGACCCCGGCAATTTGAAATGTACGTTTAAAATTCAATATAAGGATTTAAATTGTAAATTTCAACAGAAACTGATTGTAACGATCAAACCAGCTTGCGATACATATCCCATTGTGTTCGGAATGGGGGTAAAACGCTATGGACGACAGGCGGTGGACCTCATTTCGAGGTCATATGTAAAAGTCAACCCTTGTGCATAATTTAATAATTAAATAATATAATAAAATAATAAAAAAAAAATACATTTCCCCCTTTTCTTCCTCGTTGGCCCCCCCCGATCAGTATTCACAAAGCAAATAAAAAAAAAAAAGAAGAAACCCTAAATAATACGAGCCGCCGCCCTCCAGACTCCGAAGCCGCCGCCTGACCGCCGAAGCCCCACCGCCTGACCGCCGAACCCTTCGCCTGAGCCGCCCTCGCAACCTCCTCCTCCCACCGAACGAACCATCGCAGAAACCCTCGACCTCGACAACTCCGAAACCACCGCCGCGACAACTCCGAACGCCGCCACGAGAACCGCCGACTTCCTCCTCCCCTTCGCAAACCACAGTGAGTTTTTTTAGTTAATTTATTTTCATTTTTATTTCTGATTTACAAAACTGTTTTTTTTTAGAAGTTATATTACTGTTTTTTTTAGATTTTAAAACAGGAAATTTTTAAAGTAAATAAAAACTGTTTTAAAAGAAATAAAAACAGAAATTTAAAAAGGAGATTTAAAAACTGTTTTTAAAAAGAAATCAAAAACTGATTTTTAAAAAAAGGAGAAATCGAAAACTGTTTTGAAAAATAATTTAAAAACTGTTTTGAAAAAGGCAAAACTGCATTTTGAAAAAGAATATAAAAACTGCATTCATTTTTAAAAGGGATTTTTAAAAACTGCATTTTCTAGAAAATAAAAACTGCATTTTCTAGAAAATAAAAACTGCATTTTTCTAGAAGATGAAAACTATTTTTCTAAAAGGAAAAAACTGCATTTGAAAAAGAGAAAATAAAAACTGCATTTTTTAAAAAAAAAAAGAAGAAAAAAATGCATTTTTAATAAAAGAAAAACTGCATTTATTTTAAAGATAAAAACTGCATTTATTTAAAAGAAAAAAAAGATTATAAAAGCAGTTTTGAAAGAATAATAAAAATATAATCTTTATATTTAATAGCGAAGTCAAAATGCAATCTTTATATATTGAATAACATAGTGAAATTCGATTTTTACCTATGTAGAGGATACAGTCAACGAAAGCAACAACAAGGCGAAGTAGGCGAAGTTTCTATTAAGGAAGAATCGTGTGAGAGGATAGCTATTGGTGAGGATTTCTCACTCTTCAATTTCTTTTTAAAATTTTATATATATGTGTTGAAAGTGGAAGTGAATTGCTATATATAAATATCTATATATATATATATATATATATACGCCCCTCGTCCACAAACCATGGACGATATTTATTGGTTGAAATTGTTGTGAAAATTGATTGATAGCGAAGTGAAATAACATATATATGAAAAGTGAAATTTATATATATAGCGAAGTGAAATAACATATATATGAAGAGTGAAATTTATATATATAGCGAAGTGAAATAACATATATATGAAGGGTGAAATTTATATATATAGCGAAGTGAAATAACATATATATGAAGAGTGAAATTTATATATATAGCGAAGTGAAATAACATATATATGAAGGGTGAAATTTATATATATAGCGAAGTGAAATAACATATATATGAAGAGTGAAATTTATATATATATATAGCGAAGTGAATATCGAATATATTGAAAGTGAAAATATCGAATATATTGAAAGTGAAAATATTCGAATTGAAAACAATGTATATGAAATATTCGAATTGAAAACGATATATATATATGTATGAAATGAAAACAATGTATATGAAATATTCGAATTGAAAACGATATATATATATATATGAAGTGAAAACGATATATATATTGAAAGTGAAAATATCGAATATATCGAAAGTGAAAATATTGAATATATTGAAAGTGAAAATATTGAATATATTGAAAGTGAAAATATCGAATATATTGAAAGTGAAAATATTGAATATATTGAAAGTGAAAGTATCGAATATATTGAAAATGAATATATCGTATATATTGAAAAATGAATATATCGTATGTATTGAAAATGAAAATATCGTATATAGTGAAAGGTGAATATATATATATATATATATATATGAATTGAAAACGATGTATATGAAATATATATATGAATTGAAAACGATGTATATGAAATATATATATGAATTGAAAACGATGTATATGAAATATTCGAATTGAAAACGATGTATATGAAATATTCGAATTGAAAACGATGTATATGAAATATTCGAATTGAACTGAATAGAAAACGAATTCGAATTGAATTGAATAGAAAACGAATTCGAAATGAATTGAATAGAAAACGAATTCGAATTGAATTGAATAGAAAACGAATTCGAATTGAATTGAATAAAAAACGAATTCGAATTGAATTGAATAGAAAACGAATTCGAATTGAATTGAATAGAAAACGAATTCGAATTGAATTGAATAGAAAACGAATTCGAATTGAATTGAATAGAAAATGAATTCGAAATGAATTGAATTGAAAACGAATTCGAATTGAATTGAAATTTGAATTGAATAGAAATGAATTTTAAAACGAATCTATAAAGAAGAATTCAATTGTGATTTGAATTGAAAAGGAAGTTGAAAATGTTTTTGAAACGAATTCAAAACTATTTATATAATTCGTTTTAAATAGAAATCGACGAACTATATATTATATATATTATATATATAATATAATGGCCTGAATAGAACGCGCCGCGCCGCGGCAGTTCGTGAATTTCGACCATTTATTTCAAACGGACATTGCGGGAGATCCGACCGTCGGATTCTCCTAAAACCGGAACCGTTGGGTTCGTATCGAAAAGAGCTTTCTAATGAATGTTAGAAATTTGAAATCTAACGGTTGGATTTGGAATTATGTCCAAATCAAATTCGAAAAAGGTCGCTGTAAGTGCAGTTCGATGGCCATTGTTGGAAATCGACTGTACGGGCCTTGATAAAATTATTAAAAATAGTAATAATTTGTGTAAAATCATAAGAAATGATTTAGAAAGAATTGGGATGAAAAACTCCATATTTGAAAAGATAAAAATAGATTTTTATCGAAATGAACTAGTTTTGAACTAGAATTATAATTCTATTTATTTTTAAATAAATAAATTGAATTCGAAAAGGGTTTTAAAAATAACCAAAATTTCCAATGATTGCATTGGAGTGGATTTGAATCGAAATTGTCTTCGGAATATTTCGATGTTGGAATTCGTGATTATACAGGTGTTGTTATGGAAATTTGAAAGATATATATTGATATCGTTATTTCCAATACGACATTTGTTAGTCGTAGAATTCGATATTGAATATAAGCCGATATATTTTCTATTCAGAGCCTTGTATTGAATATCGAATGTGATTTGGGTTTGTCGTGAATGGTGTCTTCACTAACACTGTTCTTGAACCCAGTTGAGAAAAGATTAAATCTTTTTATTTAGATTTAATGAAGTGTACCAATTAAATAATATTTAATTGGAATTGAATTGATATTGATTTTTGGGTTTATCGTGAACAGTGTTTTA
Source organism: Allium sativum (assembly GCA_030737875.1). Classification (NCBI taxonomy): domain Eukaryota; kingdom Viridiplantae; phylum Streptophyta; class Magnoliopsida; order Asparagales; family Amaryllidaceae; genus Allium; species Allium sativum. Next base: position 63,205,325 of record CM060921.1, on the reverse strand, counting down.
AATAACACTCGTTCTTTAACCCGATAATTAATGGAATGTGACTTTGGGTTTATCGCGAACCGTGTTTTTAGATGACACTGATTCTTTAACCCAGTCACAGATTAAAACTAAGTGGAGTTTTAATGAATCTTTAATTAGATTGAAAAGATCGAGAATGGAGTATCACCAGTTTTGCTCCAGGCGATAGTTAAATCTTTAATTAGATTTGAACGTGAAATTTAGAAACTAACTGTCGGTTAGCCAAGCAGAATGGTTTTCTGGATATTGATCTGATGTTGGTTTCGGCCTTCGGGGTTAATATTTGGGGAATTATTCTCTTGATTAATTTACGGTTAGTGACTAATGAATTGGAATGAGGCGTATGTTAAATTTGATTGATTGATGGTTTGGATTGTGCTCGACCAGTTTAGGAGCAGAATATGCTTTTGCATTTAGCATTGGGTTGGGTTGAAAATATCTGTGTGCTAACGCCTTGTGAAACACTTCACGATTTGACGATAAGGTGTTTAGCGATGTTGTGTTCATTTCAAATTTAACGAATGATTGTGAAATGATATTTTTCTTAAGTGAAAAGAAATGTATTCCCGATTTTGGACAGGGAATGTTTTATAAAAATGTTTTATAAAACAGAAAGGATTTCGAGGCCCAAAACCCGATGATTTCTAAAGTGATTTAGAAATGTATTATATGTTACATTGTGATTATTATGTTGTGAAATGATTTTCCCTACTTCGGGATATGAAATGATTTAGTATGTGACTAAAGATTCGGGTAACCCTGAGACTAAAAGTATGGGTGAGAGGGCGGTGTATGCTCTCCTGAGTGGGAGGTGCATCGTCGGTGTAGCCTACTCCTATGTGGGGTAGGTGCACATATATATATCGAGTTGCGAGGTGCGTACCCTTTGCCTTGTCGATGGGGAGCACGATATTTGGTTGCATACTTGTTTGTATGCATTGTTATGTTTTGGAATTCATATTTCCAAATGATTTGATTTGAGATCCCGAAGTGAAATCTACTTTGATATAGAAAGTTAGATATGTATTTCAAATGATTTGAAATAAGAAATCGGGAATAAAATCCAAAGGAATAATTTCTGTAAATTGAATTGGATTTGGAAAATCTAAGTGTGGTGATTAATCTAAATGGGTAGATTGGGATATTGCATGTTGATTGATGCATAGTAGATCCATATATCTATATTGATTGTTGTTTATACACTGGCTTTCATGGGGGTAAACCCGTTCCGCGAAAGTGGCGTGGTCCCGTGATTTGCCTTATTTTTGAACAAAGTTAACAACTGTTTTTGAGTTCTCACACCAGTCCCATGACTGACCTGTAGTTTGCTTTTCCCTTGCGAACTCGGGTGCCCCTATTTTCCACACGGGCAGTCGAGTAGTTTTATTTTGCAGATGTTTTGAGCAGGATTCTGGATTGAAGCTTTAAGCTGTGTCCAGACATTTACAGTCTTCCGCTGTGTAGTTTATATTTCCGCTGTGCACTGTTTTACATTTATGTAAATTTATCTTCCGCTGTGTATTATATTTCGATATACTCTGATATTCAGTACTCTGATGTAACATTATTATGATGTTTATTGAAGTCTTCTGTTATTTGTTCTGATGTGTTGTATACCCAAAGTTAGCGTATGCGGGATTCGAACGGTCTTGGTCGGTTTAACGATCGATTAGGTCCGGGCGAAATCCGTGTCGTTACACCTAGTTTCTGACCCAAGGATGCGAGTAGGAGCTCGTCGAATCGTCGCATCACGCTCTACCTCTACATCTCTAAGCAAGCTCGGCTCTACCACCTCCGCGGTCTCATGTAAGCACTTCCTCAAATGTGATACATGGAATACATCATGAACACCACTAAGTCTGTCGGGCAACTCCACCCTATATGCCATCCGTCCAATCTTTTCCTTAATAGGAAACGGCCCAACAAATCTCGGTGCTAACTTCCCTACGGACCCAAAGCGAACAACATTTCTCAATGGAGATACTTTGACAAAAACCATGTCCCCAACCTCAAACTCAAGATCCGTCCTTCTCCGATCCGCATAAGATTTCTGTCTATCTTGCGCTGCTTTCATCCTTTTTCGAATTAAATCAATCTTCTCTGAAGTCTCTCTAACCATATCCGGCCCAAGCAAGATCTTATCCGTAGATTCCCACCAACATGTAGGAGATCGACAAGGCCTTCCATAAAGAGCTTCGAAAGGAGCCATACCAATACTGGACTGAAAGCTGTTATTATATGCGAACTCCACCAAAGGAAGATGTTCTTCCCATGTACCTCCAAAATCCAAGATACAAAGCCTCAAAAGATCTTCTAAGATACGGTTCACCCTCTCAGTCTGACCGTCCGTCTGAGGATGATATGCGGTGCTCAAACACAACTGAGTCCCTACCGCCTCTTGCAAACTTCTCCAAAACTCACTAGTGAAAATAGGATCTCGATCACTCACAATGCTGGATGGTACGCCATGCAATCTAACAATCTCTCTAACATAGACTGAAGCAAGCCATGGAGCGGTCCTCTTACTCTTTATGGGTATAAAATGGGCACTCTTGGTAAGTCTGTCTACCACAACCCAAATTCCCGTATTGCCCTTCCTCGATCTCGGTAACCCGTCGATGAAATCCATCGAGACACTATCCCACTTCCACTGTGGAACTTCCAATGGGTGTAGCAACCCACCGGGTTTCCTTTGCTCCACTTTAACTTGTTGGCACACTAAGCATCTAGCCACATACTCGGCTACATCTTTCTTCATACCGGCCCAGAAGAAAACTCTCTTCATGTCTTGGTACATTTTGTCTCCACCGGGATGAATAGTCATTCTTGAACGATGTGCATCATCCAAAATAGCCTTCTTCAAACCCTCATCTTGCGGTACACAAAGTCTACCGTCTCTATGCAACCATCCCTTATCATCTATGGTGTATCTACCCAAATGGCTGGACGACTCCCCTCTTATAAGCTTCTCTACCAACACAACCAACTGTGGGTCGTCTCGCTGAGCCTCGCCAATCCGTCTCAAAAGAGTAGGTCTAACCTCCAAGGATGCCAACAAACCAGGTACAAAATCAACAGAAGGTCTGAAGTCAAACAAAGAAAGAAACTCCAAGCTTCGTCGTTCCACGAACAATGGACTCAAAGATAGCCTTTTTCTACTCAAGGCGTCTGCCACCACGTTACCCTTACCAGGGGTATACGCTATCTCGAAATCATAGGATGCTAAGAACTCCATCCACCTTTGCTGTCTTAAGTTTAAATCCTTCTGAGAGAATAAGTACTTCAATGATTTATGGTCGGTGAACAACTCGAATCTCTCACCAAGAAGATAATGGCGCCAAGACTTAAGTGCGAAAACAATCGCGGCCAACTCTAGATCATGGGTAGGGTAATTCTTCTCATGCACTCTCAATTGTCTCCCTCCATAGGCTATTACCCTTCCCTCCTGCATCAAGACTGCGCCTAATCCTGTTCCACAAGCATCGGTATAAACAACAAACGGCTTACTCCCATCCGGGAGCACTAAAACTGGAGCGGTGGTCAAAGCTCTCTTTAACCGTCGGAAAGCATCATCACAATCTACATCCCACGAGAAAACCAGATTCTTTTTCGTCAAGCGGGTTAATGGGGCTGATATCTTCGCGAAGTCTTTGATGAACTTCCTATAATATCCTGCCAACCCCAAGAAACTTCTTACCTCGGTAGCATTTCTAGGAACTTTCCAATCCTGGATAGATACTATCTTTGCGGGATCCACAGCTATCCCTTCCTTAGAGACCACATGCCCTAAGAATCGCACTTCTCTTCTCCAAAAATGGCATTTAGAGAATTTAGCTTTAAGACTATGCGCTCGAAGAGTCTCCAACACTTCCTTGAGATGTAAGGCATGCTCTTCTTCATTCTTGGAAAAGACCAAGATGTCATCCACAAAAACTACTACAAACTTATTCAGATACTCTCTGAACACTCTACTCATGAGATCAACAAAGTATGCGGGGGCGTTTGTCAACCCAAATGGCATCACTAGCCACTCATAAAAACCATCCGGAGTCCGGAAAGCAGTCTTCTCTATACTGTCCTCCGCCACTCTTAACTGATGAAACCCTGTAGCTAAGTCCATCTGCGAAAATACTGACGCGCCAACCAACTGATCAAAGAGATCATCTATCCTCGGTAATGGGTGTCTATTCTTCTTCGTGAGCTTATTAAGTTCTCTATAATCCACACAAAGTCTGAGGGACCCATCCGCCTTCGTGGCAAACACTACTGGAGCTCCCCACTCCGATATACTTCGCCTTATGAACCCCTTCTCAAGCAACTCCCCTACTTGCTTATGAAGTTCTCTTCTCTCACGAGGAGCCATGTGGCGTACTGGCAAAGACACTGGTTTGGCATTATCCACCAAATAAATTCGGAAATCTATCTCCCGCTTCGGAGGCAAACCCTTTACTTCTTCAAACACATCCGGATATTCCCGGACTACTCTGACAGAACACAAACTCTCGACCGAAGCATCGAGCGATTCAAGATAACTTAGCAAAACAGATTCCATGGGATTGCAAGAGATCTCGAGAGTGTTACCCAAGCGGGTCATGAGCCTGACAACTCTCCTTTCGCAATCAAGAACGGCACCATTACTGGATAACCAGTCCATGCCCAAGATCAACCCATAGCCCGTGAAGCCCAATACAAAAGCATCACATCTAAACTCAACGCTAAGTATAGAAATCTTCAAACCCAAACATATCATAGACAGATATATGGAGCCCCCAATTGGGTTTGAGACAACCAAGGGATCATCAACTAGACTGGTGTCTAAGTGCAGTGACTCAACTAACGATGATGAGATAAAAGAATGCGATGCGCCAGAGTCAAACAAAGTACGAACTGGATGATCAAACAGAAAAACCAGACTTTCAACGGAAATAGTTCTACCTCTCTGCTGAATCGGTGGAACTGAGAGAACCTGAACTTGCCCCCCTGACTGAGGTGGTGCTATAAGAGCTTGCACCTGGCCTCCTGAGGTAGACCCCGTCTTCTGCCCCTTCTTTGGGCAGTTTTTCACAAGATGCCCTGCTTCACCACAATGAAAGCAACCGGTTTTCTTCTTTTTGCGACAATCCTTACTAAGGTGTCCTGGTGTTCCACAATTGAAGCACTTCTTCTTCGTCTTCTTTTTGTCACCATTGCCTTTTCCGCCCTTGCCTTGTTGTTGCTGTTGCGGTTTCTTCTGATCCCCCTTTTTCTCTGGTGCCTTAGAATTCTTATCATCCTCATGCATAAGTGCCATGTAGACAAGCTTCTCAAAAGTGGCCCCCATAGGAATGTGAGTCATAGCTATTCCTTGCAATGGTTCGTTCAAGCCTCTAACGAACCTCAAAGCCTTCTTCTCCGGTGTATTCACCAACTCTATGCCAAACCTTGCTAATTGATTGAATTTGTTGACATATTCTTTCACCGTGAGATTCCCTTGCTTCAAATTCAAGAACTTCTCCATAAACAGATTCTCTTCCGCCCTTGAGAGAAACTTAGCCCCAAACCTTTGCTTAAAATCTGCCCAAGAGTCAACAGGGCGTTCTCCATTAGTGACCTCCCACCAGAATGAGGCCTCTCCCTTCATTAACCAAGCCGCCAACTTGACTTTCTTTCCCTCTTCCACTTCAAAGATATCTAGCAACTCTTCCACTTCCTTAAGCCAATCTCTATCCTCTACGAAAGTCTCTGAACCAAGAAAAGGTTTTCCTCCTATAGCCTTGAACTCCTTGCAAACCTTAGCAAAATTATCCACTCTAGGCTGAGGAGGAGGAGCGGTTGTCTCTGGTGTAGTAGCATTGGCCGGACCCGCAGCCGCGGCCCTAGCCTCTTGCAACCTCCTATACCATAGTGGTATAACTAAACCCTCCGGGATGTTAAGATCTTCAGCCATGCTGAAACGAAAGAGGAAAGATTCAAAAAGGAGATTCCGAAAGATAAAGATATGGCTATTGGGGATTATGCTTTTCTTTTTCAAAAACTTTTTCTCTTAGAAGACATGCTTTTAAAAATCCTTTCTTCGAAAATACTCTTAGAAAGTAGTTTTTCTCAAAATTTTTATCTGTTCTGGTAACCTTAAGCTCTGATACCACGTGTAACACCCCACTCCCGCTATGATCACTCACTAAGGGAATGCCATAGCATCGGTGGAGTATTTTAGTGAATATAGAACAGAAAAATTACAACAAGACAGATATAAATAGTACTTGAAATTTTAAAACATCATCTCATAACAGCGGAAGTAAAACATGTCTGGTTACATCATAAAACCACAATAAAGGTCAAGTACAATATCAAAATAAGGAAGTACATAATCCCACTCTCATACAATAGCCAAACAAAAGAAAAGATAACTGGATAACTGGAGCTTTACATCTATCCAAGCTCCTAAAGACTGGAACAGCAATCCGATCAAGCTCCACTACTGCTAGGATCCACCGTAGGACCTGAGGGTTGGGAAAAAGATAAAAACAACAGGGTCAGACATAAGTCTGAGCGAGTCCTATAACTTTAACAATACAATCGTTAAAGTAACCAGAGAAGACATAAACTGATATACGGTAACATATAGGGATGAATGGCTACCCTAAGCAGTCAACTAAACGAAGATAAAGGATAAAGACGCATCTACCCTCCCTAAGGTAAATTACTAAACTGCACCACACCAGTCGTTCCTAACTTAAAGGTTGATCCCACCCAAGGACTTATAAAATTTACTAATTAGTACCTGCGTACCCCTAGGTGACCAAGTAGGCGCCACGGGGCCCTACAATCCACTAGGTGTACACACTACTTCCCATTCGATCGGCTCCCTAACGTAGATACCCGTGCTGGCCCCACCGTGGGATGTATCATTCCCCAATGTGGCAACCTGATGGAACTAAAGGTGCACGGCTTATATCTACTCGATGCAACAACGGCTTACCTACCAGCCCGGGCCCACTCACGCATATGAAGCCCGTTGGACTTGCGTTGCCACCGCTAACCCGTTTGCCTCTTACAGTCAAGCCCAGTATGCGTGTCCCGTCCTCGACATGGGTCGAGCCCACAAAGATACGTATGGGTTACTGGTTGAAATGGGCCTCCACAAGCTACCCACCTAAGCTTGTCCCTTTTTCTAGTATATCCCACTTAACCCTTTAATCATGTTTTAATTACATGTTCCATTTTGGTTAAGTATTCTAATCGTATTTTCTATTGCCACCCAAGGCAACCACTAGATTTTCTCATGCCACCCGAGGCACCCACTTAACCCCTCATGTCCCTCTACATGCTAATATGGTTAAGTGTTTCTTAATTAATTAATTAAGAACGTAACCTTTGTAAAGACCTCTCACATTAGACTGTCTTTTATGACCGCTGGTTAAGCCGGTTGGGTCCGGGCAGCCTTATGTCATAACAGAGTCTAACCTCGTGTCTTTACATTAATTACGTATTTAGTTTTTGCCTAAGACCTCTCACATTGGGCTAACATTTGTAGCAACTGGTTAAGCCGGTTGGGTCCGGGCAGTTTTACGCTACAACTGAGTCCAACCTCGTGTCTTAGTCAATTAATTACACCTAATTAATCACCCTCATAATTTTATATTAATTATCCCTAATTAATCAAGTTTTCTTAACATGGGTAGACCTAACTTAATAGGTAAATTCCCATGGGGTAGACCTAACTCAATAGGTAAATTCCCAACACATAGTATGGGTACACCTAACCAAATAGGCAAATTCCCATACTATGTTTATTTATTTTGTGTTATGCATAATTATATTAATTTCACACAATCTTATTAACTTATGCATTTAATTACCCCATCGTTCCCACGTAATTTCGTTCATGATATAACACATATAAAAGGTGTCAACTTGCATATGAATGAACGTGTTTCAAAGGTGCCATCTTGCATATTAACAAACACATAACTTGCATATGAACTTGCATAACATGTCACATAACTTGCATATAATATGTCACATAACTTACATATTCATTTTGCATAACAAACTTGCATATTAGCTTATAGACTTGCATAATGTGTCATCATGAACTTGCATATTAATAAACATGTAACTTGCATATTTACATACATGTAACTCGCATATTAACAAACATGTAACTTGCATATAAAGAAACATGTAACTTGCATATTTACATACATGTAACTTGCATATTAACAAACATGTAACTTGCATATTAACAAACATGTAACTTGCATATTTACATACATGTAACTTGCATATTAACAAACATGTAACTTGCATATTTACATACATGTAACTTGCATAGCATATTACCATGAACTTGCATAACATGCATATGATTACATAGCCCACAACTTGCATATTTAGCATCATGCAAACATAACATACATCATATTAAACTTGCATAAGCTTAAATACTCAACATGCATAAACATAAGATTAATGCTAACATCATATCATATGATTCAAAGCTCATTAACCCACATACAAAACCATAAATCTCATCACATCTCATCTAATTAGTTTACCAAAAGATCATCAAAGTGATAGAAACTCACAACTAGCAACTTTGAACACCAAATGAAGAAGATTAAGATGCTAAGAAGGGATTAGAAGTTGATTAGAGAGTGATTAGTATGCAACCCCCTTCATAAAATTAGTGGAGGCCATGAGAGCTAGCATTTTGCCATAGTTTAGTCACTAGGTTTAATTATGAATGAATTAGGGTAGGTTAGGGTCTTATTTATAGATTAGGCAAGTGTTTTAGGCCATAGGATTAACCCTAGATTCAATCCAAGCCATCAAAGCATGTCTTGGGGAAGAAGTCAAGTGTAGGAACCATCTAGGGCCTTTAGATTAAAGATGGACCATGAGAACCATTCAAATGCAAAATCTGCACTTGAGCGAATCGGCCCACGGGTTGACAGCCAAACACCCTGGATTAACCCCTAGTCGACCCAGCGGGCTCGGGTCGACTTCAAAAATCGGCCGGTTCGGTTATTCCCCTCTCCCAATTCGCTGTTTTGAGCCTTTTTGCATATTTATTTATTAAATTTTCAATTATATATATATATATATATCAATATATATATATATATATATATATATATATATATATATATATATATCTACACAACCCATTTCACTTAATTAAGTATACTTTAATTTGGGAATTTTCGTGAAACTTCGCGAGGCCATATCTTGGTCATACGGACTCCGATTTTCGAAAACTCGGACTCTATTTCGCGTATTTTTCCGAGACGAACGCAATGGCATAGCCCGTTTCCCTTGATTCCCATTTTAGAATTAAATTCTGCCTCGATTTATGTTATTACAGGTTATTGAACATACGGGTTGTTACAATACCCAACCATCGTCGTCATTTAGCTTGCAGTTAAAACATGAAAATCCTGACTGATTTCATAATTAGGTTAAAAGCATGATCTAGATTCCCACTCGCAGTTGAAAGAGAAATACTTACATGAAACAGTGTTTGAAATTTTGAAAATCTCGAGAAATCTTGAGAAACAGTAACCCTGTTCGAGCAATATAATTTGCAGGTGAAAAGATGAAAAGGAAGTGAAAAGGGAATTTATGCCAAAGTGCTTCTTTGATCTCGGCCACGCAAATAAGTTCGGATCAACGGATTAGATCTGTTCCAAAAGGATGAAGGTGGAAACCCTGTGTGTTCAGAACAGTACGGTATGAAGACCAAAAGGTGTTCACTAGAAAAGTCGAAAATACCCCTTCAAGGGGCGGATATTACTATCAAAATTCAACACTGAAATAGTCTATCGGTGAAGGAGTATCAAACTACCACCAGTAGAGGGGAATGATCTGAAAGCACAAACCCGACATCAGGATAAAGCCAAAAGCCTAAAAGAAGCAATGGTGGCAACCGATAACCGTCACCATCCTGGAAGGAGGGAGCTTAGAACCAACCAGAAAGAGGGACATCAGCAAAGTGGATCCGAAACAGGAGACAAATAATGTGAAATTAATTCCAGAAGTCAATCACCTCAAACCGAAAGCAAATAAGAAAGAAAGAACGACAACCCATGATCCGAGACCAAAGATTTAATAAGGAACAAAGCAAAGCAAAGCAAAGCAAAGGGAGACGAAAGCGCTATCAATACTAATTTACTTAATACCGATACAAAAAGAGGGAAAGACAATAAAAGAACAAAAGGCCGAAACATAAGCATCCCAAAGGCCAACTACCGGACTCAAAGCTTGCCGGCTACTTAGAAGCAACTTCAACAGGAAGTACACCGAAAGCACACTTTCAGAAGACCAAAAATCCACCCTAGATATTTACCGAGAGCAAACCAAAGTCTCTGAGAAGAAGAGCTATCCACACTAACATGCTTAGTATCGATACTGAAAGGGGTGACGACTCCAGGAACGTAAGCATCAAGGCATGAAGGCAAACATCGTGAACACTTATAGAAAAGACCAAAATCTTATCTCTGAAAGCCGGAGGCTATACCCGATGCTATCAATACCAACGGGCTTGGTATTGATACAGAAGGTAGAAACAACTTCAAAGAAAAGCTCCAAAGACCGAAATCATCTTTCCGAAAGCTAAGACCGACACACTAAAGGCTATGTCATATCTCTCAACAACAGCCGAGACCCAAGCAACCAGAATCGAAAGGTAAAAAGCGACCGACACACAGCTGATGCACCCGAAAGAGGCCTTTGCTGACCTAATGTCAAAAGGGGTCCTGATTTGTTTATAAATAAGACCCTAGGGGTCACAATTTGGGGGCTGAATTTTCATTTCTCAATTTTGTGCTTTTTCCTTCTAGAGTAAACCCTAATTTCTAAATTGATTCGGGGATTTCTTTTGTCAACACTTGTGTACTCAAGTCAACGTGCAATAAAGAGTGGAGCGACACATAGCATAATTTCTATGAATTATCGAGCTATCTCCTATACATAATACCTTATGCTTCCTACGCGACAATGAGTTCTTACTTAAGTCCTAACCCTTTCTCAAGATTATTGAAAACCCCCTTTCTATAAGCCATTTAGCTTTCTATCTTGTGTTGTACTTAGGGAACCCTTATCCCAAGGTATCGTTGGTCCTTATGTAAGCGTGATACTCACCCCTTGAGGGAAGAGTAACTGATCTTCGGGCTTAAAACCTTAATATCTAGGGAACGATAAACTAACTCAAGCTTGCAGGAACTAAATAATCCTATTTTTCCCTTAGGCCCATTTCCTTAGACCTATCTCTGGTGTTAAGGAAAATATCATTAACAACACCTCTTATAATAACACGACCATCCTTCTTCAATCTCAAAACTCCACCTCGAGTATCAAAAGGGCAACTGTGACGATTAAATAGACTGAGAGAAATGATGTTATGTGCACAAGTAGGGATAGAGGCAAAGGCAATATTATTGCTGAGATAGGGCCAAAATTTGAGCATTTGCTTAGGAAGCAAAAAGGCATAAAGTTATGTTATCAGAAGAAGGTACAACATTTGCGAGAAGGAAAAAGACAAGAAGTTGTAGATAGTTAAGAAGAAAAGACTTTAAATCATATAATTGAAACAAAAATGATATGAGAATAAGGCCACATAGGGCAACAAAGTAATTTTAGATAGGACAACATTATACTTAAGCAGAAAATTAGCCATTATTACTGAATTTAGATAGGGCAACTGCCCTACCTGGCCAACATCTAGATCCACCCCTGATTAGAGACATATCGAACTCCAGAGATGTCCGTCTCTACACCATCATGCATACAAAACTGAATATATCCAATACCACAAACTGGTAGTTCTACTTTATTGGTCGTCTTAATAATATCAACATTCTTCTCATAAGAAAAAAACACTTTACATCCTTACAAATTCGAAAGTGGAAATTAGGTTAAAAGGCTTCTTTTTGTAGGATAATAAGCATTAAGGACAACATTTCTTAATAATAAGTTTTAAGGACAATTCTGCACGAAAAAGATAAAAGCGGTTATCTTTTTAAGTTATACAGGAAAAAGATTAAAGCGGTTATCTTTATTTTTTTATAACGTAAAAAGATAACCACTTTTGTCTTTTTCGTGCAGAATTGTCTTTAAAACTAATTTTTTAGCAGTGTTGTCCTTAAAACTTATTACCCTGAACAAATAAACACTTTAAGTGAAAATCCCCTATTCGAAAATTGGCTCCTGAATCCATCTTCCAAGAATTAGCTAACTAAACAGGACATCACAAGAACCATCACTAATGGAACCTTTAACAAAACCTGCCTGTGCATTATTAATACTATCACCATCCATAGTCTTCTTCTTAATCTTCTTATAAGCATAACAATTTCTGCGTATGTGAGCTTTCTTACCACAATGATGCTAAGTGATAGCACCTTAACCATTAGCTCCCTTCTTCTTTCATCCTGTATCTTTCCTCGATTCTCTTGCTATTATAGCCTCACCTTGAATTGATTTCAAAACATGACCCTTTTCTTCTTAGTTTCTAATTCAAAAAGCTGCTACGTACCGTTTTCAAAGATATATTTCCATTAGCATTGGATTTTTTTTAGAGCAGACCATTAGCATTGGAATTACTCAATAAACCAACCAAAGTCTTCTAACTTTCTGAAAGTGAACTCATCAACAAAAGAGCCTGCAAATCATCATCAGAATTGAACTTCAAATTTGCAACCTGTTTGATTGCATCTTGTAATTCATTCAAATGAGCTGCAACAGACTTCTCTTCATCCAACCTCAACTACACTAGCTTTCGAACAAGAAAAGCCTTACTTGTAGCATTCCTTGACTAATACAAAGATACCAACTTATCCCACAAATCTTTCATGAATTTACAACTAACCACATGATGGAATACCAAATCATCAAGGTACTGCCGAATCAAGGCATCGCCGCCATATTCATCGTCTTCCACTTTCCCTTATCCACATCTGAAGGCATCTTCCTATCCATTAATCAGATCACGAAGATCATTGAGGTATAGAACATCCTCCATCTTAGGCTTCCAAATTCCCCAGTTTCTTCCATCAAAAATAGTTATCTTCGGAAACGTCATTATATCCAACATAAAAAAATTCAAAATTTTCCAATGAAAATTACTCTAAGCTTTGCGATGATCTAATTTTGATACCAACCGTTATGAAAATTTCGGCTTATGCAAAAGCGATCAGGATCTTATTCACCCAATTACTTAATAATGATTTGATTAAAACAAACAGATATGCAATTAAAACACAAACATAAGATATTTCACCCAACCACCTTCTTTATTGATTCACAAAAACGAATTTTGTTTATGATTAATTGATCAAAACCTAAAATAAACAAACCATAATTGAATCAATAACCTAATTAGGAAAGGGAAAGAATATATAGATGACTACAAATATTATTGGAGAAGGAGAACAATGAAGAACGATGACAAACCCTTAGATCAATTATTTCGGTCTCAGTTCCATCCAATTTCGGTGCGAATAATCCAAACCTAGAAGCTGCTTATATATGAGAATAGAAGACCTAGGCAAATACCCAAATCACCCATTCAAAAATGCAGAATATATATTCAGAAAGACTGGGCCAGGAAACAGAAATCAGTCGTTTCAGACGTCTAACCGGGAAGGTCAAACGTCTGAAAGCACTTTCGGGAATCATCTCCTCATCGGGTCAGATGTCTAGACCTAGGCTCCAAACATCTGAACTGCCTCTCGGCCCTTTTCTTGCCCCTTTCGCTGCTACACTTCCTCCTCTATCACAAAGCACTTCCAAGTATCGTCTTCTTCAACATACATGTGATTGGATATCACAAATCACAAAAGCATGTGCCATAATAGTCATATTCTGATATGCATATCTATATAAATGCGTAGACCTAAAGGTGATCAAATTATTGATTTGGTTTGAAATCGTTCAAAAATAATAAATCAAAATAATCATTCAAGAATCATAATCGAACCAAATCGATACAATGTTTTTTAAACAATAACCAACAAAAATGATAGTATTTGGTTTGGTTGGTTAGTTTATATTAAAACTAGTGGAAAACAAGCATAAGAACAATTTTTTTTTTTTTAAAAAAAATAGGGTGAAAGACATCAAATTTCTTTTTTAGGCTGAATGACAAATTTTAGAAAATATTAAATTGAAGGAGAAGTCTAAATTTAACTAGCATTTTGTATGATGTAAAACTGAATGTAATGCTAGTTGTAACTAGCATTTCGGTATAGTTGTAACTAACATTTTTTGTTGTTTAGAAAAAGTGTCTAGCTCCAATTCTGTAATTAAGATAGAATGCAGTGGACGATCCACTTTCAAAACCGAATATAGTGGACGATCCATTTTAAAAATCGAATTATAGATTAGTAATTTGCCAAACTCCCGTAATTTATTGCAATTATTATTTGTTATGATAATAAGTGTTACAGATCACTATAAAAATGGGTCGGTCTTGCCGAAAAAACTGGATTTAACACTTGTTGTATTTAACATTTTCCTCTCGTCTATTTTTTTTTTTCAAAGTTTGCCATTTAAACTAAAAATGAAACTTGGTTTCCTTCAACCTATTTTTTTCCTTCAAAATTTGTCGTTCTGCCTAAGTACCTGTTAAAGTTAATTTGATTTACTGACTTTTATATAATACAATAGTGAAATAATTAATTGATGCCATATCATGTAGGCATCTTGGAAAGCAATATTCTTTTAAAATATTAACATGAATTGATAAAAACATAATATTGTTACGAAAATATTGCAAGTAGTTGGATTGCCTGCAGAAATTTCATTATTTTAAAATAATTATATTTTTAAATATGTTTTGGTTATTTGGTTTTGTTTTTAATCATGCAAAAAGACCAATAAATCGACAAAGCACAGAAATGAAAACTAAAATCAAATGGATCAAACTTAGTTGTCTATTTCGTTTATTTTGTTTATAAACGACATTTGCTTATGCTCCATATGCCCAAATCCGGGTGGAAATGCGGTTCAAATAAGACGGTTTAAACGAACAAAGCGAAGTCCGGTTCAGATAAACCACCGAGTCATTTCAGCTTCATGTCCTCCTGGACCGTCATCGGATTCGACAATAAATTGAA
The DNA here is from genome assembly GCA_030737875.1 of Allium sativum. Lineage (NCBI taxonomy): Eukaryota > Viridiplantae > Streptophyta > Magnoliopsida > Asparagales > Amaryllidaceae > Allium > Allium sativum. The sequence goes on along the minus strand of CM060921.1, from coordinate 63,190,212 downwards.
CATTTATTTTTAGATCCTGTCCGATCTCAGTTCCATTTCAGTCCCTATATTTCCGTTGTGTTCAAATCCGCAAGTTCAGTTTCTATTTCAGTTCTCACCACTCTGTAGTGTCTCAGATCTGCTTTTCAAATAATTTCTCAATCCTGAGAATTGTCGTTCCGTTGAACTACTGTAATGGCGATCAAATAGTATAGATTTGTTTCATGGCGTCTTCTCCAGTCAAGTTCCTCTTTGCGCTTCTCGCGTTTGCTGCTCTTGGATGGGTCGTCTTTGTGTACGTTTTATTTATTTTTATATGATTTGCTGTCATTTTTACTAGAATTATGGATTGAAATTTAAATTATGTTGTATGCGGTTTTATTATAATTCATCGTTGTCAACAGTTATTAGAGTACTTTGAAGCTATTATTATAATTTATTTCAATTTTTAGTCCACATTTTCCAACTAATTTCTTTTCTCTTCCCTGTGGCATCTTGACAAATAGGACTTCGTTACACTTCCATTTCTTTTATATATGTGTAGAAAATGTTTAGGTTGTTTTACACCAAGTTTGGATTATTTGTAGAGAGTTGCTAAAAGCACCAAATTTTTTCTTCATAATATCATGAGTGGTATTAGGAAGCGTAAGACCGGATGCTTTTGGTTTACGTGGTGGTGTGATGCTAAAAGCACGTAGCTTTACACTTCCTAATAGGGTGCTACTATTCACACCATGATTTACACTTCCGGCCACCAAAACTAAAAGAACCCCAAATATGTCAAATTTTTTCTGCTGGTCACCATCTAAATTAATAACCTAAAAATGGAGAGGCCACCAGCACCTTTCTCTACACGAACGCTTCCTTCCTCACTTACACCCTGCATTTGTGTCTTTTGAGTAATTTGATCAAATATCTTGCATCATATTATCACAACCATCATGTTTATCGTCCAATTTATCATCATTTAAATACTCTCCATCTATCAAACGAAAAAAAAGTTAATGTATCAATTTGTAAAAGAAGATACGTAAGTTATGCGGATAAAAACCCCACAAGTCAAAACTTACATTGTCATTCTCTATTACAACGTCGTCAAGTTTAATGTCCTCCTAGCTTGAAATTTCCAACGAAGCGGAAAAAATATCCTAAAATGCAATGGGAAATCCTAACCATTAAAAAAAAAACTAACATGTTCTATAACATAATAGAAAACAATAAAAATCAAGCAATTCTAACCTCTTTTTTATCTTCATCTTCCATCTTTATTAGACACAAAAGAATATTTGTTTTTGTTAGGGTTTGAAATTGTAATTGTAGAGAAGTACGGTGGTGAATAACTAAGTGAATGAATAATATATGGTGGCCAGAAGAATATAAAAAATAATCCTTTGTATTATATTTAGAAAGGTGGTCGGAAATGTAAACCGCGGTGTGAATAGTAGCACCCTCTTAATATCTCTTATGGTATTAGGAAGAAAAAATTTGGATGCTTCACTTTTTGTATCTTATAACCTTTTTTCTAGATGGAAGTTCTTTTTAAAATCATATTAGCACAGAAAATTATCCATTAAAAAAATCATATTGATGTATTTATTCTAATCGTTCACACCTAAAAAAAGCAAAAAAATAAAAGTTTCCTTTTCTATAGAAGTTCAATTACAATTGTTCACGTCATAACTTAATAGGTTTGAAATGTTTGCAGAATGACTTCATTGTCAATTTTTTTCAAAAGCATCGTTTTCAATATATCCAACTAAACAGTCATCGAGTCAACCATCTTCCATACGAATACACTATCAACTCTTAACAATTCTCAGTTTCTATGGTAGCTTTATCGAGGGTAGCGATCGCCATTGATAAGGTGAATGCCAACACTAGGAGTAAATACATAGATGAATGAATCACATGTTTTTTCTTTCAAACAATCTTTTTACAATATCAACAATGTCATCATAGCCAGAAAATCCTAATGCATTTTTATGATGTAAGTTTCAAATTCATTCTCAAGTACTACAAGATCATAAGCAGAAAATTATTTTAGATAAAGCAAAATTTAGCAATTTTGTTACGTTGTAAGAAGAAAACGAGTCAATTGAATCAAGACTTGTCATGCACAAAAGCAACTTACTATTTTGCTCGGTGGAACTGTTGTTTACTTCTTAAGTTCTAAATCTACAATAGTGTTGCAAACACAACTCTTATATGATGTAAATTTGTTATTTTTTAGCTCCACATCTTGAACATTTACGTGCTACATACTTATAATCTATGTTAGGTACAATAATCTCATTCAGAGAACAAGAGATACTTCCTTTATTAAAGGTTTCCATTTCTCATCGCTACATTTCACATCTTGATCTTTTTTTTATTGTCAACGATAAGTCATTAGTTATATCTATCATATTCCTTATCAAATGTGTAATAAAAGAAAAATAATACGAATTCATTTTCTCTAGCTAACTTTTGCATAGACCTTTCATTCTAAGAGCATCTCCAATGTATAGAACATGTATTGTTTAACTTAATCTATGTGTCCACAATGTTAAATCAGTGTAAGTAGACAACAAGTTAAAAAGATGAAAGAACACTCCAATGCAAATGCTATTAAAAACAATAATTTCACTCATGTAGCCAATCAAATTATGACAAATAATATAGTTATTTCAATTATTTATATTTAATTAAGTGTGATTGATTTCACATTGTGAAATACAATGTCTACAACTAGACATTGCAATTGACAATGTCTACTATTTTGTTTGCCACATCATATCAACAATCTATTACACATTAGCATTGGAGATAAAAGTTCACTTCACATTGTTAAATGCATATGTGTAATGTATTTGACATGACAACCACAATAGCATTGAAGATGCCCTAAGTTTATTCCATCATCCATTTTTGTTTACATATTTCAAACCAATAGTCATTTGTTCCTTTATTGATGTCACAATATCCATCAACAAAAAGGATGACCAGTGCTAGTTGGTATCCTTCATAATATATTAGTTGTTTCAATAACAATAGCAATACAAATGTCCTTTTGAATATCAGATAAAATCGATTGCAAGTTTCTAGGAACATTTTTTAACGTTGGACTCCTAGTTTATTGATTATAGTAGCAAGAAAGTGAAAAAAAAAAGTACTCTTATCTATTCAATGATGACTCAAATTCATCATGACCACGAAAAGGCAAGTTCTTTTGCAAAAAGAATTGCACACAATCAATGCCAACGGTCAATCAAGTTCAAAATGTTGTTTTGTATGTGCTTACATTATTAGTAAACAAAGATGAAATTATGGAACACTAACCATAAGCTTTTGGCTTATTAGGTAGGCATTGTTTTTTCCTTTGATTGTGAGATTTATTATGTTTTCGAAGATGTTGCTCAAATTTATTTTGTATTTTCTCAATTTCAAAACCCAATGATAACAAACACCTCACTGCCACGTTGGCTGCTTTTGGATTTGAAAAGATACCAATAAAACCTTTACACTTATTCTTTAGCTGTACCATACTTCCATTAATTAAATTATTGTTCAAACTGTTCCTTGTTGAATCCTCTCAATTTATCCGCCATGGGTGTTTGATGGAAATCAAAGATGGAAACGTTGGCAAGGACCTTTTTGTAAGTATGATCGTCAACCAGTACCTTTGTCGTTTGTACTGTAATTCAACGTAACACTCTGTAAACCAAGGCCCGAAGGAAGATTTCATAGTTGCTTTCAATACGATCTATTTTCATTACATAATCACGTTTATCTCGAGTCAATGACAAAATCGATTCATTATCGTGCATTTTGTTCTAGCGACAAATTTATGCGTAGAGTGATGTAATGAGACTGGAATAGTTTACAAGCAGCAATATCAATCTTTTAGATAAAACTGCAAAAGACATTCTAATAATTTATAAGCGGCAAAGGTTCTAGATGGAATTTTTTGATTAAAAACAAGTACTATCAGTTATTTTCTTCAACTTCATAGTATATTTGAGTTAAACTTCAAATTAACATCGTTGTTTACAAAACTCTTGGAGACCATTATAGTTTTCGAATTATTAAGGAATAACATCGCTAACGAATATTTAAGATATCAATAGGGTCTTTTGATTAAATAATTTGTATTACTTCTCTTGGTACAATGGTCAGATAGTAGCAGCCACCATCAATCACATTGATATGAACATCAACATTCTGATTAATCATCAACATTCTGATTAATCAATTTGTATACTGCTGTATTAAAAAAAATAGAGATACATTTTAAAACCTAATCAGAGGAGTAACAACCATCAAGGCACCGATGAGGAGAATTGCAAAGCGAATGATATGATCTATATTTCATTCATAATAAATCACTGAACCGAACAATTTATTAAAACAATCAGGGTTTAAGAATTTTAGTACTTGGTGAAATGATGGCTATTCGAAGGAGGTGGATTATATACGTGTTGCATTGAGAGAAGAAATAAAAATGTAATTTTACTAATAAAATCCTAGAAATTTTTATAAATCGAGAGCGGTCAGAATTTCAAATTTCAAGTGTTTGGTGCAAATTTATAGAAGTTAAAAACTGATCCCCTTCGACAATATATCGACTCCCCCCACATGCATGTATCTCTCTCTATATGTATGTGTATGTGTGTGTCGTTTTGTTTGAATAGTAAAAATATTTTTTGAATATTTCAAGGTTAACGCGAGTCATATATATTTTACCTTACTTCCCGTGACTCAAATCAATAAGGCAGGCGAAACTTGAATATTTGGTGTTTGAGGTGCTGTTAGATTAGATCTTGAAAACCAAATCATTGTTATGTATACATGGGTTTAATCTTTCTACTTGAATCTAATAAATTCTCTCTTGTATTACCAATAAGATGGGCCGACATAATAGATGTAACATATAGATGGTTGAGGATCTTGTATGTCGGTTTAGTTGTAACTAGCTTCCTACCGTTATCTTCTACCGTTGGTGATTACCTGTTGGAGCTAATTCTAAGATATTTGTATTTATTGCTAGTGGTAATAAATTGTCTATATATATTTCATTTTGTTTGAAAGATCCAAAGTGTATTTTGTATGATATTAGTTCCAATTTCAACCACTAAGTTCCGACTACAATAATATTTGTTTCGTTCTAAAAATTTATAAGTAAATGTAATTTCAAAATTAAATAGTGACAGCCTATTCTATGGTGTTCATGTATATATGATATGTATGTATCTTCGTTCTTTTAAATTTATTTTTTGGATTAAGCCACAATCATACATTTTTTATCACTTGTTTGTTTGTGTGCAAATTGAATTATGCAACGTTTTGACAAGTATAGTGAATGTATTATTTTTAAAAACATATATTATTGTGTTTACACTGTAATTTTTGTCTCTGTATTTTTGGCTGATTCGTATTTTAAGCTATACTAGTATATTTAAATATAACCTTACCAAAATAAAAGTTCAATAAATAATGAAACATATTTGTATACATATGAAGTGGATTTATTAGGCTATATATATATATATGTATATATATTGAAATTACTCATCATTGGGCTTTAAACCGCATGATTTTTTTTTTTTCATGTTCTTTAGTAAAAAAGACACTTTATTAGTTGGTTTGGTAGAATGTTAAAGAATGTGTGTGAGAATAAGTTTGCAAATTAGTTCTTTGAACTTGCGTTCCATGCATGACAAGATTTTGATTGAAATTCTAGTAGTTTCGGCCTAGTTTTATTAGTTATAATAATAAAATCAGTCCTAAAGTCCTATTCTAGTATGAATTGCAGTTGTATCCTGAATTTTGATATTGCTGTTGAAGTAACGAATCTATAGTGTGAAATGAGGAAGATGCAAAAGGAATTTTTTTGCAGCAAACCTATTAATGTAATGTTAAATTGCACAGAAAATCAAAAATGTCAAAATGATCTCAAACTTTTATAAGTTCCAAATTCCAATTCAATTCAATAGAAAAACATGAAAGAACAATAAACGTCAAAGTTTTGAACCAACTTTTGAAATATTATGCATATTGTAAAAACAAATATATGTTCGTTATTAAAGTTTTTTTGTAAAAAAAGTATCAAAATCCTAAATCATAATTCATTTTTTTATTCTACTAAGCTAAATGAAATTTTGAAGTTCTGGATTGAACGAAACAATAGGCGATATTTTAAATCTTGTTCCTAGAACATAAAGTTGAGATGTAAGGTTGAAAAATTATTAACATAATGTCATTTTTGTTAGTCTAGTATATAATTTTATTTATGTTATGATTAATTAAACAATTAATGATTTGATTATTATGATTAATATATTGATTATTTAAATTAAACGTTATCTACTTCTAATGCAAAGGAAAAATTTATCAATACAAATGATTTGCATAAAATATTGTGATATAGTAGAAACATCCGATGCAAATAAGATATATATGAAACATCGAAAGATGCAAAGACTCCTAATATAAAATGACTTGGCTCTTTATCCATTTGTATGCTTGTGTGTTGCCCAACTCAAATAAATCTTAATTCCATTCCTACAACCTTTTTTGTCTCTTAATTCTTGCCTAACTTGATGACATGATCAATTTTTTTTGCCATCATCAAATTTGGGATTAACACGTTCAAATTGAGAAAAAAAACAAGGTATGAGATTCCAACAATTTTGATTCGGTTGTGGCCAAACGCGAGATGATATTAGGGGCAAAGACTCATCCTGGTTGAACTCGAAAAGAAACGAATCTGTGTGGTGGGAACATGCGCAAGTACAGTAAAAGCAAATAGAAAAGCAATTGAAACAGAAAAGTAAAAAACCTAATTACGTCCAACTGAAATCAAGGTAGGCATCATTAAGCAATCAACATTTGAGCAATAAAACAAATCCTAACTGAGTTGAAGTTGATTCAACTCGTTTAAATTTTTTTAGTCGAGACCGTCTCTGCGAAATGGCGAAGGCGAGAGGAAAAATGAAGTCGAAAGGCTAAAAGACGAAGACATGGGTATTTTAGGAATTTTTTTAGTCGAGACCGTCTCTGCGAAATGGCGAAGACGAGAGGAAAAATGAAGTCGAAAGGCTAAAAGATGAGGACATGGGTATTTTAGGAAAGGGTTATATGGTTTGGTTAGATATATTGGATAGTAGTTGGCCTGCTGCTAAGTTAAATTAAATATAATTTATTTGAGTCTGCAATGTTAAATCAGATATAATATAGTTGGGTTTGCAAAGTTGAATTAAATATAATGTTAATTCTAATCAATTGGTTTGCTTTGTTTAGGTTGTTTAATTATGTTTCATTTTAACTTAGGTTAACTAATAAATTATAATGTTATAGTTTAATTTTAGTGTTTTATTTTTAGTTTTGTTCAATTTTAAGTACATTTGCAAATCAAACTAACCTTATGACAATTGTGGTTGAAATTACATTTGAAACTTCCAGAATTTTCAAAATCGACTGAAACAATGAAAATATCAAACCGAGATCAAAACCGAGTTCTGAAACTTTGATAAACCCTTAAATGCTCGGAGTATCCAAAAATCCAAGAGGATTCAAATTGTGTTTGTCTACCTGTCTTCCCCACAAGACTGTGCGTTTCTTCCACAATGGTTTTATTTGCATCTCCTTTCCTGCCGAGAAACAATAGGAGAGTCAGTTGAAAGACCTAAACAATTAAATAGGTCGACGACATCGACAAATTTCTTTGGAGTGAGATTCATTTTCACTAACATCTTCGTTTTCATTTGGTTGAAGCGGGGGTACATCATCCTAGTTTCTATTTAAAGATAGTAGTTGAAACCAGTTTCTATTTAAAGATAGTAAGTTGAAACCAGTTAGAGTCTTCAATTCTGGGATGATCTGAACTGGGGCAAGATTTGAAGTTTTGAACGAACCAAGAGTCCTACAAATTGCTATCGATTTGAGTCCCCATGACTGTGTTTGAGCAAATGGTCATCTGTTTGCATATTTGCACCAAATATTCTAAATCCATAATCAACATATTTGTATTTCAATATTTATTGTCCAAATTCCTATTATAAAATGGCATAAAGCAAATGATAACCATCCAAATTTAAATAGGGAAAGTATTATGTATTTGCGACCATTCCATTAGTTATCATCTCCATTAATAATGTTATGCACATTATCGTATGTTACTCTAATCTTGTTTCTTACCTTTCCCAATTCATGAACCTTTTTATGTGAAGAATAATGATTATTTCTTTCTTGCTCTCGGGTTAAGGCATGTCAAGCAGCTTCCACAAAATTTTCTACTACTCGCTGATGAATGCCTTGCTTGTTTTAGGACATGCAATCTCTGTTTTTAGTTCACAAATTTGCTGCCTTGTTTTAGGAGATGCTAGTCCAAAAGAGAAGAAGTTTTAAACTACCAGCAATCATGATTTCTTATAACATTGGCAATTTGTTTGAAAGGCATAGCGTGCGTTGAAAGAATGAAATTGGCAATAATAATTTACCGAGGAAAGTATTATGCTCGATATACCTACTTTCTTGTTAGGCATAAATCTCAATCATGACGTGCATCTTTTTTTTTTTTTCTGAATGTTTCATAATGCATCAGTCAGGAATTTTACTATTAAAAAAATGAGTTGGTTAAATGTTAAGCTTGATATATATCGCGTTAGATATTGCCATTGATGTTTCCAAGCTGGCTACACATGAAATCTAAAACCATATGTGAACGACAATTCCATTTTCATTTTACTCCCAGATCTTCATTCAAAACCATTAAGTTTATATAAAAAAAATAAAATCACACATTAATTTTTCAACTAAATCCGTTGACAGTATTGTCATTTATTCTTTTTTATTCATTCATTACTCAATTTCAAGTTGGAAACATTTTTTGTTTGCTTTTCAAATTTGACTTTTTTTCTTCTGTAGGAAATAACCAAACTACATAAAAAACCAACTCCTTTAATGCCTTGGCTAGAACCTATATGGTAGTCGTTGACCTATCTTGTTAGATCAAAACATGAATAACACTGACATTTAATTGTGTTTAGGTGGTGTTAACTGTTAAGTGAAAAAATTACGACAATGGTTAACTTGATTAATTGTACAACCTCTTTATGCTTGGATGTGGTTTTGTGTCCTAAAAGCGCCGATTACAAAGTAGACTGCTGAGTGATTAGCCAATAATCACAATTTTGATGCTAATCAACCTTTTGATGTCCGTCCTTGTAAAATTCTATTTGAGAATATCATATTTTATGTTTCAGTGACAAATTTGTAAGTTTAGAATCTGAAAATTAATAAATGATTGGATGCTTTAATCGAGAAAAAGTACATGTGACTCTTTTGAACACGAGAGACAATGAAAAGGTACATGCTTTAATGTTATATTGAATAATCAACTTATTTCCTCGTTCTGACCTGAATGAGCTGTTAGCGTTTTGTTGTGAGAATTTTTGTGATTGAGCATAACTTTGTTTGCAACTAAATTTGTTTTGTTTTTTAGAAAGAAAATATGAATAAACTTCTGACTGTAGATCATGCAACTTTAATATATATTATATATCCAACCAATTTTGATAAGCAAGTCGCAAACGTAAAAATATATGAGTATCTTAATGGATTGTTGAGCATCTTTGTTATATCAGTATATTTTATTATTTAAAAATCAGGTAAAAACTTCCTATTAGTTTGTTTAATCTCTCAATGCTGACACATTCACATAGTACTGTATCATATAAAAATCAAACGTATGTTCTTGGTGAGTGTCGACAGAGCATTTGATCCAAGGTTTGAGCTATTAGACGATATCCCAAAATTTCGATGGTACTGTATTGGCATCAACCATAATCGAACCAGCCAACCGCATAATTCAATTTCAGTTGGAGTTAAGAAAGAAAATCGAAATCAACCGTACAAACCCGAATCAAGGCCAAATCATAGGAAATAGAAAGCAACTGAAAATTTTGCCTGTGAAAAATCAAGTTTGATATTGTCTCGAGCTTGGATTTGAATGAAATCAGTGAAGCTTTTTTAAGCTTTCAACATCTTTTTCCTCTTGCCCTAGCATTCACGTTGAATCTATGAGGAGCGGAATATTGATTTTTCATACTGGATTGCATTAGAATGTTTATTTTCAGCCTGGGTTAACTTTGGCTGCCAATTAGTTTCCTATCTCAATTTGTTGATGGTTATTTAGGGCAATAAAATATTTAGGGTTTAGTTCAGTTTATTGTTAAGTTTAATTTGTTTAGGATTTAGTATAATTTAATTTACAAAGATTATTGCTGCTACATTTTCACTAACAAACCATTGAAAATTGTAATCGACATTCAAACCAAAATTAAAATTTACGAAATTGTTCGAAATTAAGAAAACTTCAAATGATCAAAACCAAGATCAAAATCGAGTTCTCAAACTTTAATTTGATCGATGAAATTGAGCAGAGAACGTACTTATGTGTTACGAGTGAGACATTTGAATAGTGTATATTGTTGTTAAATATTCTTGATTAAAAGAACAATATTTGATTCGGTACTTACTATAGCACATAGTGAACAATTTTGAAGTACAAATAAAGTGGTACAAATGAAGTGATACAAATACAACAAATTTGAACCACATATGCAGTGACGGTACTTCAACACAAACTTGCTGCCATTATCTCATCTCTTATGGCATATCAAACTACAAACATTTCACTGTTCACGTGTTATATCAATTCAGTTCTAAAAATTATTTCTAAAAGCATATTATTCTTTCATTTGAAACAAGATCTGCATGATCATTATAAATCAAATCTAGATTGCTATTGATGTATTTTTATGTAAATTTGCCTTTCCGATGATCAGTTTCACTTGATGTCTTTCCATTAAACCCTACTTATAATTTTTTTTTTAATTATAACATATCTTTAGTACATTGTTAAATTTGAGGTTGTTAGACTTGATTATATTTTTAAGTGTCTGACAACATCTAAAGCAACACGAAAACAAATTGAAATTGCACCACCAGATCTTTTGAATCACTCTCCAGTTTGTTAAACTAGAAGGGTAAGATATACGGTGTACTAAAATTGGATGTCTTTCCTTCATAGAAATTTGATCGGTTGGTCTTAGCCCATAACTTTGCTGGTGCTTGCATAAGGAATAGAAGCAAATCCTATATATTTGGAAATTCCATTAACGTCAGTTTTAACGGCCACTCGGTATGTATATAACCTGCTATATACTCCTACATGATGTATGCATATGCCTTCCAACATGCTTTTGTTGGCAGAAATACAACTGCAGTAGTTACCAGATCATGCATGTTGTTGGCTTCTAAACTCAATTTCAAACTAGCTATTAAAAAGGAAAGAAGGAAAAGAACGAAGAAGAAAAACTGGCGATAAGCGATGATTTGTAAAGGATACTAAGAGGGTAATTAGGAAGCCGTTTGAAAATGTCCCGTTAAAGTCAGATGCACGTGACATTAACCTATCATTCCTGATGACTTACTCCAACGAGCTAAAATTGCCTTCATCCATTCCTGCGCCTTGTTTGATGGCTTGAGTATGTAACATGACAATTTTGGTTGTGATCACCAACCTTAAAAAACTTCAAAACACGATGTTTGGTGTATTGATTATAGTTGCAGGCGTTACGGCACACGTTTCGTGCATGATCAAGATACATGTTTTGTGTGTGAATTATGTTTTTAAAAATCGTATTCGTATACATTTATCAAATTCAAGTGAAAATGATTTGCACGAATATATAATTATATTTTTATGTTGAAATCATGTGTAATTAGTTTGAATTTGTATTTCTAAGTTGCAATATTTAATTGTTTTATTAGTTTTAATTTTTGTTTGTATTGTTAATCGATAAAGAAAGGTGGCGCCTGGCGCAATCGGTAAGGTTACCCGGCTGGTAATCTGGAGCGCACAGGTTCAAGCCCCGGTCTCTTCACATAATGTGAGGGAAAGGCTGCGCGCGCTAATCGACCACCCCCAGAGTCCGGAAAGCCGTGAGAATAGTACCAGATGGGAGACTATCTAGGAAGTCCTCACGCTTGAGTACGGGAGCCTTCGGCAGTGGGTATCCACCATTGTTAATCGATAAAGAACGATGATGTAAAGAATATTAATTTTTTAGATCCTATGTACGAGTGATATTAAGATTTGTTAATATGTGTAAAAATGTAGTTTGAATGTGTAAAAATGTTTAATTCTTATATCCTACTTTTAAGTGATATAAAATGCTAAAATATGTTAGGGTATTTTTGAAAGTATGCGATCGAACTAGAAGTTTGCGTTTCCAAGACAACTATTAATATAAAGATAAAGATTAAACAAATGCGAGCAATACCATGACTTATGCTTAAAATTCCAATAAAGATAAAGATAAAGATTGAACATAATATTGATTTTCTCCGACCTTGTGCAAATAACTATTAATATAAAGATAAAGATTAAACATAATTGATCATTGTGAATTTCTCCGACCTTGTGCAAATAACTTAAAATTCCAATAAACTGTACATAACGTATGGGATCTTGATTTGATGTAACTAGTTCTGTAATATATTTTTGTAGTTAATATAGTTATCTCCTTCTCTCCCTCTTTCTGTTTTTTTGTTTTTGTTTTTGTTGCAGTTACATATTGCTTGTTCACGGTAGATTTGCATCTTTAAATATACTATGACTTATGCTTTGTAACTTTGTTATATAGGTTTGCTGCAAGATTACTAACATGGTTCTTGAGTCGTGTTTTGAAGGCATATGTTGAATTTCGTGTAGCAGGTTGCAATTGTTTGAGGGATGTTTCCATTAAGTTTCAAAAGGTACCATATACTTATTCTCTTTCTGTCGTTTTTCAGCTAAAAATGTTTATTCTATGCTGCACTCCTTGAATTCAGTTATCATGTATGCGAATTGTTAGAGTTACCCTAAGATTTTAAGGTAGAACTACATTTTGAATTTTCATTTGCATATTTTAGCCTTTTAGGACAATCATTCCATTTTAGCAATTTGTAATCCTCTAAAACCCATGAGTTAAAGAATTTTATCGTAAATGACAGTATTTTGATTCTTTTTGTTGTTTGTTAAGAGTTCTGTCCTTTCTTTGCTATTCTACGTTTTTGTTGTAGCAGAGCCTACACTTTATGTTTATAGCTATACTTTGAAACATGGTTGAAAACAAGAAATGAGTTTTGCGAATCTGAATCAAACCATTCTGACATGATCCGAATCCGATAGGTTCTGAATTAGGCAAGAGTAACAGAAAATATCATAATATCCAATCAAACTGGAGAAACCTGATTCGACCCGAAAGATAAGATAGAGTAATATATGAAATATGAATACGTGTGTACACTATTGTTATTACCCAGTCGAACTGAACCTCAAGTTAGATCGTGTTTTAAAATGCATATAGTTTTAGCTATGGCTCAAGGCTATGACCAGAACCTCAAATTTCCGGTCATTCCAGTTTGATCTGGCCGTCTCCGAGAAACAGGGAAATTCGGTTTCAATTGACATAATGTGTTGATGTAAAATTTGCAATTTCATTGTAGAAAATGAACATAACATAATTTAGATGGAATAATCTTGAATTTTTTTTTTCAACCAATTCAAATGTATAATAAACAGAAATACTTTATACGAAATTTTTACTTGTAATAGATCTTCTACTTGTTGATTTAACATAGGGTTATAACAAAATTACTTGGGTTCATACGATGCGAAATTTTTAGAAATCTTACTCTTCTAAAATGTCAATGTGAAATTAAAGAAAAATAATGTTGTTATGAAAATATTGTGAATAATAGCATTGTCAGTGGTAATTTTTTAATTTTTAAATGAATAAAATTTTAAGTTTGGTTTAATTAGTTGGTTCGGTTTTCAAATATTAAAAATCAAACCCGACCAATAAACCGAAGTAATATAAAAATAAAAACCAACCAATTAACTTACAAAAACAAACCAAACCGACCAAACTTAACCGGTTTGGTTGGTTAAATTAGTTTCAACCAATGAATCAATAGATGCTCACCCCTAATCATTCTAGTTTATATGTTTCTTTTTATGCTTGAGCAGCAACTAGGGTTTGTAATTGAGACACTGAGTTGTATCGTTATGGGTTCGGTAAAGTATAACGTAAGTTGTTAGTATATATGCTTCTGTGATGTTATGGACTTGTACATATGTATCAGATACTTTATTAATTTTTCGGCGTACTTTCTACCAAAGATGTATCGAAGTTCAAAACCAAAACCAAAGCCAAAGCCAAAACCAAAGCTTCCAAAACTGATAAAAAATGTTAAATTTCAAGAGATCGGAATTGGGACGGAGATCTCAAACCTTGGTTTTGACCCATCAACATTCAACCTGACCAACCCTAAAGCTTACCAAGTTGGATCTAATTGTCACTTCTAGCATTAGTTAAGGCTTTTCTTGAATGATGATGCCTCGACGCTATAAAATATGAGCTTTTCACGTAAACAAAACATATTTAACCAAACATACATTTAATAACAAATATTCAACACTTAAGAGGCAAAAATTACATCCAAAGCATTTAAACATAGCATATAGCCATCCGTAAACAAAAGAATAAACTAGTACTAAAACAACAGTTGGACAAAAACAACATATAAAATTGGTCAAACATAAATTATTTTTGGAATCAGAAATGAAAATTGAAAAGTGTATTGCTGTTATTTGCGATGCACGTCAAACAAAAATGTTAAATTTCCCTGAAGCTTTGGTGCACGACGCAACTAATGTCTTTCATACATAATTACCGAAAGAAGACTAAATTGACTAATATGATTTGGTTTGTGTCGATTTGATTTATTATTTGTGTTTGTTTTGCATTTCTTTTGGTTATTTGGTATATTATATTATATCAAACTACAAAATAGTGTACATATATCAAATTGTCCATATAAAAGCATATTAAAAAAAAAAACTGTCATATCATCATAAGAACAATTATATAAACTGTTTAAAACGCTAGTAATATTTATATCTCATATGAAGTGTGAACAAACATTGCTAGTTGGCTTGTAGGAAAATAATTAATAGTTTGTTTAGTCCTTCAATTTACAGCATGTTGTAGCAAAGTAAGTACGTTGATCTTCTTTAAGAATATCATACAAATGTAATTTAGTTTCTCGAATTCTAATATTGCATTCGTTATTAATAAACTGTGGTGAACCAATAAATAATCCTTAATTATCTATAACACACAAAAAAGTATGAAAACTAACTTGAATACATCTTTTTGTATAAGCACTTATTTTTATGGCTTTCTGCATCATAAAAAAGGTAAACTAGAAACTAATTGATAGTCGAAAATGAAAATATATAATGTTATTATGTAACCCATTTGGTGCCACACCATGAGAATAAAAGGTGTCGTATCACGCTGCGCCATAACACACCTTTAGTAATAATGGAATACTCATAAACAAAATACTTTACTCAAAGTATTAAACAGAAGATTTGTAATAAAAGCAGTTAAAAATAAATAAATTCATGAAGTCAACGTATTTGACTTCAAGATTTTATAGGACGTAATCTGCTTGAATTAACCGAAAGTCGATCCGAGTTGATTTAATCATCATGGCTTCTACTTTCGAGTAAAATCAACACTGATAGGATTTATATTTTAAAGCAACATTGATTTCAATTTGAAACGGACCAAGTCGAGCTTTAAGACGTGCAAGGCATAAGCCTTCAAGATTTAAAAAATCTCGTCCAGTGCGCCTCGTCAAAAATATCGTCAATGCAAATTCTTTGAACATCGGTTTATATTAGTTGATTTTTTTGATATAGTTATGTGGTTTATTTCATTTTAGCGATGATAATAGCAATGTGTCATGATTCGATTATACATCAGTTATACTCAGATCAGTTTTTTTTGATTGACCTTGTATTGATTTTTTCTTTTTTCCTGTGGGTTCTATTGATGCACTTAGCTTAACAAAATGTGCATGTTTGAAGGAATTTGGTCATTAGATTGAAGCAAAGTTAAGAATGTATAAACTGGTATGTTGTTTGAATTTGAGTAACAATAAGAAATGACAGAGTCCAACTAGTTAAAATATTTAAAGTTAATATTTGATATGATTATACATTTGCGTGCACGCACGTGTGAACACAATATAATTTGTAAAGTTTTGATTTATTGGTATTTTAGGATAGTGTGGAAGATAAGCCATGAAATCGTCACTTGATTTTTTAGCTGATATAACAGGGCTATCGTGTTTAGGCCAGATATCATCGAATTCTACCCTCTGAACTAATGCTTGCTGTAACCAAATAGTTTATAACTGACCTTTACCCATAGTTGTAACAGTTAGTCTTGGTGCAAGGTACAGTTTTATCCTTAACAACATGTTATTTTCAAGATACACTTCAAACATGTGCCTATGTCACATGCTTCATGGGTTTTGGAAAGATGGAATACACTAAAAATGCTATTAAATTAATTGATGATTGTTCACTTTTGCTGTTTTAATTAATTCTTTATTTTATATGCACAAAAAACCCATCGCTGAAGTGAAACTTTGATTCTTGACCAATGTTATTTTTTGATTGTTTACTTTCTTTTGTCTCAAGTCTCTTGACTACATGTTGAAATTATAACAAGATAGCTTGGTAGAAATCTTACATCTAATAATATAAAAACTCAAAAAGAATCTAATGTTATTTGGAAACTACTTACCAAGGCTTTTTTGACTTGTAATAATTTTTGAGAGCTTGACTATATGTTTTAAGTTTGGTACCATTGATGTTCAAATCTCTTTAAGATAACATGTGTTAAGAGAATTTTCCTTCTAAATTTGCGAACACCTCTAAGTAATCAATTTATGGACATTTGGACTGGTGACGATCATTTGTAGCAACATGTTGAATATCAAGAAGTCTTTTTTCTCATGCAATAAGCCCATGTTTGTTATTTCATCATATCATATTGTCTACTTCCTTTTCAGGGAGCTGTTGAATCTATATCCATCGGAGAAATCAAGCTAAGCCTACGAAAGTCGCTAGTTAACCTAGGATTTAGTTTCATATCTGGAGACCCAAAGCTGCAGTTACTGATATGCGACTTCGACATTGTATTGAGGCCATCTGAGAAAAGCATTATAAAAAGGAAACCTCGGAAATCTCGTCCATCTGGTAGGGGAAAGTGGACTCTCTTGACTAACATTGGAAGATTTCTCTCGGTTTCAATAGTAGATCTAGTTGTGAAGGTAGTTTTTCCTGCATACCTTTATGTTGTTACTAGTTAGGGCTGCTAAAATCTCAAGCACAAGTGGACTCCACTGAGCCCTTCACTGGAGATGGTGGTCTATATATTCATATGAGCACCTTGATGATTTTTTTATATGCTTAGCAAAAACCTTCTTTTAATCTGCGTCGGTACATTCCTGACTCGTGCTTTATGATGTCATTGTCAATTGTAGTGTTATACACTAATAAGTGGCACATATGCACGTGCGTACATATTGTAAACGCTTTTCACAACATACGATTTTGCATCGAACATATATAGTTTCCATGCGGTGGCAAAATAATATTTTACATACGCAACATATCAGTTAAGTATCACAATCATGAAACCAAACATGAATCATTTGACAAACATATATCCTGCAATTCATTCTTCCGTTTCTTTTCATCAGATATTCAAGTTAAAAAGAAGAAAAAGAATGGCATGTAAATATAAATTGAAGTTACAACCATACTATTACTATTTCAAAACATCACTTTTACTTCACCATATTTTTTATGGTAGAGCTAACCTAATTTGATAGGGGTAGAGACTCTGGATAAATAACCGTCGACGTCTGAAGCTGATGTGAAATTTTGACATCTCGTTGGAGCATTTCAGAGTAAACAGATAATTGTTGGTGAGAAGGCTTCTTAGGTTCTGAATGATCAGCCCCATTATTTGGTCACTTTTTATTGGCTACCAAAATTAACGTGTTCTTTAAAGTTTAAACAATCAATTGAAATGCTTCACCTATTTCACTAATCTTATTTGCGAGAACCTTTCCACGAACACTGTCCTGGAAAGTAAAAATAATATACACATAAATTATCTTTATAATAAACATAATTTAATTTTTGCTGCTGAAGTTATTTTGTTTTCATACATGTGAAAATATGAACTAAAATAACTGAAGTAAAATATAAGCATTTTATAAAATAGCAGTAAAGCAAACAGGTTAGTTTCACTTTGTACTTTCTGCTAGGTTGGTATTAGTCAGAGGGTAAATTTGGAGTTCTTAGAAAACGATGTATGATGAAAATCAGGGTGTTTTGGTCATTATCGAAAGAGAGATTATTTCGTCACATTCCCATTATTCAGTTTCAACGATTGGTGGAGGAGCCAAAATAAAGTATACTGATCTAGTATTGCAACTGGTGCTTTTGTTTTCTTTTTGAGCAAGCATCCAATAGCTCAAGAAGACACTTGGATTTGGTGCAATTTTTTTTTTCTGCATACAAAATTTTGAGCTAAAAGAATGAAATACTGTTTGCTCCCATATTTTTCATGGATTCTTGTTTGTTTATATTTTGATTTGTACATTCAAATGACACAGGCTCCAAAAGTAGTAGTTGAAATCAAAGATCTTGGGGTGGAAATATCTAAAAACAGTGGACCTAATCCTGTGCTAAATGTCAATCTGTGCCTTAATCCTCTGCAAGTTCAATTGTGCGACCCTTGTGCTTTGGACCAAGGTGACTCCCTTTTTGGAGGACAATCAAGTTCAGAAATTACAGAAAAGGATTCTGTTCCTTTCTTGATTGAAGATTTAATGATTGCTTGTGTGTTTGGTCATGATAGGTGAGCTGATCTTTAAAAAACTGGCATATGGGTATTGAATTTTGGTTTGTTTCATGCATACATACATACATACACAACGGAAAAGAGGGTGTTGTGTGTGTGTTTTTTTTTGGGGGGGAGGGGGGGGGGGTGGTGCATGAGAGAAAATCACATCAAATTTGTTTACTCATTTTCCAAATTCAGTGGCTGATATGAAAGGCTACATAGGGATAAAAATAGATACATACATATTATCACTGAATCCTCTTAAATTGGCCATTATGATTACTGCAAAGATTTACGCCATTATGAAACTTTTTAACCAGAAAATACAACACACACATACACACACACGTCCTTCAGCTTCGAACTTTAAAGTTTCAAAATAATACAGAAAAACTGCAAAGATGATCTTCATAGCAATTGTATTGTATCCACAAAATTCTTTCCATTCTAATATTTCCAAACACAAAAATATCATTGAGATATTTTCAGTGAATAGATAAGTGGGTAACATGGATCAGTGGCACAATGGGTCTCTAGCATTGGATTGCCCCAAATTCCACCTTCAATATAAAGGTGAAAATAATGGTCCACATTGTTTGTGTCACCAAATCACATCCAATTAGCCGGCCCATATACACATACATACATACACACACACACATACATATATATATATATATATATATATATATATATATATGTGTGTGTGTGTGTGTGTGTGTGTGTAACATGTCAAATCGGATATATGATATCATATTTGAAGCTTTTAGGGATTATTATTGCAAATGGTCGAACTTAGGAGCATAGAAACCTTAACTTTGATGTGGCGCTTCGTTTTGTAATGATAATAATTACACTTCATTGCAGAGAACAAGGTATCAAAATCAAGAACATGGATTTAACGAGTGGTGACATCACTGTAAATTTGAATGAGACTCATCTTCTCAAAACAAAGAAACCCGATGCAAATGTTGTTAGTAGTGTCATGGACCGTACTTTGGAAGCTACAGTGGCCTCAAAGTCCCAAAACAATAAGCTATCCTCCATAATGCGGAAACATATAATTCCAGAAAAGGTTTGTATACTAACATAAATAAGTAATATTACGTGCTGATTTGGTCGGTCAAATTCCATATTGGTTTTTATAACAAATATCAGATGCTTTTGCACCGTTGCTTAAGGTATGATTTTACAAACACCTTTATTCACCAAAAAATCGATCTATGACAAAAAGAAGAGCACGGGAACCCAAGTTTCTTTCACAAGTTAAATCCCTAAAACCATTTTTGTGGGCTTAAATCTTATTTGATATTCAGAATCTAGATCATCTACATCTAGTTTCATGTTCCAATATATCTATTTCTACATGGAATTAATAAACTCAGAGTCAGCTCAGATCAATTACACGACTTTATTAATATTTCCTAGACCAGATCTTTTAGATGTTCGACTGCCTCTTCACCTTCTTTAAACTCCAGTTTTGATCCTTAATGCAAGACCGTCAAAATTTATGTTACTTCAACTTGGTCTTGGTTTTGTAACATGTTGTATGCCGACCTGCCTGTTCATTGTCACATATCCTATGTCTTTGAACAATCTTTATTAAAATTTGAAGATATTAACATATGTATTATACTTATGAAAATTTCTTCTCTTGTACAGGCACACTAATTTTATTTACATAATTCAGAAGACATCAGATTCAACCTTATCTAACTGGTTGGCTAAACTGATGTGAAAATATGTCTCACAATCACAGTTATAAATTCCTGATCTTGCACTGTATATTAATTTACATTGGAAACAGTGCATATTTCACCTATATATTTGAAGCAATAAGCCATAATATTATCTGTCATGGAAGGTATTAAACAGAACACTCTCACAGTTTCTGACAGACACCGCTTTATTTATGACACAAATATCGGATAAATGCAGCATCTAGGTATTCAACCATTATATCCCGATCCAGTTTGATAGGATTGATTTGTTGTCCATGATGTGCTAACTAACTTGTATATTTTCTTTATATATCATTATTTCTTTCCAGGATGGTTCTTCTATATTTGTCGGCAACATAATAGTTAGTTTTTCCGTGCATATGTTCTTGGATACATGCTACGCTACCTTTGATATTTTCTGTTTAGAAAATCTTACGCAATCTTGGTTAACAAAGCTATTTATTTTTTTGGAAGGTTAGCTTCAATTTGCCTAGGCTAAATGTTAAATTTACTCATCTGGGACGAGGCCTCTCTTTTGAGAACAATGTAATGGGCATTCGGCTGAGATATAGCAAAAGCATTTCATACGAAGATTCAGGGGAAACTGCCACATGCTTTGATGTTAAACTGGATTTCAGTGAAATTCATGTACTTATATTCGTTTATTCTTACAAGTATCAGGATTTCTGATCAAACTATTTTACTTATATTGGTTTGCTTATGCTACGTTTTCATATCTGTCTTAGCTTCTCAAAGAAAGAAATCAGTCCGTGCTGGAGATTCTCAAAGTAGTTGTCATAGGATCAATTGATGTTCCCAACCAAGTAAGTTTAGCTCTTATTATTTAATTTGGAGGTATTTGCTTTATTATGTAATTAATCTCATCAGTAGTGAATTCTGTGTTCATCCAAACTTGTGCCCAATGTATCTTTTAACTCATACTTGTACACTTACAACTGTGAATTGTGCATGCTCTTGCTTATCCTGCCACCCTTAGCTTGTATACACTAGATGCTTCTAACTAGTGATATTATTAGGAAGCCTTGAGTGTGTGTGTGTATATGTATGTAGATACACACACACTATACATACATGCATACATACATACATACATACATATATATATATATGTATGTATGTATGTATGTATGTATGTATGTATGTGGCATACTGCATGACAACACTGTTAGGGAGCAATCCAATTGCATCTAGCAAAATAAATGGATGAGTGGTGAGAGAGTTAGCTGGAAAATTTGTTATACTGCTTTACATATATGTAAATGGCCGATTATTTGGAACACAAATGATGACGCAAAAGGAATGTATTATATTCACATTGGAACGTGTGGCTGAAATTCAGGAGGAGAGAGGTGTCTCAAAAGTGAGGTATAGAAGAACCTAGCCACAGAGAGAGAGGGAGGGAGGGAGGGAGGGAGGGGAAGGCGGAGGAGGAGGGGGAGAGGGAGAGAGGGAGCGCGAGAGAGTGTATAGGCCAATAGTGTTACAAAATATCACTTGGAACATAAAATAAATGGTATACACTAACATTTGTTCAAACGTGTTGAAATTCGGAAACAGCTACCTTCCCCGCCATGGTCAAATTTGCCATTGTGTGCTATTTTATCGAAAGTACATTTTTTTTTTTAATGGATTACAGCTCAAAACCGAAATTCTTTAATTTTATCACCCGATTTTCGTCATTGATACTCAAAATTTAATTTCTGCTGTTAGTTCTTGTTACTTTTAAGCTTGAATCTTCTGGTAAGGGTATTCTATCTCTTTGTATCATACAATCTTAATTGGGACATTTTATTTTTGTTTGCGTATATTTATTTGATGCAATTTGTTAATTGTGATTTCTGGAATTTGTGTTTCTTTTATGTCTTTGTGTCACGTACTCGAGTAATAATGCATTTTATACACATTGTACTGTTCTTCCGTAGTTTATGAATATGTCAAATTACTGAATGGCACTATTTCAATATATTGCCAATATATCAATGATTTTTTTTTTCTTTCAAAATATGACATATTGGTTCATGAGCAAAATTTTATCAGAATTAACTACTCTGCCATTCATACTTGTTTGTACCATCAAGAACTTGTTTCTAAATTTTTTAGCAATTCAGCACCCTATTTCCTTTTTCCAATGCTCGGGTAGTTAAAATGGTATACTTTTGATATATTGTTTAAAACATAAAATTAGAAGAGAAACTAAAGAACCATTTTGTTTGACAGCTAAGCGCTAGGCATAGACTCCAATGGATTGTAGGTGAAGCCTAGATGAAACTCCACATCAAGTGATATAATTTAGATTATTATTATTAATTATTCAGTTATTTAGCTATGTAAATATTATTACATAGCATGCAACGATAATAGTTAACATGATCAGAATAAACATTAACATGCCCAACAATAATGAAATAATGGCATAAATATATCAACTTTAATGCTCAGTAGTAACAAAAATGTCCAACACTTCCATAAGCAATTTCCCTATTGTCCATGATGACGTTGTTAAAGAGTTGACATGAATGCCCAAACATCTTTCTTTACCTCTTTTGAGTAACAATCTTAGCTTCCAGTTAGAAGTTGCATGAAAGACTAATTATAAATGCTCAATCAACCAATATTTCTTATGTGAAGTTTACTTTGGGCGTCAAAGCCTTGACTTTTTAATGTTGTCTGAAAGTGTTGGTCTTCTTATCCCTTTAGTAACCTCCATTAGCATATAGTGTTGAAATGTTTCTGTTTTTGTTGTTTTCTTCTTAATTTTCGATTCTAAGATATTTGATCCTTACTTCGTTCTTACTGGCTAGTAAATTTATATCCAGTCAAGTGTTTTTTCCTTTTCTTGTTGCACTTTGGAGTATATACTTCTAGGGCTGCACAAAGTATGGGTTGGGTCGGGTTAGACCAAATACTTCATCCGACCTGCATAGGTGTGGGTTTGAGGTAGTTCAATCTGTATCCGACCCTATATGAATATGAGGTTGGGTTGGAGTATGAGTTGGGTCGGGTTTAGTAGGGTTGGGTTGCTTGAATATAATAAAAGATGAGAATACGAGGGATATTTAAAATAACTGATTCATTATAACACATATTTTATTAAAATTTCATTGTAAAACACATCATATGAAATTAATATACTAAAGAGTAGATTAATTGTTTCATTTTAAAATACATTCAAATGCTCCTTAAAATATATTTGTTAAATTCTATCTAGTTTGGATTGACATAAAATATTCTTTTTTGTATATTTACTATAAAATACATAAACCTTATTCTAGGATTATACTATTTTAATTTTAAGTGGGCTGATATTAAATTAGTTTTTAATATAGGGTTGGGTTGGGTAAAAATAAGGTTGGGTTGAACGAAATATCAAACCCGATCCATATATAGTATGTGCTACAAATTGTAACTCATGTCGGACCCGAACTAGGATGGGTTGTGTTAGGTTTATGTGGCTCGGGTCGGGTTGGTGGGTTGGGTCGGATTGGATATGAGTTGCGTGCGGCCCTATATACTTCTGCTTGCTGTGTATCTTTATCACTGCAATTAAAGTATGTTCACACATTTACCTTGAATGCGTGCTTGTGGACCTGTCTTTTGCCTTTCTTTTTCCTGCAATTCAGTATTATTATTATTATTATTATTATTATTAAAAAAAAACTAGCATCCAACGATCATTTTTCCTGAAAGAAAAAGGAAAAAAATTAGAAGTGGAAGTGAAATGAAAGATAATACAATAGTTAATGTCCAAATCATCTTTGTTTTCCTCGCCTAAGAAACAATCTGAGCATCCACTCATAAATGACATATGGTGCGTTTAGCTGCAAAATATGCTCTGGTTGGGTTGGCAACACGTCCAACGCGTCAGACACTTCACAAGCGGGACCCCCAATTTTGGTACCTTTGGGTGAGCAAATTAAGCTGTTGGCGCTGTGGTGAATTACTGATAATTACCCATTTCCAACCACATGTTTAATACATTGTCTCTCTTTACAACCACATACTAATATATTATCGCCTTTCCAAAACAAATAATTATACTATCAAAACAATTTATTCCCCTTTAAAATTCCTCGTTTCCCCACTTTCTCCTTTCATTACCTATCAAATGCCCCATTCCCATTTTCCTTTCGTCTTGCACAAGAACGCACCTATAACCACTTGAAGTTAAATACGGGAATTGAGCTGAGCTATTATTAAACTGCACTTCATAGTGCTGACTTGAGTTCTAGTTTTCATTAATCCATAGGTGACCTATGTGGATACCTTGTTCATTGGACTAACTCGCACTTTAGTATTTGTTTCCGGTGTTAAATATTTGCATGCTTGGCAACCTATCCTGACGTATTACAATCAAGCAAAATTGTTTTTCTGTCTGTTTCTACTCCACTAAATTTGAAATTTCTTCCCTTAGCAATG
The DNA here is from genome assembly GCA_030737875.1 of Allium sativum. Taxonomy (NCBI): domain Eukaryota; kingdom Viridiplantae; phylum Streptophyta; class Magnoliopsida; order Asparagales; family Amaryllidaceae; genus Allium; species Allium sativum. The sequence continues at coordinate 63,165,269 of CM060921.1, read as the reverse complement.
CACAATGATCAACTTCGAGTCATTGTCATAGTAATCCGGCTAGTGCTAGCTTTGCTTTAAAAAAAAAAAGTGTCATGCATGTAGCTTGTAGCTTCATCAAGAACATCATGCAATGAGTTCTAATTGTTAGTCCTATATTACAATTTTACGATGATCTCTTTTTCAGCCAGTTCAACCTGTTAGGGCTGAGATTGATGTCAAGCTTGGTGGTACACAGTGCAATTTAGTTATTAGCAGATGGAAACCGTTGCTCGAGCTTTATTTCTTCCGGAAGAAAACTATGATTGTCCATGAAAAGAAGTCTAATGAAGAAAGCTCACAGATTAGCAATGTCAAAACTGTAATGTGGACTTGTACCTTATCAGCTCCAGAAATGACTGTTGTGCTTTATGGCTTTAATGAGTTACCTCTATATAATGTAAGTAGCATGTTATAATCACTTAGATCTGGCTTTTATGTTTCCAATTATTGATTGTTATGTCTTTATATCTTGCTCAATATACACAACCATTTTAGATATATTTAAATGCACCACTGGCAGCTCAAGTAATATATGAATTTCTAAAAAGATAGATCTCATTTTATATAGCATCAGATGTGATATTTACTTGATACCTTTTGCAAGTTATAACCCTAAAAGCCGGGAACCTTACAGAAAGCTGATGTTTTCTAGAACTGTATGTGTAGATGGAAACGTATTTCAAAGCAGATGAGAACATGTTTCTCTTGAAAATGGGGCATTACTGATGCAGTACTGGAAAATTTGCCTTTATATTATGCTTAAAATCTGTAACCATATGAGAGATGTCTATATTTGTAATGCAACAAGCTCGAATTACGTGTGAAGTTTTGTGGAGAATGATATCAATTTTTATAGGATTGGATGCAAATGTATTTTTCCTACTTTTTATTAGTTACAGCCCTGAATGTCGGAACCGTATAGATGCTCAATTTTTTTCATATCTGTGCTTTTAGCGTTCTACTGGAAGTTGATGGAAACACGATTCAATGTAGATGAAAACATATTTCTGAGCAGATAAGAGCCTTTTTTTTTTTTTTTTACAAAGGGAACAATTCGGATAATACACCCCCTTTCCTTTCTTTCTCCCCAACAAACCAAAAAAAGACCAAAGAAAAAAGAAAGTTAAATGAAGTTTTAGTTTCATACAATTCGATTGGATGAAAGAATTCAATCCTTTTTTTAAGAAACATTATACATTCACGAAAGTAAGTATAAGCATAATATTTATCAAATATTTATGAAATTCAATAGCACATTTAACTCCTTTACATATACCAGTACATCACGCACGTTCATTGGATGTGCAAGGATAAAATTACGAGCAAATTCGTTGTGAAAGTAATGGTTTCATGCATATATTTGTAAAACTATAGTACTAGAAGAACGTGGGGAATAAAATGACAAAATAACCCTCTGTGTATTAAAAATTGTAAATGACATTTTGGACAATTCGAAAGTTTCAGACGAGGGTTTCCTCATTACACACACATATATTGTTGCCACTTTCCACATGGTTGTCAATTTTAAACTTCAAGAGCCCATTTTTCTCTGTTAGGCGTTAGTTTTTGCTATCCTCTCCGGGGCTATAGTTCTATGGTTACAACAGCTACAGCTCTATTGTTTTTAAAATCTAGAAGGACCGGTCAACATACCACCTCTGTATTCTTTTTCTTTCAACAGAAATACGTTGCTTTATAAACAATAATCACACATTCCGATATGTCACAAGAATTGTAGTTCTTTATCTTCCAACATTTCTCTTGATGACACAGGTATGTTCACAGTCGACCCATCTATTTGCAAATAATATAGCAAGGAAAGGAATTCAAATACATGCCGAATTTGGTGAACTGCAATGGCATATGGCGGACAATTATCAGGAAAGCTTGCAAGAAAATTTGTTCTCTCTAGAAACCAACTCAGGCTCTTTGATGCACATTTCACGTGTTAGTCTAGACTGGGGATATCAAGTAGTAGAATATCATGAGGTGCATGATCCAAACAGGTCCAAATTATCATTAGTTGTAGATGTGACTAGTATGGCAGTATACATTGATTTTCATCAGGTCGAGTCGCTCATATTTACCTTAATGTCTTTTAAGACACTTCTGAAGAACTTACCCGGTTCCAAGAAAAGACATTCTCAAATTAAGGTGGGGTCTTCTCGGAAAAATACTTCTAAAGGGACCCAAGTTATCAAGGTAAATTTTGAAAAATGCTCAATAAATTATTGCGGGGATGTAACAATGGAAGAAATGATCGTGCCTGATCCTAAGAAAGTAAATTATGGTTCACAAGGTGGTGAACGTGTGATTACTATTTCTGCTGATGGCACACCACGCACAGCAAGCATAATGCCTACCCCTCCTGGTGGTTATAGAAAGTTAAAATTCTCAATATCACTTAATATTTCTCAACTCAATCTGAATATGAACAAGGAAAAAAGGTCATTGCAAATGGATATTCAAAGAGCCAAGTCAATTTACATGGAATATGCTGAAGATAATAAGCCTGGTACAAAAGTGACTGTAATGGACTTGCAAAATGCAAAATTTGTGCGGCGTTCTGGGGGTCTTAATAATATTTCTGTTTGCTCTCTTATCAATATTACTGATATTGCAGTCAGGTGGGAGCCTGATCTTCACTTGGCAATATTTGAGTTGATTACCTTACTGAAATCAACTATCGATAATAAAAATAATGAACTTTTTGTTACTGGGACACCAGAAGGTTTTCCTAATTCAGACAGGGAACTTGAAAAAGAAATCATGTATGAACATGCACAATTTGATAAACAACGCAAGAAAAAAGAGTCGATCTTTGCAGTTGATCTGGAAAAATTAAAAGTTACAGCTGAGCTTGCAGATGGAGTGAAAGCAGTGGTTAATGTCCAATCAATATTCTCAGAGAATGCAAGGATTGGTGTGTTACTTGAAGAACTAATGATGAGTTTTAATGATACTAGAATACTTGAAAGCAGTCGAATGCAAATATCAAGAATCCCTGTATTTGCTACAAATAATATAGCAGAAACAATGGTACGACCTACAACCACATGGGATTGGGTGGTTCAAGGCCCAGATGTTTATATCTGCATGCCTTATAGACTGCAACTACGTGCCATAGATGATGCAGTAGAAGATACTCTGAGAGGTCTAAAACTGATTGCTACTGCAAAAGCTAACCTCATACACCCTAAGAAAAGCAAATCAAAGAAATTAATGTCAAAATCCTCAAAATTTGGATCATTCAGATTTATTATACGTAAACTTACAGCAGAGATCGAGGAAGAGCCTATACAGGGATGGCTTGATGAACATTACAGTATGATGAAGAGTGAAGTATGTGAATTAGGTGTACGACTGAAGTTTCTTGAGGAGCTTCTCTCTGCGGATCCAAATGAATTATCATCTGGGAAAAAATATTTCCATGATGGGAAGGAAATTAATCTGTCTGATACAGAAACTATAAAGCATCTAAAGAATGAAATCCATAAACAAGCATTTCAGTCTTATTACAAGGCATGCCAGAGGTTAGTGTTATCAGAAGGATCAGGGGCATGTAGGAGCGGTTTTCAGTCAGGTTTTGCACCAAGTGCAAAAAGAACTTCACTCTTAACAGTTTTGGCTACCGAATTAGACTTAACTTTAATGAAAATTGAAGGGGGAAATGCCAGGATGGTTGAATTTATAAACAAGGTCGATCCAGTGAGTTTAGATGAGGAAATACCATTTTCACGGATGTATGGAAGAGATATTTCTGTAAATGTGGGATCTTTGACTGTCCAACTTAGGGACTATACTTATCCACTCTTTTCGGCTACATCCGGTAAATGTCAAGGATGTGTTGTACTCGCACAACAGGTTCGTTTGACATTTTGGAACTTCTATATTTTGTTAATGTTTCTTTGTTGCCTGCATTACACCTGCGTGATTGCATTAAATGTGTTTGGGTAGCTAAGAACTTGTTTGAAACTTTGGACATCTGCATTCATGCATCTTCACTTGCAACTCTGTTATAACTAGATCAAACAATCACAAACTCCAAAACAGGTTTGTCTGAAATTTTGGAACTTCTATATTTTGTTATTGTTTCTTTGTTGCCTGTTGCACCTGTGTGATTGCACTAAATGTGCTCGTGTTGATAAGAACTTGTTTGAAACTTTGACATCTACACTCATGCATCTTCACTTGCAACTGTGTTCTAACTAGATCAAATGATCACAAACTCCAAAACAGTGCTTTCAGCATTATTTGATGAATGATTAAAGGTGAGTTCCTTAATAATGTCTGTACCACCATTGATATAAATTACAATTTTTCTCAGGAGTTTAATTAAATAATATGTGTCGCTGAAGTGGTATTTTATACTGGATCATACGTTTACAAACTCCAACACAACATTTTGGAGCATTACTTGATGAATAGTTGAAGATACATCTTGTCCTAATGTGATTCTTCTTTTATTGTGTTGCTGAATTGTATCAATTATTTTACGCCAACGTTTTGAAGATTCATTATTGATTTTTTTTAATTAGGTAGCGTTCTTGCTTATGATTCAGAATTGAAGATATTGCATAACTGTATTCTATCTCTGTTTCCTTGACCTAAAGTCATGTAATGGTTAATAGACTTGGTTGTCATGATATAAAAAATCCATACGCTTTTCTGCTGATCACAAAAAATTTTCTATTCGTTACTCTACTTTCGAACTAAAAATATTGTAGAACTGTATTCTATCTCTGGTTACTTGACCTTAATTCATGTAATGGTTAACTTAAAAAATTCCCTATGCTTTTCTGCTGATCACAAGAAGTTCATGGCCCTATTTGTCGCTCTGCTTCAAGTTAAAAATCAAAAATTGCTTCAGTGTGCACTTGATAACTCTTCTCGTGATTCTAGGAATGCTTTTGTGAGAAAGAAACCAACATTTCACTCTTCTAATTAGAAAATTTCTACGAGTACTTCTTGATCAAGTTGGCTTACGTAATCCTATATCCATAATGTTAAATTTTATTTTTGAAATTTGAGAATATTTCTAAGCATACACATGTCCACTGTCTTGTTTTTAAATTTAAACTGATACTCACGTCCTTCAGTGGCATGTTTTTTCCCCTATATAGGCTACTTTTTTCCAGCCTCAGATTCAGCAGGATGTTTTCATTGGAAGATGGTGGAAAGTCAGCATGTTACGCTCGGCAAGTGGGACAAGTCCACCTATAAAAACTTATACCGACTTACCATTACACTTTAACAAAGTTCAGTTGTCTTATGGAGTTGGATATGAACCTGCGTTTGCAGATATAAGCTATGCATTTACCGTAGCACTACGTAGAGCTGTTCTGGGAACCAGAGGCAACAATCCAATGGCTAATCAACCACCCAAAAAGGAGCGCAGCCTACCTTGGTGGGATGATATGAGGAACTATATCCATGGGAAAATAAGTATGTATTTCAATGAAAGCACTTGGAATCTCCTAGCAACCACTGATCCTTATGAAAAAAGCGATAAGCTCAAGATTATAACAAATTACATGGAAATATTACAATCGGATGGTCATGTAACACTTTCGACAAAGGATTTTACAGCATATTTAAGTAGCATTGAGAATTTATTAAAGAATTGTAGTTTGAAACTCCCAAACAACGATATTAATTTTTTCCTTCATGCTCCTGCATTGACTATCGACGTTACAATGGGATGGGAATGTGAGTCAGGTAGACCCCTTAATCATTATTTACATGCACTTCCAAAAGAAGGGAAAACACGAGAGAAAGTTCTTGATCCATTCCGTTCAACATCTCTCTCACTTAGATGGAATTTTCTATTAAGACCTTCTTTACCTATAAGTGATGAACCTTTATCAATTCAGGAGTCACATATACTGGAATCTACCAGCACAAATTCTCCAACTCTGAATTTTGGAGCACACGACCTTGTTTGGTTATTTAAATGGTGGAATATGGTATATATTCCTCCTCAAAAGCTTCGATCTTTCTCAAGATGGCCAAGGTTCGGAATTCCTAGAGCTGTCCGATCTGGTAATTTGTCGTTAGACAAAGTCATGACTGAATTTTTTTTACGTGTTGATTCTACACCAACTTGCATAAAACACGCTCCATTAGGGGATGATGATCCTGCTAGTGGTCTCACATTTAAGATGGCGAAGCTTAAGTTTGAACGGTGTTATAGTCGTGGTAAACAAAAGTTTACGTTTGGAAGTAAGCGAGATCCTCTTGATCTTGTTTATCAAGGTGTTGACTTGCATCGACTGAAGGCATGCTTGATTAGGACTGAAGAAACATCTGTGGCTCCGGATACACACATCTCGAAAGCTTCTCGAACTTCAATTGATAAATTAAATACTGAGAAATGCCTTGATGATGGTTTCCTACTGGAATCTGAGTATTTCACCATTAGGAGGCAAGCTCCAAAAGCTGATGCTGCAAAAATATTGGCATGGCAAGAAGCAGGAAGAAAAAACCTTGAGATGACGTATGTGAGATATGAAATAGAAAATGGGAGTGAGAGCGATCATGCAAGATCTGATCTTAGTGATGATGATGATGGATTTAGTGTTGTAATGTCTGATAATTGCCAAAGCGTATTTGTTTATGGTCTTAAATTGTTATGGACTATTGAGAACCGCGATGCTGTTTGGTCATGGGTTGGCGGAATTTCTAAAGCATTTGGACCTTCAAAACCATCTCCTTCACGACAGTATGCACAAAGAAAGATTTTAGAACACCAACAAACTACCAGAGGAGGAGGGGCATCACTTGGGGCCACACCGTCTTCAGCACTTCATGGTGCAAATTCTCCTTCGCCACAGCAGGCCGAGCCTCCAATAACTCACTCTTTACACTCCCCACCAACAAAATATGAAGGCATGTGCAATGTGATTGGTAGGTGTACTGTATTATTTGATCTAATTATGTTAGGACGGTTTCTAGAACACACACACACACACATATATATATATATATATACATATATATATATATATATATATATATATATATATATATATATGCCAGCGTTTTCTAATTATGTTAGATCTCGTTACCAAAATCGTATTGCCTAGCTTGTGTATGAAGTGCTTCTAGATATATCATCAAAGTCCGTGAAGTATTAAGAGATCCCAGTTTTCATCTAACTATTGCAGCTTAAGATACTTAACACACTATTTATATTAAGAGATCAAAGTGAATTTTTGCAGATACGCTATTTCATTAGCAAGATCATCTATGCAAAATTTGAAATCATTTCAAACTGTTACTACAAATTTGCAAGTCAATATGAACCTTAAAAAGATATTTACTTCAAGCATTGATTTGAAATAGCGTTTGGAGTTTGAGAATGATTTTAAATTTTGCATAGATAATCTTCCTAGTGAAATAATGTATCTACAAAAACTCACATCAATCCGAATGTTCATACACCAAAAACAGAGAAGGGATTTTAGGGGATAAATAAGAGAGGGATCAAGATCCCTCCCTACACACGTGTGCGCATGGGTATGTGTGTGTCTAAATATATGAGTTAATTTTTGTGAAAGTTAAATATGCTTGTCTGTTTTACAGTGGATCCTGGAGAAATTCCCGACTCTGAGGAGGATGGTACTCGCCACTTCATGGTCAATGTTATTCAGCCACAATTTAATTTGCACTCCGAGGATGCTAATGTAAACTTTTATATGCAAATTTACTTTAATGCAGTTGTACACTTTATCGCTCATTATGTTTTGAAAATGTGCTTTTTATCTGTATTTGCTATCTGATGAATCAGCTGCAGACCTTGCTGCTTTCTGTAAAGTTTGCATCCATTACCTATCTATACAAAATCAGCTTAACCTGTTAGCTGTGACCGTTGCATTTTGCAAATAATTGACAACAAAGTAATTACCTATAATTCAAGTTTCTAAATTAACCAACAATAGCTTCTTTAATAAATCAGGGTAGGTTTCTACTTGCTGCAGCTACTGGCCGTGTGTTAGCACGTTCGTTTCATTCAGTTCTTCATGTTGGTTCTGAAATGCTCGAGCAAGCTCTTGGCAAAATCTCAATTCCTGATGTGGAACCAGAGATGACCTGGAAAAGAGTAGAGCTTTCTGTTATGCTCGAGCAAGTCCAAGCTCATGTTGCACCAACTGATGTTGACCCTGGAGCTGGGCTTCAGTGGTTACCCAAAATTCTTAGAAGTTCACCAAAAGTAAAACGAACTGGTGCTTTGCTAGAGAGAGTTTTCATGCCTTGTCAAATGTATTTTCGTTACACTAGACACAAAGGTGGCACTCCAGAATTGAAGGTAATATGGGCAAGACTAATTTCTTAAATCACAGTTAAGCAACTAATTATCAGGTCTATAGACTATATTGATGGCATATTATGCATTCAACACAAAGAAAAAATGTACTACAGAAGGGTAACCGAGAGCTTCGTGAAATAGCATATGGATAGTGACAAGTGACAACGATTGAGAATACACAATAAAAATATGTTTAAAAGCTGTTTAATGGATCTTGTGTAAGGTTGTCATAGTCTATGGGCTATCAATGGACATTTTATGGAGTATTTCCTATTATCTTCTAAGTAACATACTTGCTTGTTTAGGTGAAGCCTCTGAAGGAGCTGAAGTTTAATTCCCCTAACATTACTGCTACGATGACATCCAGGCAGTTTCAAGTAATGTTGGACGTACTAACCAATCTCCTCTTTGCTCGGCTTCCCAAGTAAGGCCTACTCACATGAAATACAATGACTTGTATATGGATGAATATGCATCATTTGTTATACATTAAAGACGCACGCACGCACGCACGCATACACGCACATGCGCATGTATATACCCTTGATTGGAATAATGATTTTGTTTTTAATCTGATAATAACTTGAAATTCATTGTACTATTGAAGCTTTAATAGATGATTTTGAGATTTGTTTTTAATCTGAAAGTTCAATTGTTGATTTAGACCGGTAGCTTACTTGTTTGTCGTGTCTCTCTCTTTATATTGCAAAAGAAATCAAATATTCATTCATATTTCCTTCAGTTAAAATAAGCGACACAGTATATCTTTGTGTGTTCGAGCATGAGGTCATAGATATACCATATGCTGTGGTTCATAAATCAAATGATCTTCGGTCTCTCATATGTAAAGTGAACTAAATATAGGCTTATAATAAACAAAAAGTTTGTTTGCCTGTATGATATTGAACACTGTTCCATATGGTCTGAAACATAAGAAGGCAACTGGTTTCTTTTCTTCCATTTTTTTTTATTTAGTTATCAATACCAGTAGAATGCTATTATCAATCAGATATATTTCAGGCCTCGTAAAAGCAGCCTTACATATCCAACGGACGATGAAGATGTAGAAGAGGAGGCTGATGAGGTGGTTCCAGATGGTGTTGAAGAAGTGGAACTTGCAAGAATAAGCGTTGAGCATAGAGAAAGGGAAAGAAAGTTAATTCTTGATGATATAAGGACATTATCAAGTGGCAGTGAAATTATGGCTGGTACCATGGGTCCCCAAAGTGACAGAGAACTGTGGATGATAACAGGTGGAAAATTAAAACTGGTAGGTTATCTTTCTTGTTACTGGTAATATTGTTATCGGTAGTTGAATGTTCATAATCAAATTTGGTTGTTTATGATGTTATTATGTTTGGAACATACTATAATAATGCACTTAATCCTTCAATCAGATTTGTTATAAGATACAGTCCACCCAGTACATTCTTATGTTCCCACATCATCCCATTTTTTAATATACTTAATGTCATACTCAGGTCAATAATCTCGAGAAAGATCTGAGTAATATAAATGCATCTAGGAAGGGAGCATGCTCGGCACTGAGGACAGCTCTTCAAAAAGCTGCACAGTTGCGTCTAATGGAGAAAGAAAAGAACAAAAGCCCTTCCTATGCAATGAGGATTTCTTTGAGAATCAATAGGGTAGTTTGGAGCATGCTTGCAGATGGAAAATCTTTTGCTGAAGCTGAGCTGAACGATATGGTGGGATTTACATATGAAAATTCACAGCAGTCTCATTAATCATAAGTCATAATGATATTGCAACTGTGTTACACTGAATAAGGAACACATATTAAGTTGATACTGCACATTTTTAGATTCAGTGCGTTGCGCATTAAACAGCGATTCAAGTTAACTAATTGTTTCTGGCCATGCAGATTGTTTGTATGTATAATAACCGTATGAGTAAATGATATAACCCAGTGTTACTATTTTATCTTAGATTGGTTGTGTGGTTGGTTACATTGTAGCATTTAATGATAATAACCTGACCAATCGTGTAATGAAATTACATGTAATATTTTTTATTTGAAGAAAATGCCTAACATCCAATCATATAGGGGTCTAGCAACAAAAGATAACCCTCAGATGTTTCATTCAGTTTCTGCTTCATATTAAAGTCTGTTTACTGTATATGAATTGACAGATCTATGATTTTGACCGTGATTATAAAGATATCGGAGTTGCCGTATTCACTACAAAATCCTGTGTATTGAGAAACTGTCTTCAAAATGCTAAAAGTGACACGCTGTTGTCTGCCTGGAATCCACCCTCTGATTGGGAAAAGTATGTATTTTTTTCATTTTCTTTCTGAAAGTATAGCATAAATCTATTGTTAGCCCCAGCCTTTAGTTGCTTGTTTTAAAGCTTTATTTTACAATTCCATTATATACCCTTTTTTTCTGGGTGTAAACATATATTTACATAAACCTCATTAAGTTAACACAATTAAAAATCCGATCTTCCCTCTGTAAATCTGTTACCTATTAGCATAAAAGCCATGAATCATGAAACATCTACTAAGGGAACAAATATATTTGTATGTTTTCCAAGTGCTTGTAAGGGTTACGACCATTAACCATCTTAGGCAAAAATTCCTTTGTATTTATGTCTATGGTATGATGTACAATTGCCAAAGTATAATTACAATGTCAGTGCTTTAGGTTTCCCAGTATTTAGTTAGTGAACCATCCTTTTGGTTCGGTCCTTCTATAGGGAGAAACCTTTTTAATGAATGGGGTCTTTCATTTTTTTTTTTTTTTTAATTCTTAAAAATATTGTTCTGCTCACCCCCCCCCCTCCCCCCTCCTTTTCCCTTTCCCTCTTCCTTATTCTTTCTGTCACAAACCCAATCACCATCACTGCATGCACACACCAAAAAGAAAATAACTATGTTCCGGTGCTTTAGGGAGGATCATATTTAAAGCTGCACAAGCGATTTCGGTAATTATTGAATACAAATGTCCGGGGGGTTTTTTAAAATGAAAAAATATAGAGATAAATATGCAAAACCTAGTTGTGGGGCTTTTACGCTCATCTCTCCATTCATAATAAATTTTGCATATTCATATGTCTGGCCATTTGAAATTTAGATCAAGAATTTTTTGATACATTCTTATGGTATACACTATATATTCAACTGCAGAAATGTTATGATTCGTGTGCATGCGAAACAGGGAGCTCCAAAAGATGGAAACTCGCTACTTGAAAGTTTTCAGGTGACTTCATCGCATACTATACTAAATAATGTATTTTTGAGATATGTGCTTCATTCACGTTTGTCCGCAAACTATTTTTCATATCAACAGTTTTACATTCAGGGAAAATGCAGTGATGACCAATGTGTTACTTTATCAATCAGTGCTACTATAAAGTTTAAAATAACATGATTGCCTCAGTTACTGGCATGTCATTGAGGCCATTACAAAATTTCCTCAGATGGTAAATGTCATAGAGCATATCTAGAGTAAATAGTGAGTAACCCTAACTTATCCGCTGTATGGCTTCGCCTCAGTTACTCGCATGTCATCTAAGGTTGTTACAAAATTTCATGCTTTGGAATATGCCTATTCCCACCATCTCCTCCTCCCTTCCCCCCTCCTCATTCTTCACATCATAAAGAGTACTATAAAATTTGAAGCATGCCTCCTACGCTCTCTCACATCATAAAGTCATTCATATGATATAGTGTCGAGATACGGTGCTTCAGTTGCCCTCAGCTAGTGGAACTGAAGATAAGCAAAATTTTCATTTCTAACCTTATGGATGAAGACGTGAAATGATTTATGAGTCATTTATATTTGTCATGAAAAGATTTATATATGTGAGTGTTGACAAACTTGTTTGATGTTTACCAACATTGAATTGATAATTTGTTCCTTTTGTTTCGACACATTGCACTTGCTATTTGATCAAATTAAATATATATATATATATATATATATATATATGATATAGATGCAATGTATAGCAAATGACAAAATTAATGTCTGGATATAATAAATTTACATGTAGCAACAAAGCTATGAATGTTATGCCAACACATATGAATATTTTAAAAATTATGCCAGTAAATTTTCATATAGCAACAGATTCTTGATTCTCTGTCAACTCTTTATAAAAATGATACAAGCAATTATTTTATGTAATAGAAAAATTGTCAAGGGCTGGTGGTCTATGGGTAAGATCTCGACATTGTGCATCTAGAGATCTTAGGTTCAAATTCCTTGGATATCAACTACAAAATTTAAATTACTGAGGAGGATGATAATAATAATAGCAGGCTATTACTATTTTATGATGATTATATGAATTAGGGTTATGAGTAAACAATTCTAAGAAAAAACTTTAGGAATAAATTAATATTCGACATGCTTATCCTCTACTGAACAAAAAATCATTATTTCCTCGTTTCTGAAGATTAATAATGATTTTACCACCAGGTCTTTTTATCTCTCTTTGTTGTCTACCAAACTTAAGATTTTCACCTCAAATCCTTTAACACGTGTCCAACCTTCATTGAATTTACATTGATTATAGCCATAGTTGTTAAGGCGCGCGCTTAAGCTTGCCTAGGTGCGCCTAAGGCTCAGGCGCAGGCTTTGCGCCTCGCTGGCCTTCGATGCACCTCGGCTAACCAAGGCGCAAAGCGCGTGTTTGGCACTTTTTCTTGAGGCATTGAGGCTCAAATAAGCGTGTCTCGAGAAATAATTGATTTTATGCCAATCCCACTTTCGTTTGAACCCGATCCAACTCTCAGCTATCAAATTTAAACAGTTTTGTTCGATTTTTAGGATTTTCCCTTTCATTTTAACGCAGTCGACACTAAAAAAACCGCTGTTGCATTCGCCTTCGCCGCTGCCACCGTCATATACATATACATACATATACATATACATACATATACATATACATACATATACATACATACATACATACATATATATATATATATATGTGTGTGTGTGTGTGTGTGTGTGTGTGTGTGTGTGTGTATCAATTATCAGTAGCAGTTTTTTTAACTGTTTTTCATTAAAATTATTTAGTTTAAAGGGTTAAACTTTAATCTAAACTTGTTAGTTAATTTACTGAGTTATGTTTTAAAATTAAAATTTAGATATGTTTTAAAATCTATTGAGTTATGTTTTAATTTTAAAGTTTAAAGAATTATGTTTTAAATAATTAAATTTATTGAATTTGTGTTTTTTTTAGTTCCGAAATTGCATTTGTGACTTTGTACGTACTAATCTATGTTTTTGTATCACTAAATTTATCATTTCTAGTAGCATTTTGTAGTGCAGGTTTTTTCTAGCAAAAAAGCCCATAGTTGTATTAAAGTCGCACGAAAAAGGCTCAAAAAAGCTCAGGGCTCAAGCCTTGTGCCTTAACTGCTATGATTATAGCCTTGTTTTGTGTAGTGGTACTTTGATGTTTATGTAGGAAATTAGTTTTATCTTTTTCTTTTTGGGTGTACTCAAGTGCTCAACCATTCTGATTTGAAAACAGTTAGTAAGCTTTTCAGGTTTCTTCCTGTACTGCCTGTATTTTTAGAACTCTAGTGGCACACACTGTTCTTTTTATCTTAGACGGTTATGTGACCAGTCAAAATAACCGACTGTCGGTTATGTTGGGAATATTGATTCGAAGATCAGCATGATTATCCAGTTGTAATGTTTAGCTACCAATAAGAGAGTGGAAAAGTATGAAGTGTGCCACTCACCCCAAATGCCAATGTCCTGTTCTCCTAAAGTAAGGCTCGTGTAAGGTCAGATAAAGTTAGCTGTATTATTAGTTCTTGTTCATATAAAATGTGTTATTATAAAATATTGATATGGAGGCTGAACATTAGATGAAATATTGAAGTGCAGTTTGTTTAGCGTTCACTTGGTTGAAATGGGCCAAAATATTTAATACCTTCATGGAATCTGGATTTCGATATCCATATGGATTAAGTTAATTGTCATCTTCACTATCTTCTATTTTTACGAAATGGATTTCAAAATCCCTGAGCTGTGCAATGATTGTAGCACAGCAATTGAACAACATAAATAATTGAATTTGATACTTAACAGTCATCGCATTGAATGAAGAAATTTTGTAACATGTATGGAATCATCAATTGATTTCATGTTACCAAAAATTTAAAATTGTCCCTCTTAATTGAGCTTTTGTTTGATTGATACCTATAATTCCCTTACAAATTTTGGTATATCGAAAGATCCCCTTCCAAACTATTAATAATCATTATCATTATAATAATGAATAATGGTGAAATATTACTTGTATTCTCTGCCAGGTACCATGAAAAGGGACTGTTTAAATTAATATTTTGGATGACTGGGTTTATTCTCTTAAATAAATGAATAAAAATTTACATCTTAATAAGCTATGGTAAAATGACGGTTGTCGATCTCTTTCATAACAATATATTTTTTAAATCCATAATCAGTTCCATTGTTATTTGGTATTACAGCAAAATTAAATAAGAGGTACCAAGCACAAACAGAAATTTAAAATAAGAAATAGTTAACTAGAGCCTTCCGGTAGATACAATTAAAATATCAAATTATTTGTCTTCTTTGACTAAATATCATGCTTTAGTTTCCATCAATTTTATAAAGAGTTGACAGAGAATCAGGAATTCTGGAACTACCATTTTTGATGCTTCACAATTGTTATCTTTTTGTCTATATTAACAAGTGATTATGGGAAAGAGGAAAATACAATAATATTGAAAGTTTTTAATGTTTTATATTGGACCTTAAAAAAACTGATTTTTTATCAGTTCTTTCAACTATATTTTCCATTCAAAAATTAACAAACTAGTCGTGTCTTGTGGCCATAATGTTTTTATATATAGTAACCACCAAAAAATACATTTGTTTAATTTCTTAAATATATTTTCATGTGAATTAGGAGAAATGAAAGGGCAACACTATAAGTTATTGTTGATTTTCCTCAAGCAAAATAGTATTATCCAATCGTTGACAATTTTAATCATTTTAAATTTAACAAGTTAGCTTTATTTTTTCAGCCAAAATGAGCATGTGTAGTAAGGGTGCGGTCAAGTCTTTAACCTAGCTGTTCAGCTTTCTGGCGCTTCGAAAATTCCAGACTGGGCAAAGTTCATTTTTCTCCATTGTTGGGGGATGGGAAAATTGAACCGTTTGATGACAAGTTGTCATATGATTAAAATTAAATAATATATAATATTTTTTAAAATAAATTGTGAAAATATTTATTTTCGGTACAAATTCACAATAAAGCTAAACATATTTTGTAAAAATAATAATATTGTCAAGTGGTATCTCTCTAGACGAGGTTCTCGATGTCATGGGTTCGAACCCTTGAGACATTAAAATGAGTGATCTACTTAAATAAATTACCACTCTTGTCATATAAAAAGCACTAGATTCATATTAATGTGATATTTTGCATCAAATAAAAATTGCACTGGTATTTTTTGCAGCGGCAAACAGTTTCTTAGAAAATCATTACTCCATTTCAATTCTAGTATTTTCTTTCATATATTTGTGTTATGCCTATAGCCTATTGTAATTTTTTTTTTAATATTTAAAAAACCTTTATTAGACGACTTTTTATCTGTTTGGTTATTTTAAACCCTTTTTTAAATATGTATTATTACCATTATTATTTATTTTAATTTTGGGTTCCATATCTAGCCAACCCCAACTTGTTTGGGATATATGGCTTTGTTGTTGTTGTTGTATATGTTTCTCAATTTTGCAACTTCTGCAAATTTTAATATCAATTGTTACATACATATATACATACATTCATATTCATATATATATATATATATATTCTCATTTTCAATATATATATATATATATATATATATATATATATATATATATATATTCTAAAATACTTAAAACAACATATAACAAATAAATATACAAATTCATTCAAACAATCCTTTCTCTTCGCTACCCCATTTGTAACACCAAAGCACATTTCCTTCCGACGAATTTTCCTCCTTCAGCCCCAGTGACAATAATCCATGCGGATGCCCCGTTTGCTTGTTCATGAACACACCAGAAGCATAACATCTAAAATGTCTATCTTAAGTTGAAAATAAAACATATTAACAAACAACCTTATTTGATTAAGCTACTTTGTACCATATCTCATTCTTTTAACACAATTCTATGGTACTCATAAAAACAATCATAATCAAAATGCTTGGATTTGGCATCCATTTCTTCTTGCACATCATCCTTGCTGTATTATCAGAGTATTGACTTATCATAATCATACCACTTGAATTATTAGTTTTCCATCTTTATATAAATTTTAGTTTTATTATTTTAATACTTTTTTTCCCATGTTAATTTAGTTCTCTACCCCCCCTCTCCCTTTTTTTTCCTTCACTATCCCTTCTCTTCCCTTCGCTGTAAATATTATCCCCTCTACCAATTTATCACTTGTTATATATCCATACCAGTTTAATTTACTATCTGTTTTTTTTTTGTTTATTGGTATCTCCCCCTTTTTTCTCTCCCACTCTCATTTTTGCCTTTACATTTTACAATAATTCCAATCATCCATTTAACATTCTTATTTTGACATTTGTCTTACTCAATGTTTTAAAACACAAAAGGTGTACGTGAGGCGTTTTCGGGTCCGTGAGGCGAGGCGTAAGCTTTTCAGGCAAAAAAAAGCGCAACACATATATTTAATTTTTAATATGAAATAACATTAAGCGTCAAATAGTAAGTAAAAACCATAAAGCATTAGAACATGAGTACATGCTAAATGTTGTTTAAAACAAGCTTCCTACGGTGCATCTATGATCACAAAATCCACGAAGAAAATATTTTGCATTGGTAGAATTTGGTAAATCTTTGACCCACTTTCCATGCAATATCCCGTTTGCTCATTTTAAATTAAGTTAGCCAACAATAGAAATGAGAAAACAATTAAAATCTAAAATAATTTGGAGTGGAATAAGAAGCCAAAAAGACAAAACACAGAAACAAAAAGTATGGAATGAAACACAACAATCAAACGAAAAAAGACAGTAATAAAAAATAGACAAAAAATGGCTGGCTGGAATCAAGCTCCATTCCATCACTGGAATCGAGTGATTCCAGTTTGAAATTTCGACATCTGATTACCTTTTCTTGCTCTGAAGTCTGAATATTTGCTCGATAGGTTAGAAAACGAACTAATGAAGAAGTGACAAGCAGATAAGATTTTTTTATACGTACGCCTCAACCAATTGAGGCTCTGAGGCGTACGTTTTTTGCGCTTTTCACGCCTCAGTTGGCTGAAGCTTAAGCCTCAGAGGTAAAACGCCTCACTAGATGCGCCTCAAGGCGTTTTTGCCCATGCCTCGCCTCAAGGCGCACCCCTCAGACGCGTTTTTAAATACACTGGTCTTTATTTTTCCTTCTTTGAAGGCCAACGTTACGCTTCATACAATACAGTTGGTTAAATCAAACTGTTTACTAGACAAATTCTTTTATTTCGTTTGTTATTCTTCTACCGCGTACAAACTTGTCTTGTATATTCAGCCTGTTGTTATCCCTAGTTTCTTTTTTAAAGTTGCATGTCATATACTTTGTTTTAGTTTTACCAAGTTCCCACCCTTTTGATTCCAGTGTATCCCTTCATTTTATTTTTCTTTTTTTTCCTTTCATTTTTTGAGGTATCAATTAGCACAATGTCATCTGCAAACATTATGCAATATGGCATATCCTTTTAAATTTCTTTTTTTTCCATTTAAGATCACATGTAGACTGTACTTTCAAAATTTCCGTAGATATCTTGAATTAATTTTATCATCTATATTAATTTTGTTTTTCTTATAGTCCGACCATTTTTTAAAAGGCGAAAGCTTAAGCGAGGCATTTTCGTGCCCATGAGGCGAGGTATAAACCTCGAAACGTTGATGCATTAGCTTTTCCGGTAAGAAAACACCAAATATTTAATGAAATTTGAAACAAAATAACATTGAATGTCCAATGGTCCTGCAAGTGGAATCGACTTTGATTCCAGCAAGTGGAATCGAGTTCGATTCCACTCGATTTCAGTAAGGAATCGACTTCAAAGTATCCAAAATGAAAAATTTACTCCTCACCGTGGGATTGAAGAAGTGAAATTGAATGTTGACTGAGCAGATTGAATAAAAAAATAAGGGTCGAATGATTAGTTAGCAGCCCAGAATATTTTGCTTCAGACACTTATGCCTCACCATGATTTCACCTTGAGGCGCACGGTTTTCATATTTTTTGCGCCTCAACCATCCGAGGCTCATGCCTTTGGACCATGGTTTGAAATCTCGTCCGGAACCGCGAGATCTCGTACCGGTTCCGGAAGTCACCGAGACGAATCCACCGCAAAATCTCGTTCCGGTTACAAAAGGGTTTAAAAAAAAAAAAACCTAACTCGCGATTTCATGAACAGCAAGAAGAAACGAGACCGGCAAGGAAATTCGAAAACAAAAACTTACCGCATTCGATCTCTTTAGCGGTTTCGATCTTGTCTTCGATCGCAGAGAAGTCGAGCATAGAAAATTGGAGCACATAAAAAGCCCCAAATCTATTTAGGAAGCTTCCTTCGTTTTTTCGCTCATCGTCTTCTAGGCGAGCAGCGAAAAGTTTTTTCCCTTCTTTCCCGCTTCGTATTTTCGATCTCCTTTTTTTCCTGTTCGTGTTTTTTTTGTTCGTGAATGTTAGTAGATGGTAGATGGGCTAATTGCGGTGAATAATGGTCATTGGTCTGGGCTGTTATTGGTATGGGCCGGGTTGAGTTTTGTGCTGCTAAGAATTGCTTCTGGTTATTATAGTTTTTGATCTGGCAAACTCGACAACATTTATCATTACTATATTTTTGTAGACTATATTTCTACATGGATTTGCAACATTTATCATTAGCTTTTTCATGAAAACATAAAAGTATGATTTTTTGACCGAAACCGAAACAAAACCGAAACCGCCGAAACAGCCGAAACCATCCGAAACTAGTAAATTTTCAAATGACCGAAACCGAAACCGAGACCGAGTTTTCGAACCTTGCTTTGGACATAAAACTTAATCAATTTGCACCTTTGGCGATAAACGTTTACCAATCTGTGTCTTTGTGTTTAACTGCTTGCGCCTTGCCTTGAGGCACATCCTGTGCGTGTTTATTAAAACACTGAGCCCAACAAATCATGTCTCTTGATGCTCTATCACGTGCTTTTTCTAAATCAGTGAATAGCATATGTAAACCTTTCTGTTTACCTTTACGTTGCTCTATTAATTTTGTCATTAACTACATGACTTCTATTGTCGATATGTATGAAACCACATTGGTTACTTGACACAAGTGGTTCATTTTCTAATTATTCGAATGTCATTTTCAGTATTTCATTGTGTGACTCATTGATTTGATTTCTCTATATTTATAATGGTTATATGTATTATTATTAATTTTGATCATTGGTACTATTGTGCTCTTCTACCATTAGTTCGCCATTTTCCCTTCGGTCGGTATTTTATCAACAAGTTTGTAAATCGTTTAGTTTGTTTCCTATGCTGATACAAGTAGCCACGATTGGATGCAAACAGAGATGGCTTAGAGTCTGAATGACAACGGACTGTAAAACTATGCCAAGTCCTTTGATTTGATTTCTCTATATTTATCATGCTTTTATATGTCACAATTAATTTTGATCATTGCTAGTATTGTGCTCTTCTACCATTTGTTTGCCATTCAAACTTTTGATTGCCATTTTCTCTTCGGTCGGTATTTTATCAAACACGTTTGTAAATCATTTAGTTTGTTTACTTTCTTCGCTGATAAGTGCCCAGAAAACCATGGGAATAGTACCGGGATGAGAGACTGACCTGGGAAGTCCTCTCACGCTTGAGTACGGGAGCCTTTGGCACTGGGTATCCGCCTTTACTTCCTTCGCTGATACAAGTAGCCACGACTAGATGCAAAAAGAGATATGCTGAATTTTGGATACACATACATGCATGTGTGTGTGTGCTTTTCTTTTTGTGTCCAAGAGAGTTCAGTTTATTTCTACAAATGTATCTTTTGTCGCCATCCGATATTTTTCTGCATTGAAGCAAACAACTTCTTGTTAAATTTGAGGTTTGGGCTGAAACTCAGGATTTTGGCCATTCCGAGTGGGTTTCAGCCTTTCACCGAGACGAGACGTTGGACATATTCTGGTTCCGTTCAGACAGCAGTATTTTTTTTGGCAAAATATGATGCTTTAGGATGAAAAATAGTGAAATCATAAATGTGAAGGAACAAAAAGAACAATCATTAACTGAAATCGTTAGATATAAATTACAAATCATACCTCAGGATCACTGTTATTACGGCGCTCGACTAGTCGGCTAGTCGAGATGGGGACCTCGACATGAAACGTCGACTGGCCAAACGTCGACTGGAATTGAAACCCTAGAAATCGGAACCCTAAATCGAAGTCTCGATGTCGATTTGGAACCCTAACTCGAACTCGAACACGATTTGGAACCCTAACTCGAACTCGAAATCGAACTCGAACTCGATTTGGAACCCTAACTCGAACTCGAACTCGATTTGGAACCCTAAATCGAAGTCTCGATCAAGGTTCGAACTTCCGTTTCAGGATCTAGGGCACACAAAAAATGAAGCAGAAGAAAACGAAGGAGAAGAAGAAGAAAACGAAGAAGAAAATGAAGGATAAGGTTCGAACTCGATTTGGCCTGATGTTTTGTAAGTTAATAACAATGGACTTCAAAGTTTTGTTACTGTAATTAACTAATTAAGTAATTATGGACCATATAAATTTGAAATTATTGGTCATATAAATTTTGTTTACATTTACCAACTACTTAAAAATACAAAATTTGACTACATAAATATATATATTTATTTATCGACTAGTCCGACTAGTCTACGACTAGTCCACTAGTCGACTAATTGAACCTCCATCGACTCGACTCGACTTGCCGCCGTGATAACCATGCTCAGGATCCCCTATTCCTCTTTGATTTGTTGGTTAGATCAATCGAACCGAACTAGGTTTTCAAAAGTTTTGGTTTCATGTTTTTATTTATTTCCATCTTAATTTGGGTTCTTGTTTTGTGTGGCTTATAAAGAGAATTAAGGCACAACATGATGGGGTGAAATGTTACGGGCCTGGTTGTAACAAGTTTTTTTTACTTTATTCAGAAAGTCATAGAATGAAAAGAATTTGGGATTATGATGTTATTGTTAGCTATAATATATTGATTTTTTCTTCTAAGCTTAAATGATTATAGTTTTTTTTTTTTTGGACCTGTAATTCAATTTTATCTTCGTGAACATATCATTGGTTTTTGGGTATGGTACAGTAATCAAAATGAAAATCCGAAACAGAACTGATAACGGTGTTTACAAAATTGGCAAAATCAATGTGACGTGATGTCTACAATCTTAAATGTCTGAAACTGAAATCGAAACCGAAACTTCAAACCTTGTTCCTTACTATGATGGAGGATGGAACAGTACCATTTTCCTTACTATGAAATCGAAACCTCAAACCTTGTTCGGTTTTATTTCGTGAACATGTCAGTTGTTTGTTTTCATTTCATGTTTATGTACTAGCACAATTGTGCAGTGATGGAACCCACTGACAATT
The DNA here is from genome assembly GCA_030737875.1 of Allium sativum. NCBI lineage: Eukaryota > Viridiplantae > Streptophyta > Magnoliopsida > Asparagales > Amaryllidaceae > Allium > Allium sativum. The sequence continues at coordinate 63,143,308 of CM060921.1, read as the reverse complement.
TCATTTGATAAGCACTTCTTTCACTAATAAAAATAGATATATGTGGATGTTTTAAAGTTCATTAAAAAAGAAGTATTAACTCACAAATCATTTTCCATGGAAGGTGGAAGCAATTAACTATACTATTATTTGGACGTTTTCCGTTAATTTTAAGATTTGTAATTATTTTGAACTATGTTAAATTTGTAGAAGGTACTATAAATTTGTTAATAATTATAATTTTTAGTTGAAACAATACCACTACTACTAGTAGTAGTAGTATGAATAATAATAATAAGCTTATAGAATTCTCTGGATTTTATTTTCCAAGCTCTAGAAAATATTTCAGTTTTTTATTTGAATATTTTGAAGAAAGCCAATATTCAAATCATTTTTTGAATAGTTTTTTCTTCTTCATAATTTTGTATCTAATTATGTTTATTTTGTCTAAATATCATGAAGTTTTTTGAAGCATCTCTTAGAAATGAGTGTTTTGCATTTAACATATGAAACCAATTCATGTTCTACATTTAATTTTAGTACACCAGATTATGAGGATTTCAGAAATAGACTTCTTTTTCTGAAGTTATTGGTTGTTTTTCAGTATTATTACTGTTTAAAATGTAAGAGAGGGGAGAGGGCGGGAGGGGAGAGGGAGGGGGGGGGGAGGGGGGGGGGGAGAGGTGGTCGCTCCGTTTTGCCTTATTCATCCTCATTGGGCCTTAGCGTAGAGATTTTTTTAATAAAAAAAATTCAATTTTTTTGTTAGTTCCTTATCACTTTGATTTTTTTTTCTTAATTATCATGTGTTATTTTAAATTACATTTTTTTTGAGTAAAATAATTGTCATAAAAAATTTGAATAATGCTGTGATCAAATATTGTGGCAAAGTTATGTTTGATAATGCTGTGATCAAATAAAGTTTTTGAATACTTCTCCATTTTATTGAAAGCGTTCTATCAATCTGCTTGATTATATTTTAGTTGTATTATGTTCTCAGTTCAGATGTTGATTGTCACCCATATGTGTAAAGTTGGTGTTTAGAAAAAAAAAAAAAAAAAGGAGAGATAGATATTTGAAATTTGTCTAATCTAAGGTATTCGGCACCTTGAGTCTTTTTAAACAATTAAGGTAAAAATTAGGTTCTAAAAATCTTTGGTACCTAAGTTTATTTGTTTTGATTTTCTACAGTAGTAAAACCTCTCTACAGTCCATTTTGCAATCATCGGTGGTTATATTTACTTTAAGAATTTTCAATTCACGATACCAAATGCACCCTGAGTGCTATTCAGGAGGTTGAGTTATTAGTGTATTTCAATGACCGTATCTATTCCGTCTCTTGTCCTGTCCGCAGATTCTGTTGATAGAACAAATTTTGTTTCCTGTTGATTGTATTATTTAAGCAATTAGGCACTCCAATGTTCAGTCGTAAGAACCTTAATATACAATTTGAACTTACGTAGATAGTTTTTACATTGCATCCTCTGCTTTTATTTTTCCTTATTTCCGAGTGCTGTCCCATCATTTTATTTGTTCTTTCATGTGAGGCAAGGAAAATCCTAAAGAGTAGCCTTGTTCATGCACTACAATTGCCGTGTTTGGCTACATGTATATTACTAGAATTGCTTGTACTTCACTAAGTGTAAATTAATATTGTAGGTGGATATTTATCCGTTAAAGATACACTTGACTGAAACGATGTACAGGATGATGTGGGAGTACTTTTTTCCAGAAGAAGAACAAGACTCGCAGAGACGACAGGTAATTTTCTCAAAGAAGCTTCTTATATCTATGTTAACGCTGGTCTAAGCCGACCATGTCTTATTGTAATTAACCAGCCATAACATGATTTGTAAGTATATAGTATATGCTTATCTAAACGACTGCAAAAAAATGTTGTGTATTGCAGTATTTTCATGTTTTAAAAATTACTTATTTCAAATCAAAGTTTGTATAAAACTGGTGTTATCCAGGGGTAGCTACTTTATCAAGTAATATATGGAAGTTAACAAATTTCAGAAGTTGGCCTGATACAGAATACCGGAGAACAAATAATTGTTAAAGCGCTATTCTCCATGTATGTTTTGTGGTAAAAGCATATACCTTTTAGTATTTTAGTATACATTGATCACTTAGTTGTGTGGATTTCATCGAAAATCCCCCTTCTTTTTTGTGCATAAAAATTCCAAATCAAAGTGAGCTTTTGTGGATATGTTATGTTTGTTAGCAAGACTATCTATGCAAATTTTGAAATCGGTTCGAAACTTCTGCTCCCTTCAGAGGTTCATACTGGTTTGCAATCTATAAAGATTAAAGAGTTAATTTTTCTTCGAGCAATTTCAAATTTCAGATATATGATCTTTGTTAAGAACATAATATATCTTCAAAAACTCAGTTCGATCTGGAACTTTATTGCACACAATGACGGAGGGGGGAATGGTGGGGGATTGATAAGAAAGGGAATCTAGATCCCGCCTTGTAGTATATATGTGTGTGTGCACATATTTATGAAAGGCATGCTAAGCAGCGGTGCGTCACGTATACGCCTTTCTTTCATTTGGCACGACACACATGGAAAGGCATAGCCAATGACACAAATGACGCACCACCTATGTAGTTAAAGCCCCGCAATTTCCCCGCTATAGCCCATAGCGCTCTTCAACCGCTACACTATTTCAATTTAGCGCTGATGAACAGTAGATCCGCTTTTAGCCTCGCTATTTTCCGGTGCATCTGCTAAATCAAGGTTTTTTAGCATCTGCTTTAGCGGTATTAATATATAAAGTCTGATTTGACTTGTTCTCTTTTTTAAAAATTTCAGCAAATTTAACGTAAAGGGCTAAGTTTTAGGCATACTTGCCTAATATATATTACAATAAATTACACTCATTAAATTTAGCAAGCATAACTATGATATTCCTTGATTTTGTTATATAAGATTAATTAATAGTAGTTTCTTGTACACATATAATGTGAGAAAGACGATTAATTAACTTCAAATATTTGGTTTTACATCTAATGAACGTTTTTGCGCCTCCGTTATATTCCTGTCATTTCCCCGCATTATTCCGCTACACTTTTTGCACCTCCGCCGCTATATAACCGCTAAGTGCTTTAATTGCACGATACAAAATAGGCTCTTAGTTTTGTTATTTTATCATATTTGTACTTTTTTTTTCACAATCCAAACTCCATAAAAGAGAAATAGTCTAGCTCATGTGAATCAAATGATTTGATATCAGTAAAATACAATTGACTACTAAAAATAAGGTACAACATAACGTGACACCATCTATCCGATATCCTTAAAAGACATTGATGATCGTAATGAATTATTCACGATAAATATGGATGATGTATCTGCTGTTGAAGATGACCTTGTAATTGATGATGATAACAATGGTTTGACATGAGGTATACGTCTTGCCGGTCAAATATAACACAGATCTTTTGATGGTTAAGGAAACCAGTTTCCTAAATAAAACACCGATTCAGAACCTGGTCATATGTATTCTAATTCCTGAATTAATATTTGTAGGAAGTATGGAAAGTTTCAACAACTGCCGGCACTAGACGTGTTAGAAAAAGTATATCTGGCACTGAAATAACTGCGTCAACCAGCCAGGTTGCTAATGATTCTGATCTCACAAAGAAAATTGGTTCTAATTCTCTTGCTGCTGGTTCTTCTAACCATGGTGATTCGTCTGAAGTGAGTTTCCATTCTGGACTTTATTTTGATTATATCAGCTACGCATAAAAATGAACCCTGCATCTTTATTTCCCAAGATGAGCAAGTTTACTTTTGAGCTATCAAATTGATTGCTTTTAAGATTATTTTCAAGAGAAGAATTAGGATAAGCACAGCATGGATTGAAAAAGTATTTTAATTTTCATTGCTGTTGTTGGTATCATGGTGTATGCACGAATAGCCTGGATATGGTTTTCGACATATCCTAACTTCGATGCTAGATTGTGGAAGCGGTGTTTATTCTTTTGGGATGTTAAGTATGCTGAAGTTGGTATTCTGATTGTAATTAGGAAATCACTCTTATCCAACATAATGGAAATCAAATGGAGCTATACAGTTAACACTTATGCGTGAGCATTCATATGCACCCTAGGTCAGGGGCGGAGCCAAAGCCTGTCCAGATGGGGCCAAGGCCCCATCTAAAACTTATGATTTATTTATAAAAAGTGGTTTAGTCAAATTTTGCCCTAGCTGAAACTGTTGAACTGCCCCTACCTCAGATCAGTCCATGAATAAAACACACGTCCTTCTATACTCCACATCAAATTTAGCAATTACTTAGCATGATTTATGTATGTTGAAAGATGATGCCTTACCTCAAGTCCAGGGCTAGCTCTGCCACTGCCCCTCTGCCACTGCCCTAGGTTATTTCCTTGAATGGGTCAATCTGGACAAATAGATCGACACATACTGTGTAGAATCATGTTTTGAACATGGAGATAACGATGAGACCAAAATCTATGACAGACCCTTTGAAACTTGGTTTCTGATAATATGAAAGTCATTTTTGTCAAAGCATAATAAATTCTTTATATGTGATTTTAGCAACAATGGTATCAGGCTTGTAAAATGGTTTAAGATGAATGTTTTTCCTTTTCTTCTGCAGGTAACAAAGCTAATGCATTCGAAAATGAATAATGGATCTGGTTCCCATTCGGAACTTAGAAGGACATCATCATTTGATAGAAATTGGGAAGAAACTGTAGCAGAGCATGTACCCAACGAACCTGTTCTACAGAATCTTTCTACCAAAAATGGACCTCTTGGTTCAGAATATCAACCTTCAGTTGGTGAGGAGACGTCTAAGAATAACAAGGTTAATGATTCCAAGCCTGTAAAATTAGGGCGTTTGTCCCACGAAGAAAAAAAAGTAGTCAAAGTACCCGATGATAAAAGAACCCGGACTCGTAAACTGATGGAATTTCACAACATAAGAATTAGTCAGGTTATTGTTTACGTTCATTATTCTTGTTCTTATTTAGTATGATTTTCAAAATTATGGTTATTATTATTGTTTTTCATAACTATGTACAGTAGATTTTCCAAGACTTTATCAACTTTTAAGAATAGCGATTTTTTGGCATGCTGTTATAAATAGTTGTGAAGATGATGTTTAGGGCAGCAAAAATATTCATGCAACTGAAATAACATTTGAGTTCATAGGATAGTATTGCAACCTTTGAATATTTCTTTTAAATCATTTTACAGCTTGAAAATTGAACTGCAGACATCAATAATTGATAGGCCAATAGGCAATGGATTTGTCATCTACTTGTAATAGAGTTGCTGTGCAATGTTACAGGTTGAGCTGCTTGTGACTTATGAGAGTTCAAGATTTGCAGTTAATGACTTAAGGCTGCTCATGGATTCATTTTATCGTGAGGATTTTACTGGTACCTGGCGGAGGCTATTTTCTCGTGTTAAGAAGCATATCATATGGGGAGTTCTGAAGTCGGTGACTGGAATGCAGGTGAATTCATATAAATATCAAGATATCTGCGACGTATAGTTTTCAATAATGTCTGGTAACACATGCATATAACTGTATTTAACAAGTACGATATTCTAGCATATATTTTTGGTTCATCATAAATTTTGAAGTTGACTGTAGAAGATTCCAATTTTTGTTTGGAAGCATTATCATTTAAAATTTACAGGCGTATTACTGAACCTATACATATTAAAATTAACCACAGTAGTTGATCGAATCTGTTTGGATGTTCTTCCCAAGTTCTATTATTAATTGGTGAAAACTATAATTCATCTCTTATTTCAATCTTAATACATGGAAAACCCTTTCTCATTAACAGGTTTTATTTTATTTTCCTGAAATTATTTTTGATAATTTTTTTTCCCAGTTTTCTTTGAAAATTAGATATGCCCTTAATCACTGGTTTTTATGACCAAAATTAAACTTCTTTTGGTGATTTTTTTTGTGGCAAAAGCGCAAACATTTGCAGTTTAACTGAAATAAAAAATAGGGGTGTTTTGCAAAACATCTTTTTGAGAAGGGACAACAGTGTATTTGAAAGCTAAAGATGGTGTTTTACAATTAGTTCCCTATTAATCATGCATTGAGGATGTAGGTTATTTGAATGTTGGTTAACTTTATTGAACCATTTGTATTAGTCTGTTTATTCACATCATTTAAGTTTCATATATAAGGTCTTGGCAAATATGAACATTAGACATCTCTCTCATCATTATCATTATTCTTTTTAATATTAGTCTTCAGTTAGATTCTATCTTCTTGTTTGCATATTTTGTTAGCATCTCTGCTGTTTTCAAATTTAATAAGTACATTCCTTATATAGGGGAAAAAGTTCAAAGATAAAGCTCAAAGCCAAAAAGAACCACATGGAATTATTATACCTGAAACTGTTTTAGATTTGAGTGACAGTGATGGTGGTCATCCTGGAAAATATGATTTTCCGTTAACGCGTAACAAGCGAACTGATGGTGCTGGTGAGGGGTTTGTCACCTCAGTTAAAGGTTTATTTAATTCACAGCGTCGTAAAGCAAAGGCATTATTAAGAACTATGAGAGGAGAGGCTGATAATGAACTTCCAAGCGAGTGGAGTGGAAGTGATGGTGAATTCCATCCTTTTGCTAGACAACTCACGATTACAAGAGCAAAAAAGCTAATAAGACGCCAGACCAATAAGTTAAGATCTAGGGCACAGAGGAGCTCAGGTAACTTCTTTACATTTGTCATGCTCCTAAAGCTTGGTTTTCATTTTTGTATGCCTAGCAACTTCTCTTTTGGTTTCTTGAAACAACCCTTGTTTTACTGTGCTAGACTTGCACAGATGAATTAGTTTTCATCGGCATAGGGTAAAATTACAGAAAAAATAATCTTGGTGAGGATGGCTGATTAGAATTTTTGATTTATTCCGTGCTTCCAGATAGGCCAAGTAACTAATACAGTCGATTTATTCATTTGTATTGATTCTACACCTATAGTTTTTCTTTTTTCTTTTGGAAGTTTCGTTGAAATTCCACTTGTTCTTCAAAATCATTGGTTGGTTAGATCAAGTGCAAAGTTAAATGTAATTTGGCAGGAGCTACAGGTACTGCTTTATTTTAATTTGTGTTCAATTCAACACCCTACGGAGAATATACCTTCTCCGATCTTACACTACAAAGAACACATTGAGACAAAAAATGTGCACTTTTTGCTGGAATGCAGCATACGTGGAGCTCCCTATACCCCAAGAGTGTATAGGGTACCATTTCACAGAAAAGATGGTTTGATTGACTAAACTTGCCGATACTTGTAGAATATCTCTTGTCATAGTTAATATCTTTACATCTTGATCTTAGAGTAGTTACACGAGGGTGCTCTTCATTCATGCAGATTTAAGCTAACTTATGTCTGTTGAAGAAAAAGGTAGATTTTTGTGCAAAATGATTTTTAGTAGCCTATCCTTGTAAATGTTTTGCCATTTTTTTGGGTAGTTTCATTCCCAAGTCTTTTACATGGTGGCACATTCAGATACTCTAGGTTTTTACTGTATATAATTTCACGTGTTCTACCGTTTATCCTTCATAAGGTACATCATTGCAACAAGAATCAATTCCACCGTCTCCAAGAGAAAACTCACCATTTCCAAGTGATACTTCTGGTGGATCATCATCATATGAAGACTTCAACGAGTAAAGTTTGGATCAAACCATCTTAAGCTGGGTCATCGGGTCATCGTAGGATAAAAAGAAACAAACAAGAGAGGAATGCAGGTTCCAATTTCTTTATGGAGGGGTCCCCTAAAACAGAAGGGGTTGAAGTTGTGAGTTGTTCTTAATAATAATAGTGGAGCCAGAAGCAGTTTTGCTGCTTGGGAGGAACACACATTAATAGTGAGTGATATATATTCCTTGTATATTTATATGAATTGAGTCGGCATCTGTGCCGAAATTAGTGATAGCGAGTCGAGAGAAATAGCATATGGAACTACCTTCCTTTCATCCCCTGTAAACGGCCATTTAATTGTCTTCACATTCTCTTCTCTAAATGTTTGCTGTTTTTGAGCTGTTATCATTACATTATTTTACATAGTATCATGGCATGCGAGTACTTGCTTCTTCACCGTGCATTAACTTTTAGAGGTGCCTGAATTTTTATAGTTGGGAAGAGCATCAAAGTATATAATTCAGAGCCGTTTGGCTTTCTGAGGCTGCTAAGCTTGTTTGGATGAATGATTGTTAATTCGTTATGATTCTATGTACTGCCTTTGTGGTTGCTCTTGTTGTGTCAAATGTGTAATGGATTTTGCGAGATTAACTTGGGGTCTTGTTATGAGCAGGGAAATGTGATGAATTCTTTGGCGCTTACGAGGAAAGAGTGTCTGTGGATCTGCCACCAACTAACCAGAGGCAACGTATTCATTTAGTAAAACCATTCAACTTCTTCACGGTTCTTTTTTCATAAAATTAAACTAAGTAAATGACTTCCATTTCTAGTAGTCGACTGTATCCCTGACCGCCATCCCCCCGCCGAACCACCATCCCTAATATATATTATTGCTTTTTCTTACAATAACTCCAACGGCTAAGTCCTATGATATTACATCTTGTAATGTTAAGTCTCAATACGAGAATGATGCTTATCTAATAAGTGCTCTTATTTCAAATGTTTATTAAATAAACATCCCTGTGTAGGGTGCTTATTAAATAAGAGTACGAATTAAGACATGTATATATTAAACGTCTTACTTTTTTCAGCAACTTCCATTTAGTAAAACTTCGTTTTTTGATTTTATTTTATTTTTAAAACGAAAATGCATTGAGAGCTGTCATGTGCAATCAAAATCGCAAGACGTAACATTCAAGTGTAGATCGTAGAGTTGGCTGGTTTGATGCACACCGCTCCTACTCTCGAGACGACGATATACTACTTATAGATTTTACACGAGTCACCTGAGGGTCACTCGCATCATTGCAGCTTTAGACATCGTTGAGGTTTGATTTCAAACTGTTAGATAATTAGTAGTGTATAAAATAATTATTTAGTACATTACATTTTATTACGATATGTTTGTACGTCACATGAAATAACCATATGACACATCATATGTATTTGTAGTTACCACGAACAACTATTTATTGATTAGTCTCGATGCCTCATATGTCGTGGCAGATGAACGAGGTGTATAACACAATATTACGATAAACTATCTGACTTTAGTGGATAGGCTGCAGACTAGCTCATTTGTATTGTTCTTACATATTCGATTAGTATAGTCTTTGATTGTCCATTATTGTTTGCCTTAGTTAAAAGGTAGTGGTCAACCATACATACCGTTCATTTTCTAGATTTCGAGATCGGTATTATCTCTACCGATGTTTTTATACTTATTGGGATTGAGAATAGAGGGTTCAAATTGATTGTCACGAGACTCTTGACATGCACACATTATATTTACCTCATTTCAAGGATGGTCGTGTCGCGTGTGGAGTATATTTTATTGCGTATGGGTACCGAGACAAATGAGTGTTGCAGTATATCGGGCTTTTCTCTTATATCTTTTTGATTCAACATTCTTTTCGAACAAAAGAATGCGATACTACTAGAGCATATTGCAGCGAGACCGAGATTCGTCTATATTAGGTTGTTTGTACACCACTCTAGATTCTTATTCTCTTCAAAAGGTGTGACAAATGTTCAGATTTGGTACATACTGCCATGTTAGTACTATGAGTACACGTTGAATATGCATCCTTGCATTGTTCAGTATGATAGTCATGCAGCAATGACGTATTTTCCATGTATGCGACAATGGAAGCATATTCGGTAGGTTTTGCATATGCCATTTGGTGTTAGACACAACTTGGTGGAGACTCGATCTCAGATTGATTTGAGTGTAGGGCCAATATTTTACCTACGATGCGGGCTTCATACTAAATTGCCCTGGCACATGCTGGTCAGCTACATGATGATCATCCTTTCTTCGTTGCATACCATTTACGTCTCTATCGTATTGTTTTGCACACACTGGCCTATCTTCCTATTTGGAGTTTGGGGAGTGGTATTACTCACTGTTTCAAATCTCGCAAATATCGCCCGAGATCTCCTCCGAGATCTCGTTTTGGGCTCCTTCCGAAACGAAACAGCAAATATCACTCTAAATCTCCTTTTGAATATACCGCCCGAGATATTGCAATATCGAACGATATATCGACCGAGACGAAATACTGGAATATCGTCCGAGATCTTAGTTTTTTTGGTTAAAATTTAATTTTGTGCCTAAACTAGAACTATAATTAAAAAACTTAAATCTAGCCATATCCATTTTTTGTTATTTTACATTTTGCATGTTAAATGACTGTATTGTATGTTCGTATATGTTTTACAATGCTTATCATTTTCATATTCATCTTTTTACATACATGTTACTTATGAAATTATGTATTTTATGGTCTATTGATACTGAATTTTTTAATGTTTTGGATCATTTTAATGTTTCCTATCTAAAAATATTCCAGTTTTAAGCATATTATGATTTAGTGTATGAATGATCTTTCGCAAAAGTTCCGATATGAACTTTCAGACCCGAGATGAAAATCCGAGACGAACTCCCGAGTTAGACTCATCTCGTCCGAGATCTCCCCCGATACGAGACCGATTCCATAAAATCCACGAGACGAAACGTGACCGATATCCGAGATTTAAAACTTTGGTATTACTACCAGTCCGTGGGAGATCTACAAGTACATGGAGATCCATTGTCCTATGCTGATATGTTTGACACTCGATAGAATACATGATTGCAAAACATATAGCGTTTTAGATAGGCTGGATGGGGGGAGACACATACATTTCTCATACCAGGTGCACATTTTGATGTATGCTAAGACAAAGTTGCTCCTCGACATGATATGTTATCAGATTATAATGGGGGTGTGAACTCCGATCATATGGGTTTACGTTTGGCTACAGGTAGGGTTCAGCCTCCATCATTTACTTTTGATTTCACCCCATCACGGTACTCGCAGCAGCTCTTGGATTTTGCATTGGATGATAGTTTCAGAGCATACAATCTCAGTTGTGCTTTGATCGCTGAGCCTATAGTATATCCATTGAGATAAGATATTGCTAGTATACCCGCCTGCGGAGTCAATTAAACTAATTGTTAAATTTTTGTTTGTAATTATTTAAGAAGCATACGGTGAAATAATATTTTATGATCACAATATTTACCCTGGTTGGATCAGTATAGACGACACATTGTCACTATTTAACGTATGTCTCTACTTCATTTCCAGATGATGGGCCAGCAGCTCAGGTGGAGGTACAATACTGGCAATGCAGGCTCAGTTGGTAGCTTTTACTGTTGGGGGTGCCGGTCCAACTGGTGATGACAACGACGATGGTGTAGTAAATTTAGGATGGCTTTTGATTTTCTTTACATGCTTTCATGATGTACATATGTATCTATCATTGTATATCATTATATGTTACATGTCGACTCAGTATGAGTGTACTATATGGTTGTTCTATGTTGTTGATTATTGTATGGTACATGTTACATGTTGCTACTTCATATTATAGTACTTATCCAACTACATTGCTTAATTCATCAAGTGGAACAGTAAATCGATTTACATTTTTGATACGCATACATAAAAACCGATAAAAACCCTAAAAATACAACAAACTTAACAAAAACATAAATAAACTACTTGTTACGTTCAATCAGCAGTGCTTCTAAAGCATTCTAAGACACCTTATCTCATGTTTCAACTCATTTGCATATGTAATGCCTTCTGCACATAAGCGGTTGTCTACCCATTCAAAGTAATTACAACCGGTCAGTCAAAAGGTAAATAATTGAATTCTGCTGCGAATGTTTTCTCAATCTACCCTTACGACTATCTCCACAACATACCCGCAGCGGCAACAAACTGCGTATGAGTTAACCTCTCATTCTTGAGCAACTAAAATTTGGTTTACCTCTTGTTCAAATTAAGGTGGAGAGGCTAGAATCTGGTATACCTCTTGCTCATAAGAAGCTTTGGCAACCTCTTAAAGTCTTAGTCGGTAAAGAGGTTGAAACCCACGGCGGATGTCTGTGGCGACCGCCCATAACCCTTGCACTAAACAAGAGGAATAATGCGTTGAAAGGTGTGTCAGACAGTTACGGACGATCATCAGAGTAGGTAAACAACATCGGGACTTGTCGTAGAACTCACAGCGCAAGGATAAAATATAATAGAACATATACAATAGGTAATAGTAGTGAAGCATCATATGGCAATTTTTTAAACTTTCGCAACATCCTAAAAGATTATCCCAACATCATAGGAAATATCAAGTTCGTACATAAGGCCTCACTACAACACTCATAGAGCAATTCACACAGCGAAAACAGAAATACTAGATAGTAGTACAAGTAATATGCCAGCCTCCTGCTCGCCTTCTCACAGCAACATCATCCTCACTAATCACCTGTCACCTGCTACTAGTCTGCCCATCCACAACCGGATGAACAACCCAAGGTAATAAGTGGAAACATAAAACCTTGAGTCAGACAACAGTCTTAGCGAGCAATAAAACAACTAACAAACTTCAAACAAGAAAGTGTATGAGAATGGATAGATAAACATAATAATCTACCCAAAATATCAGAGAACTCAACTCACGTCTTCCATACATCAGACAGTGGTAGCCTTTACGTTAACATTTCAACCATATATTCATGAAAACCAGAGCACTCATTCAATTATGGCAAAGCACTTATGACATCCAGTTTACATATCTCACGTGAATCATCCTGATCGAATTCAACATCCATCAAGCACAAGCCCTAGAGGCCTAAACCAATATCAGACAAACACCCAAGGAACGAACCCTCGACGTTGGACAATCTACATGAGATGGTACAAACAGAGCATCCAAACAATCAAACATCCATGACTGACTCTGGCTATCACCGCCAATCTTGCTTTGAAACCATCGTTAATCGTATGACAACCAACCTTGCCATATGTCAAGGGCTATTGGTAACCCCAGTTCCAGCATAAACTCATACACCTTTCAACGATACGTATGTATGTCCAACCTTGACAGCTAGGTCTTTCAATGATACCCAGAGTACTAGACCTAGAACCGGTCTTTTAGGTGCCCCTATCGTACCCCTGCTTCGAGCCTGCTTGAACTTACGACGACGATAATCCCTCGGCCTTCGCATCTTTAGTCATCAAACCCGATGACTTTTCATAGCTCAAGCAACCTTCTCGAGCAACCATTATCCACCAACTCACGACCTTTGAGTAGTCACCTCATTCGCTGTTCTATACCAATCAACGAACACCTTTCAACACTTTGAACCTTCCTACTTGAATTTACTTCGAATTCACACCCTTGCCGAGCCAAATTACATTACTGCGCTATGGCTAGGGTTCAGGGGGTTTCCATCGAAAAAAAAATTTCAGACCTTTTTGTTCAAATCTGAGTCCTACCCTAAAAATATAAAATTTTCAAAAATGACCGACCGACCCTTCATATCGACTCCGGCCGACCCATCCATAAAAGAAACCAACCGACCCACCGCACCAGAACACGACCGACCGATCAACTTCTTGACCGACCGGGCCGACCCGACTGACCCAGTGTAAACCTACACCACTTCAATATTCGGACTGACCAGACCCAAGATGAGACTGACCCGCCTACTCCAAAACCAGAACTCCAGACCGGCCGACCCAATCGAGACCAACCCGACCAGTATGGACCGACCCGACCCAACCTCTTGTACTATAGCTTGTACTACCCTTATACTTCGTGACCGACCGGAAGTACGACCGACCAGGATGAGGCCGACCCATTTCCTACACATTCAAATCCAACTTCGATTTCAACCAAAACTTAGCCAAACGATAAATCCGACAAAACCAACTTATCCAAATCATCAAAAATGACCATAAACATGGTATGAACTCACTAGCAATATGAAAACAACATTTTTCACCAAAATTATGCAAATTACTCCAAAACACAATAAATGAACATATGAACTAAACTACGAATCTAACTTGCATATGTGTGGAATGACATAGAAATTACTGGTTTAAACTTGCTAAATTAGATCATAGGGTGATTCATATGAAAATGGACTTATCAAGGCGAGATCTATGATAAAACACTTGAATTTGATGAAAAACATGACCAACCATTCATATACTTCATTGAATCCATGTAAAAGATGAGAATCACTCACCCATTCTCCAAATCATGCTAAAATCAATGTATTAAGATTCCGAACAGCAAGCAATTCGAAACAAACCCCTTGATCCGATGAATTCCAACTTCGAATGATGTAGATCTAGCCATCAATGGTGTAGATATTTGATTTCCTTCCTTTAGATTTGATTTTTTAATGGTGGAAAGATGTTAGAAGAAGGAGGAACATAAGGCTACCAAATAAGAGAATGGAGAAACTAAACCATTTCCCATATCACTCGCCCCTATTTATAGCTTCCACCAGCCCACTAATGGGCCTCCCCAAATCAGCCCATTGTGGCTCTCAAAACCTGAATAACCAACTGAAATACCTTAAAACAACGATTCCTCCTAAACCGCTGAGCCAAATTTTTAGTGTAACCACTCTACGGAAAGGCAATCATCATTCCCTTTCCAATGGCATAGGTCTCACCACCTGATTCAACTTGAGTCAAAAGTTATGCCCTGTACAAGACTGACAGGGGCAAAATGGTCACAAACAAAATTGGTAAAAATTATGGACATGTCTTACATCCCCATAAGAAACGTATTAAAGTATGAGAATGATCCAACCCTCCGGGAATAAAATAAAAATATTTTACGATCCTCCGATACGTAAAATGTGGGTTGTTACATTCTCCTCCCTAAGAATTTCGCCCCCGAAATTTCAAGTGAACACAAGCAATCACAATAATTCCGCATGTCTATCATCCATGAGAAGCCAGTTCTATCATCCAAACTAGCAACCATCAAGTCATGCATCCACAACCTTATCCTAGCACGATGAACTCTATCAAACAACAACAACAAGATACAACGATGATACGATATCATAGGGTCCTACCGACGAAGAGTTCTGGATGAGTTGCCCTCATGCTCTTTTCCGTCTCCCATGTACAATCGTTGTCATCTTCACTCCATTGTACCTTGACTAGCTTAACCGTCTTCCTCCTAAGCTGTTTAGTGTCATTTCCCATAACACGAAGTGGTTTACGAGGTTTCGTAACTGCGGTTTCTACTTCTAGGTCTTCGTACTACTCTGAAGATACCACCACATTCGAATCATGCGCTAACTTCCATAGAAACGACACATGGAAAACATTATGCACACTCGACATCTTCTCGGGTAACTCCAATCTATATGCAAGCTTTCCAATTCACTCGACTATCAGAAATAGTCCAACGAACCTTGGAGCTAATTTTCCTTTGTTTCCAAATCAAACCACATGCTTTAACAGTGAAATCTTCACGAAAACCATATCCCCAATGTTGAATTCCAAATCTTTTCGACGCTTATCAGCATAACTTTTCTAACGATCTTGGGCTGCCTTCATTCGTTGCTGAACGGTCTCGATACAATCCGAGGTTTCTCTAATCATCTCAGGCCCAAGTACCAACTTATCTCCAGTCTCTAACCAACAAGCTGGAGAATTGCACGACCTTCCATATAATGCCTCGTATGATTCCATCCCAATGCTCAACTGGTATTTGTTGTTATATGCAAACTCAACTAAATGTAGATGGTCTTCCGACGATCCTCCGAAATCCAACATACAAGCTCTTAGGAGATCTTCCAAAACTCAGTTTAACACTCTCGGTTTGACCATCAGTTTGGGGATGATAAGCCGTACTTAAGCACAACTCGGTTCCCAAAGCTTCTTGCAAACTCTTAAAAAATCCACTCGTAAATAATGGATCAAGGTTACTCACTACGCTCTTTGGGATACCATGGAATCGAACTATCCATTTCACATAAAGTTCAGCCAACTTCAATGCCGTTCGAGTTGACTTGACATGAATAAACCTTGCACTTTTGGTCAAGTGATCCACGATGACCCAAATCCCTTCATTTCCTACTCTGGTTCTAGGTAATCCATCGATAAAATCCATCAATATCTGCTCCCGCTTCCACGTAGGAACTTCCAATGGTTGAAGCAAACCACTCGGCTTCTTCTGTTCAGTTTTCACCTTCTGACAGTTCATGCACTCGGAAATAAACTTTCCAATATCTCGTTTCATCCCTTCCCAGTAGTACACTCGCTTCATGTCCTAATACATCTTTTTACCATCGGGATGAATCGTTAACTTCGAGTGATGACATTCTCTCAAAACCTCATCTCTCAATCCGTCGATATCAGGAACAACTAGTCGTCCTTGTTTTCAAAGCCAGCCTTCTCGATCGACTTCGAACTCTTTATTCTCTGGTTCTAGCTTCGGGATAAACTCGACAAGCTTTACATCTCCCTTTTGTATCTCACCAATCCTTTCAATAAGAGTAGGTATTATCGATAAGCTTGCCAACATTTTAGGTTCCAACTCACAGCATGGCCTGAAATCGAATCTTTACAAATACTCAAGGCTCTTCCATTCCGAAAACATTGCCCCTAAACTGGCGTGTCTTTGACTCAACGCGTCTGCCACCGCGTTACCTTTGCCAGGAGTATAGGCTATACCACATTCATATGATGCCAAAAACTCCAACTATCGTTGCTACCGAAGCTTTAAATCCTTTTGGGAGAAAAGATATTTCAACGACTTCCGTGAACAACTCGAATCGAAGTCCCAACAGGTAATGTCTCCATATCTTTATAGCAAACACAATCGCCGCCATCTATAAATCATGAGTTGGGTAATTCTTCTCATGCTGCTTCAGCTATCGACTCACGTAGGCCACAACCGTTTCCTTCTGCACTAGCACTGCTCCAAGTCTAGTACCACATGCATCAGTGTATACCACCATCTCTTCATTCCCACTTGGAATGGTCAACATAGGAGCACTCGTCAGTCTCTCCTTCAATATTCCAAACGCTTGCTCACACTTTGCATCCCAGGTGAACACTTGGTTCTTCCTCGTCAATCCCGTCAACGGTGCAACTATCTTGGAAAAATCCTTGATAAACCGTCCGTAATATCCCGCCAACCCAAGGAAACTTCGAACATCCGTTGCATTCTTTGGTCTATCTCAGTCTTGCATTGCTGCTACTATAGCGGGGTCAACCACTATCCCATTTCCAGAAACTAAATGGCCTAAGAACCTCACTTCACTCTGCCAGAAGTGACATTTTGAAAAGTTGGCTCTTAGCTGATGCTTTCGTAAGATTTCCAACACCACTCTCAAGTGCGTCTTGTGCTCTTCCTCATTCCGTGAGTAAACTAGAATGTCATCCACAAACACAAGCACGAACTTGTTCAGCTGATCTCTGAAAATTCTATTCATAAGATCCACAAAATACGTTGGTGCATTAGTTAACCCGAATGGCATCACCAACCATTCGAAGAACCCTGATGGTGTCCTAAAAGCAGTCTTTGGCACACTATCCTTTTCCACCCTCAATTGGTGAAATCCCGTTGCCAAATCCATTTGAGAAAAAACTTTGGCTTCGTTAAGCTGATCGAACAAGTCGTCTATCCTTGGCAACAAACACTTGTTCTTTTTGGTTACCTTGTTCAGCTCACGATAGTCCACACACAATCATAACGATCCATCTGCCTTGGTTGCAAACACGACCGGTGCACCCCATTTGGATACACTCCTCCAAATGAACCCTTTTCCCAAAAGGTCATTGTAACAACCCGTATTTTTGAATAACATGTTATAACGTAAATTAAGGCAGAATTAAATTTTAAAATATGAATCAAGGGAAACGGGGCTGTGCCATTGCTTTCTTCTCGGAAAAATACGCGAAATAGAGTCCGAGTTTTCGAAAAACGGAGCCCGTATGACCAAATTATGGCCCGATGAAGTTTCATAAAATTCAAATTTCAAAAACAGATTTGAATTTCAGCCCAATCAGAGTAGGCGGGAAAAGTTCCCGCCCAACCCACCAGGTCGACCTGGGGGTCAACCCTAGGGTCGACCTGCCAGGCCAGGTCGACCTAGGAGTCGACCTGGGGGTCGACCTGCCCCAGGCAGGTCGACTCATGAGTTGACCTGGGGGTCGACTAGGGAGTCGACCTAGCCCCTGAGCCAGGTCGAACCCAGCCCCCCCTGGCTGGCCTGGTCTGTGCTTAGCCGAATTTTTGAGCCTTGCCTTGCCACTAGGGCTAGGTGTCAGCTCCTGATTGGTCTCTCCTTCAAATGAATGGCTAATATTAATCCAAGCTCCATCGACGGTCTTAATCAATTCACAAACTCTATAAAAAGGACCTAAGACTCCACCTAATTCATACAAACAAAAATAAGAATGGGACCGTCATGCTGCTGAGGAAAGACTAGGAATAGCCGTCAAAATAGAGAGACGATTAGGAGACAATTCAAAAGCTTAAAGCATCGACAACTAAATCAAAACAACGCCTACAACAAAGGATAGCATCTCCAAATTCAGAATTCAGATTCCTGAATTGAAGATTCGTCATACGTTGTAAGTAGAGTGCTATTCCGATGTGAATAAATAATTGTGTTTTGATTTATGTAAAATGAGAAATATAATTTTATTTGATTTGTGGTGATAATAATTCATATTTGAATGTTGCTTTGATTCTAAACGATTTGGGATGTTGTGGTATAACGATTGGATATTTGCAAGTATGTGATTCATGTTGAAAGTTAACAACTACATGTTTGTGGTAGTTTATTTGAGATTCATGCAAGTATATGATTCACTATTATGCCAACATAATATATATTATAATCACTTTTAGTGTAGTTGGATCCATTTGGGTATTATGACTTATGTGAATTTATGTTGGAATTGGCATCATGATTCAAGTGTAAAACCATACTTTTGTATTAGAGACAAAAGTAAGAATCTTTGTGAACTTGTGTGACTCTATGAACATGACTAGACTATGTTTGGTGTTATGCCTAATTGAAAAACATGTTTTAGGCCTATATGGTTATCAAAAATCATATGATAATATATGTGACACATAGCTAAGTTAGATTTACATTCCAATTGCAAGTTTGCATGAATAAATTAAAAACCATGATTTCATGTTTAGGTATATTTATGCCATGATTATATGAATAGATCAAAAACCATGATTTCATGTTTAGGTATATTTATGCCATGATTATATGAATAGATCAAAAACCATGATTTCATGTTTAGGTATGTTTATGCCATGATTATATGCTATTACAATGCAAGTTCACAAGTGCCAAATTTATGTTAATTGGTTCGCTATGTTGCAAGTTCATGCGTTCACACTCCCCTTTTTATGTTACTTAGAATATATAAACACCATGTTCTAAGCCTCCCCTTTTTCATGTGGCTAAGTTGGGTTTAAATGTTAAACCCAGCATATGTTATATTGTAGCGAACGTATAAAACGGGGGTAAGGACGTTTGGGTTAAAATATAAAACATACGTTTGACGCATGCTTACGACCTTGAAAAACAATTAAGTGGTGTAAATTAATTTTACCCAATAAAGATGAATTTGAATAATGGGCCGCAAATATTTACATTTAAAAAGAAAAGAGACAAAATATGTAAATTTAGAAAATACGATGTGTTTAACCCGAGGTTGGATTGAGTTGTGATGTAAACCTGCCCGGAACCGCCCGGTTGTCCAATAGTCACAACAATACCTATCCAATGTGGGTGGTTAAACATAGAGCCCAATAAGGACCCGAGGTTAGACTGAGTTGTGGCGTAAGACTGCCCGGACCCAACCGACAACAGACAGCCACAACCATATCTGTCTAATGTGAGAGGTCGAGGCTTTAATAAGACAATTAAGACTGAATCAGGATTGGTAGGATTAAGTAAATTGAATTAATACTTAATCGAAAATGGAACATGCTAAACTATACAGACTTATTGGGGGTTAGGTTTACAAAACACTTAACCAACTTAGCATGTTGGCTAGAAATAGAAAACCTAGTAGCGGGGGACCCTTTTCAGCAGTAACCCTACAAGGTGTATCAGGATACCCTGAACTAGGCAGGGTGGGGCACGATTACTGGGCTGACTGTAAGAGGTCAAATTGACGGCGGTGGTGCGGCAGTGTAGGTTCTAACGGGGTGCGGGGGTGCACACACTCCGGAGTAGAAGAAAATAAGGCACTAGGCACCAGTAGTATACCTGTGCATTCTAGAATTGTGTCGGGCCGCCACCATGAGACTTGATACACCCCATGGTGGGACCAACATAGGTAACTACAACATCGGGGGCCGTAAGACACATGTAACTATGCGAGTAGGAGCCGATCATTAGAAACGGATCACTTCACCCTGATTATGGGGTGCCTGTTGGGAACTAGTTTATATGGATGCAGAGATTAATATGGGGTACGATAAGTATGTTCGACTCTAGACAACTTAACTTAGTTTATGGTGCTTTCCCATTTCCAGTTTATACTTATCATGCCCAATTCTTTACTCATAGACTGAATAGTCCTAGACTTACTCAGGCTTTATGTCTGACTCTACTTTTCTTTCGTCTTCTTTTCTTCCGTCCCCCCCCAGGTCCACAGGGAGGGAATACCGCAGCTTGACCAGTTTTCACATCCAGCTTGAAGAAAAATAATGTATTGCTTGGATCTCTTTCGTTTTGGACTATGGCTTTGGATTGCAACTATGGGGACTTATGCAGTTTACTTTTGTTTTTATGCTTCTTTAAGTTATGAAATCAAGACAGTTATGAGAATGTAATGGTTTTTGGAAGTATTGTAAGACAAATTATGGCATGGTTTATGTAACACGTATTTTAATGAAATAAAAGTTGCTGTTGTTTTCCGTTGTTTAAAAAATATATGTTTTTTTATATATATCT
Source organism: Allium sativum (assembly GCA_030737875.1). Classification (NCBI taxonomy): domain Eukaryota; kingdom Viridiplantae; phylum Streptophyta; class Magnoliopsida; order Asparagales; family Amaryllidaceae; genus Allium; species Allium sativum. The sequence continues at coordinate 63,122,365 of CM060921.1, read as the reverse complement.
ATCTTGTGTATCTGTGACTTATACTTATAAACCTCCACCAAAATTAGGGCATTCCCTTTGAGAGTGACCCTAACGGAGGTGGGGTGTTTCACTTGGTATTAGAGCATAGGTTGACCAGATAAGATAAAAAAAATTTGAAAATTTATTTTCAAAAGAAAATTTAAAGAAGCATTTTTAAAGATAAAATGTTATTTTGTTTTAAAAAAAAGGCATAGTCCCCCAAAGCCATAGGTACTATCTTTTATCCTTCGTTTTGAATCTATCCTTTTTGTTTCAGCATGTCCGAAGAACTTAACTTGCCAGAGGGTGTACCAATACCTGGTTGGTTTAGACGATTCTTAGAAGCAAGGGCCACTCAGCCAGGTCCTACCGTTCCTCCTCCCCCAGCTGCAGGAAATCATCCAGCTGCAGCAGCACCTCTTCCTCCACCTCCTCCGCGGGGTAATACTTTTGCTAAGATACGTAAAGATTTTAAAGCTATGGGAGGAAAGGACTTTCATGGAACCAAGTCCTTCGTGGCAGCCAGGAATTGGCTAAAGGAAACCGAAGACTTATTCGTCATCTTTGAGGTAGAAGATAGGCAGAAGGTACAACTGGCAGTATGGCTACTTAAAGGCGAGGCTTCCTATTGGTGGGAAGTCACCAGTGCAGAAAGACCAGTGGAAACATGGGAGGACTTTAGGGAAAGGTTTGAGGCTAAATTTCTCTCAGATGCTGAAAGGAGTCTTCAGTTGGAAAAATTCTTATTTCTTAAGCAAGGGAATATGACAGTCAAAGAGTATGTTAATCAGTTCGATCAACTGGCTAGGTTCGGACTGGACCTAGTCAACACCCCGCACAGGAAGGCTCTCCGCTTTGTCAAGGGGTTGAATGAGCCATTACACAGTTTGGCCATGACCCATATACCCATGGGAGCTACGTATGAAAGGTTGGTGCAGATGGCATTGCTGAACGAAGAGGATAAGGGCAAGAAGGAGACAAAGGCATAAAGCTCTCAAGTGAAGAAAGAGGGTTTACAGCCTAAGAAGACAGACTTTAAGAAGGGCGGGAAAGACAACAAAGAGAAGAGGAAGTGTAATTCCTATGGCAAAGTGGGGCACTTGGTGAAAGATTTCCGAAAAAAGAAGGCAAGATGAATGGTGGGTGCTTTTCTTGCGGTGAGACAGGCCATATGGCTAAGGATTGCCCAAAGAAACGAGGGCAGGGGCAGAGGGCTGGATCCACCTCAGGGGCACAGGTTCATGTGCTAGAAGCGCCACCTCTGCAACAGCGAGATATAAATACTTCCGTAGAAAGTGTAGTTTATCTTTATGATCACCCAGTTCGCACTTTATTTGATTCTAGCGCATCACACTCCTTTATCTCGTCTGCTTTAGTAGAATCTCTGCACCTAGAAACTAGTATGGTAGAGGACCCCTTAATTATTTCAAACCCAATTGGGGGCCTAGCTCATTTGTCTATGATCTGTGTGGGATTGAAAATTCCTATTCTAAGCATAGAATTTAGATGTAGTGCCTTTATTTTGGGCTTCTCGGGATATGGTTTGATTTTGGGCATGGATTGGCTATCCGTGCCATCCTGGATTGTGAGAAAAGGGTGGTTAGGCTTCTGACCCAACTCGGTAACACTCTGTAAATTACTTGTAATCCCTCGTATACGGTTATGCTTAGTTATCTTGAATCGCTAGATGCCTCTGTTGAAAGTTTGCAATCGGTTAGAGTGGTCCGGGAATATCCAAATGTCTTCGAAGAGGTGAAGGGCTTACCTCCAAAGCGGGAGATAGACTTCCGCATATATCTTGTAGATAATGCAAAGCCTGTTGCATTGCGCGTTAGACACATGGCTCCACGGGAAAGGAAGGAGCTCAGTAAACATATTAAAGAGCTTCTAGAGAAGGGGTTCATTAGAAGGAGTATTTCAGAATGGGGCGCTCTAGTGGTGTTCACCACAAAGGCGGATGGTTCACTCCGTCTGTGTGTTGGCTATAGGGAGCTCAACAAGCTAACGAAAATTAATAGGCACCCTCTCCCTAGAATTGACGATCTGTTTGATCAGCTTGTAGGAGCGTCTGTTTTCTCCCAACTCGATTTGGCGACCAGTTTTCATCAGCTAAGGGTGGCTGAAGATAGCATCGATAAAACGACATTCATAACCCCAGACGGCTTCTTTGAATGGCTTGTCATGCCTTTTGGCTTGACAAACGCACCCGCTTACTTCGTGGACCTAATGAGTAGGGTGTTCAAAGATTTCCTCAATAAGTTCGTAGTGGTCTTCGTAGACGATATCTTGATCTTCTCAAAGAATGAGGAAGAGCATGCTCAGCACGCAAGGGCAATCATGGAAACTCTGCGAGTCCATCAGCTAAAAGCCAAATTCTCCAAATGCCACTTTTGGAGAGAAGAAGTGAGGTTCCTTGAGCACATAGTATCCAAAGAAGGGTTAGCTGTGGACCCTGCTAAGGTAGTAGCGGTACAGGATTGGAAGACACCAAGGAATGCAATTGAGGTCCGAAGTTTTCTAGGACTAGCAGGTTTCTACCGAAAATTCATAAGGGATTTTGCGAAAATCTTAGCTCCGCTCACAAGGCTGATCAAGAAGAATCTAGTGTTCAATTGGGACTTGGATTGCGAGTTTGCTTTCCAACGACTAAAAAGGGCTCTTACAACAGCCCCAGTTTTGACGTTGCCAGATGGAAGCAAGATGTTCACAGTTTATACAGATGCATGTGGGACAGGACTAGGCGCTGTCTTAATGCAAGAAGGAAGGGTAGTAGCTTATGGCGGAAGACAGTTGAAAGTGCACAAAAAGAACTACCCGACCCACAATCTTGAGTTAGCTGCCATCGTTTTTGCACTCAAGTCTTGGCGACACTATCTCCTAGGTGAGAAGTTCTAACTTTACACTAGCCATAAATCGTTGAAATATCTTTTCTCGCAGAAAGATTTTAACATGAGGCAACAGAGATGGATGGAGTTTCTTGCCTCGTACGATTTCGAGATCTCCTACACTCCGGGCAAAGGCAACGTAGTGGCAGACGCGTTGAGCCGAAAGAAACTGACCCTAAGCCCGCTATTTGTTGAAAGACAAAGCCTAGAGTTTATAGCCAGCTTTGACTTTAGGCCCTCCTCCGATTTTGTACCGGGCTTGCTGGCATCTCTCGAAGTACGCCCGACTTTAGTGGACTCAATAGGGACAGCACAACGCGAAGACCCTCAGCTTGTGGAAACGATTGATTGGCTAATTAGGGGTGAGACTTCAAGTCACCTCAACAGATACTCCATCGACGATAAGGGTTGGCTAAGGCGAGACGGAAGACTATGCGTCCCACAGACAAGGGATTTAGTAAAGACGGTTCTCGAGGAAGCACATCACTCCAAGATGACGATACATCCAGGCGGAGATAAAATGTACAAGGACATAAAGAGAACTTTCTTTTGGAGCGGCATGAAGAAAGACGTGGCAAAATTTGTTTCAAAGTGTATGGTTTGCCAACAGGTTAAGGCGGAACAGAAGAAACCTGGCGGTTTGCTCCATCCTCTAGAGGTCCCGTAGTGGAAGTGGGATAGCATCTCAATGGACTTCATTGATGGGCTGCCTAGGTCTAGAAGAGGCAACACTAGCATTTGGGTAATAGTGGATAGGCTTACTAAAAGCGCCCACTTTTTACCTGTCAAGAGTAAAAGAACTGCCTCATCCCTAGCATCTCTTTACCTCAAGGAAATTGTTCAACTCCATGGAATACCCTCCAGCATTGTTAGTGACCGAGACCCTATCCTCACAAGTGAGTTTTGGCGGAGTCTGCAAGAAGCGGTAGGCACACAGTTATGCTTGAGCACAGCCTATCGTCCCCAGACCGACGGCCAGACAGAAAGAGTGAACAGAGTTTTGGAGGACCTTTTAAGACTGTGCATCCTTGACTTCAGAGGGACGTGGTAAGACCATCTTCCTTTGGTGGAATTTGCCTACAACAACAGCTACCAAGCAACCATCGGAATGGCGCCCTTTGAAGCTTTATATGGAAGACCGTGCCGATTGCCCACTTGTTGGTGGGAGTCTACTGACAAGCTCATACTTGGACCAGATATGATCCGAGAGACTTCAGAAAAAGTAGACTTGATACGGAGAAGAATGAAGACAGCCCAAGACAGACAAAAATCCTACGCCGACAAGAGGAGGACCGACCTTGAATTTGAGGTTGGGGACAGAGTTTTTCTTAAGGTATCTCTGATAAGGAACATTGTTCATTTTGGAACCACAGGAAAGCTAGCACCAAGGTTCGTAGGGCCATTTCCTATCATCGAGAAAATTGGGAAAATGGCCTATAGATTAGAGTTACCCGAAAAGCTGGCCGGAGTTCACAACGTTTTTCATGTTTCGCACCTCCGAAAGTGTCTACATGAATCTGCTGAAGTGGTAGAGCCAAATATCCTAAAAGAAGCTGAAGTGGAACGCGAAGCAACCGTGAGTAAAGTTCCAACCCGCATATTAGGAACGGAAGTGAAAAAGCTACGCAACCGCGAAGTCAAGCTCGTCAAAGTTCAGTGGAGCGACGCCGAGGGAGACGTAACTTGGGAAACTAAAGCTAGAATACGCGCTGCCTACCCTTTTCTTTTCGAGGGTACATCCTTGATCTTTCTTTTTCCTTAAGTTGCGCTTTTATATATCTTTATAGGTATATCTCCTCGACCTTATCTTTTAGGTAGAAACTCTTTGGATGAAAACATGAAATTGAAACATGTTATGGATGATGGTAGCAAGTGGTTGCAAGTGATTGCTTGTGGTTGCTCGTGGTTGCATATACACACACAATTTAGGTTTTAGATCGGCTCAGTTACTTCATGTTGCATGTGCATATATGTATTTATATTTGTATATGGTTGAAGTTTAATGTGTTGCCATATGGATGTTGCATTTATATGTGAATGATTGTGCACTCATGTAAAATCATGAATAGGAAAATTTGCATACATAATGGATTCATGACACTTACATAATTTGCATTAAGGGGGTTTACTGAATCAGTAACCGCCCGATTTTCGCATTAGATAAGTACATATACACACACCTTTGCATATGTTCAAACAGCATTTAGAATCTTTTAAGGACAATGACTGCTCGTGGATGATGTTTTGAGTAGATGGATGATGGATGGTAGGATACGTTCTTCCTAACTTGAAGATTTCGAGGACGAAATCCTTTAAGGTGGGGAGAATGTAACAACCCGTATTTTTGAATAACATGTTATAACGTAAATCAAGGCCGAATTAAATTTTAAAATATGAATCAAGGGAAACGGGCTGTGTCATTGCATTCGTCTCGGAAAAATACGCGAAATAGAGTCTGAGTTTTCGAAAAACGGAGCCCGTATGACCAAATTATGGCCCGATGAAGTTTCAGAAAATTCAAATTTCAAAAACAGATTTGAATTTCAGCCCAATCAGAGTAGGCGGGAAAAGTTCCCGCCCAACCCACTAGGTCGACCTGCCAGGCCAGGTCGACCTGGGAATCGACCTGGGGGTCGACCTGCCCCAGGCAGGTCGACTCTAGAGTCGACCTGGGGGTCGACTAGGGAGTCGACCTGGCCCCTGAGCCAGGTCGAACCCAGCCCCCCCTGGCTGGTCTGGTCTGTGCTTAGCCGAATTTTTGAGCCTTGCCTTGTCACTAGGGCTAGGTGTCAGCTCCTGATTGGTCTCTCCTTCAAATGAATGGCTAATATTAATTCAAGCTCCATCGACGGTCCTAATCAATTCACAAACTCTATAAAAAGGACCTAAGACTCCACCTAATTCATACAAACAAAAATAAGAATGAGACCGTCATGCTGCTGAGGAAAGACTAGGAATAGCCATCAAAATAGAGAGACGATTAGGAGACAATTCAAAAGCTTAAAGCATCGACAACTAAATCAAAACAACGCCTACAACAAAGGATAACATCTTCAAATTCAGAATTCAGATTCCTGAATTGAAGATTCGTCATACGTTGTAAGTAGAGTGCTATTCCGATGTGAATAAATAATTGTGTTTTGATTTGTGTAAAATGAGAAATAGAATTGTATTTGGTTTGTGGTGATAATAATTCATATTTGAATGTTGCTTTGATTCTAAACGATTTGGGATGTTGTGGTATAACGATTGGATATTTGCAAGTATGTGATTCATGTTGAAAGTTAACAACTACATGTTTGTGGTAGTTTATTTGAGATTCATGCAAGTATATGATTCACTATTATGCCAACATAATATATATTATAATCACTTTTAGTGTAGTTGGATCCATTTGGGTATTATGACTTATGTGAATTTATGTTGGAATTGGCATCATGATTCAAGTGTAAAACCATACTTTTGTATTAGAGACAAAAGTAAGCATCTTTGTGAACTTGTGTTGACTCTATGAACATGACTAGACTATGTTTGGTGTTATGCCTAATTGAAAAACATGTTTTAGGCCTATATGGTTATCAAAAATCATATGATAATATATGTGACACATAGCTAAGTTAGATTTACATTCCAATTGCAAGTTTGCATGAATAAATTAAAAACCATGATTTCATGTTTAGGTATATTTATGCCATGATTATATGAATAGATCAAAAACCATGATTTCATGTTCAGGTATATTTATGCCATGATTATATGAATAGATCAAAAACCATGATTTCATGTTTAGGTATGTTTATGCCATGATTATATGCAATTACAATGCAAGTTCACAAGTGCCAAATTTATGTTAATTGGTTCGCTATGTTGCAAGTTCATGCGTTCACACTCCCCTTTTTATGTTATTTAGAATATATAAACACCATGTTCTAAGCCTCCCCCTTTTCATGTGGCTAAGTTTGGTTTAAATGTTAAACCCAACATATGTTATATTGTAGCGAACGTATAAAACGGGGGTAAGGACGTTTGGGTTAAAATATAAAACATATGTGTTGGCATGTTTGACGCATGCCAACGACCTTGAAAAACAATTAAGTGGTGTAAATTAATTTTACCCAATAAAGATGAATTTGAATAATGGGCCGCAAATATTTACATATAAAAAGAAAAGAGACAAAATATGTAAATTTAGAAAATACGATGTGTTTAACCCGAGGTTGGATTGAGTTGTGATGTAAACCTGCCCGGAACCGCCCGGCTGTCCAGTAGTCACAACAATACCTATCCAATGTGGGTGGTTAAACACGGAGCCCAATAAGGACCCGAGGTTAGACTGAGTTGTGGCATAAGACTGCCCGGACCCAACCGACAACATGCAGCCACAACAATATTTGTCTAATGTGAGAGGTCGAGGCTTTAATAAGACAATTAAGACTGAATCAAGATTAGTAGGATTAAGTAAATTGAATTAATACTTAATCGAAAATGGAGCATGCTAAACTATACAGACTGATTGGGGGTTAGGTTTACAAAACACTTAACCAACTTAGCATGTTGGCTAGAAATAGAAAACCTAGTAGCGGGGGACCCTTTTCAGCAGTAACCCTACAAGGTGTATCAGGATACCCTGAACTAGGCAGGGTGGGGCACGATTACTGGGCTGACTGTAAGATGTCAAATTGACGGCGGTGGTGCGGCAGTGTAGGTTCTAACGGGGTGCGAGGGTGCACACACTCACGCGTAGTAAAAAATAAGGCACTGGGCACCAGTAGTATACCTGTGCATTCTAGAATTGTGTCGGGCCGCCACCATGGGACTTGATACACCCCATGGTGGGACCAGCATAGGTAACTACAACATCGGGGGCCGTAAGACACATGTAACTATGCGAGTAGGAGCCGATCATTAGAAACGGATCACTTCACCCTGATTATGGGGTGCCTGTTGGGAACTAGTTTATATGGATGCAGAGATTAATATGGGGTACGATAAGTATATTCGACTCTAGACAACTTAACTTAGTTTATGGTGCTTTCCCATTTCCAGTTTATACTTATCATGCCCAATTCTTTATTCATAGACTGAATAGTCCTAGACTTACTCAAGCTTTATATCTGACTCTACTTTTCTTTTGTTCCCCCCAAGGTCCACAGGGAGGGAATACCGCAGCTTGACCAGTTTTCACATCCAGCTTGAAGAAAAAGAATGTATTGCTTGGATCTCTTTCGTTTTGGACTATGGCTTTGGATTGCAACTATGCGGACTTATGCAGTTTACTTTTGTTTTTATGCTTCTTTAAGTTATGAAATCAAGACAGTTATGAGAATGTAATGGTTTTTGGAAGTATTGTAAGACAAATTAGGGCATGGTTTGTGTAACACGTATTTTAATGAAATAAAAGTTGTTGTTGTTTTCCGCTGTTTCAAAAATATATGTTTTTATATATATATCTGTCTTGTGTATCTGTGACTTATACTTATAAACCTCCACCAAAATTAGGGCATTCCCTTTGAGAGTGACCCTAACGGAGGTGGGGTGTTTCAGTCATGAACTTGCACCTCCAACTCTCGCGGTTCCTTAGGCGCCATCTGCCTAAGAGGCATAATGATTGGTCTAGATCCCTCGATCACATCGATCCTAAACCCGATCTCACGATGCGATGGCAACCCTTTGACCTCGTCAAAGACATCCTTATACTCATTAGCGATCAGCATAGATGACAAGTCTTCCTGTGGAATCCCAAGCGAATATAGATAGCTCACGAAGACACCCTCTTCGCGCTTACATCTAATCAACACCTTTCTCCATTCTACATCCCCGACTCTGACCTCTAACTTCTCGCAATTCTCCCTTGCCGCATACCACTTGAACCAATCCATACCCAAGATGATCCCAAACCCAGCAAAATTAAGAACAAAGAAACCACACACAAAAGATCAACCATGACTTGGCAACACTAGACCATGAAAAATCATGCGAATATTGGACGAACCCCTAACTGGATTAGTCACTACGAAAGGTCTATCACAAATCTCGGGTTCCAAATCCAAGCGGCATACAAGCTCATTGCAAATGAAAGAATGTGATGCTCCAGTATCGAACAACACTCGAAATGAAACACCTCGGACAGAAAGAGTACCTTGAACAACGACACCTTTTCCTTTCTCCTCAGCAGTAGGAGCTCTTGAAGAAGTTGGCATGGCTTCCAAAGCATATGCCTTCACAACTTGCTTGCTCTTAGCTGATTCAGGACAGTCTTTCTTCTCATGCCCAGGCTTTCCACACTTGAAGCACTTCTTCTCAGCTTTGGGATTCTTGCACTCATTCGAGTAATGACCCTTTTGTTGGTAGTTAAAGCAAACCACCTCACTCTTTGGCTTCTTCTGGCCATTTTTTCCTTTGTGTCGTTGCTACTTCCTCTTCTTATTATTACCACCTTGCTATGGCTTCTGAACTTCCTTTTTTGCAGTGACAACATTTGCTTCTTTAGGAAACAAGCTCTCATGACGAACAACTTTTTCAAAAATCTTCTCGAATGAACCATTAAGTTGATCTATCAACAGCCTTCTAATATAGGTATCTAGGACCATAACGAACTTCTCGTTCTTCTGATAGGGTGTATCAATGTTTGAACGAGCGTATTTGGAGAAGGCCTCAAAATCAGAAACATAGTCAAGCACAGAACGACCATTCTGTTTCATCTCTACGAACTTCTTGAATAGAGAAGACTTCTGAGCAGTGGAGATAAACTTTTCTTCAAACTTAGCTTGGAATTTCTCCCACAAAATCTCCTATTTTGGATTCTCAAGTGTAACTGAATTCCACCATTCCATGGCTCTGCACTACAGCTGCCTTGATGCAAGCTTTCTCTTTGTTGCACCATCGAATCCCAAGTCCCCAAAGATTTGGACATAAGAATCCATCCACCCTTAAACCTCTTCAGCTGCCTCAGTTCCTTTGAATGGTTTTCCTCCTACAGATGTAAAGTCCTTGCATAGCTTTGAAAAATCCACTACCCTAGGCAACTAAACTCCTACGTCTACCGTACCTGCCACTGGAGCGGGCACTCTTCACATGAATGCCTCCATCATGGCTTCAAACATGGTAGGGTAGTCTGGTTCACCTTCATTTCCCCCTCCAGTATTAGCTCCCCTAGCAGCGAGTCTTGTTGTTCTTCTACTCAATCTAAATCTGCAATTTAGAATATTTAGCCACTGTAATGAAAACTTCCAGAGGAATACAACCGCTGCTACTATATATGTTATTATATATAATAAGCATCCAACTGAAATCTACAAATACGTCTCTCATATGTAATTACATCTTTGAACTCTGATACCAAATGTGACGACCGCCCATAACCCCTGCACTAAACAAGAGGAATAATGCGCTGAAAAGTGTGCCAGGCAGTTAAGGACGATCATCAGAGTAGGTAAACAACATCGGAATATGTTGTAGAACTCACAGCGCAAGGATAAAACATAATAGAATATATACAATAGGTAATAGTAGTGAAGCATCATATAACAAACTTTTCAAACTTTCACAATATCTTGAAAGATTATCCTAACACCATAGGAAATATCAAGTTCGTACATAAGGCCTCACTACAACACTCATAGAGCAACTCAAGCAGCGAAAACAAAAATACTAGATAGTAGAAAAAGTAATATGCCAGCCACCTGCTCGCCTTCACATGGTAGCATCGTCCTCACTAATCATCTGTCACCTGCTACATAGTCTACCCATCTACAACCGGATGAACAACCCAATGTAATAAGAGGAAACATAAAACCTTGAGTCGGACAACAGTCTTAGTGAGCGATAAAACAACTAACAAACTTCAAACAATAAAGTATATGATAATAGATAGATAAACATACTAATCTACCCAAAATATCAGAGAAGAACTCAACTTTCGTCTTCCCCACGTCGGACAATGCTAGCCTTTACGATAACATTTCAACCATGCATCCATGAAAACCAGAACACTCATTCAATCATGGCCTAGCATTCATGACATCCAATTTATATATCTCATGTAAATCATCCTAATCGAATTCAACATCCATCAAGCACAAGCCCTAGAGGCCTAAACCAATATCAGACAAGCACCCAAGGAACATCACCCTCAACGTTGAACAATCTACATGAGATGGTACAAACAGAGCATCCAAGCAATCAAACATCCATGAATGACTCTGGTTATCACCGCCAATCTTGCTTTGAAACTATCGTTAATAGTATGGCGGCTAACCTTGCCATATGTCAAGCGTTGACGGTAACCCCAGTTCTAGCATAAACTCCACACGCCTTTCAACGATACGTATGTATGTCCAACCTTGACAACTAGGCCTTTCAACGATACCCAGGGTACTCGACCTACAACCAGTCTTTTAGGTGCCCCTATCGTACCCCTGCTTCAAGCCTGCTAGAACTTGCGACAACGATAATCCATCGGCTTTCGCATCTTTAGTCATCAAACCCGACGACTTTTCATAGCTCAAGCAACCTTCTCGAGCAACCATTATCCACCAACTCACGACCTTTGAGTAGACACCTCATTCGTTGTTCTACACCGATCAACAAACACCTTTCAACACTTCGAAACTTCCTATTTGAATTTACTTCGAACTCACACCCTTATCGAGCCAAATTACATCACTGCGCTGTGGCTAAGTTTCGGGGGGTTGCCCCCAAAAAAAAATTTCAGACCTTTTTGTTCAAATCTGAGTCGTACCCAAAAATATAATTTTTTCTAAAATGATCGACTGACCCTTCACATCGACTCCGGCTGACCTATCCATAAAAGAAACTGACCGACCCACCGCACTAGAACACGACCGACCGACCAGCTTCCTGACCGACCCGACTGACCCAGTGCAAACCATTACCACTTCAATATTTGGACCGACCCGACCCATCGAGACCGACATGACCCAAAATGAGACCAACCCGCCTGCTCCAAAACCAGAACTCTAGACCGACCGACCCAATCGAAACCGACCCGACTAGTATGGACCGACCCAACCCAACCTCCTGTACTACGGCTTGTACTACCCTTGTACTTCGTGACCGAACAGAAGTACTATTGTATATGACGTAGTTGTATACACAATTATATGATTTTTGTTTGATGATAACAAATAAATAAATATTATTTTAAATGTGTTTGTTACTGTACTGTTCTATATATACATATCACATATAGGAATATAATATTTATATTTAAATAGAATACGACTGTATAGACATTCATATCTTCATGAAGTATTTTATTTAAATTGAATATTATATTTCAAACATTCAAACAGTACAACTATTTATTACTCCACTATTTATACACTTCACATGAATTTGTACTTGTAAATAAACTAAATATGATAGACAAGTTTGTTTGAACACAATAAAATAATATTTTATTTCATTCAAATTTGTTTATTACAAATATCAGTACAATTCTCTCTACAACACTCATACAGTCACTCTGTCTATACAAATCATATATACGTACATTTTCACTTTCATATACAGACACATTTACTGACACTGCTTCATTCATTGTCTTCAGTCTTCTGTCTTCACAGCTCTCTGTCAGTCCAGTCATCATCTTCTTACCTGTCACAATGAAACACACACACAATACACTACAATAGAATTTAAACTAAATATATGCGAATATAAATTTTATTTTTAAAATTTTATTTGCCTCATATTTCTGTTGTGTTTCTCATCATTTTTGATGACTTGATCTGATTCATATGTGTTAAGGCAGTTAGTTTGTATATGAATAGGGACAGAAAATCTTTTCTGATGGCTGCATATACACACGTGTACGAATATACACGTGTGCACTGCTTCGCCAATCAGCGTGCAACTGAGGAGTAGCCACGTGGACCATCTCAACTCAGTGTAGTGGTCAAGCATGAAGACAGTGCACAAAGTCAATCATGGTCGAGCAAGGGGCTGAGCATATATGATAGTCAACAAAGCCATGGTCAAGCCAAAGTGCAGACAAGGATGGGATCACATACTTGGTGATGGTGAGTGGAGTCGGTGCATAAATACATTTCATAGAGCAAAGTGAATATGGCCAAATCATCACATATACATGGAAGCTAAGTTTCTTTGAAAGCATGATACAACAATGAACAAAATAGACCAAAATAGTGCAACATGCAGAGTGAATGTTTTAGCAAGCTATGGTGATGATTCAGCAACACATTTAACTGCCAACACAAAGCAATACATGATCATGGTGATCAAATAAAAGTGATCAACATATATACAAGGCAGGTTATGGAAATGATCAAGCAAGAAATAGTTTTGAGTTTGCAAAACATATGCAGCAACATGGGTCAATGCAACAATGTGGAGTTTTCACATCACAATGTTCAAGAGAACAAATGCAAGTACAAGTCCAAGAAAGTGTTTCAAGTATTCAAGCTCGACACAGCAAGCCATAGTGAAAGCAGCATGTACATGTTACAATATTGTTTGTGTATGGCCTATGAACAAACAAGAAGCATAAATAACAAAGTGGATAGGAAAATGACATTGAGCAACATTCCTATAAGACAGTACAGCATGGTGGGGCACAACATCTCAAGAGCAAGCAGACTTCAGATTATACATTGTGGCATGACACAAAGCATGGATAGTGTCTCATATGGATCTAATGCAGTATGCATAGCAAACAAGGATGTAATCATACTATACATAATCAGACATGGGTCAGAAAACTCAGAGGGATCAAAACAGGCCTGCCAAATATTCAAGTGCTATGCATGCAATCATTTCTGGAACCAGTTTTGGTAAATATTTTTTAATCATTAACAGTATGCATATATTTGGCAACATTTTAAATGTGTCTAGAATCAATGTACGATTGTTTGGCAAGATTTTCGTACTGTTTTTAAAAGTTTCCAGAAAAGTTTTTTTTGAAAGCAACAAATAAATTCAATATGGGACCAGTGCAGAGAGCTCACAAGGGCCTATTATATTTCCAGAAATGATTCAGTATTCTCGACAATATTAATCAGTGTTTACATGGACATAAAAGAGGAAAGTCACACAAATATCATTTTATGCCGAGGCAACAATGGAGCTGATTTCATGTCTGGAGTCATGGATTTATTCAAGGACAAAATCAACACTTTCCAGTTTTTACAAAGTGCAAGAGATAATAACAAGGGACCACAATTTGATTTATATTTCCAATTTTTATCTCGGCTAAGTTTCAGTGATGGCAACAATTCATAAATCAGCAAAGGAGCAAAATTAGGAAACTCAACATTTCCAATATTGCTAAATTTCATCAAAACTGATTCAACAAGTCAAGGCAATCAATTGAGTAGAGCAATTTTTTACCAAGCCACCAAATTCACACCGATTTTTTCAAAGCCAAGAATTTCAAAAGGGGAAACAGATCAAGCCAGTATACATGAAATCAGATACTAGGGTTTTCATATATCCCTATAAATACTCACACCAATTCATCACAGACGGTATCAAAATCAGACAAATAAAAACTGCAGAGCATACAGAGAAATCAAATAAATTTACTCACAATCGATTTCGATTAAAAACCCAAGCCAAATCGATAGATATAGGAAAACTCCACTTTTGAAGTTCATCAAAGAATCAATCAACGAACTCGCGATTTGATTTGGGGAATTTTGGAAACCCTAATTCCATCTTCAGACGGCCGACATTTTTGTTAGAAGAAAAAGCTTCTAAAGGGAATTAAAAGACCAATGGGCCGGATATTCATTTTAAATTAAAAAGGAGGCCTTTTTAATTAGGGCTTCCTTTTTATTTTGTATTGTTTGCTTTTAATTCGTTCTGTAAATCATTCAAATCAGTTTCTAGTGTCTGTAAAATACTAGGGGATTCAGTTAGGGGTTAACTAACAGTTGCTAGAGTCTGTAAAATCTAGGTGGCTTTCTAGTTTCGTATGTAAAACTAGATAGTTTACTAGAGTCTGTAAAACTAGGTGGAATCTGATCTAGGGGATTAGATCAGTCTAGGCTTTTGAGCATAAGGTTAGAATAGGAGCAGGATTTGCAAGTGCACATGGTCTTGTATGCGGGATCTGTTCTATCACCTAGTAGAAACTTTAGGAATGCAGCAGTAGGCAGGGTTTTGCCAAAGCTGGGTATCTCTTGTAAGAACCCGTTACTTCCCCGTGAAGGAAAGGGCGGATACTTTGAGTACAAGACAAAATAGAACGCAGACGGAAGAACATTTCATTGCTATTACAACAATTCCATCAGATACAAGAATATACAGAGTATAATTGAATAAATTACATTTGATAAATATCAGAGATTACAATAAATTACATAACAGCGGAAAATAATACAAAGCACAACTGAAGGTGATATACAGATACAGAGCTTTCCGGATATCATTCCAGCTGTAAACCAGGATCCTGTGAATATAAATCTGCAAAACCAAAACTACTAGCTGCCCGTGCGGAAAATAGGGGCACCCAGAGTTTAGGTTAAAACAATAAACTCCAGGTCAGTCATGTGACTGGTGTGAGAACTAAAACAGTTATTTAAAACTTTACTTTAAAAGAAAGTAATTCAGGGGACCACGCCATATAACACGAAACGGGTTTCCTCCCAAGAATACTAGTGCATAGAATAAACAGCGCAATGCTTTTTCGAAAAATGAAGCTATTATAAGACCCAGGTCCCATCACACAATGCAACGCAAGCCGGAGGATAGGGTTTTCCCTTATAATAGCCAAACATGCTTGGTACGTTTAAAACAAATCATTTGATACTATAATAAGTGTATAGTGTCAAAACAATTTCAATCATAAATATAAATCATAGACGGCATGGGTACCATATATCATGTCGCCATACTAGTTCTACAATTAAAACCACAATACACGTATTGGAAATTGGATTTCTGTCATGAGTCGAGGCAAGGGGCAAGCTCCTCTCCACGTTCGAGACACTCTAGCAAATGCCTCAGGACTACACACTCTGGGCAATCCTGGGATCCTCCAAGGCCGGTCCTCACTTACGTTAGAGGATTGGCAATTCCTGAACATACGTTTCCCGGCCCTATAGGACCTATAATCGAGGCGCCTCGCATCCAAACCACAAGGTGAAAAGTATATAAATGTCAGGGCTGGTAGGTCACTAGCACCACCCATAGCTAGAAAGAAACGTCGTGCACTCCTTGGGTCCTCATCCCGTTTTTGACTCATACCGAGGTGTGAGGCTCGCGAATCCATGCTATACACAAAGCTACGCCACGTAGGCCGTGCTTTGATCATCAACCACAAGACTTTGCTTTTCAACAGAAGCCTTGATCCATGCAACTCAGCGTGCCACACAGGCAATTCATGCCATGCGATTGATATCTATCGATATATAACCTCTAAGCTCGTACGTCTCAGAGAAGGGCGTTAAGTAAGAGAATAAATCCTCCGCCGCCAAACAGATATATATTTAACAGAAATCAATCAACACAGAATAAAATCCAATGTCAGACACACAATCCATTTACAAGTTCGTTCTGGGTCTGAACGAAACCGGAGGCACTTTCCTCGCATATCCATCCATCTCCAAGTACGTCTGGACGACCACCAACTATTTCCATCCTCTTGGGTGTACAGCCCAATCAGGATCGTCAGTAATTATCCAAACGATGTGAAGACTTCCGGTCTTCGACCACCGTCTTCATCTTCGACATATCGTCGAATCGGTTATTCAGAATGGGTATAAACCCGGCCTTTCCGAACAACCCGCGTATATTAAAAACAAATGTTACACAAACACAACATACGCCTAATTCCAATTCAGAATATTCTTTTATTCACAAAATCACATTTTTAGGGAAAGGTTCCCATTAATTTTATCCAAGATAAATTCTTTCAAATTTATCCTTTAATCTTCCTTTGGATGTCATTTCAAACCAAATTATGGTTTTTCAAACTAGTCGAGATTAGCGAACCACATCGAAGTAATTATTTATTTTATTTCCCAGTCCTAACCTATTCATCCCATGAAGCAAAACTGGTAATACTCCATATCTAATACCACGGTGTTATCGATAAAATTAATTACCATTACACATTCAAATCTAATTAAAGATTTAACTATCGCTTTCGAGCAAAATTGGTGATACTCCATTCTTGCTCATTTCTAAATTTGATGATTGAAATTATCAATTCACATTTCAATCTAATTGCAGATTCGTTAAAACTCCTTTTACTGGGTTAAAGAACTAATGTCTTTTAAAACACAGTTCACGACAAACCCAAATCACATTATATTTATTATCGGGTTAAAGAACAAGTGTTGTTTAATACACTGTTCACGATAAACCCATTTCAAATCCAATCAAATATATTAGAAATTCCGATTATTTAAAACCCCTTTTTAAATCTAATTTATTTATTTAAAAATAATTGGGTTTTAAATTTAGTTCAAAACTAGTTCATTTCGATAAAAATCCATTTTATCTTTTCCAATATGGTGTTTTTCACCCCAATTTTTCCCAAACCATTTCTTATGATTTTACACAAATTATTGATATTTTTAATAATTTTATCAAGGCCCGTACAGTCGATTTCCATCAACGGCCATCGAACTGCACTTACAGCGACCTTTTTTAAATTTGATTTGGACGTATCTCCAAATCCAACCGTTAGATTTTAAATTTCTAATATTCGTTAGAAAGCTCTTTTCGATACGAACCCAACGGTTCCGGTTTTAGGAGAATCCGACGGTCGGATCTCCCGTAATGTACGTTTGAAATAAATGGTTGAAATTTACTAACTGCCGCGGCACGACGCGTTCTATTCAGGCCATTATATATATAATATATATATATATATATATTATATTTCGTCGATTTCTATTTAAAAACGAATTTTATAAATAGTTTTGAATTCGTTTCAAAAACAATTTCAACCTCCATTTCGATTCAAATCAAAATTGAATCTTTCCTTATAAATTCGTTTTAAAATTCATTTCTATTCAATTCAAGTTTCAATTCAATTTGAATTCATTTCACTTCGTTTTAAATTCAATTCGAATTCGTTTTCAATTCGATTCAATTTCAAAGTCGTTTTCTATTCGGTTCAATTCAAATTGGTTTTCTATTCGATTCAATTCAAATTGGTTTCAAATCAAATTCATTTCGTTTTCTATTTGATTCAATTCAAATTGGTT
Organism: Allium sativum; assembly: GCA_030737875.1. NCBI lineage: Eukaryota > Viridiplantae > Streptophyta > Magnoliopsida > Asparagales > Amaryllidaceae > Allium > Allium sativum. The sequence goes on along the minus strand of CM060921.1, from coordinate 63,104,280 downwards.
TCAAATCAAATTCATTTCGTTTTCTATTTGATTCAATTTCAAAGTCGTTTTCTATTCGATTCAATCCAAATTGGTTTTCTATTCGATTCAATTCAAATTGGTTTTCTATTCGATTCAATCCAAATTGGTTTCAAATCAAATTAATTTCGTTTTCTATTTGATTCAATTCAAATTGGTTTTCTATTCGATTCAATTCAAATTGGTTTTCTATTCGATTCAATTCAAATTGGTTTCAAATCAAATTCATTTCGTTTTCTATTTGATTCAATTCAATTTGGTTTCAAATCAAATTCATTTCGTTTTCTATTTGATTCAATTCATTTCGAAATCGTTTTATATTCAATTCATTTCAAAATCGTTTTATATTCAATTCATTTCAAAATCGATTTATATTTAATTCATTTCAAAATCGATTTATATTCAATTCATTTCAAAATCGATAAAATCGATATAAATATCGTTCACGTCAAAATGGCGTTAATCTAATCAACACAGCTTTATATATTCCTTCATTCTATTCAACAAATGAATATTTATTTTTGTCAACACACGACTAATCTCAACGAATGAGTACGGTCCACGTGTGACTATTTTTGTTAAATTATTTCGTTCAACACATGACTAATCTCAACGGATGAGTACAGTCAACACATGAACCTTTATTTTATAGTGATAAAGATATAAAATTTATTGTTAAAATATTACATTCAACACATGACTAATCTCACGGATGAGTACAGTCAACACATGAACCTTTACTTTATAATATTCTTTATCTTCTAAATTCGAATGAGGCCCAATCAATTACCATATAAAGTTAATTATATGAATTTTTACACATCACACGTATATAATAGCATTGAAAAATAATCAACCATCAAACAAAGTGCACTACACTGTATAAGCATCAAATATAGATATCTAACGCTTATAACAGCCTGTCAATCAATCGATCGACACATTTAATCAATCAGGATGAGTGAACTTCATATTTCATCCCAACACCCGTGTGGGGTTTCAAACAATCAAACACAGATTTAGTTGTGCAGTTGGGCGATGTGTAAAATTTATAGACCCAATCAATATCAGTCAAATCAGTGTATATAAACAAATCGGCTGATTTGTTTATAAATATTTATTTATTCACTTTCACGTTAAAAATTATATTTTTAACGATAAAACATTTTATTTTAACACATGAATTTCAATTCAGTTCATTTAATCAATAAAATTGATATTTTTATTTTTCTAACATATTTTAGAAAATTTCGGCGGCATAACGGCACGATATTAGAAACGGGACGAGGCCTAGCCTTATCCCCGGTCTAGTGAAGGCCCACGCCATTCACACATCAATCTAATCAATTTCATTTCACCAAACAATTCAATTCAAACCAAATAAACTAGTCAACTACACAACCAAACAAACAAGTCCATGGTCTGTGGACGATTGTGTCGGGTGCTACTAAGCACCGTCTGCATCCTAGTATATATATATATATATATATATATATATATATATATATATATAACTAGAAAATGAAATTGAAAGGTGAGAAATTCTCACCGATAGCTATCCAATCATCTTGACTCTTCTTCGACAGAAATATTCATCGTTATCGCATTTTTATCATCTTCGTTGCCCGTAGCCACTACATATATAAAAATCGAATTTTTACTCCGCCATTCAATATATAAAAATCGAATTTTTACTTCGCTATTCAATATATAAAAATCGAATTTTTACTTCGCTATTCAATATATAAAAATCGATTTTTTACTTCGCTATTCAATATATAAAAATCGAATTTTTACTTCGCTATTCAATATATAAAAATCGAATTTTTACTTCGCTATTCAATATATAAAAATCCCGCCTTTCCAACTATAAAGATTTTACCTTTTCAATTTCACCACTATAAAAATCACCTCTTTATTTTGCTATACATATAAAGATGATATTTCTAATATTCCTATCATGTAAAAATTATATTTTTAATTCTCTACATAAACAAAAATCATATTTTTACACCTTCTACATAATAAAGATTATATTTTTAATACATTAAAAATATAAAAATCATATTTTTATTACTTCCATAATATAAAAATCTCGTCTTTACATTATAAAAAATCTCATCTTTACATTATAAAAAATCTCAATTCTTTGCTAATGCAAAAATCGAATCTTTTTATTTTAAAAACACTACTTTTCTTAAATAAAAATTATTTCTTTCATAAAACAAAATCCTAACTTTAAAGTAAATAGTTTTATAACTAAAATCAATTTTAAATGTTAAATAAAATAAACTAAAACATAAAAGAAAATTAGCAAAACTTACCTTGTTTTAAGGAGGGGGGGCTGTTGCGTGTTGTTCGTCGAGGGTGGGGGTTTCCAGAGGCGGCACGGAGGTCGTGGAGGGGCGGCAGCAGGAGGAGGAAGGAAAAAGAGGGGGGCGGTGGTCAGGCGGGGCGGGGGGGGGGGGGGGGGGGGGCTGATGCGGCGGTAGGCAGAGAAGGGGGCTCGATGTCGCAGGCGAGGGCAAGGGGGGGTTTCGGAGGTGGCGCGCCGCCCTGGGCGCGGCGACTCATCGGGAGGGGGGCGGCGGCATCGATCGCGCCCCCTTCCGTTATTTTTTTTATTTGATCAGAATCGATTTGGGTTTGAACGGGGGGGGGGGGGGGGGGGCAGAAGTATAAGGGGGTGAGGAGAGAGAGTGTTTTATATTTTTTTTTTATTAAATTATTTTATTTTCACCAAAAAGCAACTTTTATTTTCGACTTCAAAACGAGGCCCACCGCCTGTCGTCCATAGCGTTTTACCCCCCCCTCCGAACACAATGGGATATGTATCGCAGGCTGATTTGATCGTTTTGATCAGTTTCCGTTGAATTTACATTTAAATCGCTATATTGAATTTTAAACGTACATTTCAAATTACCGGGGTCACATACTAACTCTATAAATCCCATAAAAATATTTTCTAGCTTCGTATTGACGATACGGTCCTAACAAAACTAGTTTCGTCGAATTCTGAGACCGTTTGAAAAATGGCCATTTTCCAGTCGATTAAAATCAACTGAAACTGGTCAAACGCGTTTTCCTTTGCCACGCTCACATATTGATTCGAAAAATTATGAAATTTGGAATCTAGCAATAATTCGAAATCACGGACCCAACAAAAGTGGTTTCGTCGAAATCCGAGGTCGTTTGCAAAATTCCCATTTTTAAGGGCCTGAATTCCATAACGACTATTCAGAATTTTCAACTGGACATATCTTTTTATTCCCGCTATGAAATCTTGATTTTTCGGATTCGTTAGAAAGATATTATCAATTAGATCCTATCATTTTTGGTTTCACTAAAATCCGGATTGTTTTGCACCCGGTACATTCAATTGAAGTTTGAAATCGAATTATCGAACTACCGCGCCATTTTCAATTCTATTTATAATTATATATATAATTATTTATATTCTAACGACGGCGTATATAATATATACATCGAATTTAAATTCAAAATAAATTTCTCGTCGATTTTATTTAAAATAATTCATTTTAAATATCAAAATTCACTAAAATTGCCAAAATAAAATTTTTAAACTGGCTCAGAATTTCCGGGTTGTTACAATCTCCCCCACTTAAAACTTTTCGTCCCCGAAAAGGAACAAAGTCGAAAGTGGTTTGATTAATCAACTCTACGTTCGATCTGGCTTCCATTCTCCAACTTTTCAGTTTCTGAGAATTTTCAAATTTTCAAAAATTTGGCTAACACCCTAAATTTTCGAAAAATTTCGCCATAACCTTTCCTGCACCGGGAGCCACGGGAAAATCCCGAAATTGCCATATAGGCCTTCTGATCTCAAAAAGAAAAAGAAAAAGCCAAGCGGCTAGCCAATAGGCTCATAAAATCATCATCACCCAAACAAAACAGTAAATTATGTAGTAAACATGTACCTATTTGTCGAGCAAACAAATTTTATTCTCTGCTCTAGCCTCCTTGCTATGACCTGTTCAATGTAAGTATATGTATATGCAAGCAAATGCGACCAATTTCAATACAATTCAATATTTGGTACAATTAGGCTAAATGGTTCAAAATTATCAAACAACTAAACAAACAACACAAACATAAATCAATTAGTGGATTAACGTTTCAAATTGATAATTTTGATATATATACAGAAATTCATGTTTTTGATGTCAAATCACACCAATGTGTTCTAGCTATATTGGTTTTGGTTCTCACACCAGTCTAATGGAAATATATAGAAAATCACACCTTCGAAACTCGAACATAAATATTGATGATGCCATGGTCATTATCAACATCATCTCCGGGCGACTAGAGTGTAATTCTATATCTATCTAATATATTAAAACTTCGAATATACGTTCTTGACGCGTATATGCAAAATCTTTATATATTGGATTGTCCATATTCAAAATAAATAAAATATTCAAATACGTATAAAATGGTTTAAATTTTCAAAACAAAATTGTTTTCATTTGAAAAATATACTCTTCACACTCGTTCTAGGATACTACTAATCCTATCTCTAACGAGTCATTCTAATTGGATATTACTAATCCAATATCTGATGAATTCTTTCGTATGGTTCTAATGTGTCTTGTTCTCGAGCTCTGTAAACCAAAGCTCTGATACCACTGTAAGAACCCGTTACTTCCCCGTGAAGGAAAGGGCGGATACTTTGAGTACAAGACAAAATAGAACGCAGACGGAAGAACATTTCATTGCTATTACAACAATTCCATCAGATACAAGAATATACAGAGTATAATTGAATAAATTACATTTGATAAATATCAGAGATTACAATAAATTACATAGTAGCGGAAAATAATACAAAGCACAACTGAAGGTGATATACGGATATAGAGCTTTCCGGATATCATTCCAGCTGTAAACCAGGATCCTGTGAATATAAATCTGCAAAACCAAAACTACTAGCTGCCCGTGCGGAAAATAGGGGCACCCAGAGTTTAGGTTGAAACAATAAACTCCAGGTCAGTCATGTGACTGGTGTGAGAACTAAAACAGTTATTTAAAACTTTACTTTAAAAGAGAGTAATTCAAGGGACCACGCCATATAACACGGAACGGGTTTCCTCCCAAGAATACTAGTGCATAGAATAAACAACGCAATGCTTTTTCGAAAAATGAAGCTATTATAAGACCCAGGTCCCATCACACAATGCAACGCAAGCCGGAGGATAGGGTTTTCCCTTATAATAGCCAAACATGCTTGGTACGTTTAAAACAAATCATTTGATACTATAATAAGTGTATAGTGTCAAAACAATTTCAATCATAAATATAAATCATAGACGGCATGGGTACCATATATCATGTCGCCATACCAGTTCTACAATTAAAACCGCAATACACGTACTGGAAATTGGATTTCCGTCATGAGTCGAGGCAAGGGGCAAGCTCCTCTCCGCGTTCGAGACACTCTAGCAAATGCCTCAGGACTACACACTCTGAGCAATCCTCGGATCCTCCAAGGCCGGTCCTCACTTACGTTAGAGGATTGGCAATTCCTGAACACACGTTTCCCGGCCCTATAGGACTTATAATCGAGGCGCCTCGCATCCAAACCACAAGGTGAAAAGTATATAAATGTCAGGGCTGGTAGGTCACTGACACCACCCATAGCTAGAAAGAAACGTCGTGCACTCCTTGGGTCCTCATCCCGTTTTTGACTCATACCGAGGTGTGAGGCTCGCGAATCCACATTATACACAAAGCTACGCCACGTAGGCCGTGCTTTGATCATCAACCACAAGACTTTTCTTTTCAACAGAAGCCTTGATCCATGCAACTCAGCGTGCCACACAGGCAATTCATGCCATGCGATTGATATCTATCGATATATAACCTCTAAGCTCGTACGTCTCAGAGAAGGGCATTAAGCAAGAGAATAAATCCTCCGCCGCCAAACAGACATATATTTAACAGAAATCAATCAACACAGAATAAAATCCAATGTCAGACACACAATCCATTTACAAGTTCGTTCTGGGTCTGAACGAAACCGGAGGCACTTTCCTCGCATATCCATCCATCTCCAAGTACGTCTGGACGACCACCAACTATTTCCATCCTCTTGGGTGTACAGCCCAATCAGGATCGTCAGTAATTATCCAAATGATGTGAAGACTTCCGGTCTTCGACCACCGTCTTCATCTTCGACATATCGTCGAATTGGTTATTCAGAATGGGTATAAACCCGGCCTTTCCGAACAACCCGCGTATATTAAAAACAAATGTTACACAAACACAACATACGCCTCATTCCAATTCAGAATATTCTTTTATTCACAAAATCACATTTTTAGGGAAAGGTTCCCATTAATTTTATCCAAGATAATTCTTTCAAATTTATCCTTTAATCTTCCTTTGGATGTCATTTCAAACCAAATTATGGTTTTTCAAACTAGTCGAGAATAGCGAACCACATCAAAGTAATTATTTATTTTATTTCCCAATCCTAACCTATTCATCCCATGAAGCAAAACTGGTAATACTCCATATCTAATACCACGGTGTTATCGGTAAAATTAATTACCAATACACGTTCAAATCTAATTAAAGATTTTACTATCGCTTTGGAGCAAAACTGGTGATACTCCATTCTCGCTCATTTCTAAATTTGATGATTGAAATTATCAATTCACATTTCAATCTAATTGCAGATTCGTTAAAACTCCTTTTACTGGGTTAAAGAACTAATGTCTTTTAAAATACAGTTCACGACAAACCCAAATCACATTATATTTATTATCGGGTTAAAGAACAAGTGTTGTTTAATACACTGTTCACGATAAACCCATTTCAAATCCAATCAAATATATTAGAAATTCCGATTATTTAAAACCCCTTTTTAAATCTAATTTATTTATTTAAAAATAATTGGGTTTTAAACTTAGTTCAAAACTAGTTCATTTCGATAAAAATCCATTTTATCTTTTCCAATATGGAGTTTTTCACCCCAATTTTTCACAAACCATTTATTATGATTTTACACAAATTATTGATATTTTTAATAATTTTATCAAGGCCCGTACAGTCGATTTCCATCAACGGCCATCGAACTGCACTTACAGCGACCTTTTTCAAATTTGATTTGGATGTATCTCCAAATCCAACCGTTAGATTTTAAATTTCTAATATTCGTTAGAAAGCTCTTTTCGATACGAACCCAACGGTTCCTGTTTTAGGAGAATCCGACGGTCGGATCTCCCGTAATGTCCGTTTGAAATAAATGGTCGAAATTTACTAACTACCGCGGCGCGACGCGTTCTATTCAGGCCATTATATATATAATATATATATATATATATATTATATTTCGTCGATTTCTATTTAAAAACGAATTTTAAAAATAGTTTTGAATTCATTTCAAAAACAATTTCAACCTCCATTTCGATTCAAATCAAAATTGAATCTTTCCTTATAAATTCGTTTTGAAATTCATTTCTATTCAATTCAAGTTTCAATTCAATTTGAATTCATTTCACTTCGTTTTAAATTCAATTCGAATTCGTTTTCAATTGGATTCAATTTCGAAGTCGTTTTCTATTCGGTTCAATTCAAATTGGTTTTCTATTCGATTCAATTCAAATTGGTTTCAAATCAAATTCATTTCATTTTCTATTTGATTCAATTCAAATTGGTTTCAAATCAAATTCATTTCGTTTTCTATTTGATTCAATTTCAAAGTCGTTTTCTATTCGATTCAATCCAAATTGGTTTTCTATTCGATTCAATTCAAATTGGTTTTCTATTCGATTCAATCCAAATTGGTTTCAAATCAAATTCATTTCGTTTTCTATTTGATTCAATTCAAATTGGTTTTCTATTCGATTCAATTCAAATTGGTTTCAAATCAAATTCATTTTGTTTTCTATTTGATTCAATTCAAATTGGTTTCAAATCAAATTCATTTCGTTTTCTATTTGATTCAATTCATTTCGAAATCGTTTTATATTCAATTCATTTCAAAATCGTTTTATATTCAATTCATTTCAAAATCGATTTATATTTAATTCATTTCAAAATCGATTTATATTCAATTCATTTCAAAATCGATAAAATCGATATAAATATCGTTCACGTCAAAATGGCGTTAATCTAATCAACACGGCTTCATATATTCCTTCATTCTATTTAACAAATGAATATTTATTTTTGTCAACACACGACTAATCTCAAAGAATGAGTACTGTCCACGTGTGACTATTTTTGTTAAATTATTTCGTTCAACACATGACTAATCTCAACGGATGAGTACAGTCAACACATGAACCTTTATTTTATAGTGATAAAGATATAAAATTTATTGTTAAAATATTACGTTCAACACATGACTAATCTCACGGATGAGTACAGTCAACACATGAACCTTTACTTTATAATATTCTTTATCTTCTAAATTCGAATGAGGCCCAATCAATTACCATATAAAGTTAATTATATGAATTTTTACACATCACACGTATATAATAGCATTGAAAAATAATCAACCATCAACCAAAGTGCACTACACTGTATAAGCATCAAATATAGATATATAACGCTTATAACAGCCTGTCAATCAATCGATCGACACATTTAATCAATCAGGATGAGTGAACTTCATATTTCATCCCAACACCTGTGTGGGGTTTCAAACAATCAAACACAGATTTAGTTGTGCAGTTGGGCGATGTGTAAAATTTATCGACCCAATCAATATCAGTCAAATCAGTGTATATAAACAAATCGACCGATTTGTTTATAAATATTTATTTATTCACTTTCACATTAAAAATTATATTTTTAACGATAAAACATTTTATTTTAACACATGAATTTCTATTCAGTTCATTTATTCAATAAAATTGATATTTTTATTTTTCTAACATATTTTAGAAAATTTCGGCGGCAAAACGGCACGATACTAGAAATGGGACGAGGCCTAGCCTTATCCCCGGTCTACTGAAGGCCCACGCCATTCACACATCAATCTAATCAATTTCATTTCACCGAACAATTCAATTCAAACCAAATAAAGTAGTCAACTACACAACCAAACAAACAAGTCCATGGTCTGTGGACGATTGTGTCGGGTGCTACTAAGCACCGTCTGCATCCAAGTATATATATATAACTAGAAAATGAAATTGAAAGGTGAGAAATTCTCACCAATAGCTATCCAATCATCTTGACTCTTCTTCGACAGAAATCTTCATCGTTATCGCATTTTTATCACCTTCGTTGCCCGTAGCCACTACATATATAAAAATCGAATTTTTACTCCGCTATTCAATATATAAAAATCGAATTTTTACTTTGCTATTCAATATATAAAAATCGAATTTTTACTTCGCTATTCAATATATAAAAATCGATTTTTTACTTTACTTCGCTATTCAATATATAAAAATCGAATTTTTACTTCGCTATTCAATATATAAAAATCGAATTTTTACTTCGCTATTCAATATATAAAAATCCCGCCTTTCCAACTATAAATATTTTACCTTTTCAATTTCACCACTATAAAAATCACCTCTTTATTTTGCTATACATATAAAGATGATATTTCTAATATTCCTATCATGTAAAAATTATATTTTTAATTCTCTACATAAACAAAAATCATATTTTTACACCTTCTACATAATAAAGATTATATTTTTAATACATTAAAAATATAAAAATCATATTTTTATTACTTCCATAATATAAAAATCTCGTCTTTACATTATAAAAAATCTCATCTTTACATTATAAAAAATCTCAATTCTTTGCTAATGCAAAAATCGAATCTTTTTATTTTAAAAACACTATTTTTCTTAAATAAAAATTATTCCTTTCATAAATCAAAATCCTAACTTTAAAGTAAATAGTTTTATAACTAAAATCAGTTTTAAATGTTAAATAAAATAAACTAAAACATAAAAGAAAATTAGCAAAATTTACCTTGTTTTAAGGGGGGGGGGGCTGTTGCGTGTTGTTCGTCGAGGGTGGGGGTTTCCAGAGGCGGCGCCGGAGGTCGTGGAGGGGCGGCAGCAGGAAGAGGAAGGAAGAAGAGGGGGGCGGTGGTCAGGCGAAGGGGGGGGGGGGGCTGATGCGGCGGTAGGCAGAGAAGGGGGCTCGATGTCGCAGGCGAGGGCAAGGGGGGGGGTTCGGAGGTGGCGCGCCGCCCTGGGCGCGGCGACTCATCGGGAGGGGGGCAGCGACATCGATCGCGCCCCCTTCCGTTTTTTTTTTCTTTGATCAGAATCGATTTGGGTTTGAACGGGGGGGGGGGGGGGGGCAGAAGTATAAGGGGGTGAGGAGAGAGAGTGTTTTATATTTTTTATTTATTAAATTATTTTATTTTCACCAAAAAGCAACTTTTATTTTCGACTTCAAAACGAGGCCCACCGCCTGTCGTCCATAGCGTTTTACCCCCCCTCCGAACACAATGGGATATGTATCGCAGGCTGATTTGATCGTTTTGATCAGTTTCCGTTGAATTTACATTTAAATCGCTATATTGAATTTTAAACGTACATTCCAAATTACCGGGGTCACATACTAACTCTATAAATCCCATAAAAATATTTTCTAGCTTCGTATTGACGATACGGTCCTAACAAAACTAGTTTCGTCGAATTCTGAGACCGTTAGAAAAATGGCCATTTTCCAGTCGATTAAAATCAACTAAAACTGGTCAAACGCGTTTTCCTTTGCCACGCTCACATATTGATTCGAAAAATTATGAAATTTGGAATCTAGCAATAATTCGACATCACGGACCCAACAAAAGTGGTTTCGTCGAAATCCGAGGTCGTTTGCAAAATTCCCATTTTTAAGGGCCTGAATTCCATAGCGACTATTCAGAATTTTCAACTGGACATATCTTTTTATTCCCGCTATGAAATCTTGATTTTTAGGATTCGTTAGAAAGATATTATCAATTAGATCCTATCATTTTTGGTTTCACTAAAATCCGGATTGTTTTGCACCCGGTACATTCAATTGAAGTTTGAAATCGAATTATCGAACTACCGCGCCATTTTCAATTCTATTTATAATTATATATATAATTATTTATATTCTAACGATGGCGTATATAATATATACGTCGAATTTAAATTCAAAATAAATTTCTCGTCGATTTTATTTAAAATAATTCATTTTAAATATCAAAATTCACTAAAATTGCCAAAATAAAAATTTTAAACTGGCTCAGAATTTCCGGGTTGTTACATCTCTTGTGTCATTTACCCCTCTAGGGTTAACCTAGATCCAACAAGTGGTATCAGAGTATGTATATTTGTTTATCTCTAGAGTAATGCTGATCCCTAGTTGTCAGTCCATAGAGAGTCAGTCCAGTCATATTCCATCTATTTTTAATGGTACAGATTTTTTTAAATTGGAAATCAGAAATGAAATCCTATTTAAAATCTATTGATATTAAATGTTGGAATAGTATCATAAATGGGTATGACATTATAAATAGGGTTGATATTGAATTTAATTTACGTGCTACTCATATTTTATATTCTTATATTGATGATGTACAGTATAGCCTTATTTCCCATTGTTTAACTGCGCAGGAAATCTGGCAGACTCTCAATGCGCTATATAGAAAATCTGACAACTGCTCAAAACCCTAGAAAGTCAACTCAGCTTCAGATTTGTGCTTAACAGGTTGTATAAATGAAAATTCAGATGAAGACTCAACAGCAGATCTTCCTTATAAAGATTTAATTCATCGTTTAAATGGTTTAACTGAATCTGTTGAAAATCTAAAATCTAAAAATAAAATTTTGAGATCTGAAAAGCTTGAGTTGATCAGCAAAAATAATATTTTGGAATCAAAACTTAAGAAGGTCAAGAAATCTTCAAACTCTAGTTGTAAAAAAAAATTGGTTTTGGAAAACAATCTTGTTCATCAAAATAAAAGTATTCAAAAGCTTGAAAGTGAAATTATGATTTTAAAAGAGAACAAGATTGAGCTTGAAAGTACAAACAACTTTTTACAAAAGGAACTTGAAAATTTTAGAACTACCAAAAATTCTGAATATGAATTTGCTGAAAAACAATATTTGTTGAAAACGGATTTGATTTCGAAAGAACCTGAAAGCAAGATTGAACAATCTAAGAAATTTGAGTTTGAAAAACAAAAACGATTTGAATCTGAGATCTCTGAGTCCCAAGCCAAAATCAAATTACTTGAATCTGAAAACATGGTTTTGAAACAACATGATATTGAAAGAAAGATCACTAATAATCGATGTTCTGATTTAATAAAATAAAACAGTGATCTTCAACGATTAGAATCAACCTTGGATAAATTTTCTAATGGGGAAAAATCGTTGAATATGTTGTTGCAAAATCAAGTTACTGTTGGAAATATTGGGAAAAATGATGTTTTTGAAAAAGTCAATTCAAATGGTTTTAAAATTCCCTCAAGTTGCTTCAAGATAGATTGTTTTGGAAAGTTGAATTCTGGAAATTTCAAAAGTTTTTTGAATCACAAACGTGATAAGAAATTGTTTGATAACAGTCTATCTAATCCTTTTTGGACCCCAGAAAGAAATAAAGTGAACTCATATAAATTCAAACAGATTTGGGTCCCTAAAGGAACTTTGGTAATTTCTGATGGATTGTTATACAAACAGATTTGGGTACCAAAACGTAAGAAAAGAATTGAGAGTGGTTTTACAAATTTTGTTAGACCACTCGATCCTATGAATTGTTAGGTACCAGAGGAGGCTGAGGAACTGCTTTGCTAAAAGGAAATTGAATTTAAGCTATTCCATATTTCTCTATCATTCACAGTTCCTTAGCCCAAAATTGACGAGTTAGAGATTCTGGTTTACATCGACTTTCAGGTATGATCTCTGAACTCATCTTTGTAAATATTCTTGTTTTATTTTTATTCCTCTGTCTACCCTCTTCTGTTTGTTTTGTTTTGATTTTTCATTGCTATATCTTAATTTTTTTATTCTGTGCTTCTTAAACTTCCAGTTGCAGTATTCTTGATTTTATGGAAATTTGCTTTATGTGAATAAAACTCTCTTGTTTTAATCATTTCCAGATCTTGAATTTAAACTTGTAAATATCTGCAATTGTTTTGTAGTTTATTTTGTGATTGCTGAATTTATAACAGTGTTGATGTATGCTTATCATATCTTGAACATTATTGATTTGAATTCTAAATTTTGAAGATCTGAAAATTTAACGGAATTTCACACATCTATGTTGTTTTGAGTTTCTTCTAATTCATTTTGGAAAGGCATGAATGTATATACTCATTACAACACATCAATATTTATCAGTTGTGATAATTTCATTATTTTTCAGATTGGCTTGGAATTTTTAAATTACCTTGAATTACAGTAATACATCTAGAAATTCATCTTATATTCATGATCATTTTATGGTTGGAATCTATTTGTTTGAAATCATCTGAAATACTTGATATTCTAGATCTCACATACCTCTTAAATTTGAAATTATCAATCTTGTGTGACTGATTCACTATATCTCAAAACTTGACATTGATTCAAATGATTTCAAATAAATTATTTTTAAATTTCTAGATCATGAATATCTCTTTAGTTTGATGTAAATGATCTGAAATTACTCTTGTACTTGTCAGGATTTTTTTTTAAAAAAATCTTTGTGCAACTTGGTTCTTGAAATTTGTTGGTATTTCATGGTTATTTGATTTGAATATCTGTTTGTTTAAAATCATCTGAAATTATTGATTTATTGAATCTCACACATATCTCGAATCAAAAATTAATAATCTGGTGTGATCGATTCATTGAATCTTGATATCTTCATATTCCATCAAATGATTTAAAATAAACGGTATTTTTAATCTTGGTCATGGAATTTATTTTGTGAAAATCAGTAACATTTTCTGACAAGTCTGTTGTGTTATTGGTTTCTGTGCTACTCTGATATTGCTTTTGAAAATGATCTTACATAACTACTTGTTTTGATTAAAATTGACTGTTGCTGAAATTATTTTTGTCTTGTCTGCTTGGACTTTATGATTGAATTTCTGTTTGTCTGTGACATCCTGGTTTGTCTCCGGTGTTTTATTACAATCCTCATTAATAGGGACACCAAGTGGTATCAGAAGTGCCTTATATTTGTCTCACCTATCTGTACTAACTCTAATCTTCACCTTGTATAGATCCACACACTCCTTTTGCCTTGTACAATTTTTTTCCTCTTGTTTTGTATAGATCTCCATATGCCTCTTGTAATTGATTTTCAATTTTAAAATTATTTATTGATTATTCATTCAGAAATTGAAATCAATATCCACATTTAATTGTATTTATAGTTCATCGAAATTATTATCATATTTTGAAATTGTGATGAATTGTGACTGCAGTATATTTCACAGCAAGAGGAGATTTTATTTATATTTTAATGATGGTTGAACATTTATTATAATATCTTTGAATTGGCAATTATTTCATGACCATCTCCTTTATCTATCATCTTTCTGTCATCCATTATGAGTTTATATTAATGTGGAGAGTTTAATAATTTTTAAAATCTTTTTGAATAAACAGTGGAAATATTTGTGATAGAAATGGGACTATGTTATTTTTTTTAGAATTAGTGACAATTGATTTTTTTAATGATCCCAGTACAATCGAGCATATTTCATATTATAATAATTTAGAAATTTATTTCATAGTCCATTTCTGTACTTACCACATTTCTGTCATACATATTGACTTTATATATTGAGGAGTTTTTCTCTTGAAACTGAAAATAACAAATATAATTAATATATAAGTGTGTCTCTAACTTCATTTAAAAATTCAAGCTCTGGTCATGCTTGGTTAAGAGATAACTTATAATTTAAGCTGCGACTGACCTCATTTAAAAATCCAAGCTCTGGTTATGCGTGATCAATGTGCTCTTAAATAAAAATAAAAGAAAAGGAAATAATATGCTAAATTGAAATTAAGCTGAAATCTTCCTTTGTGTATAAAAACCAGCCTATCAATCCATCTTTCTAATCTATGAAATGTGTTGAAATCTTATGACGTATTGTGATTTGTTGATTGATGGGTACTGGGATTTGAGATTTTTCGATTTTGTCACTTAAGTTGAAATTATAAGTCCATCACTGTTTTTATGTTCATTTTTATAAAATTCCTCTAGAAAATAATTGGAAAATATTCATATTTTTGAACTCTCTCCATTATATATAAATTTCATCATAAATCTGCCATTATCCAAAATGTGAAATATGCCACCTGTTCTCAGAATATTATGATTTTTGTTTGATTGATTGAGATTTATGATGACCGTTCTTCCTCTGAAGCTGAAACTATACTTTTAGTCATTTTTTCATCTATATTTTAAATTCTGAATCCTTTTGATGATAACAAAATAGGGAGAATGGGTTGAGATTTGGATTTATGAGTGAATATTTTATAAATATTTTAACTTTGAAAATACTATCCTTTGAATATTCCATTCAATTTTCACTCTTCACTCATGCACAGTTCTAGGGGGAGTTTTCTGCTGTAGGGGGAGCTAATAAATAGGGGGAGTTCAATATTCACTGTCAAATACATTTGTTGTGCTCAAAATATTTTATTTGTTTGTCATCATCAAAAGGGGGAGATTATTGTATATGACGTAGTTGTATACACAATTATATGATTTTCGTTTGATGTTAACAAACAAATAAATATTATTTTAAATGTGTTTGTTACTGTACAGTTCTATATATATATATATATCACATACATGAATATAATATTTATATTTAAATAGAATCCGACTGTACAGACATTCATATCTTCATACAGTATTTTATTTAAATTGAATATTATATTTCAAACATTCAAATAGTACAACTATTTATAACTCCACTATATATACACTTCACAGGAATTTGTACTTGTAAATAAACTAAATATGATAGACAAGTTTGTTTGAACACAATAAAATAATATTTTATTTCATTCTAATTTGTTTATTACAAATATCAGTACAATTCTCTCTACAACACTCATATAGTCACTCTGTCTATACAAATCATATATACATGCATTTTCACTTTCATATACAGACACATTTACTGACACTACTTCATTCACTGTCTTCAGTCTTCTGTCTTCACAGCTCTCTGTCAGTCCAGTCATCATCTTCTTACCTGTCACAACAAAACACACACACACACACAGAGTACACTGCAATAGAATTTAAACTGAATATATGCGAATATAAATTTTATTTTTAAAATTTTATTTGCCTCAGATTTCTGTTGTGTTTCTCATCATTTTTCATGACTTGATCTGATTCATCTGTGTCAAGGCAGCTAGTTTGTATATGAACAGGGACAGAAAATCTTTTCTGATGGCTGCATATACACACATGTACGAATATACACGTGTGCACTGCCTCGCCAATCAACGTGCAACTGAGGGATAACCACGTGGACTATCTCGACTCAGTGCAGTGGTCAAGCATGAAGACAGTGCACAAAGTCAATCATGGTCGAGCAAGGGGCTCAGCATATATGATAGTCAACAAAGCCGGGGTCAAGCCAAAGTGCAGACAAGGATGGGATCACATACTTGGTGATGGTGAATGGAGTGGATGCATAAATACATTTCATAGAGCAAAGTGAATATGGCCAAATCATCACATATACATGGTAGCTCAGTTTCTTTGAAAGCATGATACAACAATGAACAAAACAGACCAAAATAGTGCAACATGCACAGTGAATGTTTCAGCAAAATATGGTGATGATTCAGCAACACATTTAACTGCCAACACAAAGCAATACATGATCTTGGTGATCAAATACAAGTGATCAACATGTATACAAGGCAGGTTATGGGAATGATCAAGCAGGAAATAGTTTTGACTTTGCAAAACATACGCAGCAAGACATGAAAACATGGGTCAATGCAAAACAGTGGAGTTTTCACAATTACAATGGTCAAGAGAAAAAATGCAAGTACAAGTCAAAGAAAGTGTTTCAAGTATTCAAGCTCGACACAGCAAGCCATAGTGAAAGCAGCATGTACATGTTACAATATTGTTTGTGCATGGCTCATGAACAAACAAGAAGCATAAATAACAAAGTGTATAGGCAAATGACATAGAGCAACATTCCTACAAGACAGTACAACATGGTGGGACACAACATCTCAAGAACAAGCAGACTTCGGCAAATGACATAGAGCAACATTCCTACAAGACAGTACAGCATGGTGGGGCACAACATCTCAAGAACAAGCAGACTTCAGATTATACATTGTGGCATGACACAAAGCATGGATGGTGTCTCATATGGATCTAATGCAGTATGCATAGCAAACAAGGATGTAATCATACTATACATAATCAGACATGGGTCAGAAAACTCAGAGGGATCAAAACAGGCCTGCCAAATATTCAAGTGCTATGCATGCAATCTGGAACCAGTTTTGGTGAATATTTTTTAATCATTAACAGTATGCATATATTTGGCAACATTTTAAATGTGTCTAGAATCAATGTACGATTGTTTGGCAAGATTTTCGTACTGTTTTTAAAAGTTTCCAGAAAAGTTTTTTTGAAAGCAACAAATAAATTCAATATGGGACCAGTGCAGAGAGCTCACAAGGGCCTATTATATTTCCAGAAATGATTCAGTATTCTCGACAATATTAATCAGTGTTTACATGGACAATAAAAGAGGAAAGTCACACAAATATCATTTTTATGCTGAAGCAACAATGGAGCTGATTTCATGTCTGGAGTCATGGATTTATTCAAGGACAAAATCAACACTTTCCAGTTTTTACAAAGTGCAAAAGATAATAACAAGGGACCACGATTTGATTTATATTTCCAGTTTTTATCTCGGCTAAGTTTCAGTGATGGCAACAATTCATAAATCAACAAAGGAGCAGAATCAAGAAACTCAACATTTCCAATATCACAAAATTTCATCAAAACCGATTCAACAAGTCAAGGCAATCAATTGAGCAAAGCAATTTTTTATCAAGGCACCAAATTCACGCTGATTTATTCAAAGACGAGAATTTTAAAGAGGGAAACAGATCAAGCCAGTATACATGAAATCAAAGACTAGGGTTTTCATATAGCCCTATAAATACTCACACCAATTCATCACAGGAGGTATCGAAATCAGACAAATAAAAACTGAAGAGCCTACAGAGAAATCAAATAAATTTACTCACAATCGATTTCGATTAGAAACCCAAGCCAAATCGACAGATATAGGACAACTCCACTTTCGAAGTTCATCAGAGAAGCAAACAATGAACTCATGATTTGATTTGGGGAATTTTGGAAACCTTAATTCCATTTTCATACGGCTGACTTTTTTGTTAGAAGAGAAAGCTTCTAAAGGGAATTAAAAGACTAATGGGCCTGGCTATTCATTTTAAATTTAAAAGGGGTCATTTTAATTAGGGTTTCTTTTTTATTTTGTATTGTTTGTTTTTAATTCGTTCTGTAAATCGTTCGAGTCAGTTTCTAGGGTCTGTAAAATACTAGGGGATTCAGTTAGGGGTTAACTGGCAGTTGCTAGAGTCTGTAAAATCTAGATGGTTTTCTAGTTTCATCTGTAAAACTAGACAGTTTACTAGAGTCTGCAAAACTAGGGGAAATCTGATCTAGGGGATTAGACCAGTCTAGGGTTTTGAGCGTATGTTAGAATAGGAGCAGGGTTTGCGAACGTACATGGTCTTGTATTCGGGATCTGTTCTATCACCTAGTAGAAACCTTAGGAATGCAGCAATAGGCAGGGTTTTGCCGAAGTTGGGTATCTCTTGTATCATTTACTTTCTGCATTTCTATTTCTGCTATATTTTGTGATCTGCGAATATTTTAATATCTCACGAAAATTTGATAAACCCTATTCACCCCCTCTAGGGTTAATCTAGATCCAACAAGTACCACCGACTAGGATGGCCGACCCATTTCCTGCACATTCTAATCCAACTCCGATTTCGACCAAAACTTCGCCAAACGATAAATCCGACAAAACCAACTTGTCCAAACCATCAAATATGACCATAAACATGGTATGAACTCACTAGCAACATGAAAACAACAATTTTCACCAAAATTATGCAAATTACTCCAAAACACTTTAAATGAACATATGAACTAAACTACGGATCTAACTTGCATATGTATGGAATGACATAGAAATTACCGGTTTGAACTTGCTAAATTAGATCATAGGGTGATTCATATGAAATTAGTCTTAACAAGGTGTAGAGATATGATAAAACACTTGAATTTGATGAAAAACATGACTAAGCATTCATATACTTCATTGAATCCATGTGAGGATGCAAATCACTCACCAATTCTCCAAATCAAGCTAAAATCAGTGTATTAAGATTCCGAACAACAAGTACTTCGAACAAACCCCTTGATCCGATGAATTCCCACTTCGAATGATGTGGATCTAGCCTTCAATGGTGTAGTTCTTCGATTTCCTTTCTTTAGATTTGATTTTTAGTAGTGGAAAGGTTTTAGAGGAAGAAGGAACACAAGGCCACTAAATGAGAGAATGGAGAAACTAAACCATTTCCCATATCCCTCACCCCCTATTTATAGCTACCACCAGCCCACTAATGGGCTTTCCCAAGTTAGCCCATTATTGCTCTCAAAACCTTAAAACAACGATTCCTCCCAAACCGCTGAGCCAAATCTTTAATGTAACCACTCTATGGAAAGACAATCATCATTTCCTTTCCAATGGCACAGGTCTCACCACCTAATTCGACCTGAGTCAAAAATTAAGCCATGTACAGTACTGATAGGGGCAATGGTCACAAACAAAATTGGTAAAAATTGTGGACATGTATCACATCCTCATAAGCAACATATTAAAATACGAGAATGATCCAACCCTCAGGGAATAAAATAAAAATATTTTACGATCCTTTGATACGCAAAATGCGGGCTGTTACAATGTCCTTATAGAGTTTTGATAATTGATATGTCAATCGTCGTTGTTTTGTATACTACCTGCCGATTGGTTACCGACGTACGAACTAATTAATGGAGGCCATGATGAAATTATTGTGAGGAATAGATAAGTATGAACCGTTTGGGAATTCATTACATCATATATGCTAATTAGGCTGTGTTTTTAGCTATATCTAAAGTAGTTAGGCATGGTAATAAGCTGTTTCAAAAAATGGCGCGTTAAATTCTTAGATACGGCTATAAATAGTATCTCACTAGAAATAGCATACGGCTCTTAGCCGTATCTAAAATGTAATCAGACACAACCTTTGACCGTATCTAATTATATGTGTGTGTACACACACAAATATATATATATATATATATATATATATATATATGTGTGTGTGTGTATATAAATAGAAACTATAACACATATTTTTCATAACACAGAGCATATATACCACAATTTGTACACAGGAATAACACTATATATATATATATACACACACACACACACACAAAGCATTACAAGTTTTGTCATAACATGAACACAATGTACATACAAACATATACAGTAAAAGGAAATTGTCAAAGATTTTCATCACATTACGAACTAACAAAAAAAAGGTAAAATCATATCAGCTTGATAAAACTCCAGTCGAGGCAAGGAAGATAGAGCGTGATAGCCATCCTGAGTTCAAGTTTCATTGATCAGTAGCAAAACAGAATCGTGATAGCCTGCAGCCTGAGTTCCAGCAGCACAAAAGCACCAAAATATCCAACAGGACTGCCTATAAAATACAAGAAACAAGTTACAAATATTTCACTAGACAGGAGATCAAAATTGTAACTCACTGTGACTGAGATGCAAACATGAATACAGAGATAAGTATATGTTGATCAGTGTGTTTGTGTACACCGGTAGTCGATCGCTGTAAGGAGTTTGGATTGACTAGTCAATCAACGTGTTTGTGTAATTTCACCAGACACCATTAACAGTGAAGGGTATATCGTATCGATTAGTGTGTTTGTGTAATTTCACGATAGTCGATCAGTGTGTTTGTGTATAAATACTTCACTGGACACCAATAACAACCTAGTTGAATCGACTAGTTGATTAGTGGACTAATTTCTACCTGTGTGACCGAAATTCATACAAAAAGCAAGTCGAGACTTCATGTCAATGGTTTGATCTCGATTAGTAGACTAGTCGAGCGCCGTACTGATAACAGTGAAGGGCATATCGTGCCTTTGTGTTCGTGTGTGCATATTAGTCAATTGTATCTTTCTTAACATGTTTATGATGCTAATGACATGATTTCATGAACTTGCATAGACAACCTAGAAACATGCCAACATCTCACATGCTTTGTGGTTTAACATGACCTCCAACATCGTATATAGGAGGTCGACATTGTACACATGAATACAGAAACTAAAATAGCATACGGTTAGAAAATAAGTTTTCTACTTTAAGCCCCATCCATATGTTTGTGTAGTCGATCGGTATATGTCTCAAAATTGAATGAATACACATTGTAAACCGGTTTTGCTATAACCATCGGCTTTTAAATGAAATTAACTATACATAGTAGTGGAAAATTGATTGTCATTATAAATGCAAACACAAAAGAAGAATCACCTGAACTATAGTTGATCTGCAACACCGTTAGTTTATACCCTAGCATACGGAACATCCTCCTATACACACAAAAAGGAAAAGATAAATCAAAAGAATATTCAAGATGTGCACACAAGTGTCCATTCGATTCTTAATACTGCATAGAGATAAGTATAAAATAATATATACATGTTCTAATGTCTAAAGATATCGAATCATCATCTTCGGATGATACACATACTCGACTTTTTGATTAAGAATTTACTGGACGATCCACCAGGTGGATGCATATTAGCTCATGCGCATGGTCAGTAATCCATGCTTATTAGCTTTATCCAAATGTCGAATGTTGCTTCACTGAACCTTTGGAAAAAGCTGCATTCACTTGCAACTTTCAGTTTCTTTGAAGCAGACCGTGTAGTGCAACTTACACTACAGTCTCTGCTACAAAGTAGGGGAAAGTTGCTAGTGAAAGCAACTTTTTACTAAGGTTAAGTGCAGCAGCTTCCGACATTTGGATAAACCTAATAAGCATGGATAACCAACACTACGCGTGAGCTAAAATGCATCCACCTGGTGGATCGCCCATTAAAATATTATCCAGAAAGTCGAGTTATCATCCATCTACCAAAATTTTCAACAAACCTGTTAATATATTTTCAGTAAATTTGTTATCTTTCAAAAAAGAGTAAACTTGTTATAAGACAACCCAACTTAAATTTCAAGCTAGGGCAAACATACAGTCAAATGACAATGAAATCATGGTTAAATATTGAACTATAATTATCCATTTGCTTAGTTTCTGCCATATTTTAGATTCAATGTGGCAAATGATCTAAAGAACATATCATCAAATGGCTACTGCAAATAGAATCAGGTTATGGAAAATTGACATTAAACATCTTAACATTAGTAAAGATTACTACATCCTTATGACTAACTCATTGTTATTTGTTTGTTTCATGGATACACTGCAATCTAAAATTATACCATACATGTTTCCAATAGCAATTCAAATTTGATTTCTCTGATTTCAGGGTACAACCACAGATCCGTCCCTTACACAAAGTGGTAATCAGCTAACACACTAACACACTAACACATAACAATTCAATTGAAACAGCTAACACACTAACACACTAACACAAAGTAGCAATCAACTAACACACAAATATTTCAATTTGTTCCCTACTACCAGGCATGCATGCCACAATTCAATTGAAATACATACCTATTGTCGAAGGAGGGCTAGGGACCAAGGGTTGCTGCGTTTCTGTCCAAGGAGAGGGTTGTTCGTCTCTGTTAGAAGAAGAGATTCCAGAGAAAGGTTGAGGCATGATTTGGTGACCGAAAACCCTAATTTGGGTTTTCGGTCACCATTAAAGTAAAACAAAGGGAAAAGGAAGCAACTAATTTTTTTATTCCGAGTGCCTAATGTGATGCACAATATGATACGCATTCGATTTGGCCCAAAGCAGTATCAAATTAACTTATCCGAGGCTTCACTAATGGACAATCATATTTAGGGTGTTTGGGGTGGTGCGGATTGCAAAATGTAATTTGATACGGATCTGAGCAATATAAAATATTATACGACTTTACGCCATATTTTGTCTCTGCATCCTTGTATGCCAAATTGGTTGTTATGGTGTAGTGATTACATGATTATTTGAATAAATAACCGTGAGGGGGGATGAGATTAAACCTCATATCTTTATATGAAAAGGTGTATTTGTCTTCACTCGAGGAGAAAACTTTACTAACTGAAATGACCATACATTGCTAAAGTTTCTGATTTGACAATGTACCATGATAGCTACAACGTGCAATAAATACACAAGACAATAGCTTATGATAGACAATACACTAAGCATTACATAACGAACAGTTAAATTTTATTTTTATGCTTAACAGTACATAATATCATAACCAAATATTACAGACACCTTAAAAATAAAATAATGTAATTAAGGAAACCAAAATCTCTCTAATCAATTTTGATGTAGAACTTAAGCATTATGTCCAATGAAAGCACTTCGGTATTTTAAGAAGTAACAACTTTCAAATGTCGTATACCTTGGTTCAAACAAATCTTCTGATATAATCTCATTAATAACTGTTGTGTAACGTGTGTATGCCTTAATGAAGTTTTTGTACGTAGTCCTCAACTCTTCAACCGTACATCTTACTTGATATCCGCATTGCTGTTGTAAAATGGAGCAAGATTGTCCCCCAAAACTGAGCAAGAACTATCTCTTCATCGTCACACATACCATTAGTTTGTATATAAGATTGGGATGAAATTGTCAGGTTGGACATTGTTAGGATTTTGGTGCTCTTTTAACTCCAGAAGAAAATAAGAATCTATACATATACTAAATATTAGATGTTCAGGTAACTATTTCCACTTGGATATGCCTACAATGTCCAATATGACCAAACATCATCACATGTTGTCACCATCCATTGAAACCCGCATTGCCCTATGAATCTTTACACTGCAGCCTTGTTGCCATACATCCATTTAAAACTGACAAGAAATGATAAAAGTTGTGCAACGTAACTACAATGACTGACCATGACGGGAAACTGTAGTCGATCTGTCTTCATCCACATAGAATTGGCATGAAATGCTAATAGAGGTGCAACGTAGCTACAGTGACTGAGGCTGACAGAGCACTATAGCCGAGTTATCCTCATCTATACAGAGGCATATGATAATGTGCCATGTGATAATGTGCCGAATCATTCAAAACTTTAATGAAATACCTCACCTAACGTACATAGCCATGTGAAAATATCAGCCAGTTAAAATATCATATGTGCTAGAGTTTCAAACTGGTCAAAAGCCTTAATTAAAGAATACAATGTGCAAATGTTTCCATCGATATAGTGCCATGTGATAATGCTCCATATACCTGAGTCTTAATCATTCAAAAGCTTTAATGGGATACCTCACCTACCGTATAGAGCCATGTGAAAATATCAGCCTCATTAAGGTATCCCATGTGCATGTGTACAACTTTTATGCTTCTATGTTTTCATATAATTTCTTATATAAGGCCACAGGCTTTAATAGAATAGCTCATATCCTAATTACAATAAGCAATAAAATAGATACAACATCATTTCTCGAACGCAAAAATGTTTTTGATAGTGATTCTAAAGAAAATGATATCATTGGGAGGAAGCCTAAGAAATATAAGAAGTAATCGATCTACGTCATGAAGCTTATGGTTCCACGTTAAGATAACACAGTGGATCGGTAAGTGGTCAGAAACTTATAAATTGAAATTAGTCCACTTTTAATTAAACTCTTATGCCAGATTATTTCGATATCAATTACTCGTACAGGCTAGATATGTTTCAAAGAAGATAATAAATGAGAAGAAAACTATTCATTAGAATTGGCAGGTATTCTAAACAGTAATAAACATTTTAATTATATGCCAAATGCTTCAAAAACACAAGGTCTTAATGATGAATAGAAAATGGCGACGACAATGAGAATCTTAGCTTATGACACCTCTACTGATGCATTTGACGATGCATACTGGATTATATAGAGCACTACACTTGAAATTCTTAAAAAATTATGTTAGTCTGTGGTAGATGTTTACATTGCTGGGTATCTAAGAGCTCTAAATGAAGATGAAACTATATTTTGTTGAAAATTACTACATATCTAATAATTAAATGAACTACATTTGTGAGAACTTCAAAACAAAAACTTGCATTTTGAGCTCCATTTCGGTTAAATCTTTATCCATTATTAATTGCTCTGATTTAGTTGTTCTATAGCTAATTTTTGTGCTTTGATTTCTAAATTCTGCCGCTCAAATCAGCAAAATGCTAATTGCAACTATTTTCTTCTGAGCTTGCAAACTTCTTTCCTAATGTCCTCTTTCGTGAATTTCATGTATGGATATGACTTTTATGTCCAAGATAGCATCAGTTTTGTTCATTCCCTTTACAACTTTAACGTCCATTGGTTTATTATCTTCACTCGGTCTTTGACTAAGCTTACCAACTTCGTTTCCTAGATCAAACTGAGAATCCCTTCCAAACTACTCTCTTGGACTAGGCGAGTATGTCTGTGCAGTTAAAGCACTTAGCAGGTCAATAGCGGTGGAGGTGTAAAAAAAATTAGCGGGGATAAAGCAGGGAAATAACGGGTATGCAAAAAGAATCATCAAATGTAAAAATGAATATTTAAAATTAGTTAGATATTATTCTCCCGTGATTTTTGTAAAAGAATCTAATATTAGTCAACCTTACATTACAAAATCAAAGAATATTGTGGTATGCGCACTAGATTTGATGTCTATAATAGATTTCTATTTTATATTGGGCATTTAAGCCTTAAAATTAGCTCTTGACAACAACTTTTCTGATTTTTTTTCAAAAGAGAACTAGATCAATCTACCTTTATATATTGATACTGCTAAAGAGGGTGCTAAACATCAATGATTTACCGGATGCAGCAGAAAGTAGTGGGGCTAATAGTGGATATACTGTTCATCGGGGTTAAATTGAAATAGCGTAGCAGTGGAAGAATGCTACGAGCTATAGCGGAGATATTACGAGGCTTTAACTGCATAGGAGTAAGTATATTTTGAAACTTTTTTCTTTTTCTTTGAAGAAGTTTAATTATTGCAGAGGCTCTTCGCATTAATTGAGTTCCACTTCGGTTGACTGGTAAGCAGCTCGTAACAATTCAAAAGTTGATAATAATATGATCTTTTAGCTCTATTTTCTCTTTCGAATAGCTTCACGAACTCCTCATTCGTCATTGTTTTCTAGTAACAATTTTTTTTCTGATTTAATAGTAAACTATAATCTACTTACTAAAAAGCCTATAAAATAAAAAATGTACCAAATGCTCTCCGCATCCCATTCCGTTATGGTAAGATTTCTTTATTTAATAAATCTGCAATTCATAACACTATGTTTGATGATTTATTTTTTGACTCGACCCCGGGTCGTTGACAACATATGTGTGCTTTTGGAATGTTTGATATTTAATTTATTCATTATTTGTCCAAACTTATAACTTAATTGGTCATTTCCCTTAATCGAGTCCTTCAAATAATGATAATGGATATTGCATAGATCGTAGTTCTCGTCGATGTGCTATGTAACAGTGGATTTCTTACTCGAAGGAGTGTTATGACAGGTCTCAGTGTCATCTTTGAAACATAGGTTTTGGAGTACGTCGAATGTGTAAACTCTTCTAATGGTGACGACGTTGTCCAATTTTGCATGGTGTTAAGAATATTGAGAATATGGAAGAGAAGTTGAAGAGTAATTTTAAAGTGTAGGGGATGGTGTTTTATAGGTGGAAATAAAGCCATTGCGTGGAAATGAAGCTGTTGCGGGAGGGAGAAGCGGTTCTCTTAACCGTTGGCTTAAGGGCGCTTACTTAATAAGCACCTTTAATTTGGGAGCTTATTAAATGAGCTTCATGTAATGTCCCGTATTTTTAGTAGTCAAATATTTAAATTATTTTATTATTTTAAATATTATATTTGGAATACTAATGGATTTTTATATTTAATTCTTAATAAAACAAAGTTTGAACGTTAAATTTATATTTAATGTAAAACGAGCTCGTAACGACGCGATAGTTCATAATATTGAGTTTTGAACTTTAATTGAGTATACAGGATCCGTTATAAGTCGGATTTATGTGAAACAAGAAATGTTGGAATCTTTTGATTATAATTTTCATATGGAAGAGAAAAATTCAGATTTCGTTTCATAAATTGTTAGTTATGTCCAATTCAAATTTTACAATAGTCGATATGGAAATCGTTAATAAACGATAACGTTCATTTAATATATTTAAAGGGTTTTGATATAACTTGGATAACATTGTAACTCGAAAATGTTAATATTAAGTTGTATAATCCATACTGGTTTATGTTTGAAGCTATATGATAATTTAATTTGAATATTTATGATGATAATAATTTATTATTATTTAATTGAATTATTTTGGAATTTAATAAAAATTTAATCGATATTTTATAAGAGTTAAAAATCCAATTTTCAAACGACCTCTGTTCGCGGTGAAACAAATTTTGTTGGATGCGGAACGTCAAAACATAGCATGTTGCGAATTCTGGCGCCAAACGGAGTTAATATGTAAGTGTATGGAATTAAATTGTATACCAACAAACAATTTAAATTATAAAATATCATCATTTTCCAAACGTAGTCGGATTCCAACCAGACGAGTTTTATTGGATACGTGTTAGTAAGTTATTGTCACGTTTCAAATTTGGTAGCAATCCGATTAACCAATGATCATGGCAGCATCAAATGCCCTTGTTTTTATTTAATCGTTTATTTCATTTTGGCCAATTTAGACAGAGGTAACTTTAAAGGAATAAACGACTGACCAAATGAACCCTGATTTTAACGAAACAAATTTCAATGGATCCGAAAGAAAAAGGACACGTAGAATTTCAAAGTTTCAAGTTGATTGGATTTATTCTGCGATCGTGAGAAATTTAAACGCGTGATTTTTCCCTGTGATTTATAAAGGACTTTTTACAAATGACCTCGGAATTTGGCGAAACTTATCTCATCGGGTCTGGAATATTTTTTTATGCTAGGATTAGGGGTTTCGTTTCAATTGAAGATTGTATGTAGTGGTTTTCATATGTTACTTCACGACAAAGGTTGATTTAATAATATTAAAATAAAATGGGTTGGCTATATATATATAAGGTAATAACCCTAATTTTTGATCAATGCTAAAATTGTGTGGTCAATGCGTGCCTGGGACGCCATCTTCTATCTTTGAATGACCGGAATACTCTATAGTTCTTCCTCAAATTTCCTCCAATGCTTTCTTCAATTCGAAATACTTTCCACATGAAAAATGTAGAACTCGACAAGATCTATCGGATGGACGGTTGCAATGGTGTTCGAGGAAGCGGTTTGGCTAGAATTTACGTTCGAAACCGTTGCGTTCAAAGGGGGTTTGTGGGCGAATGACTAACCTGGAGCAGATGGCACTCATGTCGAGGGTCTAGCTGGTTATAGCGCAGGTGATGGCAGTGCCTGATCCATTTTCGATCGTGGTATGGGGTGTGTGGCTTTGATAGTTTCAGGAGAGGTGGTTCAATGTCACGGATTTCGAGATAGGTTCTGTCTGAATGGTGGGTTCATAGAAGGCGAGACCAGTGTCGATGGGAAAAGGGGAGTGAGGGTTGTCACTGGCCGAAAGATGGTGAATTTTATTCGTTAAGTTATTGGTCATAATTTTATGAATTGTTAGTTGAAACCGATTTGAATTATAATTGTTAAAATTTTGATATGTTGATTTAATCATATGAAATGATTGTCGAAATTTATCTGAAGTAATTGTTGATAATTTACCTGAAATAACTATTGACAATTTGATGTAATTGTGGTATTTGATTTATGTATTGCAATTATGGTGATTGTTGTATGTTTTTTGTTTTGATCATTTATCACCCTGTTATCATATTGGCAAGTTCCTGACATTGTTTGAAATTTTATAGAAATATTGATATGTGTTAAGTGATATACACCTAGATTTTTGATTAAATGAATAGATTTAGAAATTTAGTTGAAAATTTTAAATTTGAACTTTTGTATGAACTTGGAAATTAAGCTTGAAACTTTTGTTTTAATAAAAGTAACAATTTAGCAAAAAGATTGTATTTAATTTTAGATATAGTGATCTAATTTGATATTTTAATTTAAAATTAAATTTGTTGATTTAAAAGTTAAATTCAGTCTTAAAAGCTGAATTGATTGGGTTATTTAGATTTAATTAAATGGGAAGAATTAAATTTATGATTAAATTTGGAAATGAATCTTCTTGAAATATAGAAATTGAATTTGACATTAAAACTAATATATGACATGGAATTAGGATTTGAAGTTTAAATTTGAATATTAAGTCTATTTTTGGAAATGATAGTGAAATCGAGATTTGAAATGAACCAATTAATAAAATGGGATATGATGTCAGGATCTTGAAAATATTCTTCTGTTAAATTACTTGTACATATCACCTAGTTATTTCATGTTAGCTGATTTTGTTTGCATAAGAATATTAATTCGACTCGAGTATTTTGTGTTTTTGCATGAAATGCTCGGGTCATACCCGAGTGCTGCAGATCTAAAAATTCCAGCTAGCGAAGTTTGAGACACGTGAAGACGCACACGCATAGATTTGACGAATTTGCTGTAAAATTCATTTTATATAAAAGCTATGTATTTTCCGTTGTGTAAAAATATTGTAAAACTCTGATATTTTTGTAAAAATTATTCCGTTGCATGTTATTATATTCTATGATTATGTGTATTGATTCTGTTAAACCTCATAAGCAATAATAATATGTTGTTTCGAGCGATTTCAGTTGGTTTAACTACCGACTTGAAGCGGTCAAAAAGGCAGGTCGTTATAATATCGTGTTGTAGCCATCACATTTGAGATTTCATTGTTGCTTGGTTTTAATCGAAATCTGCTATATGTTTGTGTCTCATGGGTTCTAGCCTTCCAGGTTGAATCCCTTGAGCAACTTTTCCAGCGGCATAACCTTGATCTCTAGCGTCTTAGTTGATCGTAAGACAAGCAAGGATTATGGAAGCAACATGTAGTGAGACGACAATGTCTCCATTCAGCCTTGGAGCTTTGAAGTTCTGGTCGATGTACTCCAAAGGATCTGATTCAGTGCAACTTGGACTCGTACGTAACCAAACGTCATGAGCCACATTTTTGAGCCCGTCTTTTCCTACTCACCAACGGTAGATCCTACAGCTCTGCTCCGACATTGAGGGTCATTCCACTCATAATATCGTGGGATTGGAGGTCACATCCTTCTCTCATTCCATTCAGTTTCATTATATTAACTTGGTTCCTCAAGTCAGTATTTTATCTTATCTGCTAGTTTCAATGCCTCATGGGTTTCCTTGAGTTTTTTGATTAGTTATATGAAATCAGCATTTCTAATAGGACCCACAGGAATTAAAAGCAGCAGCAACACTAGTTGCTGCTGTAATTTCTGTCCGATGTTGTGTTCAAGACAATTCTTGAACCTAATTGTCAATATGGGATGCAACTTTCTTTCCTAAAATGGCTATTTCTTTCTTATAGGCTTAAGAAAATGTAAATAGTTAGGAAACATAGAAATCAAAATTTGGATCTACCCTCAATGGACTACGATATCCACTAGTAAATGAGAAGATCTGACATTTGATAAAAAAAAAATTAGTGAAAGCACTAAAATATTGCGTTAGAATTGGCACAAACACCCAGAAATATGTTCAAGAAGAAGAAAACGAAGAAGGTAGAATGAAAACCAAGGAAATTACATGATAAATGCAAAAACTCAACACATAACGTTTTAGTGGTTTGGCATTAATGAGTCTACATCCACTTTGATAATTCTAACTATTTATTTATGAATTTAGTAAGTACAGTTGTTTGGATCGGTGAAGATCCAAGGTATAAAGAAATAGTCAAAATAATAAAGAGCCAAAAAGTCTCAAAACTTTCTAAAGCAATTGATATTTATAGGCAATAGCATGCTCGAATCGGTTAAAAATCAGCGGAGAAGCTGGAAGAAGTGCGGCGACTAAGACTGGAAAGTATGATTCGGAGTAATCATGAGTGAGTTTGGATTGGTACTAATCCGAGGCAATCCAGATCAGTATTGATCCAGATCTGTGATCAATCTAAAGAGAGATCCAAATCTGTTCAGGCATCCATTCTAGCACATGTTTTAGATTGAGCCTCCTATTATGCTTTAGATCATCCATTAATTTGATGTCTTCATGACGTTTTAGAGCTTCGAGCTTTACCTTTAATGTTGTAATATAGATCAATTCCGATCTGGATCCCAAGCAACAGAAAACTTGATTTAGAACACTTCATAGTGTTGTTTTTCTGAGTTTTTTTGAATGTTGTCCTATGACTTTGTTCAAACTTAATATTTGGGTCTTTTAATCCTCATTTTGGATGATCTGCTTTATAAATGCCAAGTCATGCTCGTTTGAATAGCCTTGTGTAACCAGATCGAAAGGACCAGTATAAAATTAGAAATTGCTTAAGGAAAATTGACCCGGTTAATCCCAAGTTTCACGTATCTTCCTATATTAATCCAGAGTTTGGATTATTTTTAATTAATATCAAGTTTGGGGGTCCCTTCCTATATTGATCTCATTAACCTGCTGACCCGTTTAACCCGTTTCCCATATTATCTCCCCCTTCACATTATTATGTTTATCTACAGTCAAACATCACCATTTAATACTCTAACCCATAACCATTATGTCCTCCCTTCCTCAACTGCCATCACACATCACTCTTTCAAATTTTTTATTTTATTTTATAACAATGGTTAAAAAAATCTACAAATTAAGTACAACAATGTAATGAGAATACAAGAACAAGACGAGAAGGGAAATTCACAAGCTTGCTTAAATGTTTCTCCACGCCTTGCCTTGTTTTCACCCATTCTTCTCTTTCTATTATAGTTGTTGCATCGTCCTTTTCACTAATATCTTTCATAACAAATGAGTTACCACCATCTATTATAATTAGCAAATCCATGTCTATTCCCGTAATGTATTGTTAGGAAAACCTTGGTAACCTCCCTCTCAATCTCATACAGTGGATCTCTAGGAGCAACAATTGGTGGTTCAATTACATTATAACATCCAAAATCAGTTTTTGCACACCGAATATACTTATGTGGCATTTGAGCCAAAACCCGAGGAATAAAGCACACATTTGTACCTGGACGATGAACATACATCTCTCTGAAGTCAAATACGTTATTATCAAGATTAGGCGGCTTCCTAATGAAGAAATCGCAATGCAATAGCGAAATCTTATGAAATTCATCCTCATTAATCCTATAATCAACCACCGTCTCCACGTATCTTTCATTTGTCGCAACAAAACTCTTACTATCAACCATCTCAATCTCGTTCGATTCGTTCATCATTCTACTCGTAAAACTACCGAACAGTTTGTCGTACTCGACACCATAATCTTTCTTGTTGTTAAGTTCTTAAACTTCATCCTCTCCATCTCGTAGTCATCGTCGCCGCCTGTGGGATACGCGTCGCCGTCGTTGGCAAATAGTATAATGTGGCGGAGGATAAGGCGACGGGTCGAGATCATAAGGGGAAGTTTGGCAATTTTAGGTGATTGGTTAACTTTCTTAGGAATTTCTCCTTTATTGCTTAGCTTGTACTTGTTTTATCCTTAGTATGTCCTCACGCTAGTATCTTTTACCTTTAGATAGGGTAGTCTTATGGTTGAAACATGTGTTTGAGACATGTTATGTATGATGGATGCATGTGGATGCAAGTGTTTGCTGGTGGTTGCTCGTGGATGCATATACACACACTTTAGGCACTAGATCAGCTCGGTCACTTTCATATTGCATATTGCATATAAATGGATGTACATTGAATGTGTGTATCATATGGATATTGCATTTAAATGGATGGTTGTGCACACATGTAATAATGATATGTATAGGATTCTTTGCATACATGATGGATATATGGCACTATCATTATTTGCATTAAGGAGGTCGACTGAATTAGTGGACCGCCTGATTTAGCATTAGTACACGGACATATACACACACTATGCATATGTACATGAAAAGCATTAGAAATCTTTAAAGGACCATGGTTGCTAGTGGTTGATGATTGAGTAGATGGATGATTGGATGGTAGGATACGTTCTTCTTGACTTAGAAATTTCGAGGACGAAATCTTTTAAGTAGGGGAGAATGTAACACCCCGAATTTTTGAATAATCGAATTAACTAAATTAAAGAATAATTAATCTCAGGTGTGAGAATTAAGGGAAATAGGTTGCGCCATTGTGTTCGTCTCAGAATTCTGGTTGAGATACAGTCTGAGTTTGCGTAAAACGGATACTGGATGAAGGAGATATGGACGAACGAAGTCAGGCGGAAAAATCAAAGAAAAAAATTGCACTGCCGCACTTGGGAAGTGCGCCTGTACAAAAGTGGCACTGGCGCACCTGCCAAGTGCGCCCAGGCCGAGTAGAAAGCCTGCACAGCTTTCTAGTGCAATCTGATCCATATTGTGACTCATTGCTGAGTCCTTTCTGACTCCTTGTTGAGTCATTAGGACTGAGGTGTCACCCTATCCCGACTGAGTGGTTTTGATTAACCCTAAGATCATCCGACGGCTATAATTAAATTGAAATTCTATATAAACATGGGTAGACTCAAACCCTAGAATCAAATAAAAATCTGAATCATGGCCGTCATGCTGTCATCTGGTAACCTATAGTAGCCACCACCAACTAGAGGGAAATCAAAGCTAATCAACTCAGTTCTATTCAACTCTAATCTAAACAATAACGAATCTACTACAAAGGCGAGCTAAATCAATTTCAGAACTCATATTTCAGAATGCAAGACTTTCTTTTTGTGAGTTCGATTTCTTTAATAAGATAATTAACAATTTAATTGGATTGAGCTATGATTTGGATTATATGGTTATGTTGTGAATCATTGACCGTATGTTATTATCTATGTTGTAAATCTATGATGTTATCATCTATGTTGTAAAGCTGTGATGTTATCGTCTATGTTGTAAATCTATGTTAATTGTTGGCTTATGTACAATCAATTCATAATGATGTTTCATATGCTAGTTTGGTTATGTTGTTGGAAATAATTCATATGTTAAATCATATGTATGTATGCAAGTTTTAATTTAGATATGAATTATATGCAAGTTAGTGAGAATCATATACAACCTTACATGTTTCATGACATCTATTTTATGTGTAAATTGGATCAAAAGTTAGGCTATGACATGTGTAAGTTAGATGCAAGTTTACATCATAGTCTATATTGTATAAATCACATATGCAAGTATAGATATATTGGAGTATGAATCATGTAATGTAAGTTTGTGACTATTGCCTATGCAAGTTTACACCTTATGATTAGATCTATGACATCCATAGTTTGTGCAAGTTTGTGACTTTGGCCTATGCGAGTTTTAGATGAAAAACCTTATTCACACATGCAAGTTCGCCCCTTATGTTTAGATCTAGATTTTATTCTATGCATGTTGTGATGTTTTCTCTTTATTCCATAAGTTAGACTATTCGAGTCTAACGTATATTTCACGTTAAACGAACGAACGTACAACGTGGGGGCAAGGGGATAACATTAAAAAGATTTAATATTGAGAATTGGCATAAATGCTCTAAATGTGATGTTAATTGGTATAATTTTATATGCTATAAATAGATGGACATAATTGAGTCAATTATGGACATAGTTAAATTTGTAATTGATCGGCAATTTGAATAGGGAAATTAATCCAAATTAGGGGTAATTAATTAGGTGTAATTAATCGCCTAAGACACGAGGTTAGACTCGTTTGTGATGTAAGACTGCTCGGACCCGTCCGGCAAATCCAGCGGCCACAAATGTCAGTCTAATGTGGGAGGTTTTAGGCATAAATTAAATGCGTAACAGTTGTAAAGACACGAGGTTAGGCTCGTTTGTGGTATAAGATTGCCCGCACCCGCCCGGCAAATCCAGCTGCCACAAATGCCTGTCTAATGTGGGAGGTCTTTACAAGGTTACGGTCTTAATGAATTAAGAAACACTTAACCAGATAAACATGTAGTGGGACATGAGGGTGTTAAGTGGGTGCCTTGGGTGGCATGTGGAATTTAGTGAGTGCCTTGGGTGGCATTTGAAATACGATTAGATGCACTTAACCAAGATTGAAACATGTAAGAAGACATGAATAAGAATGGGGTTAAGTGGGGAAAAACCTTAGAGGGGACCAAGCATAGGTGGAAAGCTTGTGTCATGCATGGGGGCCCTTTTCAAACCAGTAACCCATTAAGTATCTTTGTGGGCTTGACCCAAGCCGAGGACGGGATACGCGTACTGTATTTGATTGTAAGAGGTCAAAACAGGTCAGCGGTGGCAACGCAAGTCCAACGGGTTCATATGCGTGTGTGGGCCCGGGCTGGTTGGTAAGACGTTGTTGCATCGTGTAGATATAAGCCGTGCATTTTTTGTTGTATCAGGTTGTCACTTTGGGAGTGATACACCCTACTGTGGGGCCAGCACAGGTATCTACGAGTTAGGGAGCCGATCGAATGGGGGTAGTGGGTACACCTAATGGAGATAGGGGCAGAGGCACTTATGAAGGTAGCTAGGGGTACACTAAACTACCATTATCATTATTAAGTTTTGTAGGCGGGATCAACCTTTAGGGTGACTAGTGGTGGTGCAGTGTAGTAATTATCTTATAGTGATCAGGGGCGCCTTTAACGTTATCTTGGTTCATCTTATTTCCTCGTTTTGTTCTGTCATACCCAATTGTTCACAGTCATTTCCTTATTTTCTAGCTTTTGCCTTATCCTAGTTGTTTTGATAATTATATTGTTAAAGATATTGCACTCGCCAGACTTTATGTCTGGCCCCCTTTTCTTTCCACCTCTTTTCTTCCTTCCCCCCCCTCAGGTTTGCAAGGAGGGAATACTACAGCTTAGTGCCGATTTCTTTCAGTTGCTTGAAGATAGTAGATGTATCACTTGGGACTCTCTCATCTTTATTGCTTTGCTTATGCTCAGTGGGGATTTATGCATTTATGTTATTTAAGTATTTGCTTCTTTATGTACTTTGAAGTTTTTGGAAAAGACTACTGATCCTGTTGTAATGGTTTTGGAAACTACTTATGTAATCTCGTTTTGAGTTATGATGAAATAAAATAAGTTTTATCTTCCATTGTGTTGTTTTATTTATTTATTCTTGTAATTTATCTGTTCTATACAAACAATAACGCTTCAAGGACATTGATGCATTCCCTTTGTAAGTGACATTAATGGACGCGGGGTGTTATAGGAGACGAAGAGGATGCTCCCCATTGTTCCTTTTTTGGTAATTCTAGGTATTGGACGGAGATGGAGTGGTTAAGGAGGTTGTGGGACCAAGTGACGGTAATAAGACATGAGTGGTTATGGATTTTGGACGGAGATGTTTGATTTGGGAACGTTAAAGTGGGAAACCGGTTAAACAAGTCAGCAGGTTAATGTGATCAATATGGGAAGGAGCCCCTCAAACTTGGGATTAATTAAAAATAATCCAAACTTTTGATTAATATGGGAAGACACGTGAAACCTGAGATTAATCGTGTCAATTAATCCAATTGCTTAAGAAAAATATTACAAATAATCAAGATGGGGATTATTGGAAAAAATATATTTTAAAGGAAATTATTAAAAATATTGAGAAGAGTATAAGGATAACCCTCCAGTGAATAGTACAACATAGTAGAAAACTATAGAGATATTGTATTTAAACATAGGGTTCTCAAGAGTAATAATGGACCGGTCGGACAACCAATGTTTTCCTTTTGTGTTGAGGACGAAGATCATGACGACCAACACATACACTGTTGTTCATCAAATTCGTCGCTGGTTCTTCTTATCTTTGAAAACACTAATCTCCGAGGCACGATGTGGTGATCACTATCCTAAAACAGTATTTTTCGTCTTAATTCTATGCATAAGTAATGACAAATATGTTTGAAGATACAACGGAGAAGATATCAAATATCTTTAATTGGCGTGTTTACACTAACACGGAGATTCACTATCTTGGATTTGATCGCTACAGTGACAAGATGATGGAGTTACAGCCTGCAAAACTATAACCCGTATAATTTACTCTAAATTTCGGCAGAGATTCAATAAGATTTCAATGGCAGAAAAGAATAGAGGGAAGGAGAAGAGAAATGAATTCGAGATGATAAAAATTGAATTCGGGCAGCATATATAGGCAGTGAAGAGATACAACTGTTTTCCAATTGTTATGACTATTTGAATTCAAACAGTCACACCTTTTCATTTTGCAATAGTTCAGAAGCGTTGCAATTTTGAATGATGAATAGACGCGTCCATTCATTTGTAACAACTCTGAAGCGTTACAAATTCAAAATATGCGCGTGCAGAAACCTAACGGATTCGCGCAAGCTCATTGGCGTTTTGAGGCCCGATTGATCACGAGACCCCAAGAGTCCCAAGGCCCATCTTTTGACCTTTAAATATTATCATGCCAATGTCATGTGTTCTTCTATCTCCCTTATCTTCTTTCTTTTGCTATCATATGTAAAGCCTTTACATATATAGTCGCAAACCAAAGCACATTTCATAATGTGGGACTAAAGACTTTTGCCTCCTTTGTGCTTTCCTTTATTTCAAATTTCCTCCAATAATCCTCCACCAAATTTTAAATAAATTCTTCTTGTCATTTATATGCAGGAAAATTTGTGCATAAGTATAGATGTCTTACAGACTTGAATCTGTACGTAGTGAAAACCCATCAAAGTATATTAGGATGGATTGGCTCACTAAGCATTGAACCATCGATCCAATATGATCTACCGGATATGATTATCACACACTCATTTTCATTTTATCCAGATAGTATGCATGCTCGACCCGTGGATTGGCCTTGGGTCAGTATCTTCTTTCATGAAATGCCCTTAGAGATCAAGCCAAAATCTCGCAGAAGGCGCAACCACCTTCGTTGCATTCATATATGTAGGTTTATCAGAAGTGCCTTATAACACACACCTTAACAGTATATCTGTTATAAACCTATTAAGTTCTAAGCGGAACATCCTCTCTTTGTCATTATAAGTACCAAGCACTTTTCCTTGGAATGTATGATGTGCTTCCAATTACAAACATTTGAAGTATTTTTTCTCTTTAAACTCAAGATAACAAATTTCTTTATTATGTTGAGTTGAGTTTCCTTCATTGGCAATTGTATTGTATAGGCTTTAAGCCCATTCCCTACGATGTTTTTATCACTAAGTTCCTTGCAAGTCCTTTAGTAAATGGATCTGCCAAATTCTGGCTAGATCTCGCAAAATCTATGGTAATTACCCCTTCAGTGAGCATTTGCCTAACCAAACTGTGCCTTAGACCAATATACCTAGATTTACCATTATAAACTTGGTTGTATGCCTATGATAATGCAGATTGACTATCACAATGCACAAATATTGGTGGCATAGGTTTTGGCCACACAGGATTTTCTAACAATAAATTCCTTAACCATTCTGCTTCTTTACTGCCAGAAGCTAGTGCTATAAACTCAGCAGCTATGGTTGAATCAACAATACATGTTTTTTTCTTTGAGGCCCAAGATATTGCTCCCCCACCAAGAGTGAATATCCATCCGACTAGTTGATTTTGTTATCTTCACTTCCAATGATCCAACTAGAATCTATGTATCCTTCTATTATCCTCGGATAACCGTTGTAATGTATACCATAATTTATGGTATCTTTTAGATACTTTAAAATTCTGTGTATTTCATTCCTGTGAATATAACTAGAGTTACTAGTATATCTACTCATTTTTCCAACAGCATAGGAAATATTTGGTCGTGTGCATGTCATTGCACACATCAAACTTCCAATAACTTTAGCATATTCCAATTGCTTATAGCTCTTCCAGTATTAGTGTATAACTGCATATTTGGATCAAACAGAGTAGACATAGGTTTACAATCGAATAGATTGAACATTTTCAAAATTTTCTCAATGTATTGAGATTTGGTAATTGATAACCCATCTTTTGTTATCGTGATTCTTATTCCAAGAATCATTTCAACTACTCCCATATCTTCAATGTCAAAACATGAAGATAGAAATCTTTTAGTTGCTTCGAAGTATCCGTTCCAAATATAAGCATATCATCCACGAAAAGCATATAATTACACCTTTACCTGAATGAAACTTGCAATAGACACATTTGTCAGATTCAAAAATCCTAAAGCCATTAGAAACAATAGTTTTATCAAACTTTTCATGCCATTGCTTTGGTGCTTGTTTAAAACTATAAAGTGATTTGACAAGTTTACATACTTTATGTTCTTGTCCAGGAATTACAAAACCTTTTGGTTGAGGCATATATATCTCTTCGTCAAGTTCACCATTTAAAAATGCTATCTTTACGTCCATTTGATGAGTTTCAAAATTATAGATAGAAGCTAATGCAAATAAAGTTCTAATAGTTGAAATTCTAGCTACTGGGGCATATGTATCAAAATAATATATTCCTTATTTCTATGTAAATCCTTTGGCAACTAATCTAGCTTTAAATTTTTTGATTATGCCATCTGCTTTTAACTTTTTCTTAAATATCCATTTACATCCTATTGGTTTAGAACCAGAGGTAAATCTACTAGTTTCAATGTTTTATTTCCCATGATAGAATCCATTTCATCATTTATGGCTTCTTGCCAAAATGATGAATCTTGAGATTTCATTGCCTCAGCATATGTTAAAGGGTCAGATTCTATATTTATAGATATCACTAATTGAGCTCTACATTATTTCTAGATCCTTCAGCCAAATATATAACGAAATCTAGTCCAAAGGATTTCTCTATTCTTCTTCGTTTACTTATCCTAACAGAATCACTATTTTCATCGATATTTTCGTCAATGTTTTCTACAGTTTTAGTAGTTGGTTCATTAACCTCCACCATTTCACCAATAGGTGCATTAACCTCCACCGTTTCATGAATCGGTTTATTTTGAATAGATGTAAATCTATTCTCATAAAACACTGCGTCCCTTAATTCTATTACTGTATTTACATCGATAGAGCAATTAGGTTCTATTACTAGATATCTATATCCTTTGGTATGTTGAGCATATCCTAAGAATATGCACTCGATAGCCTTTTGCCCTAATTTCCTGATTTTTCGTTCAGGTAATCGAATAATCGCTCTACAACCCCAAATTCGATAATAATCAAGATTTAGTTTCCGTTTCCTCCAAAGTTCATAAGGAGTAACTTTACTTTTCTTGTGAGGTATTCTATTTAGATTATAACATGTAGTAAGTAAAGCTTCTCCCCAGAAACTAGTGTTGAGTCCAAAATTACACACCATTGCATTTACCATTTCGGTAAGAGTTCAGATTTTCCTTTCAGCCACTCCATTTTGTTGTGGAGTGTAAGCAATAGATGTTTCATTTATAATTCCTACTGATTCATAATATTCAGGAAATTGATACACACCACCCCTATTAGACCTTAGTGTTTTTAATTTAGCATCACATTGGTTTTCTACTTCAGTTTTATAAGTAATAAATGAGTTTAATACTTCATTTTTAGCATGCATAAGATAAACATAACAATATTTAGAGTAATCATCTATTAGTGTGACAAAATACCTCTTTCCTCCTCTAGTAGGAGTACTATGTATGTCACATACATCACTATGAATAAGGTGTAACAATTGTTGTACTTTTTGGTTTATAAGGAAATGGTTTTCTAGTGATCTTAGTTAATGAACATATCCTACACTTATCCGGCATATCATTTTGGTGTTTGGGTATTAAATTCAAAGATATCATTTCAAGCATGCATTTATGATTAACATGTCATAATCTATTGTGCCATAATGAAAATGAATCAACAAAATATGCAGAATTCATACTTCTATTAATATCAACATTCAGTTTAAACATACCATCACACATGTACCATTTTCCAACAAATACACTGCCTGTGGTCAACACATATTTGTCTGACTCAAAGACTTGTTTGAAACCAAACTTATTAAGAAGACTTCCAGATACAAGGTTCTTCCTAATTTCAGGTACATAATATACATTATTTAATGTCATAACTTTTCCGGATGTGAATTCCAAATCCAAAATTCCCTTCCCTTTGACCACTGCCTTTGCTGAGTTTCCCATTTAAAGATATTCTTCATCTTCAGTCGGTTGTAGTTTCTTGAATTGATTCTTGTCATTGCAGACATGCTTAGTAGCGCCAAAATCAATCCACCAAAAATTGTCTTGTTCAATCATATTCACTTCTGATATGACTGCGGCAAAATTTTCCTTTCCAGATTGCCACTTCATTTTCTAGAAGCGGCAATCCCATTTGAAATGTCCCGGTTTACCACAAAAGTAGCAACTACCATTTTTTCCTTTCTTGTTCTGATTTTGGGAATTGTTGTTGTTCTGCCCTTTCCTCTTTTTATTAGAAGAGTCATTCAAAACATTATTTGCTTACTTTTCGTCCACCATATGGACCTTTGATGTATCAACAACATTTTCATCTTGGGCATCCTTTTGCCTCAGTTGTTGTTCAAATTGCAAATATTGTGCAAGGTTGTCTAGATCCATATCCTCCTTCTTATGTTTTAGTAGTTTCCTCTGATCTTTTCAAGAAGGGACAATTTGTCTATTATTGAGGAAACCTTAATTTCCTCACCCATGTTTAACTTATGTCGACTGAATTGGTTAAATATGTGTATGATATCGTTGAATTGCTCTACTACTAAACAATCATCAGTCATTTTGTAATTAAAACATTTGGTGGATAGAAATTTCTTACTTGTTGCGTCTTCCATCAGATATTTCGCCTACAATGCATCCCAAACATCCTTTGCAGTTGCCTTGT
Source organism: Allium sativum (assembly GCA_030737875.1). NCBI lineage: Eukaryota > Viridiplantae > Streptophyta > Magnoliopsida > Asparagales > Amaryllidaceae > Allium > Allium sativum. The sequence goes on along the minus strand of CM060921.1, from coordinate 63,062,154 downwards.
AGTACATATCAAAAAGTGTGTTCGTCATCGCATTACAGATATGGCCTTTGCAAATATAATCATCTTGTTCCCATTTGATCCGATCTCGTGTCTGTACAATTGTTTTATCTTCTATCTCCGCTGGTTTTGGCGTAGTTAAAACGTAAACAATATTCATACCCGCCAATAAGAAATGCATTTTCTTTTGCTATCGTAGAAAATTGACACGATCAAAGCGCTCTAATTTTGCGAAATCAGCGGCTAACTCTTTGAGACTATGAGGAACCATTATAGAAATACTGTTTTAGATTGTTGTTCATCGAATTCGTTGCTGGATCTTCTTATCTTTGACTGTCTGAATTCAAACAGTCACACCTTTTCGTTTTGCAATAGTTCATAAGTGTTGCAATTTTGAATGATGAGTAGACGTGGCCATTCATTTGCAACGGTTGTAGCACATATCAAAAAATGTGTCCGTCATCACATTACAGATATGACCTTTGCAAATATAATCATCATGTTCCCATTTGATCCAATCTCGTGTATGTGCAATGGTTTTATCTTTTGTCTCCGCTGGTTTTGGCGTAGTCAAAACATAAACAACTTTCATACCCGCCAATAAGAAATGCATCTTCTTCTGCCATCGTGGAAAACTGACACCATCAAAGGGCTCTAATTTTGCGAAATCAGTGGCGAACTCTTTAAGACTGTGAGGAGCCATTGCAGAAATACTGTTTTAGACCGTTGTTTGTCGAATTCGTTGCTGGATCTTCTTATCTTTGACTGTTTGAATTCAAACAGTAACACCTTTTCGTTTTGCAACAGTTCAGAAGCGTTGCAATTTTGAATGATGAGTAGACACAGCCATTCATTTGCAACGGTTGTAGTACATATCAAAAAGTATGTCCGTCATCGCATTACAAATATGACCTTTGGAAATATGATCATTCTGTTCCTATTTGATCCGATCTCGTGTCTGTGTGATGGTTTTATCTTCTGTCTTCGCTGGTTTTGGCATAGTCAAAACATAAACAACTTTCATACTTGCCAATAAGAAATGCATCTTCTTCTGCCATCGTAGAAAACTAACACCATCAAAGCGCTCTAATTTTGCGAAATCAACGGCGAACTCTTTGAGACTATGAGGAGCCATTAATATAGAAATACTGTTTTAGATTGTTGTTCGTCGAATTCGTCGCTGGATCTTCTTATCTTTGACTGTTTGAATTCAAACAGTAACACCTTTTCGTTTTGCAACAATTCAGAAGCATTACAATTTTGAATGATGAGTAGACGCAACCATTCATTTGCAACTGTTGTAGTACATATCAAAAAGTGTGTCCGTCATCGCATTACAAATATATCCTTTGCAAATATAATCATCCTGTTCTCATTTAATCCGTTCTTGTGTTTTGTGCAATAATTTTAACTTCTGCCTCGGCTGGTTTTGACGAATTTTGAACCCATTTAATCCGTTCTCATGTCTGCGCAATAATTTTATCTTCTGCCTCTGTTGGTTTTGATGAATTTTGAACCCATTTAATCTGTTCTCATGTCTGTGCAATAATTTTATCTTCTGCCTCTGCTAGTTTTGGCGAATTTTGAATGATGAGTAGACGCAAATCAATGTCAATGTCATGTATTCTTCAAATTTCTTTTCTCTTCTTTTTTTATATCATATGTAAAGTCATTATATATATAGTGGCAAACCAAAGCACATTTCATAATGTGGGTCTAAAGACTTCTGCCCCTTTTGCCGACATTGTCCGTTACTCTGCCATAGGAACAACTTCAAATTCAAATCGATGTACAACACAGTGCCCTGCTCTAGTTCTGAAACAATCTGCACATTGGTTAAAGTATTCAAGCATCAGGAAGAGGAAACCAACTCCAGTTTCCTGCACAGCCCAAAGCAAAGAGCAGCAATGCCACCAAGATCCACTAAAAGGCTGGATATCATTTCTCTTATACTGCGGCAGCCCATCCCGTTCAGTAAACTGCAAAAGTGATTTATCTAAGGCGGAGAAAAATAAACAGGGTTTCTTGTAAGAAAACATGAGTTGTTGCGATGAGAAATAGGACAGTTGAAGCATTGTTAAAGACTGGAAAAAGGCGAAGGTCATGGATGCGAGCTCTGATGAAGTAAGTGACACTACGCCATAGATGGCCTATCACAACGAAAATGCATGGTGTTGCTAGCTATAGTGTTGTCATTGCTATGCCGTTTTTTGTCTACTGCAACGCACACTTAAATGTGTTAGCATATATATCAACATGTGTTGCACCTCGTGAATAAAATTATCAATCCACGCCAACATGATCCAACAGTTCAGGTTAGCGATCTGCGTGAAGAAATGTTTAGTCCAGATTAGCAATCCGCGCATGAAATAATGTCTAGGGCGGGAAGCAAAAACAAAGGGGGGAGAACTAAAAAAAATATTGAAAATTTCAATTGAACTTTACCAAAGTACTCCGTTGCTCAACCTCTCACACACTCACTCTCAGGTTCAATTAAGGCTAAAAGTTCAAGTTTACAAGCTTAATCAGGGTTCAAGTAGGGCAGGTTGGAGTTCAAGTTCAATTAGGTCTTCAATTGGGGTTCGTTTTGGTTTCAGATTTCAGTTAGGGTTTTGATTTAATCTGCTGCTTTAGGTGTAGAGATGATGTCCCAATAAGATGAATCCGCCTTCCACCTAGCAAAGTGAAAAACATAACTTCTTAATTTCATGTTTTTGTAGTCCAAGGCCCTTACAAATTGTGCAAATCGAAGATCGTATACAGACACACACTACTGGTATGTATTTTTGCTTATTTTTATGGTTGGCTGGTGGTATGCTTCAGAATTCTTACAATTTCTGCTTGCTGAAGCATCAGTCTAATTCTTACAATTCTGTAGTTCAATGCTGGTATGTAACTGACCATGTACAAGGTTGATGCTTCAGTAATGAACTACAAAATTTTAAGAATTTTATTTTCTCTTCAATCAGTAATGATCGTGTCAGTTCGTAATTGATGCAATGGTTGAGTTTGTACTTGAACGAGTCGTGGCATGTCTAAATTTTTAGTGCCTCAGGCATTCTGTTGCATTCCTTAATATCGTAAATGCTTTGAACAAGCCGAGTCATTGCATCAATTTGCAACTCAGCCATATATTGTGAAATGCAATTCTGTGCTAAAAAGCAACTCTGGCCATAGTTTGTGCTGAAATGTCTTTGTTCTGAAGTGCAAGTCAGTTATACTATGGCCATAGTTTGTGCTGAAATGCAACTGAGGCATGCATGTCTTCCATTTTGTGTTGCAATGTAAACAATGCATTGCATCAGTTTGTAGCCGAGGCATGCATGACTTTGGTTGTGCTGAAATGCATTAGTTGTACTGAAGGCTTTTGCTGAAATGCATGACTTTTGAAATTGCTTTATTTTGCAGGTGAAGGAGGCAGTAGAGAGGTATTGAATGCACTGGAGGCTCGGGCTTTATTAATTTGAAACTGTTTTAGTTTGATGTAAACATGAATTTAGTACCGGTTGTGTTTGTAAGTACTCTGTAAAACTGAATTTATTGGCTATTTTTTGTTATTCTGTAGTTGACTAACTTGTATTTGTGTTGTTGGTTATTAATTTGAAATGAAAAGTTGTTTATTAATTTCAGTGTGTGATGGTAATTGCTGTTATGTTGCTGTATGTTATATAAAGATGCAATAGCTATGATATAATGTTGTAGTATGTAGTGTTAAATGTTGTCGTAGCTATGATATAGTGTTGCCATTAATTTACATAAATGTGGGCCCCACAATAGGATTCCGTGAACCCGACTATAGAATTTAGGGGCGCAACAGGATTCCGTGATCCCGGGATTCAGAATTTAGTGGGCCCCCACATTTATGTAAATTTAGTGTCTATAGCAACACCTGTAGCGATGTTACCTTAGGATAGCAAAGTCGTTGCCTTTGACTCTAAGACAACGCGGCAAAAGGCAACCCCGAAAAAGTGTTGCCAGAGATCATTTTTGGCCTATACCAACATTATTTTGCACTTCCAGCATCACTTCTCTTGGGTTATCATATGCAATCTATGGCGTAGTGTGATGGAGATCTGGTGAAGCTTATGGATTCGGGTTGGATCAGGTGTTTTCAGAAAACTTGGGTATGGTTGGAAGGGCATTGGAGGGAAAGCTACCATTGTCATGATGGAGGAGAAGATTATCTAGCGAAGAGGGTAAAATGATGACTGCTTGAAGTATATGCAGTTAAAGGAGGATCAAGAAATATGACATAGGGATGAAGAATATGGGAAGATTCAAACGTAAATACAAAAGAAAAAATTAACAGGAATGATAAAGGCAAATCAAGTGATCAAGAAGAACAAACTTTAACCTAAAAATGAATATAAAGATATAGAGAAGAAAACCAAATGCAAGAACCAATAGGAACAAGAAAAGGTAAACTAAAGCCGAAAATCGTAGGTTACAGGAACGAGAATAGAAAATAAAATGAAACTGAAATTGAACAAAAATTGAATGTAACAAGCATTTTAACTCGAAATTAAATGAGAAAGAATTGGAAAGAATTTGCAATTGAGCTAAAATGAAGAGGAAATAATTTGCTTTAGATTCTTCACATGCTCATGCAATAGCCTGTACCTACTTATTTATACTACAAGGTCACATTGTACTTGACTCAATCGACATGAACCCGGTTACTTACAAGCATGTACGAGCGTACAGTCTATCAATTATAAGAACCAAAAACTGTTGGGGTTTTGTGCGCAGCGGAAGTTTTGACAAAACACCCAAAAACAAAATGAATCTTTTTCACCCAATCACTTGAAGATGAATGTGATTGAATAACAAACAACAACACAAAAAATATCGGAAATATGAACACACGATATCCACCCAACCACCCTCCTTATTGATTCACCAAAATATTGTTTACAACCGATCTCAACTATCGTTAAACAAACACAACTTGAATCAATAACCTTATTGAGAAATAGGTAGAGAATATCTAATGGCTAAACAATTTGAGGAGAAAGATAATGAAGAACAATGGCAAATTTTTCCACCACATAATGAAGATATCATGTAGGCCTTTTATGGAGTAATTTGTCACCCAAATTATCCTCATATATCTCAAATATATCCTCATATATCTCAAATATATCTATTTGGATAAGCACCAGATAATCCTTGCCTTCATTTTCAAATATCCCACAAAAGTAGCAACAAATATCTCCACCAAAAATGGATCCACATAGAAAATTTGTTGCCTACAATTTTGTGATTTGCGTATCACAAATCTCAACACTCCACCTTGATACCAAATCACCACATCTCCTCCACTCAACACTAGCCAACTTAGCTCTCACTTTCAACCTTCTTTTCTCAATTAACATCATTACAAACCTCCACCATCGCCCACTAATGGTGCATCTCCCTCATCCGTGCACCACACCAATAGCGATCTTCAAAAGCGTTTGTAATACCACAAAGACCTCCATCTTGTCTTTGTGGATTTCACAACTCGACATCCGTCTTCCGCTTGACATGATCTCTTCATCTCCCGGATCCCTCGAGCATCATCAACATCTAGACCCTTGTCGATACCATGATCCTCCACCTTAGGACCATCAGCAGTGACCATATTAACCTCTCCACCTTGCTGTGGACTAGGTTCTTCAACCGTCACCCGCCTTCCACTGTTGACCACTGAACCGACCAAACTATATAGGTTTCCCTCCTCCAAAACTCCTCGCATCATCACACGAACACCCTTCTTCACTCTCAAAACTCCACCTCGAGTCTCATAAGTGCAACCGCGGCGATCTAACTGACCGAGAGATATAAGGTTATGCGAACAAGTGGGTATGTGCTTCACACCGGCAACTTCTCTCTCCACTCCATCATGCATCTGAAACCTAACAGCTCCAACTCCACAAATTGGTAGCTCTACTCCATTGGTCGTCTTTATCATGCCAACACTCTTCTCATACGAAGAAAAACTTTTCACATCTCGACATATGTGAAAACTGGCTCCTGGATCCATCTTCCAAGGCTCCACAACACTAAATAGGACATCACATGAAGAATCGCCTTCGGTACCTTCAGCAAAGCCTGCCTGTGCCTCATCACCATTATTATCACCTTGCGCCTTCTTCTTCTTCATATCTCGTATATATGAATAACAATCATTGTGCTTGTGGCCTTTCTTACCACAATAATGACAAAAGATAGCACCTTTCTTCTTCCTTGTATCTTTACCTGAGTCCCTTGCTACCATCGCCTCAGTTTGAACCGATTTCAACTCCGACCCTTTTCTCCTTAGCTCCTCATTCAAAAGACTGCTTCGAACCGTTTCCAAAGAGATAGTTCCATTAGCATTGGAATTACTCAATCAAACAACCAAAGTCTCCCAGCTTTCCGAAAGAGAACTCATCAACAAAAGAGCCTGCAACTCATCATCAAAATTGACCTTCATGTTTGCCAATTGATTGATGACATCTTGAAACTCGTTCAAATGCTCTGCAACAGACTTCTCCTCATCCAATCGAAGTTGCACCAAATTTCGAACCAGAAAAGCCTTGCTTGTAGCACTCTTTGACTCATACAGCGATACTAAATTGTCCCACAACGCCTTTGCGGATTCACAACTAGCCACATGGTGGAACTCAGAATCATCCAAATATTGGCGAATCAACGCAATCGCCTTTTTGTCCATTTTCTTCCACTTTCCCTCATCCATATTCGAGGGCTTCTCCCCATTTCCATCAATGGGATCATGCAAATCATTGAGATATAGAACGTCCTCCATCTTCGGCTTCCATATGCCCCAATTCCTCCCATTCAAAATAGCCATCTTCGACAACGTCATCATCTCCGACATAAAAAAAAATCAAATTTTTTTTTTCAAATAAAAAATCAATTTTTTTTTCAATCCAACAAACACTCCAAACTATGCGGTGATCTGAGCTCCGATACCAACTGTTGGGGTTTTGTGCGCAGCGGAAGTTTTGACAAAACACCCAAAAACAAAATGAATCTTTTTCACCCAATCACTTGAAGATGAATGTGATTGAATAACAAACAACAACACAAAAAATATCGGAAATATGAACACACGATATTCCACCCAACCACCCTCTTTATTGATTCACCAAAATATTGTTTACAACCGATCTCAACTATCGTTAAACAAACACAACTTGAATCAATAACCTTATTGAGAAATAGGTAGAGAATATCTAATGGCTAAACAATTTGAGGAGAAAGATAATGAAGAACAATGACAAATTTTTCCACCACATAATGAAGATATCATGTAGGCCTTTTATAGAGTAACTTGTCACCCAAATTATCCTTATATATCTCAAATATATCCTCATATATCACAAATATATCTATTTGGATAAGCACCAGATAATCCTTGCCTTCATTTTCAAATATCCCACAAAAGTAGCAATAAATATCTCCACCAAAAATGGATCCACATAGAAAATTTGTTGCCTACAATTTTGTGATTTGCGTATCACAAATCTCAACACAAACAACTGCTCAACTATATAGAAAATGATCCAGATTTTTGCAGTGTACCAGCTGTGCATGAAACATAGCGTTACATCACCCCATCTCCTTCCTCTGACCTCGACCCTTGCAAGATATGAACCTGCACCGCCTTTGTCATGGCCGATAACCTCATCTCACGATCTCAGATTGGAGCTCTGTTGAACTTGACCAAAGTTGAAGTTTTCCTGTATTTCTGGGCATAAACTGCATCTCAAAAATTGGAAGGCCTGTACAGTGAACTCATCTGTTCATGGTGGAGATCATTTGAACTGCTCATGAGAATATTAGGTGTTTTGTTGATGAAGAAGATGATGTAGTGTTAAATGTTGCCGTAGCTATGATATAGTGTTGCCATTAATTTACATAAATATGGGCCCCACAACAGGATTCCGTGAACCCGACTATAGAATTTAGGGGCGCAACAGGATTCCGTGATTCCGGGATTCAGAATTTAGTGGGTCCCACATTTATGTAAATTTAGTGTCTATAGCAACACCTGTAGCGATGTTACCTTAGGATAGCAAAGTCGTTGCCTTTGACTCTAAGACAACGCGACAAAAGACAATCCCAAAAAAGTGTTGCCAGAGATCATTTTTGGCCTATACCAACATTATTTTGCACTTCCTGCATCACTTCTCTATGGTTGCCATATGCAATCTATGACGTAGTGTGATGGAGATCTGGTGAGGCTTATGGATTCGGGTTGGATCAGGTGTTTTCAGAAAACTTGGGTATGGTTGGAAGGGCATTGGTGGGAAAGCTACCATTGTCATGATGGAGGAGAAGATTATCTAGCGAAGAGGGTAAAATGATGACTGCTTGAAGTATATGCAGTTAAAGGAGGATCAAGAAATATGACATAGGGATGAAGAATATGGGCAGATTCAAACGTAAATACAAAAGAAAAAATTAACAGGAATGATAAAGGCAAATCAAGTGATCAAGAAGAACAAACTTTAACCTAAAAATGAATATAAAGATATAGAGAAGAAAACCAAATGCAAGAACCAATAGGAACAGGAAAAGGTAAACTAAAGCCGAAAATCGTAGGTTACAGGAACGAGAATAGAAAATAAAATGAAACTGAAATTGAACAAAAATTGAATGTAACAAGCATTTTAACTCGAAATTAAATGAGAAAGAATTGGAAAGAATTTGCAATTGAGCTAAAATGAAGAGGAAATAATTTGCTTCAGATTCTTCACATGCTCATGCAATAGCCTGTACCTACTTATTTATACTACAAGGTCACATTGTACTTGACTCAATTGACATGAACCCGGTTACTTACAAGCATGTACGAGCCCACAGTCTATCAATTATAAGAACCATAAACAACTGACTCAACTATATAGAAAATGATCCAGATTTTTGCAGTGTACCAGCTGTGCATGAAACATAGCGTTACATCACCCCATCTCCTTCCTCTGACCTCGACCCTTGCAAGATATGAACCTGCACCGCCTTTGTTATGGCCGATAACCTCATCTCACGATCTCAGATTGGAGCTCTGTTGAACTTGACCAAAGTTGAAGTTTTCCTGTATTTCTGGGCATAAACTGCATCTCAAAAATTGGAAGGCCTGTACAGTGAACTCATCTGTTCATGGTGGAGATCATTTGAACTGCTCATGAGAATATTAGGTGTTTTGTTGATGAAGAAGATGAAAGAGGAGGTTGATGATGTACGGGCAGATGGCTCAAAGTCAAAATTGAACAAGAATGAAGGCAAGAGATCGAGTTTCAAATTTACAATTGAATCTAAAAATGCAGCAAAGTGATTAAGTGCAAAAATCACATTCAATTATGAAACTTAACCAAGCTGATAACAAAATTAAACAGTAATGGGAATAACAAAACTTGCTTATGGATCAAGCAAGAGTATGATTCAAGAATGGTGCCAAGAAAGTATGATTGAGCAATTACAATAACACACGAATTATTATGAACTATATATAAGGCAGATTCAACAATAATGGGGAATCAATGGATGTGAACTAAAAAAACAAGAAACGAACTGGAAATTAATGCCTGAAGTAGAAACTAACTTGCTACAGAAATGATAATATGCAAAACCAAGTACAAGAGCAAATATCTAGATTAACAAGAACTGGATTAATAAATCCATAGATAAACTGAACATGAATTAAAGTACTGGAATTAACAAATCGGAATGGTAAAGTAGTAAGAATTGCAACTAAAAAGAAATGTAAAAGTGCAGGACTAGGAACTAAGCAATTTAAGACGAACTAAATTAGTAACCAAAGAAAACAAACAAGAATTTGGATTTCATATACCATAACCAAGTACCAGAGCCATGCATGCACGTCTCAGGCCCGTTAATACTCCGACTCAATCCAGTCTTCATACTCCGTACAAACCAGTAACAGATCACGAAACAGTGTATTATCCATTACCTGAACATTACGAATGTCCATCATTCAACATAATCCCAATAACCCATTATATAAGGTGTGCACATGCACACTTCCACACACTGATACATTCAAGTGGACTACTCCTCAGGCATTGCGAGTATGGTCTGCCCATGGTTGTTACAGTGGTATTTAAGGGAAGTTGAAATGAATTTTTGACAGCAATCAATGCATCTAATTGTGAATTTGTGTTATGAATTTGTTGTTTCCTATGCATAGCAAATGAATACAAGTCTTCCTTTCTCAAAATTCACAGCTAAACATCAGATCCAACAAACAGAACTGACATTTTGGTTGAAATAAAGTAATAGTGAAATATATTCACTAGCCCAAGATCAACCAATGATGAAAAAATAAGTGAAGAAGCTTCAGAGAATAGAAAAATTGAATATGCAGACCAGAAATATGGAGAATATGAGCAGCCAGTATTCACTACTACTTGAATTCATACACAGGAGAATTTATACACCTGACAGAATAATCTAGACTATACTTAATGCAGATAATTCTAGATTACAGCCATTGAGTGAAACTAGAAAGGTGAGAGAAAATATGCTGCTGCATTTATTAGAACTTTAGTTCTTCAAAAAAGCTGCTTTAATTCCAACACTCCCCCTTAAAGAGATTTTTTGAAGACCAGACCAAGTTTAGCTCTCAACTTCTCAAATGGACCTTTTGAAAGAGATTTCGTGAGAATGTCAGCAACGTTATCAGTACTACGAACTTCAAGTGCAGAGATAATTCCATCGAGAACTTTCTCACGAATAAAGTGATGCTCGAGTTCAATGTGTTTTGTTCTTGCGTGACAAACCGGATTTGATGCAAGCTTTATGGCACTCTGATTATCTCCATAAACTGAAGTGGGTTTGAGAACCTGAATGTGAGCATCGCTTAAGAGTCTCCGCAACCATACACATTCTTGAGCAGCAAGAGAAGACGCCTTATATTCCGCTTCCGTGGTCGACAGTGAAACTGAATCTTGCTTCTTACTACACCAAGAGATACAAGTAGGGCCACAAAAGAAAACATAGCCTGATGTGGATCTTCGATCATCCAAATCTCCTCCTAAATCAGCATCCGTAAATCCAAACAATGACAAGTCTGCACCTTTTTGATAAAACAGCCCAAGGTCCACAGTCGTATTGATGTATTTCAGAATTCTCTTAGCTGCTTGAAGGTGTGGTTTCCTTGGTGATTGCATAAATCTACTTACAAGACCCACGGCAAAGGAAATATCTGGTCTTGTGATGGTTAAATAGATAAGACTTCCAACTAAGGCGCGATATGGACGAGGATCTTCTAAGACAGAACCATCTCCTCTATGCAATTTTATGTTCGCATCAAGTGGAGTCGAACATTTCTTGGTACAATCTGAAAGAAACCTGCCAATCATCTTCTTCGCATAACTTTCTTGACTTACAAAAATTCCATCCTTCAAGCTTTTCACCTCCAATCCGAGAAAATGATTTAGTTCCCCCAAAATTTTCATATCAAAACGTGTTTGCAATTGCTCTCGCAACTTTGCGATCTCTTGCTCATCATTTCCTGTTATAATCATGTCGTCCACGTATAAAATGGCAACAATATGCAAGTCTCCCTTCCTCTTGACAAATAAACTAGGATCAGACATCGAGGCAAGATATCCACAAAACTCCAAATATTCTGCAATCTTGCCGTACCAAGCTCGCGGAGCTTGTTTCAAACCATAGAGTGATTTATGAAGTTTGCAAACATAGCTAGGATGTGAAGAAGACACGTACCCGGGGGGCTGCTCCATAAATATTTCCTTATCGAGCTCCCCGTACAAGAAGGCATTTTTAACGTCGAGTTGCCATAATTTCCATCCAAAACTTGCTGCCAATGCTATTACCATTCTAACCGAAGTCATTTTAGCCACGGGGCTGAATGTTTCTTCATAATCTTCACCATATTTTTGCGAGAATCCTCGAGCAACCAGCCTTGCCTTAAAACGTTCTACGGAGCCATCAGCCTTTCTTTTTACTTTATAGACCCACTTACATGAAATGGGCTGCACTCCTTCAGGTTTGGGAACAAGGCTCCAGGTTTGATTTTTCTTCAAGGCTGCAATTTCCTCATCCATTGCTAGCTCCCATTCTTTGTTACCTTGTGCCTCGCTGAAGCAAGTTGGCTCTTCTTCGTCAAATGGACCTGCAAAATAACAAGAATATGTGCTGACAAAATTCTCGTCTCGAAACCGGGCTGGTTTGATTATGTTTCTGCGTGGTCTTTGATGGTGCAGCTCCTCCAAAGAATCTTCTTCTTGCTCTTCTCTATCTTCATTATGGTTAGAGCTCCCCCTTTCATCTTGTTCCCTGGACGACGAACTTGGAATGTCCTCAATGGGTGATGAGGTATCATGTACTACATTATGCTCCAAGTTTGCTGGATTTGGAGGGACAAATTCAGACTCATCATGCTCGTAGAGAGTAGATACTTCGTCAAATACGACATCCCTCGAGACGACGAACTTTCCGGAGGCAGGATCCATGCATTTCCAGCCCTTTTTCCTTTCATCGTATCCAACAAAAATGCATTTTCTTGCTTTTGCGTCTAGCTTAGTCCGTTGAGATTCTGGCACATGAACATAGCAGATTGATCCAAAAACTTTGAAATGCTTCACATCTGGTTTCTTGCCAAAGAGTAATTCAAAAGGTGATTTCATATTTGTTGGGCTGAGAGGTACTCGATTAATGACGTACGCAGCGCACTTCATTGCTTCAGCCCATAAAACTCTCGGCAAATTTTTTGCATGCAACCAGCTTTTGCAAGTTTCTACCAAGTGTCGGATCTTCCGCTCCGCAACTCCGTTTTGTTGTGGAGTTTTGGCACAAGAAAGCTCTCTCTTAATGCCATGTTTTCGGCAGAAAGAGAAGAACTCAGCTGATGTAAATTCTCCCCCATTGTCTGACCGCAACCGCTTAATTGATGCACCAAATTCTCCTTCAACAGTTTCTTTAAATTCAAGAAATCTGGAAAATACTTCAGATTTATTTCTAACAAAATAAACCCACGTGAATCTTGTAAAATCATCTACAAATAGCAACATATAAATGAAGCCAGAATAAGAGGGAGTTTGGGTTGGACCCATCAAATCTGTGTGAATAAGTTCCAATGGAGATTTGCACCTGGAGATAGACCTTTCAAAAGGAAGACGATGAGCTTTCCCGTATTGACAGCCTTCACACACGTGTTCATCGCCAAAATCGCTTAAATTTGGTAACCCATGAACAAGGTTCTTTCGCACCATTACTTTCAACTTAGTAAAATTTAGATGCCCAAGTCTAGCATGCCATAGATATGCATTTTCATTCCTACTCATTTTATTTATGTATGAAGAAGAAGCTGAGAGAACAAACAAATCATTAATTCTCTTACCAGTGTGAAGCACATCAGCCTTGAGCTCTTCAATATTGCGAAGAAATTTGACATCTTGTGGTCCGAATAAGACGTAGTTTCCAGAATCCACCACATTTGCCACTGATAAGAGATTCTTCTTCACTCCAGGAACATGAAACACACTGTTTAGTGTGATGGAATTCTGGTCGCTCCCATTAATGACGACGGCTCCTTCATTCTTCACGGGGTGCACGGTGTTATCAGCTGTAACTATGGCTTCATTACCATTGTATTGATGAGAATCGGTAAATTTGCTGCCATCTCCCGTCACGTGATGACCACACGCCGAATCCACAATCCAATCATTGGAGAAATTTATTGAAGCCAAAGCATTAAAAGTCATCTTTTCAGCAACAAAGCATCTGTTCCAGTCTTCTTCATTATCTCGTTGCTTATTCTTGTTTCCATTTTCAGCTAAGTTGCTTTGATTCAACTTTGTGCGACAGAATTTCTTTGTGTGCCCGAGTTTGCCGCAACGATAGCATTTGAAGACCTTTTTGTTGCCTCCGGCAGACGTTCCTTTATTTTGAAACTGATGATGCTCATTTTTCTTCTCTTTTGGTGAGGAATTCTTCTTGTTGTGAGTGAACAAGGCTGTTGCTCCATCTTCTTCCTTTACAGTGATACCAGCCATTTGTTTCGCCAATGTTTCCTGCGAAGACAAAAGATTCTCGAATTCCTCCAAAGATGGTTGTTGATTCCATCCTTGAATTGATGTTATATATGGGATGTATTCTGGGCGCAATCCTCAAATTATGTAGCGTCTTTGCCTTGCTTCAGATATCGCCTCTTCCGGATTAAGAAGCGATATTTCCGAGCATAACTTCTTAATTTTCAGAAAATATTCTGATATCGAGAGATTACCTTGAGTGGTGTTTGCAAGCTCATTCTCCAAAATTTGTAGCCTAGCTTCATCCTTCTTGTTGAACAACTTGTTGACCGTGTTCCATATTTCTTTTGCCGATTTACAGCTTATTATGTGATCGAACAAGCCCGGAGAAATCGATCTTTTCAGGACGAACTCAGCCTTGGCGTTTACTTGCCTCCATTTCTTTGCCGCTTCAGCATTTTCTGGAGTATTTGCTGGAGCATTTGTGTTGTTTCCATCAACAACATCCCACAAATCTTCTCCGACGAGATATGACTCCATACATGTCCTCCACACCTTGTAGTTGGACTGATTTAGTATCTCCAGCCCGAGTCCGCCGATGCGTCCACCCATTTCCATTCTTGAAGTACTTCACGAACTCTTCACTTTAAGATCTTAAAATATTACCCAGAGGCCTTATGGCTCTGATACCATGTGAAATAAAGTAATAGTGAAATATATTCACTAGCCCAAGATCAACCAATGATGAAAAAATAAGTGAAGAAGCTTCAGAGAATAGAAAAATTGAATATGCAGACCAGAAATATGGAGAATATGAGCAGCCAGTATTCACTACTACTTGAATTCATACACAGGAGAATTTATACACCTGACAGAATAATCTAGACTATACTTAATGCAGATAATTCTAGATTACAGCCATTGAGTGAAACTAGAAAGGTGAGAGAAAATATGCTGCTGCATTTATTAGAACTTTAGTTCTTCAAAAAAGCTGCTTTAATTCCAACAGTTTCCTATGCATAGCAAATGAATACAAGTCTTCCTTTCTCAAAATTCACAGCTAAACATCAGATCCAACAAACAGAACTGACATTTTGGTTTAGGTTCTATGTGTGCTTTTCTCTTTCTCTTTTGGTATAAGTTCTATGTGCTGCAAAAAGGAAGACTGACATGACTTGGAGTCTGATCTGGTAGTTTATAGTCTAGATCAAAGTGTTTTATTTCCTGCTGTATGAATTATGTAATCAGAACATGTACATATAGATTAGTATGATACTGCAAGTTAAAAAAAGAAGATTTAAAAAAAGGATGGAGAGTTTAGTTCTGAATTTTTGGAGGTCAGAATTAAACTAGCATTTTTATGCAGAGCAGTTGACAAGGCAGAATGTCTCCTTATATTCAACAGCTCTGATTTTGGGTCCAGTTGCCCTCCTTGTGCCCCATGTCTCATTAGATCACAACTATTAATTTCATCTCACTAATTAATTAATTAGATGCACTAGTAGAAAACGAATGGTGGAGATTGACTGAAGACAGAGGCATATGAGGATCAATTCCTCTCTCCCCATTTTCCCTAAATCCATGTGCCAAATTCATTTCAGACATTCATTTTTGCGTCATGTGATTATTTTAGTTATATGATGGAACTCATTCATCAATTCATTTTAAGGATGATATTCAGTTGGGTACATGGAGACAAAAAATTTGGAGAGAGAAACTGAGCTAGGGTACATGAGTATGGACGGCAGCGGAATTTAGCTTATTTTTCACTATATTGCAGATTATGTTATAACAATACAACGTTCACTGTTGTCTATTTAAGAGCTAACCTCAACTTACAAACATAAGAACAAAATATAAATCATTCACATCACTTCTCTTCCTTTGCATCTTCAGTGAGTTCGGTTTCTCCATTTACCTCTCCTTTGATCTCTTTCACTTCATCCTTTGTTTTAACTTCTTGAATCTCAACCTTACCAGAGTTTGTTTTATTTTCTTCTATTCGTTCTTCAACTTCATCCATATTATCCTTGTTTTTAACTTCTTCATTTTGTTCTTCTACAGCATCCTCAGCATCCTCTGCCTTAACTTCTTTAGTTTGTTCTTCACCTTCTTCCTTAATATTTTTACATTCATGCAGAGCTTGAATCAAATTCTTCAAACATTTTAGGATTTCAAGTTCTCCAACAGTGGCCAGTGTCTTCGGCATCAAAGTTTCAGCTACATCTGCAGGCGTAATATCATTCTTCTCCATCAACTCCTTAACCTCCTCAAACAATGCATGACCATTAATACCCAAATAATTCTTTGCAAGCACTTTAAAAGCTTCAAACCTACAATAAGATAGCTCAATATGCATATCCATCCTTCCTCTTCTTATGAGCGCCTGATCCAACTTCTCCACATAATTAGTGGTGAAAACAATCAGTCTTTCACTTCCACAAGCAGACCACAATCCATCAATAAAATTAAGAAGTCCTGAAAGTGTAACTTTGCTCTCATCATTGCCTGGTTTATTGTCCATCTTCTCTTTCAGTTTCTCTTCCTCAGATTTATTCGAATTTTCATCTTGTTTGTTTTTCCTTTTCCCAGATAAATCTAAAGAACAGTCAATGTCCTCTATCACAATGATGGACTTACTTGTAGTTTCTATCAACAGCTTTCTTAAACCTGTGTTATCTTTCACTGCTGTTAATTCTAAATCATAAACATCATAGTCCAACAAATTTGCCATGGCTGCTATCATTGTAGATTTCCCAGTGCCTGGAGGGCCATACAAAAGATAACCACGTTTCCATGGCTTTCCTACTTTTAAGTAGTAGTCTTTGCTTGTGCTGAAAGAGAGAAGATCCTGTACAATTTCTTCTTTTTTCTTTGGGTCTATTGCAACTGTGTCAAATGTGGCTGGGTGTTCGAATGCGACGTGACTCCATTGTAGTTGTTTCCGGTTGTCGTCAACTCTAGAGCTGTTTGTGTACAGCTTTCGGGTTCGTTTTTTGAGCTGTATGATTTTACCTTGTTCCATTACGTGCTGGAGGTAGAAATCGTTGATGATCTTTCTGAAGGACTGGTGGAACACAAGCGTGTAATATCTGCAGTTTATTTTTGTTTCTTTTCAGCTTCAAATTCATTAATCCATCTATAATACTACATCATGCCACTGCTAACTTCGAGATTTCTGGTGTTTTCAAAGATATTTACATCAAAGATGGTCCATATATACATGATCCTATTGATTATTTGCATTGAAAATGTGTTGCTTTATAATCCTAATTGTAAAGGCAAGTTTTCAAAACAGTATTCAAATAGTATATTGGGAAGTTCAACTTTTATATTAAAACTGAATTTAAATCCTAAATTAAAAATATTCAAATTTGAATATCTACGCATACTTGAATGCTAAAAGTTTTGCCTTAGGCAGACTATACAGTAAAAGCGTGATTATAGCAATAGTCTATGATTTGAAATAGATTTCATGTTTCAGCTTCTATACCTAAAGATTTTGAACTCAGTTTATAAGTTGCTCCCAATTAAGTCCCCCAATTTTCTATTACAAAAGAATCAAAATGTTAGTAGTTTATGTAGCTACAAAGTATCTTAAAAATATTTCATTTTGTAAGGGTTAATGACTGCAGCGAAAGCAGTAATGAAGATCGAGAAATAAAATTAGATGCAAGATAAGTAATACAATACAACTCTCACGCTTTAGGATCTTAGTTTATGTTTATGTTTTTTAGTGAAAGGTGCCAAATACATAAGTGAAAATCAATAGAAATGTCCGTAAAGACTGAATCAGGCCAACTCCCACTAAAATAAAGTAGCAATAAAAGAAAATAGGAAGAAAGAAAGAGTAATATACAACCTCTGATCATCAGGTGGGGGAAACACAGAAAAGCTCCGCTGCCTAGTGGACTGACTCTTTCTGGCATGCCAATTTACCTGAATACCCTGAAATTCATCAGTAACCTCTTCATGTTCATCCATGCTCAACACAAGGTTGCTACTGTCTTTTCCCATATCCGCCTTCAACCTCTTGGCACGTTCGGTGCACGTGGCCGAGAGGTAGGATTCAATTGCAGTATAAGCTTCGCTTCTCATGAAGCGTTCCCCACTGTGTTCATGGAATGTGATGGCTATGTATGGGTAGAAAATGCTCACAAGTTTGCTTGTGTATCTCGTTATGTATGACTCAAATTGACGTGGAAAGAATTGCTTTGCCATTGCCCATATAAACATGAAGCTGGCTATTGCGGACCCTGCTCCTGCCCATTTTTCGTTCAACATCATCATTTTCTTTTCTTTTCCTTGTTCTTGAAGTGTTTCGTTTATATAGAGACTCTGGTGGCAAGTAGACGAGAGAATATTTTAATGTCATTTTTAATATATGTTAAACATTAAATTTGACTATTCCGGATTGTTCAGGCCGCTCGTTAAGCGATTTCTTTTGGGTCCTGCTAGTTGATTGTTTGTTTAGTATAACACTGCATTTTTCTTGACCTTCTTCCTCCAAATAAGTTCATAGTCTTCTTGTTTTCTAGCTCCTCAATGTCACTTTCCATCTTATATGTTTTACATTTTTTTTAAATCAGTCGGTCTTTGCCTTTTTTTTTTTTTTTTTTTTTTTTTTTTTTTTTTTGTTTAGGCAAGACTTCGCACTGCAAAGGCAAAGTCTGTCACACAAAGTTTGTTAAATAATATGTCGTATTGCATTCATTTTGAAAAGGAAATAAACTAGATAAATAAGTGGTTCCTGGTGTACCTCAAAATATACATTATTCATCCTTGTATTTTAAAAGGAGGGAGGTAGGAAGGGATTACAAAGACTGAAATCGCAAAAGGATAGAAATGCTTTTTACATAACCTTTTGCTTTCATGTGACGTAGCGGAAGACTAACGTTTTTGACAGATGAATTCACAGCAAACCTCAAATCGCTGAGGAAACAATACAACCAATCACAAATGAAGAACGATAATCCCCAATTCTGTCGATGGAGACGGTGCCAGGAAGATACTCAACTCCGTAGATTTCGATGGAATTCGAGATAAACAGAAAACATAATTTCCATTGATCCAAAGATGCCGGAAACGTGATCACCAACTCCCCGTTGATCCGCTGATACCGAAAAGAAATCTTTCAAGTTGTTGATCCAAATGGATACCAAAAGTGGGGATGGAGAAAGAAAGCTCCCAATAATGACGGTGCTAATATTTCAGTTATCATATCAACTTCTTTTACAAAAACACACTTGGCCTATTTATAGGAATAGAATAGGGACCGACACGGCATTACAATAAACGATAAAGAAACTCAAATACAAATAGTTCGATACCGAAAGTAAAAACAAACAACAACACATAAAAGTAAAAGTAAACGACACCGAAAATAAATATAATACTAGACTGGAGTCACTTTGCTTGATCTGATACCGGAAGTAGAGAGTAGCTTATTCTGAAACCATAGAATGAAGCCGTAAGCACGAAGGCGAACACTCCTTGCGTTGAAGCCGAAACCTAAAGCTTTTATCTCTGAAGCCGATAGCAGAAATAGTGAGAACTCAAAAGCAACTAATTTCGATGCCGATAAAGCAAATCCCAGAAATCGACACTGATACCCAATGAGCCGAATAGGAAACAACACAATAAGATGATACCAACACTACTATGAGGCTAGGGCATAAATCGGTCAGACCAGACCAGACGGAGATGTGTTCAGTTTCCGACAAAAAAAATCGGATTGTACATGAACCAAACGAAATTTTTTCTCGAACAAATTTTGTTATACTAAATAAAATCGACTGGACTCGAATATATGTTTTTCGGACACGGACACGAGCGAACCCGGTCGAACACTGTCAGACATTACTATTTATATCACATGTTATACTTTTTATTAAATTTTCTCTCAACTATATACCGAATTACAAGGAATTCAGACGAATTCGAACGAACATAGGCCGAACGTGATTTTTTTCTTGTACAAATTTTGTTGTTCTAACTGGTGTCCTAAATGAGAATAGGACGGACTCAGATGGACGTATTTCGATCACGGACACGAACGGACATCGAACATTCATACAAAATTTACAGCCCTATATGATGCCAATACCAACATCGCTATATCCTATGCTACATCATCATGTCTCTGTAAATGCATTACAAAATATATATCCTAACATTATTTCCATAAAAAAGTTATTTTTTACTACTTTTTACATGACGCTTGTAATAATACTCTTTGACAATGTTCTAACCTTAAACATCATAAATTTTGCCTGCTAGAAAATGCTGAGAGTTTATTTTATATTTTCAAAAAAAATGTAATCAGATGTTCATTAGTCTTTCTAAGCATATGTCTTTGTAGTACAAAATGTAACTATTAAAAAGAATACAATGAGATAATGGGCTTGGCCCTATAACATAAACCTCTTCTCAATACACAAAAATATGATACAAACCTATATAATCTTTTAGCTTCAGCATATTCATTTTCTCTATCTCCCTATTTCAATTAGATCTAGGGTTTCTTTGTCTCTACATTCCTAGCACCTTCAACTTTCAGCTCCAATTTAATCCCAAAAAATTCTTAGCTGGAGAGGCTTACACTACAAAACATAGAGCAAATAGCAACACATTTTGGTATCGGTGAGCGTTGCAAGCCATTGCTAAAAGTGTGACGACCGCCCATAACTATTGCACGTAACAAGAGTAATAATACACTGAAAGACGTGTCA
Source organism: Allium sativum (assembly GCA_030737875.1). Classification (NCBI taxonomy): domain Eukaryota; kingdom Viridiplantae; phylum Streptophyta; class Magnoliopsida; order Asparagales; family Amaryllidaceae; genus Allium; species Allium sativum. The sequence continues at coordinate 63,041,423 of CM060921.1, read as the reverse complement.
GACAGCTATGAACGATCATCAGGTTAGGATAATATACGCCAAGATCTGTCGTATAACTCACAGCGCAAGGATAAAATATAATAGAACATATACAACAGGCAATAATAGTGAAGCAGAATTGAGCAGAATCTTAAACTTTTTCATATCATCACGAAGTATCGATACAACATTGGATTACACCATAAGAGTATGTACAAAATGCCTCACTACAGGTCATTTAGAGAATACATCAAATAGCGGAAAATAAAAAATAGCAGAAAGTTGGAAATAATATGTCAACCTCCTGCTTGTTATCGCTCAACAACATCGTCCTCATCAAGACCAACTACGTGTCTCCTTCTACTCAGTCTGCTCATTCATCACATGAATGAAAAGCCCAAGGTAATAAGATGAAACATAAAACCTTGAGTCATACAATAGTCTTAATGAACGATAAAACAACTATCTAACATAAATAATGAAGTATATGAGAAATAGGTAGATCAATCAACTAATCTACCAACACATCAGAGAAGAACCCAACCAGTCTCCTCTACATCCGACAGTGGTAGCCTTTACAACAATTAGATAGAACCAAACAGTACTTTCATGGCAACCAGTTATCAAGCGTAGACCATCCTAATCAATATTGACATCTCCCAAGAACAAGTCCTAAAGGCCTAAACCAACATCAGACAAGCACCCAAGAGATGTCTCCTTCAGCGTCGAATAATTTACATAAGACGATACAAGCAAAACAATCATCATCCATGACTCTGACTATCACCGACAATCCTGCTTTGAAACCATTGGATAATCGTATAACTGGCCAACCTTGCCATCCGTCAAGGGCTAATGGTAACCCCGGTTCTAGAAAAACTCCATACGCCTTTCATCGATATGTATCTAGGCCTTTCATCGATACTCAGGCTACTCGTCTATCCCATAGTTTTTTAGGCATCCCTATTATACCCCTGTTTTGAGTCCGCTAGAACCTTCTACAATGATAATTTCTCGACCTTCAATATCTCTCGCCATCATCACCGACAACTTCCCATAGCTCAAGCATCTTCTCGAGCAACCATTATCTACGAACTCACATCTTTGAGTCGTGTTCACATTCGTTACATTAGAACAATCAACAAACACTTCATAACACTTTGAATATTCTGTCTTGAATTCACTTCGAAGCCATGACCATCATCGAACCAAAAACGTACTTTGTTTGGTCGATATTCAATTCACAACGTTTCACCCATTTGCCACGAATCTCAAACCACAGCGTTTAATTTCATTTCACAGCGTTTACAAATGCTGTCTCTCCATTGTTGATCCATCATGGATCGACCACGTTCTATTTCGATGATCCACCAGTCGCCGCCTTGATTGATCCATTGGTTTGTCATGCCAATCCACACTTATCCATAGCGTTGGAACGCTACCGATCCATCCATGGATCGATGCTCGACCCATTATAGTTGCATACTCCCGATCCACCAATTCTTCCATGCGTGCCCTTGCCAAATCAAACTTTTTCACGTGCGCGTCGCCCTGTTTTCTTGCCCGATCCAATGTCCGAAACGGTTGTTCGTTCCATTGAGTTGCACACCTGATCCATGCCACAGTGCTCTGCCCGATCCATTAAAAATGACCTATCCATCCATGGATCGGTGTGCCCGATCCATACTTGTGCGTGTCCGATCCATCAACAGCCTCGACCGATCCATAAAGTTTTAACGTGGCCACAAAGCCCGATTCATGCCAAGTGTTTTGTCCACCAATCCAACAACTCGCGCACGCCTAATCCATTGAAGTTCGTGCTTGATTTATCTAATTTCCCCACGTGCCGATCCATACCAGAAATCACGGCTGATCAATGGGTAAATGTGACCAAAGCTTCACCAATCCACCTAGTTCTTACTTCGCAAGACACGATTCATCTTGATACATCTTGTATGTGCAATCACAACTTATCTTAATCAACAAATATCCAATTTTAAGCAATTTTTCAATAACACAACCAAGCGAATATTAACACAACAAACAATCATCAATAATCACATGAAATCATTAAGTCATGATTAAACAAATCAAATAAATGGATCTAAAAATATTATTCACACATGAATTTACCTACTTAGGTTGCTAGATTAGATCTTGTGTGATTCGAATGAAAATTTGCTTACCATGATATAGATCTAGGTGAAAACAACTTGAAATGATGAAAATATGATCAAACAACCCATATAGTCGACTGAATCTATGTGAGAGATGCTTATCACTCACCAAATCTTCAAATTAGCTTGAAAATGATCTACAAATCTATACAACAAAGAACAATCTCCAAATCAATCACTTTGATGCGGTCTACCTTTCTTCGATGTTGATCTTCAATCTACCAATCTAGATCTATGAAATTAATGGAGTGGAGATGTATTTGATTGGAGTAGGGAGAATCTCAAACCCCAATCAAATAAGAAATAAAGAAAGTAAACCATTCTCCTTGCCTCTACCCCCTTATTTATAGCCATCTAACTAGCCCAGTGATGGGCCACACCAAAACATCCCACTAATGACTAGTTAACCTGATCAGAAAATGTGTAGCACTAAAACAATAATTCCTCCCAAACTGCTAAACCAAAACTTTAATGTGACCACTCTATGGAATTGGAAATACTGTTTCCTTTCAAATTAAATCGATCTCAGCATCCGATTTGATCTAGCCAAAAGTTATGCCCTATACAAAATTGACAGGGGCAAAATGGTCACAAATAAAATTGGTAAAAATCATGGACATGTCCCATATCCCCATGAACATCATATCAAAATATGAGAATGATTGTCCCTCGAGGAAATAAATGGAAATATTTTACGATCCTATAATATGTAAAATGCGGGTCCTTACATTCTCCCTCTTAGGAATTTCACTTTCGAAATTCCAAGCAAACACAAGCAACCAAAACAACTCTGCATGCCTATCATCCACGAGCAGCTAATTTACCATTTAAACTAGCATCATCAAGCCATGCATCCATAGCCTTAATCTAGCATGCAGAATTCAAACGAATGGTACAAGTTACAACGGTGTAAGTGTGACATGTCATTAATGTGTCATACAAACGACGTGTTCTGGATGGATCGTCTTCATACTCTCTTTCGTTTCCTACGTACAATCATCATCATCCTCACTCCATTGCACCTTGACTAGCTTAACTGTCTTCCTCCTAAGCTGTTTCGTGTCATTCTTCACAACGCAAAGCGGCTTACGAGGTTTCAAAACTATAGACTCGACTTCTAGGTTTTCGTACTGATCCGAAGATACCACCACATTCGAATCATGCACACACTTACATAGAAAAGACACATGAAACACATTGTGCACACTCGACATCTTCTCTAGTAAATTAAATCTGTATGCGAGCTTTCTAATTCTTTTGACTATCAGAAACAGTCGAACGAACCTTGGAGCTAACTTTCCATTACTTTCAAACCAAATAACATTCTTCAAAGGAGAAATTTTCACAAAAACCCTTTGCCAATGTTGAATTCCATATCTTTACGACGCTTATCAACGTTACTCTTCTGACGATCTTGGGCTGCGTTCATTCGTTGCCGAGCAATCTCAATACAATCTGATGTTTCTCTTATCATCTTTGGCCTAAGTATCAACTTATCTTCAGACTCTTGCCAACATGTCGGAGAATTACACAGTCTATTATACAACGTCTCGTATGGTGCCATCCCAATGCCCGATTGGTAGCTGTTGTTGTACCAAACTCAACTAAATGTAGATGGACTTCCCATGATCCCCCCGAAGTCCAGTACACATGCTCTTAAGAGATCTTCCAAAACTCGGTTAATTCTCTCGATTTGTCCATCAGTCTGGGGACGATAAGCCGTAATTTCTCTTGCAAACTCTTCCAAAATATAGTCAAGAACAATGGATCCCGATCACTCACTATGCTCTTCGAATACCATGGGATCGAACTATCAGTTTTATACAAAGCTCAGTCAACTTCGATGATGTCCTAGTCGATCTGACAGGAATAAACATCGCACTTTTGGTCAAGCAATCCATGATGACCCAAATCCCTTCATTTCCAGCCCTGGTTCTAGGTAGTCAATCGATACTTGCGCCCACTTCCATGTTGGAACTGCCAATGGCTGAAGCAACCTACTCGGCTTCTTCAGTTCAGCTTTCACCAACTGACAGTTCATGCATTTTGAACCAAACTTTCCAACATCTTGCTTCATCCCTTCCCAATAGTAAGCTCGCTTCATGTCCTGATACATCTTGTTACCACCAGGATGAATCGTCAACTTCGAGTGATGACATTCCCTCAAAACCTCATCTCTCAAACCATCAATGTTAGGAACAACAATTCGTCCTTTCTTCCAAAGCCAACCATCTCGATCGACCTCGACCTCCTTATCCTCTTATTCCAACATCTGCATAATCTCGACAAGATTTACATCACGCTTTTGGCTCTCGCCAATCCTTTCGATAAGGGTAGGTCTTATCAACAAGCTTGCCAATATCTCAGGCTCTAACTCGCACCTATGCCTAAAAATCGTATCCCGCTAAGTACTCAAGGTGATTCCATTCTGAAAACATCGCTTTCATTTTTGCGTGTCTTTGAATTAACGCATCAGCTACTGCGTTACCTTTACCAGGAGTATAAGCTATAACAAAATCATACAACGCCAGAAACTCTAACCACCTTTTCCTCCAAAGATTCAAATCCTTTTGGGAGAAAAATACTTCAATGACTTGTGATCTACAATAACTCAAATCAAACTCCCAACAGGTAATGTATCCACATCTTCAGAGCAAACACGATCGCCGCTAACTCTAATTCATGTGTCGGATAAGTCCTTTCGTGTGGCTTTAGTTGTCGACTCGCATATGCCACAACTTTATCCTTCTACATCAGCACCGCTCCAAGTACAGTACCGCATGCATTAGTGTATACCACCATATCTTCATTCCCACTCAGAATAGTCAAAATAGGAGCACTCGTTAGTCTCTCTTTCAAGATTCCAAAAGTTTTCTCACAACTTCGCATCCCATGTGAACACTTGATTCTTCTTCGTCAATCTTGTTAATGGTGTAGCTACCTTGGATAAATCCTTGATAAAACAACGATAATAACCTTCCAACCCAAGGAAAATCCTAACACTTATCGCATTCTTAGGTTTATCCCAGTCCTGGATTACTGCCACCTTAGCGGGATCCACCACTATTCCATTTCTAGAAACAATATGGCCTAAGAACCTCATTTCACTCTCCCAGAAGTGACACTTCAAAAGCATTAGCTCTTTCGCAAGATTTTCAAAACAACTAGCAACTGCGTCTTATGCTCTTCCTTATTCAGCAGGTAAACCAGAATATCATCCATGAACACAAGCCTGAACTTGTTCAATTGATCTCTGAAAACTCTATTCATAAGATCCATGAAATATGCTAGTGCATTAGTCAATACAAATGGCATCACCGGCTACTCAAAGAAACCGGGTGGTGTCGTATAAGCTGTCTTCGGCACATTATCCTTCGCCACTCTCAAATGGAGAAATCTCGTTGCCAAATCCATTTGAGAAAACACTTTGGCCACGTAAAGCTGGTCAAACAACTCGTCTATCCTTGGCAACAGATACTTGTTTTTCTTGGTCACCTTGTTCAACTCACGATAATCCACACACAATCTCAATGATCCATCAGCCTTGGTTGCAAACACAACTGGTGCACCCCATTCGGACACACTCCTCCAAATGAATACTTTTCCCAAAAGGTTGCGCACTTGCACCTTTAACTCTCACTGCTCCTTAGGTGCCATCCGCCTATGAGGCATGACGATAGGTCTAGCACCTTTGACCGAATTGATCCTGATCTCAATCTCGCGATGTGGCGGCGATCTCGTCAAAGACATCATCAAACTCTCTAGCGATCGGCACAGATGACAAGCCTTCTCGTGGAATCACAAGCGAATACAAAAAGCTTACGAAGACCGCATCTCCTATCTTACATCAAATCACAACCATTCTCCATTCCACATTCCGGACTGTCACCTCAAGCTTCTCGCAATCCACTTTTACCGCATACTACTTGGGTCGGTCCATACCCACAATGATCCCAAACCCAGCGAAGTCCAAAATAAAGCAATCACACACAAAAGAGCAACCATGACTCGACAACACTAGACCTCGACAAATCATACACAAACTGGATGAACCCCCAACCGGATTAGTCACTATCAATGGTCTATCACAAATCTCAGCCAAGCGACACACAAGTTCATTGCAAATGAAAGAATGTAATGCTACAGTATCAAACAATACTCAAACTGAAACATCTATAATGGAAATAATACCTTAAACGATGACACTTTTCCCTTTCTCCTCTACCGTAGGATCTCTTGAAGAGGATGGCACAACTTCCAATGCATATGCCTTCACTATCTGCTTACCCTTAGCTAGTTCTGGACAATCTTTCTTGTAATGCCCAAGCTTTCCACACTTAAAGAACTTCCTTTCAGCTTTTGGATTCTTACAATCCTTAGAGAAATGGCCCTTCTGCTAGAAGTTAAAGCGAGTCACCTTGCCTTTTGGTTTCCTCTGGCCATTTTTCCTTTCTGCTATTATTGCTTCCTCTTCTGGTTATTACCACCCTGCTGTGGTATCGGTTCCTATGCAACAACAAGAGCTTCTTCCTTGTGAAACAAACTCTCGTGCCTCAAAGCTTTTTCCATGATCTTCATAAGAATCATCCAAATGATCAACCAACTGATTCTCAAGATATTTGCCCAATACCATGACAAACTTCTCGTTCTTCAGGTAAGGAGCCTCAATATACAAACGAGCATAGTTGGAAAAAGCTTCAAAGTCAGAAGCATACTCCAACACGGGTCTACCATTGTGCTTTATCTCAACAAATCTCTTGAATAGAACTGATTTTTGAGCAGTTGAAATGAACTTCGTCTCGAACTTGACTCAGAGCTGATCCCGCGTGATATCATCTTATGGAGTCATTAAAGTGACAGAATTCCACCAATCCATAGTTATGCCTTATAGCTGTCTAGATGCAAACTTTGTCTTAGTCGCATCCTCAATACCCAAGTCTCTAAATATCTGAATGCAAGTATCTAGCCACCCTTGAATCTATATAGTCGGCTCTGTTCCTTTAAACGACTTCCCACCAAGAGCAGTGAAATCTTTCATAGCCTCGTGAAGTCAACGACCCTTGGTACCTGCACCTGAACACCCACATTTACCGCGGTTGCTCCTGGAGCAGGTACCATCTTCATAATCACTGCCATTATAGCCTCGAACATAGAAGGGTGATCTGGTATACTACCATCACCCCCCTGTGGTAATAGTCTTTTCCCTAGCAGTGTGTCTAGACGATCGACAAATCTCTCTAAATATGAAAAATAGAATGATTAGTCCACACCCGAGAAAAACCGCAATAGAGTTCAAACGCTATTATACTATATACTAGTATATAGTATACATCCATTAAAAATCTACAAATATGTCACTCATACGTCATTACACCATTGAAATTTGGCTAAAATCGATTAACCGGAGCTTTGATACCAAATGTGATGACCACCCATAATTCCTGCACTTAACAAGAGGAATAATGCGCTGAAAGACATACCAGGCAGCTATGGACGTTCACCAGGGTAAGATCATATATGTCAAGACCTCTCATACAACTCACAGCTCAAGGATAAAATATAATAGAACTTATACAACAGACAATAATAGTGAAGCAGAACTGAGAAGAATTTTAAACCTTTTCATATCATCATGAAATATCCGTACAACATTGGATTACACCATTAGAGTTTGTACAAAATGCCTCACTACAGGTCACTCAGAGAATACATCAAACAGTGGAAAACAACAAATAGTAGATAGTAGGAAATAATACACCAGCCTTCTGCTCGTCATCGCTTAGCAACATAGTCCTTATCAAGATCTACCTTGTTACCTACTACTCAATCTGCGCATTCATCACATGAATGAACAACCCAAGGTAATAAGAGGAAACATAAAACCTTGAGTCAGACAATAGTCTTAATGAGCGATAAAAAAACTATCTAACATCAACAATAAACTATATGAGAAATAGGTAGATCAATCGACCAATCTACCAACACATTAGAGAAGAACCAAACCCATCTCCTCTACATTGGACAATGATAGCCTTTACAACAATCAGATAGAAACAAGCAGTACATTCATGGCAACAAAGCGTAGACCATCCTAATCCACATCGACATCTCCCAAGCACAAGTCCCAAAGGCCTAAACCAACATCAGACAAGCACCGAAGAGATATCTCCTTCGACGTTGAATAATCTACACAAGACGATACAAGCAAAACAATCATCATCCATGACTCTGGCTATCACTGCCACTCTTGTTTTAAAACCATCGTTAATTGTATGACTGGTCGACCTTGCCATCTATCAAGGGATAATGGTAACCCCGGTTCTAGCAAAACTCCATACGCCTTTCATCGTTACGTATTTAGGCCTTTCATCGATACCCAAGGTACTCAACTATCCCATAGTCTTTTAGGTGTCCCTATTATACCATTGCTTTGAGTCTGCTAGAACCTACGACAACGATAATTCCTCGGCCTTCAATATCTTTAGTTGTCATCACCGACAACTTCCCATAGCTCAAGATTCTTCTCGAGCAACCTATAATGACCCGGATTTTTCGATCATTTGAATTCGCATATTTAAATTAGTTTTAAATACTGTATTAAAAATATTAATGGATTTAATATTAGATTCGTTATTTAAAACGACGATTGAAAGTTTAATATATATATGTATTATAAAACGAACTCGAAACAACGCGGTAGTTAGTAATGTTGAATGTTGAACTTCAATTGAATATACAGAACCCATTATAAGTCGGAATTCATGAAACACGAAACGTTAGAATCAAATTGACTTTAATTTTCTAATTTAAGAGAAAAATCGAGATTTCAGCTTATATATTGTAAGATATGTCCAATTCAAAATTTAAATTAGTCGCTATGGATTCGTTAATAAATTATAATTTTTAATTATTTAATTTAAAGTTATTTTTTATAGAATTTGGATATTGTTTTAACTTGGAAATATAAATAGCGAATTATAATTCCATATTGTTTATATTCTAGATCTAAAGTTATATATTATTTTATTTAGATATAAATCGTAATAATAATTTATTTTTATTTAATTTAATTGTTTTGTTATTTATTTATATTTTTACGGTATTATATAAGCCGTATAAATAGTATTTTTCAAAATGACTTACGTCTTTGGCAAAATGAATTTTATTGGAATACGTATAATTTATATTGCTAGATTTTCAATTTGGAGCCAAACGGAGTTATTTTGTCGGTAGACGAAATTTAAAGCTGAACCGATGGATAAATTAGGATCTAAATAGCGCCATTTTTGCAAAAAAGACCATTTTCAATGAAATTATTTTCATTAGGACCGTAACATCAAATTATACAATGGACATCCACTTTCGTAATTCTTGAAGACCGTGTTTACCGATGCGAATTTAACGGATGACATTGAATAACGGTAAAAGTTTATTTAACCGTAGTATAATAAAAATCTACCCTAAATTTTCTTGAGCATTAAGCAAACGCAGCCGATATTGAAATGAAACAAGACTGCTATGCGCCTATCCTAAGGCATCACTCACACGCACAGACCTCTATATGAAGAAAAACACATGCCTACTGAATTCTTTGTCTACCCTAAAGTCTCATGCTGGCTACCAAAGGAAACCTACTGCTTGTGAGTTCAAATCAAGGCCAGCTACTCTACCCTTCATCTGAAGCTTACCCGTTGTACATGAACATCGATAATGGAAGTGAAAAGGGATGCACGGCCAACAATTTTCTGAAACCAGCAAATACTTAAGCACCTACCCTATACATGCGTACGTTACATCCTTGATGCCTAAGAAAAATGAAGCATACCTAACATTTACAGGCAGCTTTAATAGTAAAGTGAAATCACAAGCAGTATGGCACATGCAAACTAAAAAGAAATCGGCAACAGTGACCCTATAATTCTACGCTATATTGATATACTTGCAACCGTGCATCTTATTCATACTTTTCCCAAGTACCAACGTATGTAAAAAGAATAAATTTAATGGTAAACTTGGTACTTAAGAATATTGAAATTGAGCCCTGCTACTATCTTGTATACACAGCCTGTATTTGCACATTCCCTGTCCTCGTGTTTTCACTTCCATAGCTTCTACATAACCTTTTCTTTCAATCTTTTAAGTGAGAAGACTATTGCATGCACACCTAAGAGCGTTCATTCTGGAAACCTGCTTCATGTATTGTAACCCACCTATTTAGTCTACTGTACCAATGAACAGCAGGACTAGCCTACCCATTGGCTCTTCTTTCCCATTCAACATCCCCATATGCTTCATGGTGAAGCTGCCTGCCTACCAAATAGAGTACTTTTTATGCAGACATGCTAATGTATAAACATGCAAACTTAATAGAGAAGAAAGGAGGCATGCCTACGAACATTAATTTTTCACTAGCTATTGACAGGAGCGCTCATGCCAGCTACTTGAATGGACAGAAACATACATGCAAATCTCTTACATATCCTTACAGCTGCCTAACTTTTTTTGGCCTACGATTCGTTTTCTATCTTTCAATTGGTAAAACAATAACATGTAACCTACACAATAGCCAATCCTACGCTACACTACGCCGAGTAATCTAAATCGAAATTTAAGAAGGGCACATGCAATTGATTGAACGACTTACGTGGTGAGAGTGACATTGTCTCTATCCGCTTTCTTTCATATGTATATATATACACCTCATTTTTATTTCCTCTCTACACAGAATTAAACCCAAACATACTCAGCGAATAAAATAGAAACAATACGAGGGGAAAGATGAATTAGAGGCCTTGCATGGGAAGCTTCAGGGAAAGGAATAAGAAAATAATTATATGAGAAGAGGTGAAAGCAGTATGGGTTTGGGGATTGAAAACATGTTGTTGCGTGAGGGACAAACGCAGCAGTGGGTGGCTGAGAGATCTCAAATGGAAGCAGCAGTGGAGTTTGATGTCGAGGAGGGTTCAGCCGAAGCTGTGATACTCTAGTGATGTACGGCGGTTGGCTAGAGGGAACTGCCGTAGGTGTTTCGGTGATGCTGGGTCATCTTCTGCCAATTAGTGTGATGCACAGATGTTCGAAAAGAGGATTACTGTGATTCTCTTTAACTTATAAAGAAAAGGAGAGGGAGAGAATTGGTCAGTATTTTCGGCCATGGCACGAAGGACTTGCGGGTCTGAATTAACACGGGAGTTGGAGAAGAAAAAACATGGGACCTGTAGCTAATGCGGGTTCATGGGTATAAGTTGGAAGGTGGGCTTAAGGACGTGTGGGCTTTGGGCTTGCATGGTTTTTTTTAAGAAGAAAAAAAATAACGTGGAGAAGATATGCTGAGCGGTTGCGTGAGGAGAAGGCAGTGGGAATGTTTTGCAACTAGAACGTAAAGAAGGAAGTAGTAATACTGTAGGGATCGGGCTTGGCAAATCATTTGGATAAAGTGGGCTACAAGAGCATTTGGGCTTTGGGCTGTTTTTTTTAAATGCCCTGGCAGTTGCGCTAGAAATAGTAGTAGGGAAAAGGGGAATTCACGTGACCTGCATGGAGGTTTGAAACTAATGTGTTATGAGGAGCATATGGGGAAGTTTAACGTTGGGAAGGAGGGAGAGTATGGAGCGGTCTGTGAACAAAGATGAGGATGTCTGTAAGGGCGATTTTGCTTTTTAACATGGGCACTGGGTATATGTTGCATGCGAGAAAATCATGGGGGGCATTGTACTGTTTCGAGGTTTCGAAATAAAACAATAGAGGAAAAAATGTAGCAGAATGGTTTGGAATATGAAACTAAGGAGGAAATGGGTAAAACTAACGGATGGGGAATGAAGCAACAGGTTGCATTACTAATCATATTTGGGGAGCAGAACTGCTTATAGCAGATTAAGTCTAAAGGGGTGCGGACGGTTATAAATTAGGTGAGGCCAAATATTTCTTTTAAATTCAAAGTTAATTTAAATAAATATTTTTACAATCTAATACTTCAATTATCCACCCGTATATTATTAGAATTACTCCCAGTTGGTCACCTTAGAACCATAAGGAAAGAGACTTCGAGAGGAAGCTGGTTTGGTCGGCATTTGAAACAAACCGTTCTAACGATTGAATAAAAATCAGTGAGTTAAACTTACTCTGTTCTCCCACTTATATTTATTATAAGTCGGGTTTATTATTTGTATGCCATGTTTGATAATCGTTGGTTGATTTAATTGTTTGGATGTTGTTAAATATTGTTATATCGATCATTTAAATTAAAAGTTTTTTTTTAATTTAAATGAAATGACATTGTTATTTTTAACAATTATTTCCAATAGAGGTAACTTACCTTGTTGGTTTCATTTACAATAATATAAATGTATTTACATTAAATTGGATGCTTGAATTATTATTATTGGTTGACCACTATTAGTTGAATAAATTATTTATTTGCATATGATCGTAACGTGAACTGTTTAACCAGTATGATTGGATTATTGATTTTATTAGTGATTGTTGAATTTGAATTCAATGTTTGTTTTGTTATAAACCAATGGGTAATATCGGCTGAGGAATTTATAGCAGATGGCCAAAATATAAACTGTTTTATAAAGACTGATTTGCCGTTAGGTGAATCAATAGAAATGAAGTTATGAAATTTATTTATTTTAATAGAGTATTGATTTTTAACATATTATTTTAAATGAAGTTTATAAAAAGGAAATAAAACAACCACACACATATATATAATTGTTTTAACCACCAATCACCATTTTTTGTACCAAAATCTATCTGTGTGCGAAGCACATGCCTCACCTCAATTATTAAATGATCTTATAAAGATGATTCTTATATTTAAAAGACTGATAAGCAAGTGAGCAGATATTAATGTGATGTTTAATAAACAAGGTTACTTGTTTTAAGGAATAATTTAAAATGAGATTATATTGATTGATTATTATTTATTTAATAATAATCAAATGGAATTATTTAAATTAATTTAATTTGAAACTAATTCAAATGGATAGATGAATTGAGATTTGATTAATGAGTTAATCATGTGTAGAGTTGACTAAGTCAACTATGGTACCTGAAATTGAATTATTTAGTTAGTTATTAATTTAGTAATTAATGGATAATTTGACCATTTTTAAATATTGATATTTGGTTAATGATGATCAAAGTGGTATCTTGGGATTTAAAATGTATAAATGAAGGGTTATGAAGTTTTAAACCATTATTTATAGTAATGTGATGTTTTTAAGCAAGTTTATATAAATAATAATATAAGTTCAGTTTAATTCGAAATTTAAATTAAATCCTTATTGAGGTTTTATTTTATAAAATCCAAGTTAGACGGAGTTATAAAACCCAAGATTTATTGAATGTATTATTGGAACGATTTATTAAAAATGGTTTATAAATCGAATTAAAAAAGCCCAGTATATGAAATTAAGAATTAGAATTTAACTGGAGATCTGTTGAGATAAATGATTTTATGAATGTTGATCTGATGTTGGTTTCGGCCTTCGGGGTTGATATTTAGGGGGTTGTTTCCTTACTGGTTTACAGTTAAGTACTGATGGAGATTTGAAATGGAAATCAAACGAAAACACAAGTTTGAGTTAGAGTAGTTAAACGAGTGGAGTTATAAAAATGAAATATAGATCCGTGATTCTTAATAAAAGATGATGTTTCACCAAGATATAATTTAAATAGGATTTTTTTGATATTGGGAATAAAATATCAGTTTTGGGTATTGTAACTGACATCTATCTTAAGATAAGAATGTTGTTGATCAAGGTCTAAGAGGTAATTAAAATACCCCAACTTGAACCACTGTAGGATTGTCGGAGGATGATATTAGTTGTAGTGGTGAAGGTGTTAAAAGTGATTTATTATGAGAAATGGTAGGGTAATGTTATTGGAAGAATTTGGATATATATATATATATATAATGGGATTCAGAAATAAAAGGGAATAAAGGAGGCTTGAGAATATGAAGTGATATTTTCACTGTTAGTGAAATAAAAGAAGATTTGCGAAAAATATAACGATATTTCAAAAGTAAGAAAATGGGATTTGGAATGAGTTTATTCTAAAAAGAGAAGCGACGATTATAACGTTCAAAGAACGAAACAAAGGAAATATCATAACAATGGTTTAAAAGGATAAGTTGATTCGGATTTCCAATTATAGATAATAAGTATTATTGTAACAAATGTTTTAAAAGGATAGTTAACACGAAAATTGGATAATATTTTAAGATATTTTTTCTAAGTATATAAATAAATAATTTCAGAATATTGATATATTAAAGCTAATACATTATTTTGGTATTATAACTGATATACTATTTTAAATGGCCAAGTGACTTATACTGAACCAATAGATTTATTTTGTTTATTGTTTATTTTGATAGTTAAATAACCGACTATCAAAACCTTACCCAACATGTTGCTATGGAAAGAAAGGGATCGAATTTATATTCAAAAACCATTCTAAACCAATAAATACGTAAATGGAGAAGATATCTGAAGCTGATCGAGATGGAGCTATTGAAGACCGTATATCTTCATGAATGAAAGAACTATTGTTGGATTTTTCTAGCCGATACCTAGAGGTATTTGACAGTGATTTTGTCATTATTGAAATCTACGGATTGCAAGGACTACTCGCTACTAATTCCATAAGGTAATTCAAGGATGTGGTAGGATGGTGCCTTCGGTTTGTCCAATCCGGGACAACTTGTATAGACGAGTGTTTGATAGAGTATTTCCAAAGGAATCACATACGTTGATATCCTCAAACGTATTTCTGTTGGTGGCAGAGAAGACACCTTCTCTTAGCTTGATGATTAGTGTATTTTTGTGGACATCAATTAGTGATATCTGGCGGATCTGACAATGTAACATTCAAAGTGAATGGTGGCCAGATGTTCTAAAAAAGATTATAACCTCAAGCCTTATCCACTGGGAAATGAAAAAATCGGGTATGCAGCATGGTTATGTGGGTCGCTCCCATTAGGGTATATAATCACCTATTTAGAGAAATTCCTTTTGCTTCTTTAATCTATTTCGATGTTGTCCCTTTCGAGAAACGATGGTTTGAGCCCAACCGTTGGTGATATACATTCGATAAACTCAAGCGAAATGAGTGGTCGGTCATGTGTGGGTCGGGTTGCAAGACATTCTTGTTGAACCCAGTGTATTCCCCTCTAGAGATGCACTATCGGCTGGTGGTCCCATACCTTATCATAGTCGGAATCCAATCTCCAATAAGCACCCGCGGTTTTGTTTTTATACTATATATGTGGAGCGTGAGATGCAAGTGTTCTGCTAGAATCTATTTATTTGTATTTAGACACTATTATAATATCACATAAGATATTGATTTCAAAATGTTTTGGGTTATCGTAAGATAAAAACCGTCCATATTTATGTGTGGATTTGGTCTTGTGATTATCTTTTTCTTTTGAAATGTTTTTAACTTTAAAATCAAGTTGGATGATGTTATAAACTTAGCGAGTTGTTTTCTCACTCCGGTTCACCAGACTGACCCGGTGATTGTAATGCTCGGTTTAGCCCAGGTTTTATAAGTTTAGGTTATCATATACTATGAAGTCCAAAGACATGCTGGAAAAATTCAGACGTATGATATTATCTAGTATTATTCTGCTGCGTGTGATGTATATGAGGAAATATTAATATAATTGTCCCAGTGTATTGGTGTACTCTGATGGTTGTAAGTATTAGTTCAAGCTCTAAATAAAAGTAATTTCTATATTATATTTTGTTCAACTGCGATGTGAGACTCTGTGTTGTGTTGGTTCTTCTTATTCTTCTATTCTAACTTTCTTTTTTTCTTATTTCACCCTCTAATTTCTTTCCATTTGCTTTCTAGGTTTTTGGTACTTGAGTTTGGGACACGGGATGTATAAATGTTTGGATTTGAGTGTCGAAATTCCCGGGTCGCTTCAATTGGTATCAGAGTAATGGTTTAGTAATAACCTAGGCTCTATGGTGTAAGTCGATAGAGATGGGGTTAGTAATACCCTAGATCGAGTTGAGTGTATATATATGAGAGAGCGTATTTGTAGATTTTATATAAAAATGTTTTGAATTGCGTTGTTTGATCAGTTCAAGTTAAACTGACAAATTGATACAATACCGTTTTGTAAAGTGGGTAAATGAGATAATTTTTCCCAGATTATATTTTTATATAGAAAGGAAATAATTTTATCAAATTATTGAGATACTGGTGTGTCTGATTGATCCGAATGAATTCAAATTGGATTATAATTTTGAATAGTTTAATAAAACCAGAAGAGAATTAGATTATGGAATTTATGTATAAAAACTTTAAGTTGGAATTAAATAAATATGAAATTTAACTAAAGATAAGTTAAATAAAATTAGGAGGAAAATGGAATGATTGGATTGTGTTGATTGTTAATTGCTTGTTTATTTGATGATAGATTAGTGGAATATAAAATTAAATATGAATTGAAAGCTATGGGGTAATTCTCAATATAATGATTGAATCGAATATGAAATAAAACTGAAATGGTTTAACTTTGTATTTGGTATTGGCATTATATATTGAGTTAGTGCAGGTTGGGAAGAGGAAGAGCTGTTAGTTGATTTGCTTCTGGACTAGAGTATTAGTTGCCTGACAAATAGGTAAACCTTAATTATGTTGATTTGGGTGATTGATTTTATACCCCTAATTTGGGTAGCCACTTGGCTTTTATTTTCTTTTGGTTGATGTGAGGCCCATAGTGGCAAGTTGTAGTTGTTTGGATCGAACAATATAGAGGAAGTGCTGACGAATTTTTTCAAAAATCTTTTAAACTTAGGAATATTTTTTGATAATATTTTAAAGTAATTATTTTGATAATAAATTGGGTTTGGAACGTTCTTCTTACATTATAATTTCGGGGATGAAATTCTTTTAAGGGGGAAGAATGTAACGACCCGGATTTTTCGATCATTTGAATTCGAATATTTAAATTGGTTTTAAATATTATATTAAAAATATTAATGGATTTAATATTGGATTCGTTATTTAAAACGACGATTGAAAGTTTTACATATATATATATATATACACACACAATATAAAACGAACTCGAAACGATGCGGTAGTTCGTAATGTTGAATGTTGAACTTTAATTGATATACAAAATCCGTTATAAATCGGAATTCTGTGAAACATGAAACGTTAGAATCAGATTGATTATTGTTTTCTAACAGAAGAGAAAAATCATATATCAACTTATATATTGTAAGATATGTCCAATTAAAAATTTAAATTAGTCGCTATGGATTCGTTAATAGATTATAATTTTTAATTATTTATTTTAAAGGGTTTTTTAATAGAATTTGGATATCGTTTTAACTTGGAAATATAAATAGCGAGTTATAATTCCATATTGGTTTATATTCTTAATCTAAAGTTGTATATTATTTTATTTAGATATATATCGTGATAATAATTTATTTATATTTAATTTAATTGTTTTCTTATTTATTTATTTATTTATATTTTTACGGTTATATAAGCCGTATAAATAGTATTTTTCAAAACGACTTCCCTTTTTTGGTAAAATGAATTTTATTGGAATACGTATAATTTATTATTGCTAGATTTTTAATTTGGAGCCAAACGGAGTTATTTTATCAGTAGACAAAACTTAAAGGTGAACGGATGGATAAATTGGGATCTAAATAGCGCCGTTTTTGCAAATGGAGTCCGTTTTCAGTGAAATTATTTTCATTAGGACCGTAACGTCAAATTATACAATGAACGTCCATTTCCGTAATTTTTGAAGACTGTGTTTACTGATGCAAATTTAACGGACGGCGTTAAATAGTGGTAAAAGTTTATTTAACCATAATATAATAAAAATTTACCCTAAATTTTCTTGAGCACTAAGCAAACACAGCCGACATTGAAATGAAACATGACTACCATGCGCCTACCCTAAGACATCACTCACATGCACTGACCTCTGTATGAAGAAAAATACATGCCTATTGAATTCTTTGTTTACCCTAAGGTCTCACGCAGGCTAACAAAGGAAACCTACTGCTTGTGAGTTCAAATCAAGGCCAACTACTCTACCCTTCATCTGAAGCCTACCTGTTGTACATAAACATCACCGATGGAATTGAAAAGGGATGCACGACCAACAATTTTCTGAAACCAACAAATACTTAAGCACCTACCTAATACATGTGTACGTTACATCCTTGATGGCTAAGCAAAATGAAGCATACCTAGCATTTACATGCGGCTTTTAATAGTGTAGTGAAATCACAAGTAGTATGGCACATGCAAACTGAAAAGAAATCGGTAACAATGACCCTATAATTCTACGCTATATTGATATACTTGCAACCGTGCATCCTATTCATACTTTTCCCAAGTACCAACGTATGTATAAAGAATAAATTTAATGGTAATCTTGGTACTTAAGAATATTGAAATAGAGCCATGCTACTATCTTGTATACACAGCCTGTATTTGCACATTCCATGTCCTCGTGTTTTCACTTCCACATAGCTTCTGCATAACCTTTTCTTTCAATCTTTCAAGTGAGAAGACTATTGCATGCACACCTGAGAGGGTTCATTCTGGAAACCTACTTCATGTAATGTAACCCATCTATTTAGTCTACTGTACCAAAATGAATAGCAGGACTAGCCTACCCATTGGCTCTTCTTTCCCATTCAACATCCCCACATGCTTCATGGTGAAACTGCCTGCCTACCGAATAGAGTACTTTTTATGCAGACATGCTAATGTATAAACGTTCAGACTTAATAGAGAAGAAAGGAGGCACGCCTACGAACATTAATTTTTCCCTAGCTATTGACAGGAGCGCTCATGCCAGCTACTTAAATGGACATAAACATACATGCAAATCTCTTACATATCCTTATAGCTGCCTAACTTTTCTTGCCTATGATTCCTTTTCTATCTTTCAATTGATAAAACAATAGCATGTAACCTACCCAATAGCCGATCCTATGCTACACTGCACTGAGTAATCTAAATCAAAATTTAAGAAGGGCACTTGCAAGTGATTGTATGTCTTACGTGGTGAGAGTGACATTGTCTCTATCCTCTTTCTTTTGCATATATATATATATATATATATATATATATATATATATATATATATATATATATATATATACACACACACACACAACTCATTTTCATTTCCTCTACACACAATTAAACCCAAACATACTCAGCGAACAAAATAGAAATAGTACGAGGGGAAAGATGAATTAGAGGCCTTGCGTAGGAAGCTTCAGGGAAAGGAACAAGAAAAGAATTATATGAGAAGAAGAGAAAGCAGTATGGGTTTGGGCAATGAAAACATGTTGTTGCGTGGGGGACAAACGCAGCAGTGGGTAGCTGGGCGATCTCAAATGGAATAAGAAGTGAAGTTTGATGTCGAGGATGGTTCGCTCGGAGCTGTGATACTCTGGTGATGTATGCCGGTCGGCTGGAGGGAACTGCCGTAGGTGTTTTGGTGATGTTGGGTCATCTTTTGGCAGTTAGTATGGTGCGCAGATGTTCAAAAAGAGGACTGCTGTGATTTTCTTTAACTTCTAAAGAAAAGGAGAGGGAGAGACTTGGTCAGTATTTTTGGCCATGGAACGAAGGACTTGCGGGTCTAAATTAATAAGGTAGTTGAGGAAGAAGAAACATGGGACCTGTAACTAACGCGGGTTCATGGGTATAAGTTGGAAGGAGGGCTTTAGGACGTGCGGGCTTTGGGCTTGCATGGTTTTTTTTAGAAGAAAAAAAATAACGTGGAGAAGATATGCTAAGCGGTTGCGTAAGGAGAAGGTAATAGGAATGTTTTGCAACCAGAACGTGAAAAAGGAAGTAATAATACTGTAGGGATCGGTATTGGCAAATCATTTGGAGAACGTAGGCTACAAGAGCATTTGGGCTATTTTTATATATAAAAAAGAAATGGCCTGGGTGTTGCGCTAGAAACAATAGTAGGGAAGGGGGGAATTCACGTGACTTGCATGGAGGTTTGAAACTAATGTATTATGAGGAGTGTTAGCCCACTTTGTGAACTGGGCAACACAAAGTCGAGATGTGAAATGTTGAAGAACTTAGAAAGCATCATAGCGGATCGGATCAGAGAGATGTTGCGGATCGGATCGGAGAGATGTTGTTGTTCGGATCGGGGAGTTGCTACTATTTGGATCAAAGAGACACTGCTATTCGGATCGGAGGGCTACCTACTGCTATTCGGATCAGAGGTCTACTTACTATTTGGGTCGGAGAGTTATCACCAGTCGGATCAGAGAGTTATCATCAATCAAACCGGCGAGCTACTACCAGGTAGGGACGGAGCAGAAAGAAATGGATAAGAGTTTAGTTTCAGCATAATTCGGGTCGGATCGGATGTCCCGATCCGAACCCCTCCTTCACGCTCCTCCGATCCGAACCCATATTCCACATCACTCTCCCCCATGATCGCCTGGTTATTCGGAGCGGTTATGACCAGTTCCTGCCCACAACGTCCACTGCTCTGATGCGTTGTCAACCATGAAATCCATCCGAACCCGAGGATGATGGGATGGAAGACACGTGGCTCCGATCCGGATCGGGTTCTGAGCAAATTTTCACCTATAAATACCCTGTCTGGAGACAATAAAAAAGATCTTCTTTTTGGCACTTTGAGAGTTCAACCACTTTCATAAACCAAATTCCAGCACTCCCGGATAATCCAAATCGTCTTCCAACATTTGTTTTGAAACAATTGAGTGAATGTATGTGAGTTGTGAGTGAAATTGAGTGAATATCTCATTGTAATTGCAACTCTATCGTCGAGAATATTGATTGACAAGTGGACGTAGGCTTTTTAACGCCGAACCACTATAAATTCTGTGTCTCCATTTTACTTTTGATCTTATTTCATTCTGCTTTTAGTCAATTTGGGTGTTAGAACCACTTTTTGGTCTAACATTTTGGTGCTTTCACTGAGAATCATCTGAATTCTCTGTTTTTTGGGATTATCGTTCTACTTTTTGGACCATTGAGTTCAAAGAAGTTAATCCTCAAGTTTCGACGCTCTTGAATATTTGTTGAATAGATTGTTGAAGAACTATGGCCAAAGGAAAAGGCAAGGAAGTTCAAACTAGTCGAGGAAACAGAGTTGGTGAAGATCAGCAAAATGCGGTCGTGACAAGGTCTCGTGGGCAGAGCTCAACAGTGGAACGAACTGATGTAGGAAATCCGAACCGCACTCAAGGGGAGAGCTCCGATCCGGGTAGGAGAATCTGAAGTAGTGCACTCCCCCAACCTGAACCGACCCGAGCAGCTCGCCCTACACCGACCCGACCTGGCTTTCCAGCTCCGACCCGAACAAGCCTCCCATCTCCGAACCGAACCGACACTTGGTGATGTTGGAACCTCTACTCGAGCCCCCACAAATGCTCCGACTCCAACCACCAGGGTCAATGATCAGGTCAATCCATCTGCACCTATTGCTCAAGGAGATTTCTCGTGCCTACTTGACATGCTTGAGAGTACTAGGGAGGCTATGAAAATCCACGAGTGCACCAATATTATGATGCAAGAAAACATGAGACTCATGAGCAGGAAAATTAGCGAACTCCGTAGACAGAGAACCCCATCCCCGGTTCGCCACACACCAATGGATCAGTCTTCTTCTTCTGAGGAAGAACGACCCCGTGAAAGAAGGCCGCTCGAACGACCTCAGAATTTGGAGCAACTGACGTTCGGATCTTTGGGGTCCCACGAGGATATTGCACGAGCAGTAGGAACCAATGATCCAAGCTTGAGAGACCCTAACCGTACTAATCCCACTCAGGGGCAAATGCTCCAGCCCCCTCCTCCCGAGATCGATCGGGAGCGTAGGGAACGAAGCAGAGCAGAAGCAGCTCAAAGAAGAAGGGCATCTCCTGAACAAGAGCCCAGAAGGAACCCGGATACCAGGGCCAGGGAGCCTGAACGGCCTCTAACTAATGCTGACGTACAGGCAATGGTACGCCAGATTATGTCCGAAAGCCGGAACTATACCAATGAAGATTATGGCATTGAGCGAAGCCATACTCCTTTCACTGATGACATCCTCAATTTTCAGTTTCCCCGACGTTTTAACCTGCCGCAGATGGACAAGTACAATGGGAGAACTGATCCGGGACAGCATTTGATGTGATACTCGTGGCTCATGAATGCTGCTGCTGCTCCCGACGCAGTGAAGTGTAAAGCATTCCCGATCTATTTAGAAGATGTGGCGCTGCTATGGTTTACCCGACTTCCCCCTCGTTCGATATCGAATTATAGGGAATTGAGCGAACGTTTTATGAATCAGTTCCGACTCCATACCCGAAAGTCTAAAAGTGTTATTGAATTATCAAGAATTAAGCAGGTGCCAGGAGAGTCTTTGAGGTCATATCTCGACCGTTTCAACTTAGCTGTGACTGAAATTAGTGACCCGCATGAGCCCACCATCTTGATGGCTTTGATGGAAGGAGTCGATCCTGACTCCGAGTTTGGAGATTACCTTTCTGGGAAGACACCCACCACGAGAGAGTTATTCTATGAAAAGGCCGATATTCACTTAAGACGAGAGTAGGCCAGGGCAAACCGAAAGAGAAAGTCTGGAGCGGCTTCAAAAGAAAATGTTCAGAGTAATGTCGCCGTGAAGCAGTCTGGAGAAAGTTCCAGAAAAGTTGAAGTGAATGTGGGAAACAAGAGTGGAAACGACAATTCTGGAAACGGGAGCAACAACAATAACCGTAACGCGAATGGTAACAGAAGAAATAGAAATAGGGGAAGTGATCCTAACAATAGACCCCGATTCCAGACTTATGAGAACTATACACCGTTGAACGACACTCTGGAGAACATTTACTTGGATACATACAATGTTTTGCAATATAAAAGACCGCCACCTCGCGACTCCACGGAGAAAGAAATGGCAACTGGAAAGTTTTGTTTGTTTCATGGAACTCATGGGCATTCAACCAATGAATGTCGACATTTGAGAGACGTGATTGAGAAGCTGCTACGCGAAGGGAAACTGGATGAATATAAGGTTGCCCCGAGGGACAGGGGGCAAGGATAGCAGGCTCCAAAACAGATTCAGTCTGCTCCCAAGCCTACAGCGCAACAGAAAGGCAAGGGAATTGTTATCAACTCCATAGTGGGTGGACCCCACCCAGCAATTCGCAGTTTTAGAGCAATGGATCAATATGTAAATGCTTCCAAGCACATAGATGTGGATGAATGTGGTGATTTAGAAGATATCGCCCCCATAAAACAACAGAAGACAATGTTTGACGACGTGGTATTCTGTAGCAGAGATAATACCGGGATCCAGTCACCCACCGATGATCCGTTGGTCATTACTACCACCATTGGGCTGGCCTTGGTTCATAAGGTGTTAGTAGACAACGGAAGCTTTGTTAATATTTTATTTAAAAAGTCATTCGATCAGATGAAGCTTGAATCTGAAGATTTGAAGCCATGCGAAGGTTGGATCCGAGGCTTCAACGGGGCGTCAACAGCTCCAATGGGGTACATAGAATTGCCCGTAACCTTGGGGCAAGGAGAACGCCGAAGAGTACGGATGCTTCAGTTTGTAGTGTTGGACGTAGATTCGCCTTATAATGCATTTTTGGGAAGGCCTGCCCTTGCTGAGTTCAGGGCTTGCATCGCCCCTTGGTGTTTATTGCTTAAGTTCCCAACTGAAGCCGGAACTGGAGTAATGAGAGGGGATCAAGTCTCCGAACGGGCCTGCTATGTTTCCGAATTAAAGATGTTGATGAAAGGACTTAACATCGAGAGTAAAATGCCTTGCCTCCTCCAAAGGAAGGCTCGGCGTAGCAATTAGATGGATCGGCCCTGAAGGAGTTGCCCAAAGGAACGCCTGAAGACCTGGATCCCAGAAAAGACGAGGAACCAGAGACTAGAAATGCAACTCCTAATGAAGCGACAGTGGACATTCCCGTTGACGAAGCTGATCCAACAAAAGTTTTGAAGATTGGATCCCAGTTGGATCCACGTCGGGCCAAAGAACTAGCTGACTTCCTGAAGGCAAACTTGGACGTGTTTGCCTGGACCCACGCTGACATGTGTGGGATATCGCCATCCATCATAAGTCACTCACTAATGTAAGCCCGAAACACCCGCCTATAAAGCAAAAGAGACGTATGTTGGGCCCAGAGAGGTCGGCTGCTCTGAAAGAAGAAGTGGAGAAGCCTCAATAGAACGGATTTATTAGAGATTCGACATATCCCGACTGGATATCGAATCCTGTCTTAGTAAAGAAGCCGAATGGAAAGTGGCGGACTTGCATTGATTTTTCAGATTTGAACAAAGCTTGCCCGAAAGATAGTTTCCCACTTCCCAGGATTGACCAGCTTGTAGATTCAACAGCGGGACACGAACTTCTTTCTTTCATGAATGCGTATTCCGGGTACAACCAAATTCCTATGCACGTGCCAGATCAAGAACACACGAGCTTCATTACAAATTTGGGGTTATAATGTTACGTGGTCATGCCGTTCGGATTGAAAAACGCTGGAGCCACTTATCAGCGCTTGGTGAACAGAATGTTTTATAATCAAATAGGGAAGACTATGGAGGTTTATGTGGATGATATGCTTGTCAAATCGAAACAATCATCCGGCCATACGCAAGACTTGGCAGAAATGTTTGGTATCCTGCAAAAGTATCGGATGAAGTTGAATCCTTTGATATGTTCATTTGGAGTGGCATCGGGAAAATTTCTAGGCTTCATTGTGAGCTCCCGAGGAATTGAAATCAATCCCAGCCAAATAGCAACGATTAGAAACATTGAAGAGCCGAGGAGAATTAAAGACGTCCAAAGTCTTGCGGGGAAAGTAGCTGCGTTGAGTAGGTTTATTTCCAAAGCCACGGACAAATGCGTCCCGTTTTTTGATTTGATTAAAAGGGGAAAGAAGAGCTTCGAGTGGACTCCGGACTGTGTTGAGGCCTTTTGAAATTTATTGGAATTGTTAGAAAAACCACCGATTTTGTCAAAGCCAGTGGACCATGAAGAATTGTTTGTTTACTTGGCAGTTTCGGCTCACGCTGTTAGCACAGCCTTGGTTCGAGAAGAAGACAAAGTGCAAAGGCCAGTATATTATGTAAGCAAGAAATTGGCAGCGGCAGAACGCAACTACCCAAAGATTGAGAAGCTCGCTTACAGCCTCCTAATCGCCTCCCGAAAACTTCGTCACTATTTCCAAGCTCATCCAATAACCATATACACTGACCAGCCTCTGAGGCAGGTGTTGCAGAGACCCGAAGCATCGGGACGGTTGATCAAATGGAATATTGAATTAAGTCAGTTTGATTTAAATTTTCAGCCACGAAGGTCGATCAGGGGGCAAGCTCTGGTAGACTTTATAGCAGAATTCATCATCCCAGAGGAGGAAGTAATCGATGACAGAGTGGTCAAGTCCGAAGATGAGTTAAAGATAGATCCATGGAAGCTATACACAGATGGAGCCAAGAACGACCGAAGGTCCGGAGCTGGAATCGTCTTAGTTACTCCTGAAGGACGGTCGTTATATTATTCTCTACGATTAGAATTTTCGATGACTAACAATGAATCTGAATACGAAGCCCTGATTGCCGGGCTGAAGCTTGCTAAAGACCTCGGTATAAAAATGTTGGACATATTCTGCGACTCCAAAATCGTTGTTTGCCAAGTGCGAAAGGAATTTGTGGCTCGGGGACCTCGACTCATCGCCTACCTCGGGAAAGTGGAAAAGCTGTTGAGCAACCTGGAGCGGTACAGTATAACGCATATCCCAAGAGCCGAAAACCAGAAGGCAGACAGGCTGGCAAAGCTAGCTAGTTTCGACAATCCAGAAGAAACTGAAATAATTCCAATTGAAACGTTGGAATCGCCAAGCTTTGAG
The DNA here is from genome assembly GCA_030737875.1 of Allium sativum. Taxonomy (NCBI): domain Eukaryota; kingdom Viridiplantae; phylum Streptophyta; class Magnoliopsida; order Asparagales; family Amaryllidaceae; genus Allium; species Allium sativum. The sequence goes on along the minus strand of CM060921.1, from coordinate 63,015,340 downwards.
TCGATGGAAATTGAGTTCGCTTTAGAAGCGGAACCGGAGAAGGAGTCGTGCATGACCCCAATCAAGAACTTCCTTAATAATGGGACACTCCCATCAAAGAAGAGTGAGAGAAGGGCTATAGTTCGCAAGGCTACCAGATATGTCCTACAAGATGATACTCTTTATAGGCAAGGATTTTCTATGCCCCTGTTACGATGTATAGCACACGACGACATCAAACATGTACTAAGAGAAGTACACGAAGGTGAGTGTGGAGATCATACAGGAGGTCAGACTTTAGCGAAAAAGATATTGCGGTATGGATACTTCTGGCCCACAATTAATAAAGATGCAGCTGATTATTCACGACGCTGCGATAAGTGCAAGGGATTCGCCAAAATCCCCAGAGCACCATCGACTCAACTCAAATCGATGGTGAGTCCTTGGCCTTTTGCCACATGGGGAATTTATATCATCGGAGTTCTACCAATTGCTAAAGGAGGGGCGAAATATGCAATAGTTGCTGTGGACTATTTTATGAAGTGGGTGGAAGCTGAGCCCCTAACCAAGATTACGGCGAGGAAGGTGATAAGTTTTGTGGTTAGAAATATTATATGCCGATTCGGGATCCCAAGAACCATTATAACTGATAACGGAACCCAGTTCGATGGTGTTGAATTCATAAATTTCTGCCAGAAATATAAGATCGACAAACGGTATACTGCGGTTGCTTATCCGCAGTTGAACGGGCAAGTAGAAGCAATAAACAAAGTTATAAAATCCATCCTCAAGAAACGGTTAATGCGCGCAAAGGCGAAATGGGTTGACGAATTGCCCTCAACTTTGTGGGCATATCGAACAACATTTAAGGCAGCTACTGGTCATACCCCTTTCTCTCTCTCTTTTGGTTCAGAAGCAGTAATTCCAGTAGAGCTTGAAGTTCCTTCCCACCGGGTGACGTATTATGACCCGATGACGAATCGGGCACTCTTACTCGAGTCTCTTGATGAAATCGAAGAAAAAAAGGGATGAAGAAGATTTGCACGCGGCAAGACATTGACATCAGATGGCACGCTATTACGACAAAAAATTTCGCCTTAGGACTTTTGAACCAGGAGATTTGGTGCTAAAGAGAATCTTTCCATCCCTTCCTCACCTCGGTCCAAAATGGGAAGGACCCTTTGTCATCCAACGGAAACTTGAAACAGGAGCCTTCAAGTTAACGACCGTAGATGGCGAAGAGGTACCTAGAGCATGGATTGCCCAGCACTTGATGCGATATTTGGATTAGAAGTGTTGTACGCTCTGCTATTTTTCTTATGAACTCTGTAAAAAAGGTACGACTTGCCTTAGGAAAGTCTGATGATATGAATAAAGAACTATAAAGTGGATGTAGGCTACGACATAGCCGAACCACTATAAAAATATCGTGTGTCATTTACTTTCATGCATTATATATATATACATTCATCGACTATTCTGTTGCAATTATGGAATATAAGATGATTCTAAACCTGAAAGGTTGAAAACAGTTTAAACGTAAGAAAAAGCACAATGAATACTTGTGCGATAAGACATAAAAGAATGGGAAGACGACATTCTTAACTCTAACTCTCGAGAATTGAGAGAGAGTATAAAGGACGAGAAGACGACGTCCTCTGAGGCATGAAGGTGCACCCAGAAAAGAGACCGCCTCAGTAAGAACTCTAACCTGAGTATAAGACAGGAGAGTATAAAAAAAAAATGCCAGAAAAAACGGCAGGCATTGACGACACAGAAAATGCAATCCCTTCAGAAAATCGGGGACATTCAGACTACTTGATTAAGTCTTGAATAGTTTTTTGAGATCGACTGGGGGCATATATGTATACACATATTTCCCCCTACCATAACTTCATTACACAACTATAGTAAGACATGCATTCTTACATAAGTGTAAAACTAATGGCTAACAGACATTGCAGAAAATGAATTATTTTTTATTTACAAATGAATGAATTTGTACAGGAAAACAGTCAAAAAGAAGGTGCAAGGGCCACCCTCATAGCAACAATTATTGGTCAACTAAATGCTAAAATAACGCAAGACAGCCCACTACATGGACTTCGAAGGAGGCTTGGGCTTCTTGGCGGCTTTCTCCGCATCCTTCGCCTCTTTTTCGGCCTCTGTCAAGATGCGCTTTGATTTTTTTTCTTTCCTGAAGTTGAGATGCTGGAATCGGTTGACTTCTTCCCGGAGGGCGGAGCGCTAGAATCAAGAGAAGACTTTTTAGCGAGTTCCTCTGTAATAGATCTAGTTGAAAGCTTAACAACTAACCTTGATCCCGCATCCACAACTGCGAGAGGCTTGAGGCTTTCAGGGTCTAAGTCTTCAGCTTTTAACTGCAAGCGTTTATCTTGGTCCGCTTTCATTGCAGCCAAAGTAACATCATCTGCACTTTTCGACTCCCCGACTATTGCCACTTCTGGATCTTCCTCATGTCCTCCGTCGCCGCAATCATCCTTTAAGGCGGCTATCATCTCGTCATCACGAGGAGTGTCAGCCTTAGACGGTTCACTTCCTTCTCCCAAATCTATAGGAGCAGCCTTGTCCTTTCCCCCTTTTGCCTTCTCCGTAGGCTCCGCCCCAGAGGCAGTTCCCTGGGTCACATCTGTCTTTCTGGATGGCTCAATACCTACAGAGTGAGAAGCAACAGTTATCAACTCAGGAGAAAATAATGGGTTTTTCATCGATTGCTCAATCACGTGGCGAAAGGTAGAGATAGCCCTGACGAATTGAGGTGAAAATGTAGAGATACCTTCCGAAGACTTCTCGGCAGGGGTAACTGCTGTCTCCGATGCCGTTTCGGGAATAGGGGATAGCAGAGTTGTTCGAGGGATCCCCGGGTTTTCAGGATCATACCCCTCTACTTCAGAAGTTGCAGGGGCAGTAGAAGAGGAACCAGCTTCGGGAACGTTCTTTTGCTTAGTCCTCCGCCTCTCTTCTTCCATAGCATCAGCAATGAGGCGGCGCCCTTCAGCTAGGCGTTCTGGCTCATCATCCCTTAAATATTTCTCCATCAGCTTGTCCTCATCAATGGAATCAACCTTGAGCTCCTCTTTCTCCCACTCAACGATCTGACTCCATACTTGGACTAGAGTAGATGGATAATCCTCAATCCAAGAAATGTTCCGGCGACGGATGATATGTGCAAAGAATTCAATCATTAATTCGCCGAAACCCTGAATCTCTGTCTCCGCCTCTGACAATTGTTTACGGGCCTCCTCAGCGGATTTGATAGCACATTCGACGTTACCCTCCGCCAGGGCAGCTCTGTTCTCCGCCTCCATTAGCTTAGAAGCCAAGTCAGCATTTTTCTTTTCTAGCTCAGCATTCCTCCTTGCTAACTCGACATTTTTCCGTTCAAGGTCAGCGTAAGCAAGGCGCGTTTTAGCGGCAACTGACTTAGCATCTTCAGCTTGCTTTTTTAACTCAGAACGCTCTTGAGTGTGAGATTCAAGCAAATCATGGTAACGTTTTTGCATATCTTCAAATTGTTGTTTGAAGTTAGTAGCGTCCCTTTGAGCAACAGCAAGCTGGGCCTGTGTGTCCTCCAAATCTTTTCCTAGATTCTTTAAGGCCTTTGCATCATCTTCCGCGGTTTTTTTGCATCGAATCAGCATTCGTAATTAGAGTACGGATGATTCTGGAAAGGTTGCGTGAATATTTGAACATTTCAGAATACTGTTTTTCGACCGCATCTATCTTTGCTTTGGCCTCATCTACCCACCTGGAAGAAATAGGCTCGAGGGTAGGTAAAAAAGTCAAGTTCTCGAAGTAATGTTCGGGAAATTGCTCCTCCAAATACGCCCGTTTGATTGCAGTTTCAGCATCTAGTGGTGGATGGGCGGGGATCGTCAACTCAGTATCCCTGTGCGTGGAGGATTCAATAGTCTCTTTATCTGTTCTAGGCCGTTTAGCAGAGACCTTGCGTTTACTTCGCGACTCAGTATCTTTTGGAGGACTTCTCTCCCTACTGCGCTTTTCTTGAGAAGAGGTGGAGTCTTTCGGTTGCGGCCTGTCCACTTCCCGACGACCTTGGTAACCTTTATATCTCTCTGGGTCCGTCCGAACAGGAGAGCGAGAACGCGAGGTTCGAGAGCGATAGGGTTCATAAGGCCTTCTCTCCTCCCTACTGCGATCGTCGCGGCGATCATACTCAGTATCATAAGGTGGATTAGACATGCTGCGGCGGAGTTTCCTGATATCATAGTAAGATCGGGACATCGTGCCTGCACAATAAGACAAATGATATTCTGGATCAACATTTTCACAAAGAGAAAGATGCAGTGAGTTGTAATGTTATTGTGTAAAGTGTGTCCTAAGTGGTGTTTTTCCCCCCAACCAACCTGAGTCCGAAGCTAGACTAGTACGGGTGGGCTCTTTGGCCTTAGCAGGAGTAGTCTCTTCAGAAGAAGTGAAAACTAAAGGATTCTTCCTAAAATCCTCTGAAGTGTAAATGGTTTCAGGTAAGGGGAGGTCCCCCAAACCCTGAAATAGTGGGTCATCAGTACTAGGGACATCTCCCTCAGAAGCATCGATCGGTGACTCTTTGGAAGACGTTGACTTTTCTGGAGAAATGGCATCCTCGGGAACAGTATATCCTTCGTGATGCCTTTCCGCCATGTTAGCCAATTCATCATCTTGGGTAGAAGAAGGAGAGGGTGAAGCTTGAAGAGGCACTGTAGGAGCTCTCGAGCTTTCGCCCGTTTCAGGGATTACGTCCATGGGGGGAATATAAACATATGGAGCCGTCCCGTGACCAATGCTACGAGTAACAGATAGCAACCCATGAAAATGAAGATATTCGTCCTTAAGGACTTCATCAATAGTCAAGAACTTCTGATCGCCATTAAGGAGCTGGTGCATCCGGTCAAAGAATACTTGGTCTGATATTTGTTTTGGGTTATCGACTGCAAACAAAAAGAAAAACGAGTTAAGGCGATGACTTGAATGTATAGAGCCGAGATTTAGAAAATCAGTGCTTTACTTGATTTCGTCCACCTCCTGGCACACCCTGGTTGTCGCTTCACATAAAACCATTCCAGCCTGGAATCTCCAGCTTTACTACTGAATGGCGCTGAAATTATCTTCCTCTTAGGGACAGACTCAAAGTAGCAGAAAGAAGGAGTCTCTCGAGTCCGATGCTTGAAGTTGTAGAAGAAATGAACGTCATTGAAAGTGAGCTCTATGCCTAAGATCTCACGGTATGCTACATATAAGGTGTATAAGTAAGCATAAGAATTGGGGTGCAGCTGCATGGAGGCAATCCGCATTTGTCTTAGAAAATCGACGATAAAAGGAGAAAATGGAGGGATAGCACCGACCATGCACATCAACCGAGTAATTGCCATATACCCTTCTGGAGGGTTGTGGGGACGGTCAGTTCTCAAAGGCACCAGGGTGTCCCTTTTTAGTATCCCGTATTTTAAACAAATTCGGATAAGTCTTTCGTTGTCGATTGTTGATTCAACAGAATCTTGGGGTGATTCCAATATGACAGCCGATTCAAACTCATTAGGAGCCCGGTCGTCACCAATCCCTCCTTCCTTTTCAAAACCTAGAGAAACTTCACCCTCCGAAGACACATTGTCACTTTCGTGATTCCCAACCTCGTAATCTGAACCCTCATCATTCCATTCTGGGTCCGAAGGAGAAGATATGTCCTCGAGAGTAACTTTGTTGGATGTCTCCGGGGCCTCTTTCTTCTCATCTAGTCTAGAAGAGCGTCTGGGTCTCATGGTCATAAAACTATTGAAGAAGCAATAGCACAAGTTAGAGTAAATTAGCCCGTATCCCCCCGTGCATGTGTGCAAACTAAAGTGTAAAAAGTGTATGCGGAAAGTGTAAAGTAAATGTTTAAAAGTGCAACACAAAATTTTGGCAAAGTATAAAGGATTGAAGTAGTTCTTGATGTCCAGTTACGTTCGCAAGGCACTATCCTAACTGTCCATTAAATTGAAGATTATGCCAAAAGTTGATTGGGCCAGTTAAACAAGTTTTTATGCATTAAGATAGACTGCACTTCAGTTCGGTTCGAGCGCATTCATTAGGATCGGATCGGGGGCGTAGCATTGAGCTCAGATATCTCATTGAAACTCAAAAATCAAAATCGGATCGACTCGGAAGTAGGTTCCCCGAACGGTTCGGGTCGGACCACGTAGTCATGCCTCTTCACCTTTATCTTACAGACTGACCCGATCCGGTTAGGTGAGCTCCATTCCCCCCTTCTTTAACTACTTGCTCCGACCCGATTCGATCTTCTGGACTTCTTTTCTTTTTCCCTTTCTCTACTTGCCCCGACCCGATCCTACTTCCTGAACTTCTTTTCTTTTTCCCTTTCTCCACCTTCCATATTCCACCGCCCGAACCGACTCCCTGCGATCTTCTTCTTCTTCCTCTTCTTTAGTCTTAGACCCAAAATCATTTCCAACGCCCCAATCGTGACCGAACCAATTACAGCTTCCCCTTCCAACGTCTCGAAGTAGCAACGAAGCCACCACCAACAATAACGAAGGAAGAGGATGCTGTAGCGTGGAAACCACATCCAGATCGGTCGAATTGACCATAGACTTCAATTAAAATCGGTTATCAAGAAGTCGATCAGGGACTTAAACCTACCGAGGTGTATAAGTTGGAGATTCGCGCGAGAATTGTAAAAAGTTTTACTCTTTTGAACTCTGAAGCTTCAGAACAGAACTCGCAAAGCGATGGGATAAAAAGAAAGTGAAAGGAAAATCGAAGCTGAACTTATATAAAAACATGGTGACTATTCGTATCCCCGTTCAGACCGGATCGAAAGCCCAGTAGCATAGCCTGGCCCACTAGTCCAAAGAGAAATAGAAAGAAGAAGGGGATCTGTTCGGGTCGAAATCCGAACTGAACAGAATGTTGTAACTCAGCAGTAAATTAAACTGAAATTAGAAGAAGAGGGTGAAAGCACAAGGAAAATCAAAAGAAAGGTTACCTAGAAGGCGATATGCAATGATAATCAAAGCATGCTCCGTCTCCAACAGAAGCATCCTTTGAGGGGGCAGAATGTTAGCCCACTTTGTGAACTGGGCAACACAAAGTCGCGATGTGAAATGTTGAAGAACTTAGAAAGCATCATAGCGGATCGGATCAGAGAGATGTTGCGGATCGGATCGGAGAGATGTTGCTGTTCGGATCGGGGAGTTGGTACTATTTGGATCAAAGAGACACTGCTATTCGGATCGGAGGGCTACCTACTGCTATTCGGATCGGAGGTCTACTTACTATTCGGGTCGGAGAGTTATCACCAGTCGGATCGGAGAGTTATCATCAATCAAACCGGCGAGCTACTACCAAGTAGGGACGGAGCAGAAAGAAATGGATAAGAGTTTAGTTTCAGCATAATTCAGGTCGGATCGGATGTCCCGATCCGAACCCCTCCTGCACGCTCCTCCGATCCGAACCTATATTCCACATCACTCTCCCCCATGATCGCCTGGTTATTCGGAGCGGTTATGACCAGTTCCTGCCCACAACGTCCACTGCTCTGATGCGTTGTCAACACTGAAATCCATCCGAACCCGAGGATGATGGGATGGAAGACACGTGGCTCCGATCCGGATCGGGTTCTGAGCAAATTTTCACCTATAAATACCCTGTCTGGAGACAATAAAAAGGATCTTCTTTTTGGCACTTTGAGAGTTCAACCACTTTCATAAACCGAATTCCAGCACTCCCGGATAATCCAAATCGTCTTTCAACATTTGTTTTGAAACAATTGAGTGAATGTATGTGAGTTGTGAGTGAAATTGAGTGAATATCTCATTGTAATTGCAACTCTATCGTTGAGAATAGTGATTGACAAGTGGACGTAGGCTTTTTAACGCCGAACCACTATAAATTCTGTGTCTCCATTTTACTTTTGATCTTATTTCATTCTGCTTTTTGTCAATTTGGGTGTTAGAACCACTTTTTGGTCTAACAAGGAGCATATGGGAAAGTTTAACATTGTGAGGGGGAGGGCGGGATATGGAGCGATCTGTGAACAAAGAATAGGATGTATGTAAGGGCGGTTTTGCTTTTTAACATGGGCACTGGGTATATGTTGCACACAAGAAGATCATGTGGTGCATTATATTGTTTCGAAGTTTAGAAATGAAACAATAGAGGGGAAAAATGTGGCAGAATGGTTTGGAATATGAAACAAAGGAGGAAAGGGAAAAAACAAATGGATAGGAAATGAAGCAACAGGTTGTGCTGCTATTCATATTTAGGGGAGCAAACTGCTTATAGCAGATTAAGTCTAAAGGGGTGTGGATGGTTATAAATTAGGTGAGGCCAAATATTTATTTTAAATTTAAAGTTAATTTAAATAAATATTTTTTCAATCTTATAATTCAATTATCCACCTGTACATTATTAGAATTACTCTAAGTTGGTCACCTTAGAACCAGAGGGAAAGAGACTATGAAAGAAAGCTGGTTTGGTCAGCATTTGAAACGAACCGTTCTAACGATGGAATAAAAATCAGGTGAGTTAACCTCACTCAGTTTTCCCACTTACATTTATTATAAGTCGGGCTTATTATTTGTATGCCATGTTTGCTAATCGTTGGTTGATTTTATTGTTTGGATGTTGTTAAATATTGTTATAGCGATCATTTAAATTAAATGTTTTTTTAATTTAAATGAAATGACATCATTATTTTTAACAATTATTTGCAATAGAGGTAACTTACCTTATTGGTTACATTTATAATAATATGAACGTATTTAAATTAAATTGGATGCTTGAATTATTATTGGTTGAACGCTATTAGTTGAATAAATTATTTATTTGCATATGATCGTTACATGAACTTTTTAACCAGTATGATTGGATTATTGATTTGATTAGCGATTGTTGAATATGAATTCAACATATTTTTTGTTATAAACCAATGGGTAGTATTAGCTTAGGAATTTATAATAGATGGCCAAAATATAAACTGTTTTATAAAGATTGATTTGCCGTCAGGTGAATCAATAGAAATGAAGTTATGAAATTTATTTATTTTAACTAAATATTGATTTTTTTAACATATTATTTTAAATGAAGTTTATAAAAAGGAAATAAAACAAACATATACATATATATTGTTTGTTTTAACCACCAGTCACCATTTTTTGTACCAAAATCTATCCATGTGCGAAGCACGTGCCTTACCTCAATTATTAAATGATCTTATAAAGATGATTCTTATATTTAGAAGACTTATAAGCAAGTGAGCGGATATTAATGTGATGTTTAATAAACAAGGTTACTTGTTTTAAGAAATAATTTAAAATGAGATTATATTGATTGATTATTATTTATTTAATAATAATCAAATGGAATTATTTAAATTAATTTAATTTGAAACTAATTTAAACGGATAGACGAATTGAGATTTGATTAATGAGTTAGTCATGTGTAGAGTTGACTAAGTCAACTATGTTTCCTGAAATTGAATTATTTAACTAGTTATTAATTTAGTAGTTAATGGATAATTAAACCATTTTAAAATATTGATATTTGTTGAATGGTGATCAAAGTGGTATCTTGGGATTTAAAATGTATAAATGAAGGGTTATGAAGTTTTAAACCATTGTTTATAGTAAAGTTATGTTTTTAAGCAAGTTTATATAAATAATAATATAAGTTCAGTTTAATTCGAAATTTAAATTAAATCCTTATTGAGGTTTTATTTGATAAAATCCAAGTTGAAGGAGTTATAAAACCCAAGATTTATTGAATGTATTATTGGAACGAGTTATTAGAAATGGTTTATAAATGGAATTAAAAAAACCCAGGATATGAAATTAAGAATTAGAATTTAACTGGAGATCGGTTGAGAGAAATGGTTTTCTGAATGTTGATCTGATGTTGTTTTCGGCCTTCGGGGTTGATATTTAGTGGATTATTTTCTTACTGATTTACGGTTAAGAACTGATGGAGACATGAAATGGAAATCAAACGAAAATACAAGTTTGAGTTATTAGTTAAACGAATGGAGCTACAAAAATGAAATATAGATCCGTGTTTTTTAATAAAAGATGATGTTTCATCAAGATATAATTTAAATAGGATTTGTTTGACATTGGGAATAAAATATCGGTTTTGGGTATTGCAACTGACATCTATCTTAGGATAAGAATGTTGTTGATCAAGGTTTGAGAGGTAATTAAAATACCCCAACTTGAACAATTGCAGGACTGTCAGAGGATGATATTGGTTGTATTGGTGAAGGTGTTAAAAGTGATTTATCATGGGAAATGATAGGGTAATGTTATTGGAAGAATTTGGATATATATATATATATATATAATGGGATTCGGAAATAAAAGGGAATAAAGGAGGCTTGAGAATATGAAGTGATATTTCCATAGTCAATGAAATAAAAGGAGATTTGTGAAAATATAACGATATTTTCAAAAAGTAAGAAGATGGGATTTGGAATGAGTTTATTCTAAAAAGGGAAGTGTCGATTATAACGTTCAAATAACGAAATAAAGGAGATAGTGTAACAATGGTTTAAAAGGATAAGTTGAATCGGATTTCCAATTATAGATAATAAGTATTATTGTAACAAATGTTTTAAAAGGATAGTTAACAAGAAAATTGGATAGGATTTTAAGATATTTTTTCTAAGTATATAAATAAATAATTTTAAAATATTGATATATTAAAGCTAATACATTATTTTGGCATTACAACTGATATACTATTTTAAATGGCCAAGTGATGCTGTAAATTGAACCAATAGATTTTTTTTATTGTTTATTTTGATAGTTAAATAACCGACTATCAAAACCTTACCCAACGTGTTGGTACGGAAAAACTGGGATCGCATTTATATTCGAAAACCATACCAAACCAACAAATACGTAAACGAAGAAGATATCTAAAGCTGATCGAGATGGTGCTATTGAAGACCGTATATCTTCATGAATGAAAGAACTAATTTTGGATTTCTCTAGGTGATCCCTAGAGGTACTTGACAGTGATTCTGTCATGACTGAAATCTACAGATTGCAAAGACTACTTGCTACTGATCCGTAGGGTAATTCAAGGATGCAGTAGGATGGTGCCTTCGGTTTGTCCAATCCCAGGACAACTTGTATGGACGAGTGTTTGATAGAGTATTTCCAAAGGAATCACGTACGTTGATTTCCTCAAACGTATTTCTGTTGGTGGCGGAGAAGACATCTTCTCTTAGCTTAACGGCTGGTGTATTTTTGTGGACAACAATTAGTGATATCTGGCGGATCTGACAATGTAACATTCAAAGTGAATGGTGGCCAGATGTTCTAAAAAAGATTATAACCTCAAGCCTCATCAAATGGGAAATGACAAAAATCGGGCAGGCAGCATGGCTATATGGGACGCTCCCATTAGGGTGTATAATCACCTATCTAAAGAAATTCCTTTTGCTTCTTTAATCTATTTCGATGTTGTACCTTTCGGAAACGGTGGTTTGAGCCCAACCGTTGCTGATATACATTCGATACACTGAAGCGAAATGAGTGGTCAGTCATGTGTGGGCCGGATTGCAAGTTGTTCTGGTTGAACTCAGTGTATTCCCCTCTCGGGATACACTATCAGCAGGTGGTCCCATACCTTGTCATAGTCGGAATCCAATCTCCAATAAGCGCCCGTAGTTTTTTTTGCATACTATATATGTGGAGCGTGAGATGCAAGCGTACTGTTCGATTCTATTTATTTGTATTTAGACACTATTATAATATCACATAAGATATTGATTTCAAAACGTTCTGGGTTATCGTAAGGTAAAACCCGTCTGTATTTATGTGTGGATTTGGTATTACAATTATCCTTTTCTTTAGGAATGTTCAAGTTGGATGATGTTATAAACTTAGCGAGTTTTTTCCTCACTTTGGTTCACCAGACTGACCCAATGTTTGTAATGCTTGGGTTAGCCCGAGTTTTACAGGTTTAGGTTATCGGATAATGTGAAGTCCAAAGACGTGCTGGAAAAGTTCAGACGTATGATATTATCCAGTATTATTCCGTTGTGTGTGATGTATATGAGGACAGATTAATATAATTGTCCCGGTGTATTGGTGTACTCTGATGGTTGTAAGTATTAGTCCAAGGTCTCAATAAAGGTTATTTCTGTATTATATTTTGTTCCGCTGTGAAGTGAGACTCTGTGTTGTGTTGGTTCTTCTTATTCTTCTATTCTAACTTTCTTTCTTTCTTATCTCACCCTCTAGTTTCTTTCTATTAGCTTTCTAGGTTTCGGTACTTGAGTTTGGGACACGGGATGTATAAATGTCTGGATTCGAGTGTCGAAATTCCCGGATCGCTGCACAACCATTATCCACGAACTCACATCTTTGAGTTGTCTTCACATTTGTTACATTACGACAATCAATAAACACATCACAACACTTTGAATATTTCGTCTTGAAGTCACTTCGAAGCCTCGACCATTATCGAACCAAAAACATACTTCGTTTTGTCAATATTCGATTCACAATGTTTCACAATTTTGCTATGAATCTCGGTCCACAACGTTAAATTTAATATCATAGCGTCTACAAAACGCTGTCTCTCCATTGTTGATCCATCATGGATCGACCATTATCCATTTCTCCGATCCACCAGTCGCCGCCTTGACCAATCCATTAGTTTGTCAAGCTAATCCACACTTGCTCGATCCATAGCATTGGAATGTTAGCGATCCATCCATGGATCGATGCTCGACCCATCATAGTTGCGCATACCTAATCCACCAATTCTTCCATGCGCGCCCTTGCCAAGTGATACTTTTTTACGTGCACATCTCCTAGTTTTGTTGCCCGATCCAATGTCAAAAATGTTGTCCGGTCCGTTGAGTTGCGCACCCGATCCATGCCATAATGCTCTTCCTGATCCATTAAAGCTGACCGATCCATCCATGGATCGGTGTGCCCGATCTATACTTGTGCGTTCCCAATCCATCAACAGCCTTGACCAATCCATTGCATTTTAACGCTGCCACAAAGCCCGAACCATTCCAAGTATTCTGTCCACCGATCCAACAACTAGCGCATGTCCAATCCAACAAAGTTCACGCCCAATCCATTAATTTCCCCTGCCGATCCATACCGGAAATCACGGCTGATCCATGGGAAAATGTGACCAAAGCTTCACGATCCACCCAGTTCTTACTCTACAAGACACAATTCATCTCGATACGTCTTGTATATGCAATCACGACTTATCTCAATCAACAAGTATCCAATTTCAAGAAATCATTCGATAACACAACCAAGAGAATACTAACACAACAAACAATCATCAATAATCACATGAAATTCACAAAATCATGATTAAACAATAAAAGAATCAAATAAATGGATCTAAACATATTATTCACACATGAATTTACCGATTTTGGTTGCTAGATTAGATTCTATGGAAATTCGAATGAAAATATGCTTACCATGATGTAGATCAATGTGAAAAAACTTGAAATGATGAAAATAAGATCAAACAACCCATACGCTTGATTGAATCCATGCGAGAGATGCTTATCACTCACCAAATCTTCAAATTAGCTTGAAAACGATGATTGACAAATCCAGACAGCGAAGAATGATCTCCAAATCAATCATTTTGTTGTGATCTACCTTTCTTCGATGTTGATCTTCAATCTACCAATCTAGATCTATGAAACTTATGGAGTAGAGATGTATTTGATTGGAGTAGGGAGAATCTCAAACCCCAACCAAATAAGGAAGGAAGAAAGTAAACCATTCTGCTTGCCTTTACCCCTTATTTATAACTATCTAACCAGCCCACTAATGGGCCACACCAAAACAGCACACTAATGACTAGTTAACCAGACCAGAAAATGTGTAACACTAAAACAGCAATTCCTCTCAAGCCGCTGAACCAAAACTTTAATGTGACCACTTTACGGAATTGGCAACACCATTCCCTTTCCAATTAGATCGATCTTAGCACCTGATTTGATCTAGTCAAAAGTTATTCCCTGTACAAAACTGTTAGGGGTAAAATGGTCGCTTAAAATTAATAAAAATCATGGACATGTCCTTCATCCCCATGAATATCATATCAAAATATGAGAATGATCCGACCCTTAGGGAAATAAATAGAAATATTTTACGATCCCCTGATACGTAAAATGCTTGTCGTTACCAAAAGTCTTCGCTATTTACCCCGTTGCCAATAGGAACAAGGAAAAGCGACGGTTCTATCACCAATTTAGCAATGGAATGCAATGGTCATATGTCTACATATCAGCCAACGTGGCAGTTATTTGGTTCTTCAGACGTGCGTCACAAGCTGCTGCAAACCGTTGCAAAACTGGACCAAATGGCCGTTGCAAACTATTGTAAGCTGTTGCAAAAGTGGGTATTTTTGGCTTTTCGAGCCAGCACCTAATACCCTTCCAACCACACAAACATTCAATCAATACAAATATTTTTAATTCATCATACATTACAAACATTATCATTCCATCATTTTGTTGTATAGTCAAATAATCAAGATTCACACCATCATATCATTAATTAACACATATTCCATCATCTATCAAACAATATACCAAAATCCACCAAACCGAATAAGTACATAAGTCATAATCCTAAAAAATAACTATTAAGTATCAAAACTGTAAAAAAACACCAACCCATCAAATAACTACTAAGTATCAAAACCATCAAACGACCTTATAAATCCATCAAACCAAATATGTAAATAAATCAACCTACCAAACCTATGCATCATCCTCGTCAGAAGCGTCTGCATCACCCTCCTCGGGGTATTGTCCCATGCTTTTGGAAGTAGGCAGCAATACGCTCATCAATCCATGGTGCTAGATTGTTCTACCTCATCTAGTTGTCTTTACATTTGAGCTATCTCCTCCTCATCGATTGTTAGAGAATTCAACTATGTTGCTTGAAAAAGGTGATGTTGAAGCTCATCGGTGATCTTGAAGACCACGGCGGGAAGATAAAAATTACGTGGGTGACTTTGTGTCATACATTCCTGTTGATGTCACAGTACACATTTTTTTCTTTCTTGGACACAAGTAGAGCATTTTATGCAAGGCTAAAACCCGTATAAAAAACATGGAATGCTTTGCTCTCTACAAGACGGTCTCAACTGCCAACCAAATCAACCTTGTCTAGTCTTGTTGTATGAGGAATCGAGCAATGCTACACTAACTACAATACCACTTTCCTTAAGCTAGACAACTGTGGAAGTGCAAAATCATATTTTGTTGGCACACCATGGCGTAAATATTTATTTGTAAATTCGAACAAAGGACTATTGCTCCTTGTAAATCAATTCAGAAAGGAGTTGGTGGTTTTTCGTTCTTCCACAGGAGTTCTAGACCATCTTCCTTGTAAATTCATGATAATCTCAAAGAAAGTGGTACATAGGAATCATGGATTGGTTCCCAAACCCCATGGATGTTACAAAGTAGTACCACTTTTCATTCCATCCAGTGGTAGTACCTTTTTCCTGAACGAAGGAGATAAAGATAGACAAAGTGGCAGCTCCTGAGGAATTTGTTTTATCTCATCGTAAAAATTAACTGCTTTCTTGCTTTTCAAAGGTATGCTTTAGAGCACAACCAAAAATGGCTTGTTCAGTTACTAAACAAGCCACAGAGCAACCAGGTATGGCTTGTTCAGTCACCCGTGGCTAGTCTGTGGTTGCTTTGGAGCTGGGTGGTGGATAGTTCACTGAACAGGGGTTGGTGGGTATAACGACAAATAGTTTGATGTTATGTGTTTATAATGACAAACTATTTGCCGTTATAAGTTTATAGCGGCAAAGAGTTTGCCGTTATAAACATATAACGACAAACTATTTTTCATTCTATTTTATACCCATTGCACCACAGCGGCTAGTTCAACGTTCGCATTCCCCCCCTATATACCAACCTACCTCCTTCTTCTTCCACACAACCACACCACCTTCTCAACTTCAACTTCTACAACAACAAAAAATGTCTTCTTCTGCACCTAAGAGAACCGGAAAAAAAAACTGTAAGCATGAAATGCATGTCCCAACCGCACATGTCATCATACGCCATGCAATGTCTAGTCCAACAGCTACAATCGTTTCAGCCTCTCACGAATACGGAAACTCGCCATACTCAAATTATCCATACCGACCACCTTACCAACCGCTCGCTCCTCCTAATTTTCTTCCCATCCATTCTACCGCCCTGCCACAGATTTACCAACGACGTCCCGAGGTAGCCATGTACGGCGATCATTCGTCGTATATGTCAATGATGATGCAGACCGATCAAAGTCAGCAATCTCACCTAACTGTGCAACGGACCGAGGTTCGTGATCGCGAATGTATGCAAAATCTGCACAGACAGCTTTCATATGGGTATGCCACTCCTACTAACGAAGAAAATGTTGAAACTTCAACGGAGGAGGCGGAGGAAGAAGATGCAAATGAGGATGCGAATGTTACAAATTCTGAAGAATGTAATCAAGAATACCTTACACCTATGAGTCCCGAATATAACCAAAAGAAGACTAAGTGGAGGTCTTTAAGTGGCATTTCAGTAAATGACACCAAACCGAAGTTGTATCGGAGGCAGATCCCGGAATAGAAGATATTGAGGATGAACATGCCGAAGGGGAAGGAACAACAGCGGATGGAAAAAAATATGCAAGTTTACTTCCGAGCAGTACATTTCACTTGCTAGATCTTGGATGCGCATTTCACAGGACAACATTACTGGGAATAATATGAAAGGTCAGAAACCTTGGGAAAGAGTTGCAGAGTTTATAATTCGTTGGAAGCGATGAGTAGAACATGGGGATCACTTAGAGGCAATTATAGAGTTATGAATGCCGCATGTCAGAACTATCTGGTAATACTGACAAGATTGCAGAACAGGCAGCAAAGCGGTGCTGCACCTTATGATGTTGTAAGTACCACAGATTATTTTAAAAAATAACATACTATACTATGAGTAGTTAGAAATGTCATACACTCATACAATTTCGACTTTGTGTTATAGATTGAAGAGCCACGAAAGGCCTACCAACAACAGTATGGACATCCATTTAAATTTCAAGACTGCTTCGAGCTTCTATGTAGTTTGTCGAAGTGGAAGAACCCAAGCATCTTCATGTTTGAGCAGCATAACAAAGCTAGAAGGATGAACTGCTCTGAGTCTAGTCAAGGTAGTGACCCGAGTTCACAAGAAAGAATCCCTTATATGGAACTATTGATGGACGACCTATTGGCAGAACCAAGTCAATTCAGCTGGAGCAACGCGGTGTAAAGTTTTCTAGATTTATGGAAACAATGGAGAATTCAGCTAAGGAGACAAGAGAGCATAGAGTTAAATTTTCAGCACAAAGAAACCGCAGTGACAAAGAGTTCCAAAAGGCAATTAGGGATGATCGAGAGCTTCGAGGACAAGCAAAGACAGAGAAACAAGTCATGCTATGGGAGGAGGAGGAGGAGAAGAAAGCAATGCTGTGAGAGAAGAATTATATTAAAATAATTACATGTAATTTTAGTAAGCTTTCCCCTCTACAACAAGAACTATTAACTGAGCAGCTTGGAGAGTACAGAAAATATAAAGGAAGTAGAAGCGGAAGTGGCAGTTGTTCGTATAAGGACTAGCTATATATGTTGGGTTGAGTTGTAATATCATTGTGAACTGTTTGTAGTATTTATGTACTAGTTGTTGTTTATGTTAGGGCAACTCTAGTGGATTCAGGGTTGTTGCTTATGTACTAGGTGTGCTTATAGTTAAGTAATTGTATTATTGTGGATAAATGTCGATTAGCCTAAAGGGGGATAACAAACAACATACAACTACGATAAAGGATACATCATTATAACAAAATATAAGATACAACATCATTATAACATACAATGTACATCATACAACATCAGTATATCCAAATATAAGATACAAGATACATTCCGCATTCAATCCAACATACAACATACAACTACGATACAATCCAGATTACTAGTAGTCTTACTTTCACGAAGAACCACTCCACCTATACAACGTTTCTGCTTTTGTTGCAACATTTAATCTTTCCAAGCGACCGACCTCTGCTTGCATCTCCAGTGCATACTGGACACCCCTCTCAGTCAAAGGTGGATCGTACCAGGAGAAAAATTACAGCGTTGCAACCCTTGTCGGTTCTCTGCAGCAATGTATGCCTTGCACCCATAAAATCGACGACCAGCATTAGTTTGACTCTTAGAAACAACCACGTTGCATTCCACTCCACAATAGCAAAGAACAGTTCGACCCGTAATGCTAGAGCTCAACCTTTCAGGGTTCTGGCGAGCAATTACTTCCATCAACCAAGCACAATGGGTTTTTTGCATTGGTCCAATTCTTGGGACAACAACGTTTGGTTGCGTGGCCCTAAAAAGTTCAGACTCCACTTCTCTAGGTTTGACTTGGACATCCGCTTATGTTTCTGGCACAATCTCTACATCTTCGATTGGTTGCTTATTCCTTTTATACGCATCGTACAGTTGGACCATCGTTTCATCATCGTATTCCCAACTAGATATAATGAAGACAGGAAATTATTGGAGAGTTAGAAATAATGAAGACAGGAAGAAGATGCAGGGTCATATTTAATAACATAAGTCCACTTCCCGATATATTAAAGCATTAATTGGGGCGACTTGTCAACTCATTTGTATTTTTTCGTGACGCGGGCTTTAAGAATGATGGACAGGTAGCAGAGATTCCCTGTCTCATTTGTACTAGTGATGTCGACTTTATTCTGAAGCTAAGCCTAGCAATGATCCGTTGTCTTGTTTCTAATGTGGATGCTGACCAGACCATGTTGCTTGATATATAACGAAGATTCCTTGTCTAGTTTGTACAGTTGACGGCGACTTTACCCTTCCACTTGGTCACTGGTAAAGACACCTTTAATCATTTATAATGTTGTTACCGACTTAATTAGCTTCTCTTGTAAATTAAACACTTGAGAACAAACAGGATACATATACTACTTCGCATAACGATACAATTAACAATAAGCATAATCCTGCAATAGATCACAAAGATACATCAATTACTGATACACGATGCCAAGTACAACATCAAAGTAAGAAACGTAGGAAATAGTTTGCGAAGCGAACATCTCATTACATTGAAAATCAAGAGAGTCTCCTTACGTTCAATCATAATGTCTCATTTTCGATTTCCAGGCATCTAATCTTCTGTTCTAGTTTGTTTGCATAGGCTATTCCCTTTGGGCAAAGTGGGTCGTTAATCCATTCCGTATAATTGCATCCATTAGGATATGATGGACATTTATGCATGCGGCGACCTATATTGTTTCGCTCTGCTCGAACAACCACTTCAACCGCATAACCGCAATAGCAACAAACTGGATACGGGTCCACTTCCTGTTAAGAAGGTGGTACTCGATACACCTCAACTTCTTGTCATGGTTGAGGGACCGATTGTTCGTACGCTGGTTGAACATGGGCTACTTGAGCTTCAGGTGGATGTTGAACGTTCCTCGGTCTGTAAGGTGCCTAAGCCTGAGGTCTTAGTCTTAGTTTGTTTAGAAACTGTAATTCGTCTTCCATCTCCTGAAGTCTCCTCTGTTCGTATGCCTCTTCCTCGGAGTCAGTAGCTGATGGCCATGAAGGCATGGTTGTGGGAATGAAAAGAGGAGTTGGAAACAAGGGTTTTTGAGTGAAGTAAGTTGGGAGTATTTGAGAGAGTTATATAGCTGGCCACCACAAAATAATGTAACTGGTCAATGCTCACGTGGAAGAGGACTGGATTGAATTGTTTAATGCACCCGGGGATGACCCTTGTTTTTTAACTTCTACATGTATACAAACTTGATCTGGTGACAATACAACTCACCATAATGTTTCCAAAGCATGATACAGTCATTGAAATGACTTGACATAGAGACATATTTCGTAATCAATGTAGAAAGGAAGCATAAGAGCTCACATGTTAACTTAAAGACTTAACCACAGCTGAGACATAACACAAAACATTGACACGACTACAAACTGAGACACTGACAAGCCTACTACAATCTTTGACAATAATACACACTGATACATAGTAAACGAACACTGTGGAAAGATAGTACGATACAGCTAATGTTGTTACACAGACTAACATGAATAGTAGCACAAACACCTCTACCAATCATAACCGAAGCGCGTTATCCAGCTGTAATGAAGTTCATATGCTTCATGGCCTACGAATTCCATTCCATGTTCGAAAAGATAACGTGAATTGAAAGTGGCACGATTAGCTTTGAAATAACTTCCTCTTCAACTGCCTCGATTATCTGGAGGTATCGGGCATAATCATCCCAGAAGGTCCTATTTCCGCTTTGAATCTCTTCTTTAGACCTCCACGACGGACACTTGGGGTTGCCGTTGTACTTTTTTGAATCAATTGCCAATACATTTCATGGGTTACTCTGCCACATCCTTGCAGCATTTTGTCATGCATTTCTTAAAAGTCAATATACAATTCGACAAGTATAATTAACTCAGAGGGAGACCAACTATCAGTGGACATGAATAAAGGAGAGTAATGGGGAATGAGAAAATGTTTACTGGCTGAAACTAAGGACCCAAAGCACCCTTTATTTGTAGCTAAAAGTTCTGGAAATAGTTCTGTGCCTTTTGTTACTATTCACGTGTATTCATAACGTACCATTCACATGGGTCTTGACATGATTAGACCGTTCACTGAATACAAAACAGTAAGGTTACCGTGCCTGAATTGACCCAACACTGAGGAGATCAACAGTAAGGATACCTTGCATACTTTACAGCTATCGAACATGGCTACAGTGCCTGCTTTAACAAAAAGATAATAAAGGCCTAACATTGATTACAGTACCATAACTTTTCCCAACCATATAAGGACGTGAATATCATGAACTATTTGTAGTATTCATGTACTAGTTGTTGTTTATGTATTACTTATTTATGCAGTATTCCAGCCATTTTCTAATATCTTGTTAATATTTAAGTTGTACGCAAACAGTACATAGCTACCGACACAAAAATTTGTTAACAAAATATACTACACATACATGATAAAAGTCTTGCAAACATAAACTAGCAACTAATGATTTCGACTATTCCTTCCTTTATGCGCCCACAAATGTTCCACCAACTGGTCACGCAATTGGAAGTGTGCAGATTGATCTTCAATGAGTTGAACCATAGCAACATATTCTCCCATTGAGTTTATATCTTTATGGGGTCTTGTATTAGACCCCTTAAAAATGTCAGGATAATTAGACTTTTGATTCTTATATCCTCCTCTTTCAGACTCCACAATCATGTTATGTATTATTATACAAGCATACATGATTTCTGAAAGAACTCTTGCATCATGAAAACGAGCAGGATTTCGTAAAATATGAAATTGGCTTATAAAACACCAAACGTACGTTCGATGTCCTTTCTGTAGCTAGCTACTTTTTTAGTGAAATAACTTTCTTTGTCATTTGATGGTACTCTGAATCCTTACATCATAGTTCTCCACTTTGGATATATTCCATCCACTAGGTAGTATCCAGTTTTGTGTTTTATATTACCAACGTTAAATGAAACATCTGTTGATAGTCTGTTAGCAAGTTCTGTGAAAAGGTACGCTTGTTTTAGAACATTTATATCCACTAGGTAGACTCCAAAAAAAGCATGCCAAACCCATAAAGCGTCTGTTGCTACTGCTTCAAGGATCATTGATGACACTTTTTTATGTCCGGTGAACATTCCTTTCCATCCCGTTGGGTAGTTTTTCCAAGGCCAATGCATGCAATCTAAACTTCCAATCATACCTGGAAATCCTCTAGCTTCTCCCCTACGTAGTATCCTACTTATATCGTTTGGTTCCAGCATTCGTAGATACTCCTCCCCGAACTGTTGAACAACTGCTTTACAGAGTTCTTTCAAACAATCTATTGCTGTTGATCCTGCGATTCAGAAATATTCAACCATTTGGTCACCAGATGTTCCATAGCTTAACATTCTCAGCGCTGATGAAATTTTGATGTGGGATGAGTGGCCGATTTCCTGTGCTCAGTTCAGTCTATGAGTGAAATATGGGTTTGAATGTTGAAGTTTAAGATATTTTTTTGCGAAAATAGCCGAACTCATACGAAACCGACGGCGGAACAAAGTTATATCGTTGGTCGGATTATCGATGAAGTAATCCCTCATTAGTCTTTCATGCCCATCCTTGTAGTCTCTCTTATACCACCGGTCAATCCGGCCATGTATACTACCTCGACGGTTGTTCATTGAGCCTTCAACAAAAAAAATTGGAATACCCAACCATTGCTTGCTATTCCAGCTCTTCCTCCGTTTCTAGTTCAGCATCGTCCGTTTGATTCATGACTTCGTAGTTCTGGTAGTAAGAGTTTGGATCCATTTATTTCTACAACTTCAAGTTAATTTTTTATAAGTGATTCTTGAAATGATGTGTTGGAGATGTGGTTGGTGCTAATATATAGTTCAAAGACACCAGCGTGGCCATAGTGTATGCGTTAAAAGGTAGTAGTTGTCACATTATATATTTTAAGCACAACATCATGGCTACAGTGCACGCAATAAGAGATAGTAGTTGTCACATTAATTATTTTGAAGACAATATCATGGTTACAGTGTATTCCATCATGGCTACAGTGTATGGTACAGAAGAGTAATTTGTCACATTAGTTACTTTACAGACATCATCATGGCTTCAGTGTTCAACATCATGGCTATAGTGTATGATACAAGAGAGTAATTTGTCACATTAGTTACTTTAAGGACACCATCATAGCATCAACGTTCACCATCATAGCTACATTATACGCTACAGGAGAGTAATTTGTTACATTAGTTACTTTAAGGACACCATCATGGCTACAATGTACACCATCATGGCTACAGTGTACGCTATAGGAGCGTAATTTGTCACATTAGAAACATCATATTTATATAGCTTGGTTGGGAGATTGTTTCATCATTATCCATAATGGCAAGCCGGCTTGGAGTCCCCATGATTATTTGGTGTTGATCAAAGCTTACATCCAGGCCGACAATAGACACATGGAAGAGGAAGTTGAGGAAGATTTTTGGGTCACCGTCAACGAAACTTACAACTACCATCCAGAGTGTAGAATAAGGAGACATAATTTAGATACTAGAAGTGATTAGTTATGTTCAGTAGAAGTTGCAGGCGATACCGATGGATTATCACCAAGGTAGAACGAGATAATGTTTTTCAACCTACCTGAGCAACTTTCGACTCTCTTTACTTTATGGACTATCGAACACACTTTGTTGGACATGCTGCCTATGATTTGTGGGTAGATCACATCAGGCAGTTCGATTGAGAAGTGCTTGGGTTAGTACTGCTACGAATAATGTGTTTGTTAGTCATTGTATGTTTGTTTGCAAATGATTGTAAGTGTATGTCCATATAAGTTTGTAGTATGCTGAATTATTAATGAAGTGGAAGTTGAATTGTATGAATATGTCGGATTCCTCCTTTCTTTATTAAAGTAGGTTGTCTTCTTGCTATTATTAAAGTCTGTAGTGAAAGATTCTTTTGTCCATTAATTTGAATGAGTAGTCTTCATGATATTATTAAAGTAGGTTGTCTTGTTTGCAAACGATTGTAAGTGTATGTCAATATAAGTTTGTAGTATGTTGAATTATTAATGAAGTGTAAGTTGAATTGTATGAATATGTCGGATTCCTCCTTTCTTTATTAAAGTAGGTTGTCTTCTTGCTACTAGTAAAGTCTGTAGTGAAAGATTCTATCTTTAATCAATTTGACTGAGCTGTCGTCTTGCCATTATTAATGTAGGTAGTACGTTGTGACAGATTATTTCTTTAATCAATTTAACTGAGCTGTCTTCTTGCCATTACTAAAGTAGGTGGTACATTTATAAAGATTCTGTCTTTAATAAATTTGCTTGAGTAAACATGAGTTCACAAATACGATAATAAGAAAACATACTACATAATGCCGGATAGTACAACATACTTAAATATGCTTGAACACAGTTAACCGACAAGTACGAGCGTAACAATGCTAATGAACAACAAGTACAGCAACAAGCTTAATCAAATAGCACATATAATATGAACATACAACTGACAACTGCGAAAATGTAAAACATCGATAGTACATAATAGTGGTAGTCAACAAATACAGAACGTCTACTCAAACAATATGAACAAACAACTGACAACTGCAAAACCGTAATACATCTATAGTACATAATAGCGGCAGTAAGTTACTGGTCTGATCCATATGTACGTGGACGTGTGTGGCGCCGATAACATCTCTCATCATCATCATCATTTGGAGGACTCGACCCAGCACTAGACAAATGGTGGTAATACATCTGCATGTCTTGAAATCTCTTGCACTTTGCCTCAAGCTGGGCCTCTAAATGCGCCTGATGTTGTCGTGCCTCCTCTGGAATACGACGCAGCTCAGCATCATAGTAATCTAGGCTACGCTTATGCTCTACGTAGTCCGTATGCCTAAGCCCCATCTGCATATCGTACAAATCAGCATATGATATCTGTGTAGGATCCGGGTAATCATGATGGGCCGGAGGATGAAACACGTCAACTTAATGATCTGGTCCAATACTAGGCACTGGCATGGTCCAACCAAAATGACCAGCGGATGCCACAGAATCAGGTGCACGAAAACCCTGGCTGGGTTGGGTAATATCCTCGATAACAGGTGGATGTATGCCGTGTCGTATAGCTGATGGACCTACTAAATCAATCGAAGCTGCATGTGTAATCGTGTCTGAGGACCCAGTGAAAAATCTGCATCAGAAGACAATGTATGACTTCCCGGTGATAACAAAGCTCTCGGCCATCCACCATCCTTTTACCCTGGCAAAATCTAACTGATCGGACAGGTAAATCATACAACGATAAGTATGAGGGTATGGATCATCGGGAATAGCGTTGAAGTCAAACAACTATCTCCAGCACCTCTCACCAAGAAACCAATAAGCACCTAACGCCGAGGGATAAAAAATGGGTGGAAATCTCCGTCCGGCAAGCATCCTAGCAAACCCTATGATATCAAGACCAAATGATGTACTCTGATCAAATGGATGCCATATAATCTGATCTCTATACATCCTCAGGTCAGTCTGGTTGTGGGAAACTGAATACACATGGCATGACTCATTATCCCTGGGCCCCCGGTTGTCCGCAGTCCAAAACTGTATACATGGGAAAAAGGTCGAAGGGTCTGAAGTATGGGTGACAAAATGAAAGTTCCTAGAGTACTCAAAATACAAATACTCTAACAACTCCTAGAAACCATATAAAGAAACCTGAGAATCAGAGATGGTGCACTGTATGTCAAGACATCTGTATAGTTATGCAAGGATAGGTGTGCCCCAATCATATAAAATCACCCCATTGGGATTTAACTCAGCCGCGACCTGAACAAATCCGACATGCAAACTGCTGCTCATTGAACTAAAGAATAGGTTACCCATAAGGTATAACACAAATAATCGAGCAAGCTCCAAGTCGTCATCACCAGAGTACCGAGGGAGCATGCTATCCATGGCTGCACGGATGGCACTCACACTAATAGCGCCTCCGGCCTGATAAGACGCATCTGAAACGTCAAAATGAGGCAGTAGATCATGAAGAAGTGTATGATCACATAATTGAACATCATCAAAAGGCAGTGGGGGATAAGCAGCTAATCCTATACTAATACCAGTAAACATGGAGAAATCAAGTGGTGTAAGTCCTAACTCACCGCAAGGAAAGTGAAATGTGTGGGTGGTTTTGTACCACCATAGAGCAATGGCCGCGCCCAATTGAACATCAACATTTATAACATGGTTGATTCCTAAAATTGTAAAGCGCACAATAGGATAAACTAGGACTAATAAATTATCCAATAGTTTCATTAAAAGATCACTAATATTACCTAGAAAATACTGAAATCCAAGAGCATGTAACAGTGCTACGACCCTCTCCTTACTCGCCAAGTGTGCATGATAATATCTAAGTGTGTTCGCTAACGAACCAAGTGAACGTATATTCCGCGACTTTCAACGGTTCAATAAAAAGTTATACTATATACCCAATGTCTAATAATCAAAGAATATTATTTAAATAATACTAAAAATACTTACAACCAAAATTAACTGCGTGCTAATGTGTACTTGGCCTTCTGGAAGCATGCGAAAGTTGGATAGCATAGGAAGCTTCGCGGCACTGAGGTTCAAATCCAAACAACCATCGAGATCGGCCTGTTTAGTGGAAACCGATCCCACACCCCTACGCGACCTACCCACTCGTCCGCCCCTACTTCTTGGTTCTCCATGTTTTCGGCGGCTGCAAGTAAATCTTCTAATTCGGGCACGTATGGTACGACTGGTTGTTCGCCACTACCACCTGCACCATTCCCGCTTGCGCCACTGCCGCCGGTGCACCATCGTCGCTGTGCATGAATTTTTTTAGTAATCTAGACATATTTTTGAACGAATATCTCGAAAATGGTAGTTAATTTGGTTAGAAGGTAACGGATTGGTGAATTGGTGGAAATATTTGGGTGAATAATGGGGGAGGGTTTGGGATTTTCGGGTTGGGGAAAATTGGAGGAAGAGTGAAGATGGAGTGGCGGCGGGGGAGGGTTTACTGAGTGGAATTATAATAGCAAACTCTTTGCCATTATAACTTTATAACGGCGAAGAGTTTGCCGTTATAAAGTTACAATGGAAAAGAGTTTGTCGTTGTAATTTTATAATGGCAGACTCTTTGCCGTTATAATACCCCTATGGCTAGCCCCTTGGCTGCTTCACTCTCTAGTTGCTTGTCTCGTTCGATCAGTTGCAAAACAAGAGAGAGTATAAGTGAACAGAACAGATTGTTGGTTATGGTCTTATTATGGTATTCTCGTTTGATTTTTTATATA
The DNA here is from genome assembly GCA_030737875.1 of Allium sativum. Taxonomy (NCBI): domain Eukaryota; kingdom Viridiplantae; phylum Streptophyta; class Magnoliopsida; order Asparagales; family Amaryllidaceae; genus Allium; species Allium sativum. The sequence goes on along the minus strand of CM060921.1, from coordinate 62,988,366 downwards.
TCAACTAAAAGAAGATTGTAGTACATTCATCAAGTTACATGTTAGCAGTTGTGTTATTCCTAAAATTCGAAGACTTATGTGGCAATCTAAAGGCCGTTTATACTTTGCATTTGGCCACTTTGAATCGCAACCTGGATTTTAGATATGGGAACTTGTGCTTGAACACCACCACCACTACTGTAGTTTTGAAGGGGTCGGGAGGTCTAGTTGGAAGATGATATGCTCTCATTTTCTTACACATATAATAAATACATGTACTTGTCCATGCACAAAAGGTGGAGATTTATCAGTGTGAAAGCCTTGTGGTTTTAATGATGATTTCCAGATCCTTTATATTGAGCTGCAAGGAATGATTCTTTCTTATGATCTTAAGACTCGGTTGTTCCCTGTGGTGCCAAAAATTATATGTAAAGAATTTTACTGGGGTCAGCGGGAGATATTTCCTTTTTCTTTTGGTTCTGATACCAAGACGGCTTGTGCGCATGAATTTTCCCCTGCTCTGACACCACGTTAGAGAACCCCAAATTATCATAAATCCAGTTGGCAATGTGAAGGGTGAACTCTTAATGTTTATACTGAATTTATTTTTATAAATTCGCCAGTGTGAGACTTGTCTCAACACTCCCCCACACGTGTGGCAATCTCACACGTAGATCTTAGATGTGACGTGGGTATGTGGCAATCTCACATGTGGATCTTAGGAGTGACGTGGGCAAGTGTGGCTTGTGCACATGAATTATACCTTTGCACTGATACCATGTTAGAGAACCTCAAATTATCACAAAACCAATTAGCAATGTAAAGGGTGAACTTTTAATGTTTATACTGGATTTATTTTTATAAATTCCACGGTGTGGGACTTGTCTCAACATCGATGGATCTCCTATATGCCCTCTGGAAATTAAGAGCCTATAAAATAAATTATATTAATATTCGAAAACAAAGCAAACATGATTATAAAGACTATAGTCATATGAAGAAATAATATTTTCACATTCGTCACTTAAAACTATAGTCATGTAAAGACTTTAACCCATAGTTATGAACATTATCATATATAATATAGTAAAATTTGACTATAAATTATAAACTATTGTCACTTATAATTTTGAAATGAAGTGGTGAATATTGTAATCTAAATTTTAGCAATATGTTTGTTTCTTTATTTGGATGTTGATGACAATACAAATGCATATTATCATATTATTAATCTTTGAATTAACTTAGTTTAATATTAGTTATTGAAATGAGTACGTCGTTAATGATATTAATTCAATTAACTAGCATGCAAAAGTGTTAATTATAGAATTAATTAATATACAATTAGTTCTCTAATTCAAATTGGAGTTTAGCTCGAAATGTACTAACTACGATTAACTGTTAATTGTATTTCATTTTCCATTTTGTTTAAACTCAAATTAGAAAAATGATTTATTATAAATTACATTTGCATATCATATAATAATAAAAGTATATTTGTTCATAGATGACATTTCTTATGCATATGAGCAGTCATATACAAATCAAAGTGAATTTAGTGCCATTTACATTACATTTTAAATTATGGTCAATATATCAACCGCATCAATTTAAGCTGAAATACAATATAATTAATTCTGTTAATTATCATTTTCACTGCCTAAGTTATTCCATCTTTAATGAGAGTCATATGAGATAATACTACCATATAGTTTATGAAAAGGTTTTATTAGTAATCATTTTATTAAATAAGCTTATATTATGAGAATTGTAACGCTTTGAAGCAAATAATGACTTATAGTTGATGTTAGTGTTTATTGTATAACTTAATTATCTCTAAATTTTAATTATACGTTGTGCTTTTTGAAAAATCTAATGCATATCTTTAGTTGAAATTTATTAGTAGTTCTTGAATTTAGTCGAATAGAAGAAAAATTAGATTTTTTGGAAAAGTCGGCTGGTTTTTTAGGTGACTACAAACACCTTTGTTATAACTAATAATAAAATACAATGTAGTACAGGTGATTGTTAGTAGACAATAAGCTACGGTTTTTAAAGTGGTCCGTTCATCACATATGCTGGATTGAAGTGTCCAACTCACTGTACAAGAAAAACAGGAGTGAAGCAAACATGCTTCAACTACTAATATACCTAACAACTAATCTCCAGCAGCCGAGGGAGAAGAAGAGGATGATGTTGAGGTAGAAGATGATGAAGAAGATCTAGGGCCCATGTCATTCAACACAGTGGCAAAGAGACTAGCGAGGTTAGGCATATACCCAGCATGGTTCATATCATATAAAAATTTTCTATCACAAGTATCGTTAGTCAAGATTTTTGCATTGTACTCTCCATAAATATCTTTGGAATAAAGCTTCAAATCAGTCCCATCGTCATAATAATGCAGACATCTTACTTCCACACTTTCATCTTCTACACCATCTGATATGAACTTGTAACAGACCTTGTGAAGGGGATCATACCTCATACCAGATCACAAATGAACCCAGGATTTCTCAAGAAAGATCCAAACTACTGCTTTATCAACGTCTTTTTCAGTGGCCACCAATGCATTACTAGGGGGAACATCCATCAATTTGGTCCTAGGAACCCAAATACATGCAGGTGGTTTCACAAGTGGAGTCTTAGGCTTAGGGGGTGCATTTGTTAGATGTTTGCAAGCATCACTAATATGACCAAATGCATGACAAATAGTGCATACATCCATCAATTTGGTCCTAGGAACCCAAATACGTGCAGGTGGTTTCACAAGTGGAGTCTTAGGCTTAGGGGGTGCATTTGTTAGATGTTTGCAAGCATCGTTAATATGACCAAATGCATGACAAATAGTGCATATTTCAGGATTCCAAGTGTACTAAACATTAACATAAGTATCAAACCCATCAATATATACCTTAAGCCTGGATAGAAGAGGCTTGTTCAGTGTTATTTCAATTAGTTCTTTCGCAAAAATAAGATTCTTCTTAGCCTCCGTATTAGCATCAAAGCATTTAAATATACCTATTCTACTAGCCAACCAACTCAAACAAGAATGTGTTTGCAACACATAAGGAATACATGTGAAAATAGTCCATACCGGAATAGACTGCACCCTTTCTCTGGCACTCTAAACCGTAATGGTCCACGTTGTTTAGTTGTTTCCCTCCAATTATAGGCGGATTAGATTCTAGCACTTTCCTTCTTTCCTCCACATCAGAAAATCTGAAATAATACAACCGTTGACATGATTTACTCTAAGCCCACCCCTTAAGTTCCATGTTTTGCGACATTGCTCTCTTACGTCGTCATACGACACAATTGAGTCAAGAAAGAAACTCACAAGATGATCTTTCCAGAGGTCAATTCCTTCTTGTACAATCTCATCCTGCGGACGTGGATTATCAAGGTCACATGTAAACTCACACGGGGAGTAATTTCCACCACAGCGAGGGAGAGATGTATAAAAAGACGAGTATGAAGGCTTTAACGGAGGCATTGAAGATTGCAAATTAACTGCAGGTTGTGGAAAATACTTTCCACTATTATTTAATACAAGCTCGTTCAAAAGTGGTGCAGGCTTAGGGATCTGAAGTGCAGTGAGAGGAATGAATGGGACATTATCTGGAACACTTTGTGGGCATTTCGGAAGCGAGGAGACGTTGAGGTCTGAGACTGAAATGTTCAGCACAGCTACACAGTGTTCTTCCATTCCAAAAATCACATCGATATTGACACTACTCTTGTTCAAAACATCCAAACCCAATGTTACTTTACCAATGTTAATTCCAAGTTTCTAGTTATCACTTTGAGAGTTTCCAGGGGTAGTACCTGATTGTTCCAAGATGTTTGCGTCATCGAACACTTCAGTAACGGAGTCCTTCCACTGCACTTCAGACTCCATCCCTGCAAGCAATGGACTGACCTAAGTAGTTTCCACTGCGTTAATCGCAGAAATCGGTAAAGCAGGTAAGGAGGTGAGATTTAAAGTTAGATGCAGACGTGAGCCTTCAATGTTAGCAGAAACAGGTGGATCTGAAAAAGCACGGTCAGATCTGGCTTCGCAATGATCAAGGCGAGGCTTCAACTTCTTATCTTTGTCATGGTCGAGAGTGGGGGAAGTGGAGAAGGGCAGCAAGAAGAAGAGTCTGATGGGAGATTAGGCAGTGAGCGGATGATGTGGCGATAAAGGTGTATGGGGATGGCAGAAAAAATGGGTAGAGGTCCCCATTAATGAGAGAACTGACATGTGAATTTTTCTTGAATATGAAAATTTCGATTTTAAAGGCGTATGTTTCATCTTTATGCAAAAAAAAGTTTGAAAGTCATGGTACTTTATTAACTATTTTACTTTCCTAACAAATAATTTATTTTATAGTTTGGTTGTGTAGGTTCACATGTATAATATTATTATACTTAATTTAAATATAAGTTATTAAAATGACTTACCGGCTGATTTCCAAAACCATAATGCTTGTTTCGACTAGGCTATTCAATAATGGAATCTCATATTCAACTCTTCAAGTGTAATATCCTCTCATCCATTCGGTTGTTCACTTTGCTTGCTCTGCTTCATATCTCTCATGCAATTACAAACATAAATTTGACTCAATTGCTATACATTTTACTTATAAACCATGAAACAAATGAATATGATACATTACATTATGGATAAGCATATTTACCATTATTAATGCAACTTCTTGGTCCATCCAATCACATGAAACATTCACATCTCATCTGTTTGTTCAACGACATTAGTTACTTTGAACACCTCAGCCATTGTAGGCTCGTGTCCGTACTTCGCAAACTGAAGATATACATGAATAAAATATAATGAAAAATGCATGGATGAAAATATACAAATTAATTAAAAACTATAAATTCTCCCCTATGATTAAGATATACATAAATAAAATAAACACAAATTACAAATTTACTAATGTTCTCATATGTTGTTGGAAGGATTTCGAGCCATCACGATGTAAAATAGGGTTCTTATTCCAATTTGTTGTATTCTATGCTGATATTTCATATTAATATATATATATATATATATATGTTATTAATTAAAGTAATGCAACAAATACAATTATAAATAGGAATGATTCCACTAATTATAGCTTACTTTTACTTATTCAGTTTTCCAATGTCTATGAAATGTTTCCCAAACATCATCGCCCAACCAACCGGGTTTTTTTCCAGCTTTTTTGACCCATGAGAGAGTTTCCCTATAATTTTTCCGCATTTCTGGTTTCAGTGATTCCTAAAGACATCCAGATCCTGCGGATCCACATGTATAATGGCCTGCATATTGAAATTAATTTTAATTATATGCAACATATTAATTTTTGACTGAAATATAAAATTACACTTAACATCAAATCCGCCCTTAGAGCGTTTTTCATATGGGGTGGGATACTATCCCAATAAGGCCAAAAACTTGACATCCGACCCTTATATGCTTACTTTGATACCTGTAGAATAAAGTCTGAAGGCTTTACCTCGAACCCTCTGTATAAATGTTGATGTAGATATCTAATATATTTTAAATAATATAACTGAAATAAATTTGATACTTACCCTGCACTCAACTATCTTTGTAACTCAGCGTTAATCTGGCTCTAAGCTGCTGGGACCTACCCTAGGAGTAGAAGAATGAGATGGAGAAGACTAAGATCTACTGCTACGTCTTATGTTAGACATATTTGTCACAAACATATATATCATATCATATAATGCATAGAAATAAATTTATTATTATAACACATGTTTCGCTAATCATCACATAAGCATCACATAGTCATTAATCAAGTGAAAATCATACAACATATCATATTATAATCATACCCTGCACATAATCATACATAAAAAGAATAATGCATAACTCAGAATAATACAAAATATAGTCATCGTTATTATTACATAGCTCATAATAATAACATAATCATCATTCTTAATGCATATCTCAAACTAATATATTATACAACAAGCGATGCCATCTATGATCAATCTTCGTCATTTTTGATTCTGACTCGGTCTCGTGCTATATATCGTTTTCCTCGAGACTTTCAAGTGCATCTATTAAAACGTTCGCTTCATCATTCAATGACCCTACATCAATGTCACTGATCATTATTATTTCAATATTTGGCTCAAGATCAGCTTGATATGTTGCTTTGTCTGGAATAATATTTCCATCAAACGTAAATCTTGCCTTTATTTGAAAACATCCCACCAATCTTGTAACAACCCAAATTTCAACAGGCCCGATTTTATTTTTCAAAAATCCAAATCTACCAAAGCTCGAATCGGTTTGTCTAGTATCATGCGGAAATACAAAGATAAATATATCAGAGCTCACGATAAAACATCTCACAGCAGAACGAATAAAATATAATATAAAATACATACTTACCAATATAAAAACACTAACTAGCAAGTGTCTCTAGGCTGTAGAATCTCAACCATCTGCTGTAACACCCCGTCTTTGCTAGGGTCACTCACAAAGGGAATGCACTAGCTTTGGTGGAGCATTATCTAGGTAAACATACACAGAAATATTACAAGACAGAACATATAAAATAGCGGAAGAAGAACCAAATTTTATTGCTTTAAAAATCTAGAAAGGTCTAGAGCCTTTTTACATCAAAATGCCATTAAATCCATTACATCGAAATCTGTCTTGCAATAGTAAAGAAGCATAAAACCATGGTCATAAATCATTCCCCAAGTAAAACAGTAAAGCAGCCATAGCCAAGAAAGGTCCAAGCCATATATGATGATCTTGAAGCAGAAAGAAGTCCAAACTAAATCGTAGTGTTTCCTCCCTAAGAACCGGGGGGGGGGGACGGAAGAAAAAGAGGCGAAACAAAACGGGTCAGTCATACAAACTGGTAAGTCCTAGTGACTTTCAGCATAGAAACAAGTAAAGGTAACATGCCATGTATAAACTGAAAGTAAACATAAGGATGATGACAAGATAGGCAAGTTAAACTAAGATAACAAGATAAACTATGGTAACAAGATAAACTATGGTAACAAGATAAACTATGCAAACCAGATAAACTACGTATAACATCACATGTTTAACATTCTCTGCACCAACTGTACTAGTACCCCAACCCGTATCATCCTTTCCATGTATATGTACAGTCCCTTGCCGTATATCGTACGGGTTTCATCACGTATTTCTATACTACTTTAACGTAGTTCCACCATTCTTGAAATCGTTTGGACTGCCACCCTTGTTCTGGCTAGGTTTCCTTATCATGAACTATCACGTGTTCAACTAGGATTTATGCCACCTAGGACAACTAGGGATTATGCTACCTATTGAACGTTTTCTAGATTCGATTAGGATTTATGCCACCTAGGACCACTAGGGATTATGCTACCTAACAAATTCCACGTAACGATCTATTAATCGATCGGCTCCCTACAAGTCCTAGCTCGTTCATGTGTCTGTGTCATACGGCCCAATCACGAAATGTAGTCACCTGTGCGAGGTCCACCATATGGTGTATCAAGCTCTAGGGTGCCAACCACCAACACGAATCAAGCACGCACAGTGTAAACCTACTGGTGCCCAATGCCTACTTTTTCAACTCCGGACTACGTGCACGACCATAGTCCACCTGAACCTACAATGGCGCACCAACTCAGTCGGCGTTCTGGTCGCTTACAATCAGCCCAGTAATCGTGCCCTACCCTGCCTAGTTCCAGGGTACTGTGATACATCTAGTGGGTTACTGCTGAAAAGGACCACGCAACTAAGGTTTCCGTCCAGTAGGTTAAGTGTTGTCATTTAAATTCGTGACTTAACCCCATCAGTCTAGCATGTCAAGTTGGTTAAGTGTTGTCATTCAAGCTCGTGACTTAACCCGCCTACGTGTCATGTCAAATTGGCTAAGTGTTGTCGTTCAAGTTCATGACTTAGCCCTACGAATCATCTGTCAAGTTGGTTAAGTATATTCAATCAGTTCATGACTTAACCCTATCAAATCATCGTGTCCAATTGGTTAAGTATATTCAAGCGGTTCATGACTTAACCCTATCAAATCATCGTGTCAAATTGGCTAAGTATATTCAAGCGGTTCATGACTTAACCCTATCAAATCATCGTGTCAAATTGGTTAAGTATATTCAAGCGGTTCATGACTTAACCCTATCATGTGGCATTAATTCATTAATGCACCCCCAACCTCTCACATTAGACCTGTTATTGTGGTCACTGGATATGCCGGGCGGTTCCGGGCAGATTTACACCACAACTCAGTCTAACCTCGGGTTTCAAGCGCGATATGACCAACTACCCACATTGGATCCTATTGTTTGCAGTAACTGGATTTGCCGGGCGGTTCCGGGCAGATTTACACTGCAAACTCAACCCAACCTCGAGTTGGCCATTTTCATGTTTATTCTAAGTGTCATGACCATGTTCAAGTTTCATGTCAAGTTCGTGTCAAGTTTTCAAGGCAAGTTTCATATCAAGTCGATGTCAAGTTCATGTCTTTATCCAGGTTCAAGTTATAACAGCGTTCATGTTTCAAGTTTTTCCTTTTATCATGTTCATAATTCATGTTCATAACCAATTCATGTTTTGCCTATTCTACACAAATCATATTCCCATCGCACGTAAACGTGAATCGATCCATACTACAAATAAATCCAAACCTCAGAATAAAGGGAATAACATCAAAACTATGATAGGCAACAGGGACGAGCATAAAGCGATAAAAGGGGTTACAAGACTAGCATGACATAACTTGAGATAATTGGTTACAACATCACTGGCATAAAGGATTTCAAATCTAGCAAGATAAGGCGATAGTCATAGTAAACGCTGACATCAAAGAATAGGCATGTGAAAGCAAGCCAAATACAAGGGTAATGGATCCAATGGTTTCAGTGTACATAATAGCGAATGAACTAAGCAAGTCACACCCTCGGTATGAGATCCAACAAACTGCAAAATGGGTTTCAATCAACTATAATAGTCCCAGGTAATTAACCCCAATAGTCATAGTCATGGTCATAGGTAGAAATCTCATAATTAAGAATCCTAAGTGATTAATCACAATAGTCATGGATAATTATCAAAAAAATAGTTCTAGGCAAATAGTCATGGGCAATTAACAGTAATAGTTTCAAAGTCATGGTCATAGATAATGGCCTTATGTTCATAATCATAGGTAATAATTCTCATAGTCAAGAGTCATAGGTGATTAGCCACAATTGTCCTTGTCATAGTCATAGGCATAGTCTTATGTTCACAGTCATAGGCATGGGCATAGTCTTATGTTCACAGTCATAGGCATAGTCTTATGTTCTTCGTCATAGGCATAGGCATAGTCTTATGTTCATCATCATAGTCATAGGCATAGGCAAAACCTTATGTCCACAGTCTCATAGGCATATTAAGGTTTATAGACATGAAAGAATTTGATTTACAACATGAATAGGCCCCAAATAGAAATATTCCCACAAGTCAAGATCCAAGAATTTATGTTACAATCTAGCGTTTGAATAATAAACTAGGTCCAACAGCATGAATGGGCATGATTCAGTCGATAAGAAATAACCCAAAATCATAGATTCAAGAAGAGACAAGAACAGATCCAAATAAATAATCAAGCGTAGGTCCAATTTCATCTTATTCCATGTCCATATCAAATTTAACAAGTTTCAATCTCAAAGTAACTAGAACTTATAGAGCGCGGATCGAGAATTAGAGTGCAGAGATTTGATTCTAGAAACGATTGTTGCAGTTGTTGAATCTCTATTTGTTTAGTCTTGTTCTAGTTGAAAACCCCCAATTTGCAATTCCTAGATGTTGTCTTGACGAAGAAGAAGTAGCCATTCTCTCTTTAATTTAATTATTTCAGAAGCAGCATAAGGACAGATTGAAATGGTGTGGATAGAATGATGAGTTTATATAGGATTGGGCAGACGAATCTGGACAGAAAACGAGGTCAAAGACATCAGAATGCATCAGGTTCAGGAAGTGGGCTTGGGAGGCAGGTCGACCCCCAGGTCGACACTATGGTCGACTCCCAGGTCGACCTGGTCCCTGGGCGGGAATTTTCCCGCCCAGCCTGTTCTGGGGTTTGAATTCGAATTTCGGGCTGTTTTTGATTCTGAAAATTCATGAAACTTCAGAGGGTCATATCTCCCTCATACGGACTCCAATTCTCGCAAACTCGGACTCGTTTCCAAGTAGAATTTCGAGACGAACACAATGGCGCAACCCGTTTCCCATGATTTTCATTTTAAAATTTAATTCTACCTTGATTTCTTGTTTTAATATGTTATAAAAATAAGGTTGTTACATCTACCTAATCTGCAAGTGTGTTTGAGGAGGGGGTTAGAGCAAAAGTTCTAGTGAATGGACAAATTATACTTTCTACAAATAACACTGCATATATTGTTCTGTTAGCGGTTCTTATTTATTAAGTTGTTGAGGTTTATTTCACATTATACTTTCAGTTTTTCCACATAAACCGTACCCATATACTCCTACTAGATAAACCTAATAAATTATATATATATAGCTACATGTCTAATAAACCGAGGCACTCCTCGCAGTATCCTTCTGGCGTGGTCCTCATTGTCGTACTACGACACGCTACGAAAGTGTAATATATTATGCTACAAGGGCATATCAACACTACAAGAAAATAACCTATTGCAACTGGTGACACTCCACGGTTGCAGTGGAAGATATTTATCAATAGACTTTTCGTAGTAGTTGCAACAGATGAGATTTAACTATAGGTGTTTTCTTTATATTGCAAAAAGTGTATTTTTTACGATCGTGCTTCCCTTCCAATTGCAAAAACATACTTTTAGCAAGTACACTTCCATAACAGTTGCAACAAACATATTATTTGCAACTGCTCTTCCGAACTTGTTGCAAAAAATATCTTTAGCAACTGTTTTTGCAACTTGCGGCAATAACTATTTTTTTTTACAATTGGTAAATCCAGTTGCGAAAAACATACTTTTAGAAACTATTTTTCCCCTAACTTTGGTAAGTACGAAGTAATAAGTAACATTTAGTTATAATATAATAAGTATTAAGCAATAATAATTGATCAATATGAATTAATACTTTAATAATTTATCATAGTTAGTTATTAACAGTGTGTAAATTATATTTGACAACTATTAGTCACATTAAACAATTAATAAATATAATTAACGATAAATATTAAATAATTAATAAAATATTCATAATATTAAATAATTAATGACTAGATATTTAATAAAATATTCATAATAACTACTAAAATTAACTATTAGTAATTACTAATAATTTAGATTACAATTTAATACAATTAACAATTAATAATAAAATTTAATCATTATAAAGTGATATTTATAGTTAATAATTCGATAATTAAATAATAACTAACTAGTTAACAAATAACAAAAAAGTAATGTTTACTTATTAATATGTTTTTAATTAAATATATTAATAATTTTTAAATAATTAATATTCATTATCTAATAATTAATAATAATTATTAGATAATTAATAGTAATAATTAATAACTAAGATGTATATTTAATAATTATATTTGATAAATAATATTAATATTTTTTAATTACTTAGTATTTAATAACAACTACAAGAAAAATTCCCTATAAAAATTGTGTTTTTTTGCCAATTTCAATAAACAGATTTTACAGTTAGCATTTCTTATCATTTGCGAAAGGCATAATTTAATAACTGCGATTGTTAAATACCTCCAATTAAATATCTGATACTTAGTACCTGATTATCAAATAATTACTTTTAAACTTTAACAACTAACAAATAATAATTAATAGTTGTAAATTACTATTGAATCACTAAGAAGTAACAATTGGTGATTAAAAGCTAAGACCAATATTTGACATTTAATTACCATTCAATAATTGATTTTTAATAATTAATAATTATAATATAATTTTAATAACTAGGAGAAAATATTTAATAATTATATTGATATTATTTAGAAATTTTTAAATCAAATTTGAAAACAAAATTATTATTTTCATAAAATTCAAAAACTAAAATTATATATAATCCTAAAAGTTTATGATATAATCAAAATTTTGAAAATTTCAAAATAAATAAGAAATAACTTTTAATATTGGTTAATCAACAAGTGATTTTAAAATTTTGATATTCAATATTAGATATGTAATAGTTATTAACTAATAATATTTACATAGTAATTAACAATCTATCGCTAATATTTAGCTATAAAGAAAAAGCAAAAAGCAAAAAGTAAGGACAAATTTTCAAAAGAGGCTAGTTTTTAAAACTAATAACACAAATAGGCTGGTTCCAAAACTGTTTACAAATATAGGTTGGTTTTGGTCAGCTTAGCACTGAGTTGGATTATTTATTAAATACATGGAGCGCTGTAGAAGTGTGCTCCCTTAAATTTGAAATGGCACACTTGGCAACTGCGCTAGTGCATCTCTGCCATAATGAATTGGAGATACAAATAGGTTGGTTGCCTTCTGAAAATGCTAGGGCTGCGGTTGCCTTCTGAAATGAATACTAATTATTTTCTCAGCTTAATTACGAGTTCTAGTGTTAGAATGGCAGTAGAAAACTTATAAATTTTACGCTTTACAAATTGAAATGCTTGTCAAATAAATAATTTGGATTTTTAAGTATGTTAAGCACGAAAACTTATTGAAAAAGCAAACAAATAATCTGGACATTATGCCAACAAACAACCATCTTAAATAGTTGTTAAATTGGTAATTTGGAATATATGCGAAATATAATTGAAGGAACAATAACAAATACAATGGAAATAGTAAACATTATTATTATGAATAAAGTTTTGGAGCTTAAAATCGAGTTATCGTGTTTCATGTTTAAAAAACAAATTAATCTACAAAGCTGTTAGTTTCTACAAGGTCTAAGGAATCGAAGTATAAGAACAAAGCATAGAGCCAATACAGTCAATTCATGTGCCAATTGCTTGGATGTAGCACCTCAAGTAGTTAGTTTCTGTATCTCCAATTCATTATGGCAGAGATGTACTAGCGCACTTGCCAAGTGCACTAGTTCAAATTAAGGGGGGCACACTTCTAAAGTGCGCCCCGTATTTTTTTTTAAATAGGCCAGTTCAGCGTTGAGATGGCCAACATCAACCTATATTTGTAAATAATTTTGCAATCGGCCTATTTGTGCTAATAGTTTTAAAATTGGTCTTTGTTGAAAATTTGTCCATAAACTAATAATGGTTAGGTTGTTTTTTTTATACTAATTTTGGACTAATAATTAGGTTGTAAAATGTATTACAATATGCTGTATAGATTTTTTTTTTTTTTTTTTGGCAATGCCGACGGGGGTTGAATGGCCCCGTACCATTTTATTGATATACCATAGACGAGTACAAAGATTACAAAGCTAGAACAACAAAAAAAGAAAACAAGGGAAAACATGGCATACCAATGCCTTAAGAAGCTAACACAGACACATTTATACAGTAGTTTGCTTTGAACTAGCCAAAAATACCAGGGTCATAAGTAAAATGGAGAAATTTAATGCCTTCCCTGATGTCACGCCAGACAGTTTGCTTCCAAAGAGTTTGGTTCTGCACTTTATTTGGTTCGAAAATACTGAGGTTGCGTTGCCTCCATATGCTGGAAATAATCTTCTTGAGTACATAGCAGAATATTCTAGCTCTCACAGTTCTTCCTTGTGTACTTGCATGAATTCGGTCCCATTCAGCGTCATACGAATTAAGACAGGTCGGTTCATTAAGTGTTTGCATGGCTTCATTCCATAATCTCCTGGTTGAGGGACAATCAAAAAATAGATGCTGTAGACTCTCAACTTGCGTTTTACAAAGCTGACAATAAAAGTTTACATCTATCCCAAAACCAACTAGCTTATCCTTCGTTAAGAGAGCACCAGCAGTTACCTTCCACAGCAAAACATTCTCTTTCGCATTGTTATCCTTCCGCCACACCGCTTTGTGCCACCTGCAATTAACCATAGAAGAAGTACCTCGCAGCAAATTATACATAGCATTAATTTGGATGTGCTCACCTTTGCATTTCCAAATATTAAAACCAGTGGCAAAGCCTTGAGTCTCTGCAGTTTTTATTTTGCACCAAAGCGCATTAACATTCTGGAGTGCGGAGGAAGGCAATACAATGCCGTTGTCCGCGAAGTTGTCCCCAATTTTGCTTGCATAAGGGATTCGTGTGAGCTCTTGTTCCATGATGGTAATAGCTTCACAGTTTATGAAACCAAAATCTACCCAGGGATCGGTCCAAAACCTTGCGTGTTGGAAAGCCGCTGATCCATATTTGAAGTAAGGTAGAATTTTCGATCTCAAATTTAGAATACTCTTCCATGTCCAACTATACTTCGGTAAGACAGTCATTTCCCAAAAACAGTTTTGCTTTATTATATTCTCATGCGACCATTGGACCCAAATACTTTTTTTCATAGTTAGTAAATTGTCGATAAGTTTAATGAAAGCCGCCTGATTCCAATCAATAATATTAATAATACCAAGCCCCCCTTTTTTTATTGGTTTTTCAAGCACTTTAAACGCTATCGGCGCCAAATATTTATTGTGTATGTTGCCCTTCCATATAAATCTCATGAAAGCAGTTTTAATCATATTAAGAAGTTTTTGGGGAAGAACGAACGTTCTTGCTCAGTAAACCTGCATAGAGATAATGACCGATTTCACAAGCGTAATACGCCCCGCTTGACTTAGAAATTTTGTAGACCAACACTCAAGTTTAGCAGTGATTTTCTCGTATAAGGGCATGCATTGCGCAATGGTAATTCTGGAAGTAACCAGCGGCAATCCCAGATACGAGGGGTTGTTGGTACTGATATTCAGACCAGTTAATGTGTGTATCTGCTGCATTCTCATTCGACTAACTCCTGCTACCATTATTTCCGATTTATTATAATTTATATTAAGCCCAGTCATTAAATAAAATTTCTCAAGAACAGTCATGATATTTATGAGCGTTTCGTCATTTGGTTTGCAAAAGATGACCAAGTCATCTGCAAACATAAGAGCTGTAACACGCGGGGTTTTGCATTTAGGGTGTAAAGCAAACTTATTATTGTCAACTAAATCGTTAAGCATACCCGTTAGTAATTGCATGACTGCTATAAAGAGGTAGGCGGATATCGGGTCTCCTTGACGAATCCCTTGTTTGCTACCGAAAAAACCAACTGAATTTCCATTGACATTGACTGAGTAATTTACGGAGCTAACACATTCGTAGATCCATGCATTAAACTTGAGGGGAAAGTTCATATAACTCAAGATCCTTATTATAGAATTCCATTGCAGGGAGTCAAAAGCTTTCTTAATGTCAAGTTTCATCATAGCACGCGGAGAAATATTTTTGTTATTATAGCCTTTAATGAGTTCATGGGCCAACAAAATATTGTCAATAATATTACGTGTAGGAAGAAAAGCCGACTGATTATAAGAAATAACAATCGGCAATACGGCTTAAGCCTACTCGTTAAACTTTAGATATGCACTTGTATATAGAATTGCAGCAAGAGATAGGCCTAAATTCGGTAACCTGATTAGCATTGCGATTTTTAGGAATAAGCGCTATTGTTGTGTTATTGAAAGCCGGCAGCATATTGGATCTAGAGAAAAATTGTTTGACAGCTTTAGTTATGTCGTTACTCACGGTGTTCCAATTTTGTTGAAAGAAATTCGCATTGAATCCGTCAGGACCGCCGGACGAATTCGAATTAAGGGAAAAAATTGCATCTTTGATTTCAGTTTCAGTGACTGAAGTATCCAGCAAATTGCGTTGCATTTCATTTAATTTTGGCAACAAATAAGGGTTAATCTCATCAAGAATAGGCATAAAATCAGTGCTGTTACCAAACAGAGAAGAAAAGTAGTCAATAAATGCATTTTGAACGCCTATCACAGAGTTATGTACCTGACCATGCTGATCTATAACCGAATGTATATCCTGCTTCTTTTGTCTAGCTTTAAGAGCTGCATGAAAATACGCCGAGTTTCTGCCTCCGTCTTGAAACCACTTGGTTCTCGCCTTCTATTTGTTCATTAGAGCTTAAGGGAAAGGACAGATTCCATCATAGCTAGGGTACCATTGGTAGGATCATTCATCATTAGTTGCTGAATATCAGTTAGTTGATTCATCCAGGTTGTAGATTGAAGGCTCCCACTTCCGAATCTATTTCTTGCCTAAGTTTTGAGTACAAACTTGAGAGCTTTCAGTTTTTTGTACAATACATACATCGGGTTACCATAGCACGGGGCATTCCAAGAGTTGTTAACAATATCTCTAAAATTAGGTTCTTTATTCCAGCAATTAAAATATTTAAAACTGGGAGTTCTTATGTTAACTTTCTCACCAGTATACATTATCATCGGCGAGTGGTCAGATAAAATCGGTTGCAAAATTTCGTTGTAAAGTGTAGGCCAAAAGTTAAGAGCATAACTATTACAGAAGGCGTGATCAATTCTAGTGTATGTTCTAGGCCCATCACGCTTACTATTATTCCAAGTAAATTCGCATCCGAAAGAACTAATTTCTATAAGGTTGGAGTTGCTTAATGCTATATTTAATGGTCTAATTTCCTGTTGCGTAACAGGAGAACCACCAAACCTGTCAGAAAAATTGAGAGGTGAATTGAAATCACCGCACACTAACCAAGGTAAGGTGCCTTGGTTCAAAGAGGGCAAAGCATGGAAAAACACCTCCCTAGCAGCACAAGAGTTATGGGCATAGACAAAGGTGCAGAAAAAACATATGGCCGAAGGCGTGTGTAGTATGTGACAGTGTATATGTTGCGCAGAAGAATCAATAGTGGTGAATGTAAGAGAAGTAGGATCATAAAGAATAAGAATCCTACCATAACTCGCAGAAGAAAGATTATGTATCATGACCCAATCAGAATTAATGTACCTGGCAGCTCTGTTTGTAGCCTCTTCGTCGAGTTTAGTTTCCAGGATAGCGATAGCTCCAAAATTGTAATTTCTAATTAGTTTCTTACATTGATCTAGCTTGATGTCCGAGTGGGCACCCCTAATGTTCCAAGCGCATAGGTTTTGTAACATTGGATAACTGCTTGTTTTTGTTCGCACTGCTTGCCTTTGATCTTGTAAGGATCGGAGAAACTTCAACATGAGTTTGCAAGTTCTTTCGCGAAGCCGAAGCTGTAGGGGAGTTTTTACTTTGTTCTGAGTCCAGGCAATTTTGTCCGTCTTTGAATTTCTTGCCTACTTGATAGAACTGAGATTCACGAGGGGATTTATGTCCTGGTGGAGGCGCGATGCTGGTTGAAGTACGCATACTATCTTTGGCGGCATCCTTTACAGAGGCCTTAAGCGTGTCCTGATGATTCTCTGTTTGAGTGCTCTTCTTAATTACTCCATTTCCCTTATACGATGCAAAGTTTAACTGCTCCCCTTTATCAACAAGTTCTTGAGAAGTATTGTCCGTAAATGACTCTCTCATGCTGTTGATAGCCTCCTGATCATTCGTGAGTAGACCACCAGCCATCAGCAGCACTACACGCAGCATTGGATGCAGGGTGTCAACATCATCAAGGTTAGTCAATCGAAAGTGTTGCGTGCTAGAACTCGCTTGTATTGATGTTGCAGTCACTTGATTATTTATTTGAGGAACAATAGCCGAGGGAACCTTTGAGGTAATTAGCTTCTGCATGTCAGCTCTAACTTCGTAACAAACATTATTGCCTTCAATCTGCTTAAGCGCTGGAGCAAGAGTGTTATCAAGATTATTTGTTGATGCCACATCTTTGACAGAAATTTGCCCAGCTTCAGAGACTTTGCTGTGGTTATACGGTGCTGGATCTCCAGGCTTTAATTTATTTGTAGCAACAGTTGCTACTTCAGCCTCCAATGTAGCAGCTACTTCCGGAAAGATGGCACCCCCCAAAAGGTGATTGACAGTTCTTACTTTAGTCATAAGAGGATCAGATAATATTATGGTGGTAATTTGCTCTGACATTTCCTTGTCAGTTTGTACTCCAAGACTATAATCATCTGTCGCTGTTGCTATTTTAGCCTTGTTAATTTTCTTGCATGCTTCCTCGCTGTTAGATGTTTCCACCTCAGCCATACTTTCATCGGCAATATTTGTTGTTCCCATTGCTTCTACTTCAGGCATACTTTTATCACTAGTATGTCGTGTTCCCATTGCTTGTACAGTGGTTTGCTCCGTATTCTTTACTGCTTCTGCACTCATTGCCGGGCTAATGTAGCTATTACAGCTTTGCTGTACATTAGCTAGATCACTAAGAGCGCCAAAGCTATTGAAAGTGTTAACTTTGTTCGATTCATCAACACCATAAATTATCTTTTCTTTCCCTTTTAAACTGGTCTGAACAGTGGTTTGATTTTGCGCATCACTTATCTCCCCTTCTTCAATTTCCATATCCACTTGACTATTTACTGCACTCTTCGTTTTTTGCCAATGTGTCATACTAGCAGACGCCCAGTAGTCTCCAAACGTAGATTTGTTCCCATGTTGCTTGAATCTAACTGATTTCTTGTTTCTCTCTACCATATGCCACGACCGCTTTTCCGGTGGTTCCCGTCTCTCTTTTGGTCTTATTACTTTCCTTGTCTCATCATTCCCAGGAAAGGTAAAATTTGCACTTTTGCCATTGACTTTGGTGGAGGTTTGCTGAGTAGCAAAGGGCACTCTGTAAGTATTTGCTTTGATTTCTCCAGTAGTATCCTTCCTCTTATCATTAAGTAAACTTCCATCACAGCTATTTGTGGAGTGTCCGAATACCTTACATTTATTGCACACTAGCGGCCTCCAAAGATAGCTGGCATAAACTTTTTGTGTTCCTCCATCAGGTGTGGTAACCATGAAATTATCCACGAGCTCTTTGTCTGGTGTTACTTCGATAAGGCATTTGGCATACTCCAGACGTTCCAGTTTCTCAGTCATCTCGTCAAAACATAAGAGTTTGCCAATTCTACACGCTAACCAGTTGACTCCAGGAAGAGACCAAGTATACAAGGGTATGTTAGAGATTTGAACCCACACCGGGACAGCTCTGACAGAGCCTCGAACATTGGAAACTCGAAGATCGTAGGGTTTAATGATAAATAATTTGCTCCGCATAATGATAGGATCTCCCATTAAAACTCTCTGCCTATCCTCGGCGCACGTAAACTGAAAAATAAAGATTGTGCCATCCGACTTGACTGTCATAGTGCCTTTTAGATTCCACAGATATGTTACCTTTTGTACAACCGCAGTATAGGACAATGGCTCATCTAAAAAGAAGCCTACTAGAGAGTCTTTCCAAACTTGACAGCCTGCCTGAATAATTTCTTCCGAGTGAACCATTGCTCCATCTTTGAAGATGGGGACGTAATCAACGGGCGTGTACTTCCCGGCATTTCGGGGCAAATGCTGAAAATAGAAGTCCAAGCACGTTGACCATTGAGAAGATTAGGTGCTTGAGGGAATGCCTTAACGGAAGGTTTAACAAAAGGGTTCGAGATCTGTTTTGACAAGTTTTGGACTGAAAAAGAGGGTTGGTCAGGGAGTTTTGCTTGTTCAGGTTGAGAAGAGAGAGTGGCTAGGGGAAAAAGAGAGGAAGCAGAAGGTGGAACAACGACTGGGGTAGTGGAAAGAGGAAGCTGGGTTAAACTGGAAGAGGGGGTTGGGGGCAATTAGAGGTTCTGGAGGAGCTGGAGGCGGCTAAGGAGGAGGAGCAATGATTAGCGGCGCTTCAGGGATGGAGAGGCTAGCTGAAGATGAAGAAGAGAGAAAAGGCGGAGCAGGCTGGTCCGCCATTATGACCGTTGGGAAAAGAGTATTTTAACTATTCGTAATACAAAATTTGCCCCAATCTGTTTATATGCTGAATAGATTACTGCTTCCATACGTGCATATATAGTTTCTATAATGCTTGTGCAGACCAATAAGACCTAATTATACCCTAAATCAATCATGCTTCAACAACCAAAGCTATAGTTACCACTTTTGAGTTGTGGATCTATGGCTAGGGTGATAACCCTAGTAGGCACGCCTTCAACCTAACATCCGAAACTGGCATATCATGCTTTGGCTTCCATACCCGAACTATTCGCACAAATCGATGGAGCAACGCTCTTCAAGGATAAAGCATGTGTCGTTATGCTTGGCCGCACTCTTCGAGGAATGGAGTAAGTATCTAAATTTATATGAATTTACGAAAATGTATTCATAAGAGTAGATAAAGTGATTATTTATGTTCATATTTTCATAATGATAAAAGTGAACTATTATTTTGATCTTTTACTGTTGGGGTGTTCACAATAGTTATATCCAATGAACAAATGTAGATGACTATTGTTTATACTAAATCACTGAGGGGAAATCCATTATTGATTAATAGGAATAAAAATGTGTAAATGACTATCGTTAATGGTCATTCACTATCGTTAATAGTTAATCTATGAACGATATAGTAAATCTATTACATTATAGTTAATCATTAAATGACCATATAGTTAATCGTTAAATTGACCATAATAAGAGTAAACTCTTTGTGTGCCAATTTTGTTTGGAAAAGTAAGAAACATTGCAGTGGTTGGGACGACCTTTGTCGATCAAGATTGAAAGGCGATGTGGGCCTGAGGAAACTACAAGATCTAGTGAAGTGGACATCCTTAAAATTTACATGGAAATATATACAAGGCGGATGTCTATGGCTATGGTGAATGAAAATTATATACTACAAAGAGAAGAATTTCAAAAAAATGAATGTGGACAATAATGCATCTTACATATGGAAACTGCATATCTGCACTAGTCCAGAAGCAAAGGAAGCATTAGAATGGAAGGTGGTAAATGTAGCAAACGATGATCTTTGGTACAACTCGTGTTCTAATGGACAGTCAATAACAAATTTGATGAGAAGGGATTATGTCTCCATCAGTAGATGGCACAACAGATAGGTTTCTTCCCTCATTCCAAACGAATGATATTAGTAATATTAATAATCGAGCTAACGACAAATGAGAAACCGGACACGCTCAATGCAGTCTATATACTTGGGATCTGATCGTCATTATAATGATTATTGGCTATTTATTGGTCCATGTGATATTACTGATCCAGGTCACCGACAAGTTTATTTTGAGTCTTTCGAAGATGGCCACTGGGAGAACATTAATAGTTCACAGGTGAATATTGCTAGTGATTTTCAATGTTAAACCCCCACGGTACTCCTTCCAAAAGTATTCCTTTACAGTATGCAGTTATATTCACAAGATTATCGTAACTTTCATGGTTAAATTTATGATGCTTGTGGCAATCATCTTAAAAATGGATAATTCTTGATATTGGGGAAAATATTTAAATGGACATATAATTTGCACTAAATTAAAACGTATTCCTTGTTGATTTGCTGTCTTTCAACTAATGTAGGCTTTGGATGCTCTTCTATCACCTCTAGACAGCAGAGGTTCCTGAGAAGCCCATCTACTTGCATCTTTAGAAGAAAAAAGGCAACATTTTTTAGTTAAGTCGTGGATAAGAAAATAATAATATTACACCAGACTTAGATAATATTAGTGGGTCTAGCTTTTCACCAATTTTCTATGTTGAAAATAATCTGGATCCCTGAAAACCTTTAGAAAATCAAATAGCTTCATCAAGTTTCATAGCTTGTGATGTTGGGAAAAATTGAAGGAAGATCTGGTATCACATGCAAGAATTTGATAGATGGGTTTGGGATACATTTTATTCCAATATGAATGCTGTTAAAAGTTACAAAAGAAAAAGGTCCTACATGGGATCATTGGCTCGCTCGCTGTGAGAGTTCCCATGACCTGTATTGTAGAGATGAGAGAGACATTGTAGGATTTGCCATTCTACTTTTCAATTAGAATTTTCATATTGAAGAAAAATATGCGATCCATGTAGCAACATGCACCGCTTTCAAAGACTATTTTGATATCCCCAAGCATAATGTTCTATCTACGCAGCTTCAAGCTCTCCGAGCAGTAAGTCATGCAATAGAGTTGAGCCCTTCTTTTTTTATTTTTTAAAAGAAAAAAAGTTTAAAAGAATAAAACGTATGCCCATATGCTAGTAGTTCATGGAAATGCTGATTGTTATTCTGAATGTATCAGGCAGTTATGCTTGAGATTTTTTTATCTGCTATTTGGACTAAATCAACTTATAAGCTTTGGCCAAGCAACTTTAGCGCATGTCATCTTTACCTGAATTTCTACAGGTTATACGCAGCCTGAGTTATAAGTTAGTTATTATGATACTTAACAAGTTTTTGTGAATGGTTATTCTCTAATTTTGTTGGGGCCATAAACTATTCATGGCTGTATGAACATGCTATAGCTCAAAGTTTAAAGACTGCTTCATATGACATTATTGTTCATTTCCAAACAATATCACATACTACCTCAGCTGTTGCACTTTGGATTCTCTGATAGCTCCTCACCTTGAGAAGGCACAATTTAGACAAGAGGTTGTAGTTCCTTACGTGGAGAAGACACAACCTATACAAAATGCTTCCCTTCCTAAAAGTGTGTCCCTTTTCATCCTTTTTTTGCATTGGATTTATGTTTATATTTTTTGAAGGTAAACAAAGCAATAATTATTTTGAAGCACTATATCTATTTATTCATAGTTACCACTTTACCTTGTCATTCTTTTTGTCAAACATGTGAAACTAAAAGCAGATTAGGGGTTCGTATGAATTGTTGTGTTCAGACAACATGTATGTATGTTTGGTATGATTTTAAATAATATATCTGAATGAGCATACACTTGGTAGACGTAATGATTGTAAGGGCGTTAGAAAACTTCACCAGACTAATTGGTTATCTATTGTAAATGGGTTATGCATTTGATTACAGCGTCAAAATTCTGTTGGAATTTAAAAAATTTAAAGTACATACATCATCTTAAGTCAGTAGCGCTCATTTATCAAGAAGAATGTGTAGAGTTCTCTACATCATCGACATGTACCAAAAAAGCCTGTAGCATATCATGCATAAAGTCAGTAAGTGTTTCATGTTCTCGACATGTACATGCACAAAATTTATATAAATAAACGGTAAAATGTAGTAACATGTATGAATAAAAAAGATACGCTTATATCATCCAAGAAAAATAATTTACAAATACAAACAGAAAAGCAACCCACCTGCTGCCTAAAAGACTTGACACTTAATATGTTTCTGCCACCAACAAATGATGCCTTTTATGTATTATATGAAAAAATTGCAAATGAACAAAAGGCATTAAAAAGATGTGTGAATACCATACTTAGGATTTTTTTACAGGGATTGAGCTGATGAATTCAGGCTCAATAACGCTTCATTGGGTAGAAAACTTGAAGAATTAGATGTTAGGATTGCCTCTCATGTTGTTAAGGTGTGAATGATGGTTTGAATATAAAGTCCCACATCATGGAATAAATTGAAGAAATGAAGTACAAATATGAGTTGGTAGGCACATAACATTAAGGATTCCCTTTTCTACAAGGACATGTATGCCAAATCATACGCGTACCCCTTATGTTGGAAGGAGAGGAGACTTTGTTCTGACCTTAGAATTGCCACGCATGTTGTTAAGTTAGGAATGATGGTTTAAATATGAAGTCCCACGTCACAGAATAAATTGAAGGAGTGAAGTACAAATATGAGTTGGTGGGCACGTAACATCAGGGATTCCTTTTGCAACAAGGATGTGTGTGCCAAATCATATGCGTGCGCCCTTTGCGAAAGGAAGGGAACTTTCTTCCAACCGTCATTACATAACATCAGATTATATATATCTTTCTTATTGGTAACTTTGCTTTCTCCTTTTTAATATTCTTCTGTTTTATATAAAATTAGATAGAAATCTTTTTAATTAAAAAATATTATGTTTTGTAGTTATGCAAGATGCACATGGTTCGTTTTTCCATTTTGTAAGTGTTAATGGCTACTGCGAAAGAATCTTTTGCAACTGTCAATATAGTTGTGAAAAATCTCTATCACGACTGTTTTTTTTTCAACTGTCAAAAACAATTGTAAAATGTAACCAGTCTATTGCAATTTGAGCTATCAAGATTGGTGCTAGTCAGTTGCAATTGGTTTATTGCAACTAGCATTGTCAGTTGCGAAATGGTTATTTTGTTGTAGTCCAAGTCTTCAATACTACGCCATAAAGGCATCCAAATACATAAATTCTTAACCGAACTCAGTCGGAGGCTTTATTATACCTGTCAAGAATGTGCTCGAGATGACCTAAAAAATAATGGTTTGGTTAGGCCCGAAATACAGATATGTGAAGTTGGTTTGTCTCTTCTGTGGATCTTCGAGGCCACAACAGTCTACCGCCTAGTGAAAGACTATTTAAAGGAGCTAAATGACCGATCTTAATAAACAATCTAAACAAACATGCGGTCCCTTATCCACTGACCCAATATTAAAAGATCATTAGCCTCTAGGTTTAGTTCTAGTTTTTCTCACACACGCATCGACTGACGATGACAGGCACTCGACCTTCTACTACCCTTTTGTTGGGTCTTGACCAGAAAGCCTCTCCGCCTACGAGCTGAAGCGGCTGCCAAACCACCTTATAAATCATCTGATCAGTCTTTAGGCTGCCCACAGCTACAGATGTAACAGATGCAACCAAAGCATACTCATTAGATGGTACATACATACCATGCCTCTGAGATACAATACAGAGCCTACTAATAGGGCTGTCAATTTCCGACACAACCTGAAACCCGCACAGAAATTAACGGGTCAACCCGACCCGTTTAGTTGGTAGGTCATTTTCGGGTCAACACTAATTTGACCTGTTTATAAACGGGTAGGTTTTAGGTTAACCCGCTTAACCCGAATTTGACCCGTTTATGACCCATTTATATTTAAATGGGTTGACCCAACCCGTTTACAACCCGTTTGACTCGTAAACCCGAATTTGTCCCGTTCATGACCCGTTTATGGCATATGAACCCAAATTTGACCCATTTATGACCCTTTTATACTCTATACGAGTTGACCCGACCCGTTTATAACCCATTTATGACTCGACCCGCCATGACCCGTTTACGACCCGACCCAGCCAAATTAAACGGGTTACATGGGTTGGGTTGGGTCAACCTATTTATAAATGGGTCGGGTTCGGTTTGAGCTATTTCTGATCCATTTAATAAACGGGTTAACCCGACCCATTTAAATCAACCTGAACCCGACTTGACCTGACTCGAACCCGACCAATTGACACCTTACCTACCATAGAGGACCATCATGGAGTATCCTCACGCTCCGTAGATGTCCCACACTTCCCTCCAGTCCCATTGAATAAGTTGGGCGTGCTTCCACCATGTCTACCTACACCTTCGATGATCTGCCCCGTTGGATTCTTCATCCTTATGGACTGGGCCTAATGCATATCGTTATTTTATTATACGCTATGTCTAATTTATTCTTATGCGTTTGCTTATTTTCCTTTTTCGTTGATTTACAATATTCATTAATCTGTTCAACTAAATATTATCTTTTTGAAAACTAACATTGCTGGTTGCCATTGAATATTGCCTAATTACAAGGTCACCATAGAAATCTTTAAGTTATTAAACTTAATTTCCAATTTCATGTTTATTTATAATAAGTTTTGTTCTTTTCTTTCACTTTCCAAATTAAAACATTTATGTTATAATCTTTCTTAAACATTATTGGCACTGAACTGTGCTTATTATATTCCAATTATAAGATTAAAATAAGCTTGTATCTTTTTATAACTTCTTTTAGTTATGTTACCTTTCTTTTTCATCTTTACCATTTATTCGTTTTAGGAAGTTAGGCATAATCTAAATTTATTGGTTACCAAAACCGTAATAAAATCCATTTCCATAGTTTCGGGTAATTGTTATAATGGGATTCCTATGATTGCAAAACCTTCATTTTCTTAGATTTTAGGTCATCAAATCAGTGTGCAATATAGTTAATTCCATATTTCACACTAATCTTCATTTATTCATAATTTTAGTTTGCAATCATGTTTCCTATTTTTCTTTGTTTACCCAAACTATGCAAATACATTCCCCCGTTTTTCTTAACAAACTAATCTAGACTACTAATAACTTTCAAATTTGATTGACAAACATTAATTAATGTCTCTAACTTATGTTTTTTTTACACAATTAACGTAAAATTTGACACAATTTGGTTTACACCTCTTTTTCTTTCAATCCCTACAATTTTCTGTATTATTTTCAATCTGAATCTGAAAGGGGGTTCTATACAAATAATATGTAAAATCTTCAAATCTTCTCGTTTATTACAATTATTGACGTAATATGTCCTTTTAGCCCCAAATCATTAAATTTCCCCCTTTTTATTCATAATTTCAATTAATTTGCGCATGATCATAATTCAAAAAAATTTGTGCTTAACCACAATTCAATTATTCAATTTGCGTAAAGCAAAAATTTTATTTAATTTTTGCACACAACTAAAATTTAACATAAACTGTATATTCCAACGTAGAAGAGGGGAGGAGAAGAAGAAGAACATATTTTAAATTTCTTAGGAATCAAACGATAGAAAATACCATTATCAGAAAATATAATTTAAATCCACTCACTTGATTGCTCTCCAGTTCTCGAATCTGATTCAGATCTGCCATCCGTGACCTTCCTAATTGAATCTACTACTGTAATTAGCACAGATTTACAAATCTGATTCTAAAAGAAATTAAAAGAATATATCTTATTTCAGATTCACGAACTTACCTCGTACGAAAGAGAATTCTAAGCATCTACAACATAAATCTACTATTATCATTTCCAAATCTCAAATCTGAAGTCCAAAATTAATATTTTTTAATTAAGAAGAGTTTGGAGGAGAAACTAAATGGAAGAGCTCTGGCATCCTCTCAAAAAATATGAGTTGGAGGCTAGGCCATACTGGTTTATTCATAGGCACTCAAAAGAATCATGTCTGTTAGATTCGTGGAGAACAAATCAGGAATGTTAGATGAATTGATACAGTCACTTGGCCCTTAATTGGATCGGCCCAAACCCACGTTGTGTCGACCCATAGGTCGACACATGGGTCGACCCACTTCAAATAAGGGGTCGACACATACACGACTTTTAAACTGTGTATAGGGTCACGTTTCTGAGTGATTTATTCTTCGTTTAATGCTTGCTTTATGTTATAATTTCTTAAATGTTTTTAAATTTATTTCTTTCTCATTTGTAGCCAATCTATCTCAAATTTCAAATGCCATTTTTTCTTCAAAATTTTCATTCATTCCACATTTATTGCATTTCATTTTAAGTTTTAGCTTTAAATTTCAATTTTTAATTTATGTGTATATATTTACGCAAAGCCCCAAAGAATTTCAATCACTAATAGCTGCTTAATTTCCGTTTCTTAAACATTCTTATTAACATTATCAATTTATTGATTCTTTCCCTTTTTAATATATATTCAAATCTTGAATTTAAATTTGCACGTATATATTTACGTACAACTCCATCAAGTTTCAAAATTCAAACAATTCTATACCGAAATTCATTTCTTTCTTGTTTTGAATAATTGTTTGTCACTTTATAATTTCTAATCTATATATACGTATATGTATACATGCACATTCACACACACACACACACATATATATAATTACATACATATATATATACACACACATGCATATACATATATATACACACATACATCTATATATAATTTTTTCTTATATGTATATACACGTATTCTTTTCTCTTAGAACATGCATCTTTGGTTGGTGTTAACCGACCTTTTGATCCGGCTCCCAAAATCATACCAGGCACACACGGCTCGGCCCATTGTGTGGTATGAAAGCCTGGAGTATAGCCAAAACACTAAGGATCTAGGCCCAGTAGGAGTCGTGCGAGCGTTGGCCTCATAATGCTCACAATCGTCACTTCGCATCCCTCCATGATTTCGCCTCCCATAAACTCACATCCCTTATTTCGCCTCCCATAAATTCATGTCCCCTTAATCCTTCGTATCCCATACCTCCTCAATGCAAATCACGTCCTCCCAGGGATGCGATTTTGCATCCCCCGGATGCGTGAGTTTACATCCCTCAGGGATACGATCTTTCTTCCCTCGGGGATGAGAATACATGTGCTCCCTATTTTTTATAGGGAGCGACTTCATATCCCCTACCGGGATACAAATTTATTATCCCGAAGAGGGATGCAAAATTCCCTATAAAGATATGCGGGATGCAAATTTCTTGAGGCTACCTCTTTGGTATACGAATTTCCTGATGTAGTCCCCAATTCTCGCTTGCATCCAACTAATCCGCTACCTATAAATACCCCATACCTCATACTATGGAAGGGTTGACATTTGCATCATTTGACAGCCCTTGAAGGACTTTTGGATACCATTAATTGTAGCCTAAGCCTTGAGGAAGAAGAACCGTTTTCTCCCAAGATTCCTATATGCAAAATATGACTCTCAAATACTTATTTTGTAGACAAATGTTATGATGATGTCTAACACTTGTAACCTTCATTTGTGAATAAAAATCTGTTGATGCTTCAAAGTGGATGCAGGTTCAATACAAACCAGACCACTATAAAGTCCTATGTGTTTTTTTTTTTGCTTATTGCACTTACTCTTCCTATGCGAAACATTAATCTCATGTAATCGAGAATCTTTGGGTGTGATGAATTTTTTTCCTATCAACACTTTGGAGCTTTTATTGATAGATTTACTTGCTTCTTTCCATATGACATTCATCTCAATTTCGAAGTGCGACTTAGGTTTTCTCAACCTACCGACTGAGTTTTGTTTATGATGGCTGGGAAAGGAAAGACTCTAATAATCGGAATTTCCACAATGGCTGGCACTGCTACTTCTCATCAGCCTTAACCCACGGAAAATGCGGTCAACATGGAAACATTCCTCCTTATGGTCCTGATGCTTTTGAGCTCAACAAAACTTGGAAGATAGGACTCAAGAACTTAACGATCAGTTGAGAACAAAGGTCGAGCTAATGCAGTGACTTTAAAAAAGTCAACGCAATGTTGCTTGCCATCAACTCAACTGGAATAACATTCATCCTTTACCCAATGTCTTGGAAAGTTCTTTCAACACTCACCATGGGAACCAAAGCTAGAAGAAGACGACCAATGGTAACACCAACGCCATCGTCAACACTAATCTCAACTACAATGGAAACAGCAACAAAATTACTGTGACCTTCACCGAGGGAACGCGTCAACGCGAATCTTCCTAGTTGGTTATTAAAGACGAAGCATGTCCTAATAACCGACCCCTTCCATGATAAAGCCCAACTCACGACACTTTGAACTTGGTTCCTACACATCCAACAACCCTACTGGCCCAAGTTCAGCATAATCAAGCTCAACAGGCTTAATTACATCCTAATCAACCTCACTCGAATCAAGCAGCTGAGGTTGATGAAATGGACGAAGACAATCGCTGGAATTCAATGGAGGTTCATCTTGCATTTCTTACCGACATGATCTGTAGGATCATGAGAGAAACACGGGGAAATGATACCGACATTAGGGAAACCTACATGAGGCGTAACCCTTTTACTTAGGTTGTCAATAAAGTAGAATGGGCTCGACATTTCAATATGCCCTAGCTTACGACTTATACGAGAAAGACTGATCCCTGTAACTTTCTAAACCATTATAAATGGATATCGACTCCAGTCGAGCCACTGACGCTGTCAAATGCAAGTGATTCCCAGTTTTCTTTGAAGAGACAACACTCATTGGTTTACTTGACTTCCAGCCCGATCCAACTCTACCTTCGACCAACTCGCTTCCAAAATGGTGAAGCAATTCAGAATGCACGTCGCAAGGCCGAAGGATACTCTTACTTTATTAAACCTCTACTAGGGCATGGGGCAATCTCTCAAAAGCTACCTCAAACGCTTCAGCACCACCCTCGCTAAGGTTGACGATCCAAAGACACACAAATTATTGGTCCAGCTTATTGAGGGCAACTCGCCAAACTCCGAATTTGGAGCATGGATCGACAGAAAGCAATCCAAGACCTTAGAAGCTTTCTACGTGAAGGTCAGTCAATCTCTATGCCAAGAGGAAACATGAAAAAACAGGGCGGAACAAGGCGACCATCCTAATAACCCACATCCATACACTGTCATGGAGAACGTTAATGGGAAACAAGTCGGAAAATCTTTTGACAAAGGTAAAGGAGTGGTCCCATTCAATCCCAAGTTGAACAATGGAAAACCTGGTGGTCGCAAAAACTAGTCACCTAAAAATCCGAAGAAACACGACCGCTACCCGACTTATAGGGACTACACTCCATTCGACCGATAACTGGAGGCAACTTATCTTGAGACCTATAATAACATATAGTATAAGAAATTGAATATGAGGGAATCTACCAACCGTGAAAAGAACTCTAGCAAATATTGCAGATTCCACGAGGTCATAACACGAACGACTACTGACATCTCAATGATGCGATAGAAAAACTCATTCGAGAGAAACGTTAAAGACTCTGCTCCCAAAAAAGTAGTTGCGTGCTCTTCAATGCCCGCACTTCCTCCATCTAATACGACCCCAGGGTCGTCCAATCAAATACCACATGGCATCGTGATCAACACCATCTGCACTGGGCCTTACCCTGCAAATGAGAGTTTCCGGCGTATGAAGGAATAAGCCAATTCCATCAATCACGCCAGGTTGGAGGAATGCTCCATTTTGGACGAATCTGCCCCCGCCTAGCTTTAGAAGACAATGCAAGATGACATCGTTTTCTACGAGAAAGAGAGTCTGCTTGAATTGAAATCCTAACCATAGACCCTCTCGTTATATTTTCACACGTCGGACCAGCCTATGTCCAATGAATCCTCTTTGATTCTGGAAGCTCCGTCAACATAACCTTCAAGTGGGCCTACGACCAAATGTAACTTGATGCAAAAAACCCGAATCCCTGCCACAACATTGTCCATGGTTTCAATAGATCCTCCAACCAGCCGGTGGAGATCGAAGATGGTGATCAAAGTAGAGCCTGAATCCCCACTTTTGTTGTCATCGATGTCACCTCTCCTTACAACGTCTTTTCGGGACGTCCTTTCCTTGTAGAGTTCCGAGTCTACATGTCATCTTGGTCTTTTCTCATAAAGTGTCCAACCTAGAATGGGATTGGAACTGTTAAGGGTGATCAAGCCACAACGAGAGCCTACTAAGGACGCTACCAACAAGGAGAAAGGCAAGAGCGTATAACCGATCCCCTTCACAAAAACTGCCAGTGCATAGCAGCAACTGGAGTCTGGATCCAGGCTAATACGTCACTGCCATCTTTCTGACGATCTTGATCCAAGGGAAGACAAAGAGCCTGATTTTGAGAGGGTTGCCCCGGTAGAGCTAGTTATTGACATTCCAATCAATCTTGCCTATCGACTAGGGTCTCAAAGATTAGATCACAACTCCACCCATTAATAAAGGAAGAACACGTGGACTTCTTAAGGGCCAACCTCAATGTATTTGCTTTGACACACTCAGATATGTGTGGTATCAACCTAGGAATCGCCTATCACATGCACAGTACCAACTCGAAGCATCTTCTGTCAAACAAAAGCGTTAGATCTTGGGAATAGAGAGATCGACAGCGCTTAGAGAGGAGGGAGATAGGCAGCTTGATATCGGCTTTATTTGCGATGCCTGATTAACATAGAAATGTGTTTATGTTATGCTCTTATATCTTATATTTTGTATATAAATAAATATTACATTAGGTATTATTTTGTTGTTTTTATAGGTGAGCTGTTCAAGCCTTATACAGCCTTAAAAGTGAAGAATTGATTCCATATACATGAAGAATTGCATAAGAAGTTGTCATTGGAGGCTAGTTGTGTTCACATTGGTCAACTTGGAAGGAGATTGGTAGAAAATATCTTAGGAAATCAATCAGCTGGACACATATCAAACAAGGATAAGAGGAGGATCGTAGCATAATCTTTGATGAGAAGGCCCATTTATACGATTAGGATTTTGCAACTCATGCTATAAATACGCATGTACATCCATCGTAAAAAGACAACTTTTTGGTGTAATTCTTCTGCCATTAATCTAGTTTAATTTTTTGCTTTTCTATTTTTTGCACTCTTATTTTCTTAGCAATTAGTGTTGTCTACAAAATTAGATTTGGGAGAGCACTATTTGTATTTTTCACTTATTTTCATTAGTGACTGACCGTCTGATTAGATTAAGTGGTAATCCTAATTTATTTTCTGTTTATTACTTAATTTCTACAATTTTAATTTTTGTCCCTTTTATTGCTTTCCTAGGTCATTTTGGATTGAATATAGATTTGATTAGAATCAGATCTGACTCAGTTCAATAATAGTTTTATTGCAGATTCAATTTTGTTTGTTTTCAAAACCAACCTCCAAGATTTGTTTGACTCGCCCAAAAAATATATATAATAAAATTTAAAATTCCTCCCTGTGTTCGACCTACATATTACACGATCTGTGCACTTGCAGTTATTATTGAAAATTCACACTCTTCTAATCCATAGAAAGCGTCGATCAAGTTTTTAGTGCCGTTGCCGGGGAGGCCCCGGTAATAATTATTTTTTTATTTAATTTCTGATTCGTGCTAGTTTATTTTCCTTTTTTTTCTTTCATATATAGAAAAAAAATCTTGTTTAGTGATTTGGTTCATCAATTTCATTAATACGATCATCAACTAAACATGAGAGAAAAAATAAATTTGCCAAGTTTTATTTAGTTTCTTTTCCTTTCTTTTATTTCTTCCCCTTACCTTACAATCTGATTTCTTTCAAAAAATATATATTACAAATTTCCTTTTGTTTTTCTTTTCCTTTTGTTTTTTGTCTTCTCCCCTTCTTACATCTTCCCTTCCGCAAATACCACCCTTCCCTTATAAACATCAAATCTCAATTACCAAACCAAACCCGAAACAGTAGAAAACCATCATTGTACCATCAATTGCTCCTTCCACTCACGACAATCCCCCGTCCATCCTCACAAAATTCCGAGCATACATCACCAGTTCGTAACCAAAAGCACTTCCACAAATCTCCTCTGCCAACCCTCACCATCGCACAATCAACATCTTTCATCACAAACTGTCATCACCCTTGTCCAACCTATACTCCACACATAATTCACCCTTTAATACCACACCTTCCAAACCAACCACCTTCTTATCATCAACCATCATCAAAATGCTTCATTGCCTTCCCTTTCACTTCCTCTTCTCTTCTCGATTACGAATTCACCACCCCAATACCAAAAACTGAAATTCAACATCCACCTTCCCAAATGCCAATCACCCTCTTTCCTTACATCACAAAACTTTTCATTGACTGTGTTTCCTGTTCACTGACCAAGACTGCACCTTCATCTTACAGACCATCCTACCACATCACTCAAGCTGCCTCAACCACCTATCGGAACCCCAAAACTTCAACATTGAAAAAAAAATCGATTTACCATCATCGTGCTATACAAACCGTAAACACCACACCAAAAACCCTCACCCACTTCCATCAGCGCCCTCACCACAGATCCACTATCACCGCAAAGAAAAATCAACTAAGGAAATCCAAATTTAAACCAAGTGCCCATTCATCAGTTGACCAACCCAGCAGCCCATCAAGAACTCCACATCGGCAATACAAAAAAAAGCTTCACCAACAATCTCCATCCAAAAACTATACCAACTACCATCGTATATCACCCTTCTGTCGCAACTTCACAAGCCCCTACTGCGAACTCCAGCCAACCTGATCCCATCCACAAACCGTTACCAAATCGTGATTCTCCAACCAACCTGAAACCCTAACTGAAGTCACCGTCCTCCCCCTTTGTACTCGAAACAGCTTCAGTATCCATCAAAAATCAATTCCAAAAAAAGGGAGTTATGATTATCTAAGTGGTCTACATTTTTGTTCCGATTGATTTGGGGAAAAGAAATCTGAGTTGTATGCAAAGAAAACGATATCTGAATTCTGAGTTGCGTTTGGTTTGGGGCTTCATTTATCAACTTGCCCAATTGTTGTTTTTGTTTGCTTGCATCACTTTGGGTTATGTGCAGGTCTCATTGTTTGTTTTTTTAAGCTTGGCTAATTTTTATTTTACCTTTTATTTTTCTTTTAAGTTTAGCTTTCGTTTTTTTTAGTTGAGTCGTTTTTTCGTTAAATTATTTAGTTGTTTAGTCGGTTTTATTTTAGTTCTTTTGTTTTAGTTTCTACTCAGTGTCTTTTTTCTTTTTTTTATTTGTTTTCTTTGCTTCTCAAGGGAAAAAAATCAGAATAAAGAACTCATAAGATCAAAGTGAAGAAGGAGTTCAAGCAAAAAAAATCAAAGAAATCGAAATCGAGCAAAGCAAACAGCGGATTTTAATTGTTTTGGACGGAGTGCCATACCCCACTGTAATAATTTATAAACTCTATAGGTGCTCTGCTGCAAAGAAAACAATATATAGAAATTTCTTGTAAAAATTTTCTACAGGGGCAGCGCGCTTGTAAAAAAATTATTTCTGCAATTTTTTATTCTGTGACTGTTCCATGATTGAAATCTCTGAATCTGTTTGTTTGGAATCAACTTCCATAACTTAAATCATCACTCTCATTGGTTTATAACTTTAAAATTCATTAAACGTTGATTCTAGGAAAATACGAGCTCATTTAAAATAATATAATTGAAAAGTGGTGCTTTGTGATATATAGTAGTTCATTGTATTGAACTTTTAGCAAAAGAAGTTGCATACTACCCGTAAACATTTGTCATATCCCTTAGTATTTATACTATACGCCAACGGCCATAAGACACTCTTCCCACTTCTAATTGAGTCAGTTAATTTATAGAGCACAACTCAGAATTTTATACTATTTTGAAGTGAGAATAATTTCTGTTTTGCTTTGGCTTCATTAAAATGTCTGTTTCAAAAAATCCCCTTAGAGAATCGTATGATAATAACTTGAGAAGATGTTCCCTGGAAGAGTATAAGTATGAATTACAACTCACGAGGCAAAATTTTCCGAATTTTTGTGTGCCCAATGCCCACAATTTTCAAAATTTTCCAACTGACCAATATTTTCAAAATCATAGAAATGATCAAAATTGCGACTTTAATTCAAATTTCAATAGTTTCGATTATGGGCCGCATCCACATCAAAATATCTTTGAATCCCAATATAGCTTTGTTCCACATCAATAAGGGGTTGTAAACCAAAATTTTCAAAATTATAGACCATATCAACATCTTGAAAATAACCAAAATCACTCAAATTTTAACAGTTTTGGTTACGAACATGATTTTTATGATCAAAATGATTTCAAATATCATTGTCATTTTAATGAAAATTCAAACAACCACCACATTGGAAATAATATTGATCATGAAATTAATGTGGACTATAATTTTGAGAATCAAAGAATCTAAAATGAGATCTCTTAAATCAACGATTTAGAAGAATATCATCTTAACATTCTTAGAGAGAGGGAAGAAAGGCTAGATAAAAGGATGGATGAACTTCTTTGTTTAATGACATATTTTGTAGAACAACGTGAGCAACAAAATCAAATGGGCACTAAATCAGAAAATAATCCAATTTTTACTGACTGTGAAGATTTTCAAATAACAACTTTGGAAATTGAGAATAACGATCTAAATGAAGTTGTTCAAAACTCAACAAATGTTTTGGACTTCAACTCTTTTCAGGAAAAAGATTTAAGCTTAGATTTTGATCTTTCTCTTTAAGACTGCGAGAAACTTGAAATTTTAGAAATTGAAAAAAATAAAAATGTTGAATTTTTCCAAAACTCAAAATTGGAGAAGGATTTTAATGTACATGAATTTTTTGGATTGTATAAGGATGAGTTGCCAATTAAGGATGAAAGCTATAATTTGGTCAACCCAGTCACCAATCTTAGGGTCGGAAAAACTATTGAAATTAATGTTAGTAATCCCGATAATCCTTCGATTCCAACCTCAAATCAGAATTTTGACGCTCTTCCAATGTAACCAAGGCCAATTCTCCTGAACCTTCCAATTCACCATTTTCTTCGAATATTGGCAATCCCAGCATCTCCTTTTCTGATGTCGACAACCCAAACAAAATCTCTTCTTTGAATATTGGCAATCCCAATAACCCATCTTCTATACCTTTGCCTCCTTCACTTCCCTTGTCGATACCTTCTTCTTCGAATGACCAAGATTTCAAAACATGACATGTCGACATGATAGAAACCGTTGTTGATGACACGATAGGTTTACCATTTCAGAAAATATCTCATACTTCAATAGAATTGTCCACGATGTCTTTCGAAGAACTTTTCGAAGATGAACTTAAAATTCTAAATGACGAGAATGAATATATGGAACGTCTCAAAGATAATCCTAATTCCATACCATCGAATGAAATTGCGATTGAAAACTTAAATTTATGGGATTACGATAATTTTCATTTGAATGGTATAAATCACCGTCACAACAAATTTGCACAGGGAAGATTTTGAATTCAAAAGTTAATGACATGCCTCCTGTACCTCGGAAATCAGATACAAAATCAACATACATCATTTTCGATAGAGGCAAGTATAGTGGGAAAAGGAAATCCCATTTTTCACATAACACTCATCGTCATCCTAGATTTCATTTTTCATATGATTTTCATTCGCATATAGTGGCTAAACTTCATTTCATTTTACAAATAATTTTGCAACTCATTCACCTTTGGGTACATTCTTTCTAATTTAGGAAACACTCACTGTGTGGACACTGTTTAGTTCAACAGTGGGGGGAGGAGTCTGCATTACATACTTTTATTTTTCTTTAATTTTTTTCTTTTCATATAGGACCATCAAGCATTTTAGATTGTAGTAACATGCCATTTTTTTTTGAAACATGACTCATTTTAGATTGATACAATAAAATAAATTAACAATTGTTAGTCAGTTGGTTGCATTTTTTTTCTCTCAACCAAAATAAAATAAGAAATATAATGAAAAGTTGAATTCTGAGGGATAATAGTGTAACTGGTACATAGGGAGATTCTTAGGTGATGGCCATGAAGTTTATTCTAAATTGTAGTCTTTGTTTAATGAGTGGAGGACTTAAAATACTTATATTGACTTTTCGAATCTTTGAAACAAAGTTGTTTTAAGCTGAATTCGCGTAACTCTCTCATTCTTATATTTTCGATAATAATAATAGTAATCCAAGGGTATCCAACATTACTTGTAAATCTAGCGTTGGTATGCAAACCCACCAAGCTCTATCCAACATGTTGTTGACAAAGTCAGTGTTGTTATATCTTGGTCTCATTTTATGAGTTGGACAGCTAAGGATTACCAACATGTTGTTAACAAAGTTAGCGCGGTCTGCACAATCCGCCAAGCTCTTTCCCAACTCTCTGTCAGTCCGCGAGGTAGTGCATGGGTGGTATACCTTGGTCTTTAAGTTAGGTGTATGTAATTAATCATAAATTTCAATTTTTAAAGAGATAAAGAATAAATGATGAAGCCCAAGCACTTCTTGACCTTATTGATTTGACTAATCATACACAAGGAAATTTGAATACCACTTTACAAACTGTGACAAACAAATTAAGAATTTATTTCATGGCTGCACTATGTTATCGGCCGAACCAACTGGCCAAATTGAATTTAACATTTGAAAACTTGAATTGTGTTGAAAATTTGTGACAAGTTGAGGTATCTAAAATAAAATCAACTGACTAGAAATTGTTAATTTAATCTATTGTACACTTTTCTACAGCAAGTCGTGTTTACGTTTATTATTTTCATTTGCATATGTCTGTGCATTCATATAGTTGCATTAAAATCATAACATACTGCATTTGGATTTTGTGGGTAGTATCCGCTGAAAACCCTCATGAGAGCCCACTCATCCTACTAGAGACACCTAGAGGTTTTACGGCTTGTAGCATATGCTAAATGCAATCGTGTTTCCTACGAAAGTGAGACCTATCTAGTTAATTTTTAATTTTTGTTTTACTCGAAGACGAGTAAAAGATAAGTATGGGGGTATTTGATTAACATAGAAATGTGTTTATTTTATGCTTTTATATCAGCCTTAAAAGTAAAGAATTGATGCCATATACACGAAGAATTGCATAAGTAGTTGTCATTGGAGGCTAGTTGTGTTCACATTGTTCAAATTGGATGGAGATTGGTAGCAAATATCTTAGGAAATCAATCAGCTGAGACATGTCAAACAAGGATAAGAGGAGGATCGTAGCATAATCTTCGATGAGAAGGCCAATTTATACGATTAGGGTTTAGCAACTCATGCTATAAATACACATGTATACCCATTGTAAAAAGATACTTTTTTGGTGTAAATCTTCTGCCATTAATCTAGTTTAATTTTCTTCTTTTCCTCTTTTCTGCAATTTTATTTTCTTAGCAATTAGTGTTGTCGACAGAATAAGATTTGGTAGAGCACTATTTGTATTTTTCACTTATTTTCATTATTGATTGACCATCTGATTAGATTCAGCGGTAATCCTAATTTATTTTCAATTTGTTATTTAATTTCTGCAATTTTAATTTCTGTGCTTTTTATTGCTTTCCTAGGTCATATTGGATTGAATATAGATTTGATTAGAATCAGATCCGACTCAGTTCAATAATAGTTTTAATGCAGTTTCAATTTTGTTTGTTTTCAAAACCAACCTCCAAGCTTTGTCTAACTCGCCCGAGAAATATATAAATAATAAAATTTAAAATTCGTCCATGTGTTCGACCTGCATATTACACGATTTGTGCATACAAAATTCATGCTTTTCTAATCCATAGAAAGTGTCGATCACTGCCCTGTAACCCGAATGGGTCTCCAGACCTGTCTTGTTCAAGAAATTAAATAACAAGTGGTGAACTTGTGTCGACTACTCATATCTGAACAAAGCCTACCCAAAGGATAGCTTCCCACTTCCAAAGATCGAACAACTAGTTGATTCAACTGCCAGCTACCAGCTTCTCTCCTTCATGGATGCATACTCAGGCTACAATCAGATTCCAATGTACCTTCGAGATCAAGAGCACACCTCATTCATTACCAACAATGGGCTTTATTGCTACGTCGTCATGCCTTTCGGTCTCAAGAATGCTGGAGCAACTTATCAACGATTGGTCAATCACTTGTTCAAAGACCTGACCAGGAGATCTGTGGAGGTCTACATGGATGATATGCTCATGAAAACGGGGGTGTCGAACTACCACGTCAATGACCTCCCGGAAATGTTTGATGTCCTTTGTAAATACGACACGAAACTCAGTCCCTTGAATGTTCTTTTGGCATTGCGTTAGGAAAATTCCTGGGTTTATTGTCAATTAACAGGTTATCAAGGCAAACTCAGTAAAGTTCAAGCTATCTGGGATATTCAAGCCCCTCAGAGCATCAATGATGTTCAAAGCTTAAATGGTAAAGTGGTCTCCCTAAGTCGATTCATCTTAAAAGCTATTGATAAATGCATTCCTTTTTTTGACTTTCTTAGAACAGGGAAGCACAAATTCACGTGGACACTGTACTGCATTATTGCATTCCGGGACCTCTTGAGTCACTTAGAGAGACCACCTATCTTGTCAAAACCCATGTATCGCAAAGACTTATACTTTTATTTAGCTGTTTTTGTGCAGGTAATTAGCTCGGCACTGGTGGGCGAAGAAGATCGTGTTGAACGAATCATTTACTACGTCAACAATAGACTAAAAGATGAATAAAAGAATTATCCAAAACTTGAAAAGCTTTCTTACTAACTGTTGATATATTCTTGGAAGCTACGGTCGTACTTTCAGTCCTATCCAATCAAAGTCTATAGTGACGAACCACTACAACGGGTCCTGCAATGACTTGAGGTGTTTGGGCGACTTTTGAAGTGGAATATAGAACTAAGCCAATTTGAGATTACTTTCATTCCTCATCGAGCCATCCTTGGACAAGCCCTTGCAGATTTTATAGCGGAGTAGACTGTTCCTAAAGAGCCTCCTCCGTTAGACAGCGAGCCTCCCAACTTTCAATGGAAATTATTCGTGGATGGATTGTCTAACAGCCAGTGTTTTGGCGCCGAAGTCGTATTCATTACTTTTAAGGAATGCCCGATCTATTGCAATGTAAATCTTGACTTCCCTACCACCAGCAACGATGCAAGAATATGAATCCTTGATTGCTGGACTTATAATTGCAATTGAACTCATTATCAATGATATCCATATCTACTCCGAGTCAAGCTCATCGTAGGCCGGGGGCAGAGAGAATATTAAATAAGGGAGCACGACTTGCTCCATACCTTGCTCGGGTCCGCGAACGGCTTACTAACTTCGATTGCTACATCATTACACACATCTCTCGAGAATAGAATGAGAAAGCCGATACACTGGCCAAGCAAATGATTATTGTCTACAGCTTTGATTTTTTGTCTTATTGGTCAATGTTTGTGCGAGTCGGCCCCCAGTTCTTGTCTCGATGCCTGTACATACTTGCATTGTGAATAAAATAGTCTTTTTTCCCTAAATCCTTAAGTATTTTTGTTTTCCATTCAATGTACTTGTGTGTTTATTAAACTACACTTCTAAGTCTGAAGGCGGTGTATATGCCCACAATTAACTTCGATTCATGCACCACACTGGAGGTTTGTTAAAAGTTAATTCCCGAGTCTGCATTTATGCTTCCAGTCTCAATGAGGCTAATTTTGAGTAATCATACGTCTGGTCCTTGAATTTTATACTCTTCTACCGCTAATTAGGTTATAGTTATAGGTTGAGTGGTCTTAAATCTTGGCATGCATTTACGCTAACCTAGTGCTTTATATACTTTCTCAGGTCATTGAGAGTTAGAGTTAATTAAGCGAACGATCGTATCACACTCGTTTTGGTCTCATTCCTCCACTCTAGTCTTAAGGTGAGGATCACCAATTGAGTGTTTCAATTACACTCAGATTTTGTTAATATTATCCTACTAGTTGTAGAATCGAGTATGCTCGTCAAATCGTAAGTAGTCGAATATTGTTAGGTAACTCGTCGTCACACCTTTTGTTAGAGTGCTGGCATAAGCTGAAAGAATCACAATACTTAGTCGCATGGTTACAAAGAGTTATAGAGCATGGCAAGAGCTTTCATTTATGATGCAGTGGCAGTTGGAATGTCGTGCCTTGTTAGATTGTTTAAAAGAAAAGTGCCAATTACGAAATAGTTGGAAACAAAAGATTTAGTGAAATAATGTCATAAATACTCGGCGTTCCATGATCTTAGGAGTTAGTCGCCATTAACATTCATTACTCTGAAAGCTTCATTATCTACTTTTTGTTGAATGATGTTAGGTTTCGCCCACTTCGGGCCTATGTGGAGGGACTAGGAGAGGCACACTTTAGGACAAGGTTGCCAAGTTCAAAGGTTCTGGGTCGAATCATCGTGTTATAGTATCGAGCGACCTGATATCTATATGCAGAAACTCAGAGGTCGACCCTCTCTCTTCTCATCCATCATGTTAAGTGACTCAAGGATGATCTCCTTATTAGTCAAAGGATCATACTAAGCAGTTCTATGAAAGGGGACCTTGAGCTAATAAGGTATACTACTTCAGAGTCATAAACTAATGTGAATAGAGTACGACCAGTCGTTGACTTAGGGGTCATTCGATATGCCCAAAGGGATAGTGGTTGCTCATCGTCCCACTTGCCTCTATCCTTATCTAGTCGATTCTTTAGGATATACTTTATGATTTTGTTCATTGCTTTCAGCTATCCATTCGACTGCGAGTGAGCGAATGTTGTATATCTTTTTTGATGCGATACTGCCAAAGAAGTATTTGATTTCTAAGCTATCGAATTAAGCCCCATTATAAGTTATATAGCCTTGGGAAGTCCAAATCGACATATAATGTTTCTGACAATGAAGTTTATCACCCACTTTGTCGTGACTGCGGTTAATGGCTCAGCTTCAGCCCACTTAGTGAAATAGTCAACTGCCACAATCTTGTACTTTGTTGTTCCTTTAGAAATTAGAAGACTAGTGATGAAGTCTATTCTCTATAATGCAAAAGGCGATGGACTAGCCTTTTGGGCAATCTGATTGGGCGGAGCTCTTGGAATCCTAGCAAACCCTTGGCATTTGTCGTAGCCTCATAAGTAATCAGACGCATCATTATTGATGGTAGGCTAGAAATAGCCATACCTGATTATCTTGTTCACCAAAGTTTTCCCCTAGGGTCATCGCACTCGCCTTTATACACTTCTCACAGTACCCATTTGGTGTCGTCGTGGGATACACACTAAAGTAAGGGGAGGAAAAAACTTTTCTGTAAAGCATGCCCTTCTGAATGACATATCTTGTGGGTTGACGCAAGAGAGCACACTTTTCACTTTACTGTTTAGTTAGGGTTCGTGTAGCATGGGAGTCATCCAGGATTCCCTCTCAGGCTCAAAACCCAGCGCCCAACATACTTCCAATTGATCTATTCTTCGGGTGCTCAATGTCTCGATCGGGATCAATCCAATTTTCTTTGGATTCTCTAAACAAGTTAGTTTGACCAATGAGTCTGCTATTTTTGTTCTAGTCACGCAGAATGTGCGAGATGTTGTAATACATAAATCCATCTAATAGCTCTTGAACTTGATTAAGGTGTAAGACAAGTCAAGCCTGTTTGACTTGGAACTTCTTTCTGACCTGACATACGACAATCTTGGAGTGTTAGAAAAAATTAATTTACCTCACTCCTAGCTCCTTTGCGAGTTTAAGCCTGACAATCATGGCTTCATACTCGACTTCATTGTTGGTCGGTGGAAAGTCCAACTTTAAAGCATAACAAATCAATCATTCCTTGGGAGTTAACAAGAAAACTACGACGTCAAAACATCAATCATTACGAGCATCTGTGAATAGCCTCCATCTAGTAGTTGGTGATTCAACGTTTCCAATGTTTTCACCCACAACTGTGAACTCAATGGTGAAATCTTCCAGCGCTTGTCCCTGGATGGCCCTCAGAGGAATATGGGAAATATCAAACTGACTTAGTTAAATATTCCATTTAAACAGTTTTCTAGATGTCGTGGGTCACTAGAGGACCAATCGTAGTGGTTGGACGATGTACACTTTTATGGGATGAGTCTGGATGTGACGACCGCCCATAATTCCTACACTTAACAAGATAAATAATGCATTGAAAGACGAGCTAGGCAGCCGTGGGTGATCATCAAGGTATGAAACTGTAACGACCCAGAAAATCTGAACCAATTTAAAATTTTTAAATTGACTAAGATAATGGATTTTAAATATTTAAAATTTAAATAATGGCAATGGAAAGTGAGTTTGAATCGACCATTGAAAACGAATATAATTAATTATAATTATGAACAAGGCCTGAAATGGCGCTGCAGTTTCAAAAATTGAATTCAAACTTTGTCGGACTGTACTAGGTGCAAAACAAAACAGATTTTAGTGAAACCAAAAATATTTAAATCTGTTAGTGAATACCTTTCTAACGAATCTGAAAAATCGAATTTTCATAGCGGAAAGCAAAAGTTATGGCCAAATGAATTTTCAGAAAGGTCGCTATGGAATTTATATAGCCCGTGAAGTTGGCCATTTTGCATACGACCTCGGAATTCGATGAAACCACTTTTGTTGGACCCGGGATGTGAAGTTATTGCTAGGTTTCAAATTTCATAATTTTTGAAGCTAGTATGTGAGCGTGGCAAAGGAAAATGTGTTTTGGTCAATTACAGTTAAATTGGATCGACCAAAAATGGGCTTTTTTGCAAACGGTCTCAGAATTCGACGAAACTAGTTTTGTTAGGACCGTATCGTCAATACGAAGCTAGAAAATATTTTTCTGGAATTTTTAGAGTTAGTTTGTGGCCCTGACAAATTGAAATGTACGTTCAAATCAAATATTGAATGTTTTATATTTTAATTTGAAGAATAACTGACTGAAACAATCGATTGGGCTTACGTAACATATCCCATTGTGTTCGGAATGGAGGTATTTAGCTAGGGGCGACAGTCTTTGGGTTTGATTTGGAGTTTGTATCAATGAACAAGCATTTTTCGAATTAAATAAATTAAATAACATTAAAATTGTTATAAAACCCTAATTTATCTATCACTTTTCTGGAGCCGCCGTTATTACCAAACCGATGGCCATAATCGCTCAAACCTTTCCCCCCTCCGATCTCAACATCTACTCAGTAATTTTCCAAACTTCTAAAGGGAAAATCATCAGCTCAGCGAGCTCTCGAAGGTGAACGGTGATGATCCGTTCTAGTTCGACGGAGGAGGAGAAATCGCGGCGAGAAGCACCACCGTTCGCACCCCATTTTCATCCGCTGGGCCCCACCGAACTGGACGCGCCGCCGGCCGTGGTTAGGGAGTTCGAAGGCGCATCAACGGGGGGTGGTCAATCTGGCTTCGGCGCCTTGAAACCCGTGCAAAGAGCGAAACCCTAATCGACATCGACAGTGGATTTTAAATAGGGGAAAAGGTAGCGTTTTTTAACGCTATAA
Source organism: Allium sativum (assembly GCA_030737875.1). Taxonomy (NCBI): domain Eukaryota; kingdom Viridiplantae; phylum Streptophyta; class Magnoliopsida; order Asparagales; family Amaryllidaceae; genus Allium; species Allium sativum. Next base: position 62,943,847 of record CM060921.1, on the reverse strand, counting down.
ATTCAATTAATTACGTTTTTAAATTGTTTGATGTTTGAAATTACATATCTTTTTGCTATGTTGACGAAATTCAGTGAAACAAGAGACAGTGGACTCGTGTGGACGTCTTCTACATTCTAGAAGAGACCGCATATTTTTCTGAGCCTTCTGCTATTTTTGGTGGAGTGGAACCCAATGTGATATTTCTAATTTAAAAACGATATGGAAAACGACGATGTATAAATCATATAGTCGATGTATGAGTTATATAAGCGTTGTACACCTCTTGTATAAGCGTTGTATAAATTGTATGTTCGATGTATAAGTTATATATGCGTTGTAAAAATTATATATGTGTTGAAATAGAAGTGAATTGCTATATATATATATATATATATATATACACACGCCCCTCATCCACAAACCATGGACGATATTTATTGATTGTGATTGGTGTGAAAATTGATTGATAACAAATGGTTGATTGGGATTGTTTGTGGTTGATATTGATTGATTGTGGTTGAAAAATACCCACTTGTGGTTGAGAAATATTTGGTTGAAACCACATAGGATTAGTTTGTGGAAATAAAAAATATATACATGCCGCCTGCATGCGAACTAGATGCATGATCCCCATTGTCAAAAACCGCGAGGTTTTAAGGTAGAGCGAGGAGCCGTACTAAGGATGGTCCCGGTTTTAACTACCCTGCCGTTATGCTGCCAAAATTTTGAATAATATTCATGTGTTTGAATTATTTTCATTTGCTGAAACTATATTTATTCGTTGAATAGAAAACCTTCATGTGTTGAATCGATATTCATTCGTTGATTAGAAATTCATGTGTTGAATGGTCTTCGTGTTTTAAATATAAAAATCACATTTTTATCTATATGTAGAAACTACAGAAAACCTTCATGTGTTGAATCGATATTCATTCGTTGACTAGAAATTCATGTGTTGAATGTATTCATATTTTGAAATAAATTGTTTTATAATAAAAATCCCAATTTTAACATCAATATAAACTATATAAAATAATAGTGTTTTGAAATGAATTGTTTTAAAATAAAATTCACATTTTTATTATATACATGAATCGTTGAAATGTGAAGTGTTAAAAATAGCCATTCGTTCAAATAAATATGCATGAGTTGAAATATTCATTAATTAGCTAATGATATGATTTTTGCCTATGCATGCAACATTAGAATGAATGGTGTTTTTAAACCAAATGGAATCAAATATGAAGTTGAATAGAAAATGATAAGTGATAAGAATTGTATATATGTACATGCATATTTATTGAACAGGTTATAGCAAAGGGGCTAGAGAAGAGGAATAAAATTTTGTGCCCGACAAATAGGTACACATTTACTGTTTTGTTTGGGTGATGATTTATGAGCCTGTTGGCTAGCCGCTTGGCTTTTTCTTTTTCTTTTTGACATGAGACGCCCGTGTGGCTATTTGGGAATTTTCCCAGCCCCTCCCGTACAAAGGAGGTTATGGCCAAATTTTCCAAAATTTAAAGGCATTAGTGAAATATTTGAAGTGAAAACGATATTGAAATTGTTAAATGAACTATATTTATATAAATATATAAATATAAATAAAATTAAAATGAAACGTGGCCGTGTAGTTCGTGTTTTGAAACCGTGATTTCGAACAACTAGTGCGGGAAATCCGACCGTCGGATTTTCCCGAAATCCCAACCGTTGGGTTCGCTTTGGAAAAATCTTTCCATCGGCACCAACTTTGTAAAAATCCAACGGTTGGATTGTCTGGAATGTTTAATTCAAATCTGAAGAAAAACAACGCCTGAAACGTAAATATAATTATATTTAATCGAATAACGACGCTGCAGTTCGTATTTTGAAATCGAATCTTCAAACGATTGTACCGTGAGATCCGACCGTCGGATTTTCCCGAAACTGGAACCGTTGGATTCGTTTTGAAAAGACCTTTCTAATGATGTAAATTTTGTGAAGATCCAACGGTTAGATTTTCAGATATGTGTAAATCAAATCTGAAGAAAAACAGCGCCACGGCCACGTTATGGCCCGAAGCGTCGTTTTGACTAAATTGGCTATTTTAAAATAAATAAAAATAGCGATAAATCGTTATAAAATATCATAAACGATATGGAATGGAAATAAACTGAATTTGCTCGATTTATGTGGTATTTGATGGTTGAATGTGTCTGGTGTGAAAATTACATTAAAGAACAAAATTGGTATTGTCGAATGATTTAACCATTGAAATAAATTGATTTGAAATTCTAAATATACGTGAATTATTTGAAAAGGTCGAGTTAATTCTCATTTCAAATAATTGATCGACGATTGAAATTCGAAGATGAAGACGGTGGTCGAAGACCGGAGATCTTCACCTCGTTTGGATGGTAACCGAGGTCCTGATTGGGAGGCAACCCGAAATATGGATAATGAGTGGTGATCGTCCAAACGTACGTGGTGATCGATGGGTTTGCGAGGTATTTAGTGCCTCCGGTTTCGTTCAGACCCAGAACGGACTTGTAAGTGGACTGTGTGTCTGACATTGGATTTTATTCTGTGTTGATTGATCTCTATTAAATATACATCTGTTTGGCGGCAGAGAATTTATTCTTTTGCTTAACGCCCTTCTCTGAGACGCACGAGCCCAGAGGTTGTATATCGATGGACATCAGTCGCATGGCATGAATTGCCTGTGTGGCATGCTAAGATGCAGTGATCAGGGCTTCTGTTGAAAAGCAAATTCTTGTGGTTATGATCAAAGCACCGCCTGTGTGGCGTACCTTTGTGTATAATGTGAATTCGCGAGCCTCACACCCCGGTATGAACCAGAAACGGGAGAAGGACCTCAAGGAGGGCATGCATTTCTTGCTAGCTAGGGTGGTGTCAGTGACCTACCAGCCCTGACATTGATATACTTTTCACCTATGTGGTTGTTGCTGTTGCGAGGCGCCTCGGTTTGATCGGACGATCCGGGTCCGATAGAGTCATTCGTTGGCTCGTTTACGCCCCAAAGGGCGGGGAAACGTATTGTTCAGGCATAATAATCCACATCGGTGGACCGGCCCTGTCGCTCCAAGGCTTGCCTGCGCGCTTGCCTGTGGCTCGGGCTAGAGAGTCACGAATTCGGTAAGGACTATCTTTTGCCTTGGTTCGGGACGGAAATCCAATTTCCAAATACGACATCATGCGATTTTGATTGTATACCTATATATGGCGACATAGTGGTATGGGGCATTAATGCCGTCTATGATTGATAGTTATGATTTGAAATTGTTTTCAAAACATATAAACACTAGCAATAATATTAAATGCCTTTGTTTTATTCGTATCAAGCATATCTTGGCCGTTATAAGGTAAAAACTCTATCCTCCGGTTTGCGTTGCATTGTGTGATGGGAACTGAGTCTTATAATGGCTTCATTTTTATAAAATGCATTGCGTTGTTTAAAAGAAAGATTTGTTTTAAAGCATTGGCAATCCAATGGAGTAAACCCGTTCCACGAAAGTGGCGTGGTCTTATGATTAGCCAAATTATATATGTGTTGAGTAGATTTCTCATACCAGTCCCATGACTGACTCGTAGTTTGTTTCACTTTCAAACTCGGGTGCCCCTTTTTCTACACGGGCAGCCTTGTATTCAGGTTTAGCTGGTTCTTTCTGGATAGCTGGAACTGAAGATGGATTCTATCATTTATCTCTTTTTATGCTGTTCAGCTCCTATTGTACATATTATGTTTGTTTTCCGCTGTAGACATTTATGTATAGCTGAACTATATTTTTACTAAGTATGATCCTGTATACTGTGTAACTCTGATGATTACTTTTATCCAGTATATTCTATTGTTCATTATCTGGTGTATTTATTTAATTCTGTTCTGCTATTATCTGTTTATGTGTTATATTCCACGGATTACCCTTGCCGCCGTCAGTACGGGGTTTGGGGTCGTCTTAGAAACACAATCGGAACCTGTCGTATAACTCACAACGCAAGAATAAAATATAATAGAACATATACAACAGGCAATAATAGTGAAGCATATTTGAGCAGAAAAACTCCAAAATTTCATAACAACTAGAAAGTACATCCAAACATAGGATTACAACATATGTTTGTACAAATTTGAATCACTTCAACACTGAAAGTAAAACAACAAACAATAGAAAAACATATACTATATAGTAGAAAAGATAATACGCCAACCCCCTGCTCGTCATCGAACCACATCATCGTCCTCACTAAGATATCACCTGTCACCTAGTCTACCCATCCAAAAATCGGATGAACATCCCAAGGTAATAAGAGGGAAACATAAAAACCAAGAGTCAGACCCAACCGTCTTAGCGAGCGATAAAACAACTATCTAACATCATCAATAAAGTATATGAGAATAGACAGATAAACTAATGTACCCATAACACCAGAGAAGAATTCAACCCCATCTTTCCCACATCGAATAGTGATATCCTATACATCAAGCATTTCAACCAAACATCCATGGAAACCAGAACAACCATTCATCCATAGCAATCTAAAGTAACCAGACAATAACAATCATGGCAAGAACAATCCCCAGAGGCCTAAACCAATATCTGATAAGCACCCAAGAAACATCTCCTTTGACGTCAGAGAATCTATGTGAGATGCTAAAAACAAAACATCCAACATTTATGACTAACTCTGGCTATCACCGCTAATCCTGCTTTGAAACCCTCATTAATTGTATGACTGGCAACGACATGCCATCAACTATCAGGGCCAATGGTAAACTCCGGTTCTAGCTAAAACTCCATATGCCATCGACAAAACGTATCTAGGCCCGTTTGAGCTGACCAGGGTACTTGACCATACGACGAAACCGTGTAACCTCTGCTTTGAGTCCACTAGAACCTATGAAAACAATAATTCCTTAGTCTTTGGTATCTCTAGTCGTCTTCGACGGTGACCATCCAGCCATTATCAACAAACTCAGAATACATTTGAGTTGTCATCACATTTGTTGTTTTACACTGACCAACGAAAACATCAAAACACTTCGAACATTCTTCCCTGAACTTACTTCGAAGCCACGATCATCGTCGATCCAAAAACATACGTAATATTCATAGAAATGCCCAGTCTATGAAATGCCTGGTCCACAGAAATGTCCGGTCCATCAATTTCGCTCAGTCCATGCTTCAAGAAAAACTGCCCGGTCTATGTTTTGAAAAACTGCCTGGTCCATAAATGCCCGGTACAAAACTGCTCGGTCCAAAACTGCTCGGTCCATAATTGACCTGACCAATCCATCACCTTTTTCTCTGACTGATCCATGCCATGGAAGCTCCGACCGATCCATGCCATGAAAGCTCCGACCGATCCATGCCACGAAAGCTCCGATCGATCCATCTCATGGAAACTTCGAACAATCCATCACCTTCATGTTTTGCCCGATCCATGCTCTGGAACACCGACCGATCCTCCCCTGAACCTACTGAACGATCCATGCTCTGACTTGCTTCCCAACCCATACGATGACTGATCCATTCAACCCGACTGATCCATGCCCCTCCGAACCATCTCCAAACTTGACCAAAACTTCGCCAAACGACTATATCGATGAAAATAATATCAACAAGTCCATCCAATTCAACCACATACATGTTATGAAATCACTAACAACATGAAAATGACAATTAACACCAAAAATTATGTAAATTTCACCAAAATCATGATAAATGAATACACGAACTAAAATAATGGATCTAACTTGCATAAACATATAAAACTATATGAAAATTATTGGTTTTAAGTTGCTAAATTAGATCCTATGATGATATTTATGAAAATAGACTTAATATAATGTAGATCTAGGTAAAAACACTTGAAAATGATGAAACTACGATCATACAACCCATATACTTGATTGAATCCGTGTAAGAGATGTATATCACTCACCAAATCTATAAAACAACTCGAAAACACATAGATAGAGATCCGAACAACGAAGAATTTTCTCTAAACTCTTCGATTCGATGAACTCTCTCCTGAAATTGTGTAGATCTAGCTTTAAACAATGTAGGTATTCGATTCTCTAAGCTCTAATGGTGGAAAGGTGTAGAAGATGGAGTAATGAAGAACCTCTAGCTTTTCCAAAGATAGAATGGAGAAAGTAAACTATTCTCTATGCCTCCTACCTCCTATTTATAGCTTTCCACCAGCCCCCTAATGGGCCTCTCCAAATCAGCCAATTACGACTTTAAAACCTGCACAGTCAACTTTAAACACTAAAACAGTGATTCCTCCCAAACCGGTGAACCAAATCTTTAATGTGATCATTCTACGGAAATGGAACCATCATTTCCTATCCAATGAACTAATCTCAGCACTTGATTCGATCCGAGTCAAAAGATATGCCCTGTACAAGGTTGATACGGGCAAAATTGTCACAAACAAAATTAGTAAAAATTATGGATATGTCTCATATCCCCATAAACAACATATTAAAATATGAGAATGATCCAACCCTCAGGAAATAAAATAAAAATATTTTACAATCCTCTTATACATAAAATGCAGGCTGTTACATTCTCCCCTCCTTTAGGAATTTCACCCCCGAAATCGCAAGCAAACAAAAGCAACCAAAACGATTTCGCATTCCTATCACTCATGAGCAACCAATTCTATCATCCAAACTAGCAGCTATCAAACCATGCATCCATAGCCATATCCTAGCATGCAGAATTTTATAAACAAACACAGTAATAGAAGTTACAATGATGTAAGGTGACACGATACTAATGGGTCGTACCAACGAAGAGTTCTGGATGGATCGCCTTCATGCTCTCTTCTGTCATCCATGTACAATCGTCACCATCCTCAGTCATTGTACCTTGAATAAATTAATCGTCTTCCTCCTAAGCTGTTTCGTGTTATTCCCCACAACACGAAGAGGCTTATGAGGTATCGTAATTACGTACTCGACTTCTGGTTCTTCGTACTACTTTGGGGATACCACTACATTCGAATCATGCATGCACTTCCGTAGAAATGACACACGAAAACATTATGCTCACTTGACATCTTCTTGGTTAACTCCAATCTATATGGGATCTTTCCAATCTGCTCGATTATCGAAAACGGTCCAACGAATCTTGGGGCCAACTTTCCTTTATTTTCGAATCGAACCACATGATTCAAAGGAGAAATCTTCACAAATATCATATTGCCAACATCAAATTCCAAGTCTTTTTGGCGTTTATTAGCGTAACTCTTCTGATGGTCTTGGGTTGCTTTCATTTGTTGCCAAATGATCTCGATACAACCTGAGGCTTCTCTTATTGTTTCAGCCCCACCCCCCCCAGTTTCTAACCAACATGCCGGAGAATTACATGGTCTACCATACAACGCCTTATATGCTGCCATCCTAGTACTCGACTGGTAGCTATTATTATAAGAAAACTCAACTAGATGTAGACGGTCTTCCCATTATCCTCCGAAGTCCAATACACAAGCTCTTAGGAGATCTTGCAAAACTCGGTTAACCCACTCGATCTGACCATCAGTTTGGGGATGATAAGACATACTCAATCACAACTCTGTTCCTAAAGATTCTTGCAAACTTTTCCAAAATCCACTCGTGAACAATGGATCTTGATCACTCACAATGCTCTTAAGGATACCATGGAATCGACCTATCCATTTTATATAAAGCTCGGCTAACTTTGATGCTATTCTAGTCGGTTTGACCGGAATTAACCTTGCACTTTTGGTCAAGCGATCCATGAGGACCCAAATTCCTTCGTTTCCTACCCTAGTTCTAAGTAGTCTATCGATAAAATCCATCGATATCTGCTCCCACTTCCACAAAGGAACTTCCAATGGCTAAAGCAACCCACTCGGCTTCTTCTGTTCAGCCATTCACCAATTGACAGTTCATACACTTGGAAATAAACTTTCCAATATCTCTTTTCCCTTCCTAGTAGTAGAATTGCTTTGTGTCCTGATATATCTTATTACAACCAGGATGAATCGTCAAATTCGAGTGATGACATTCCCTTAGAACCTCATCTCTCAATCCATCAATATCAGGAACAACCAATCGTCCTTGCTTTCGAAGCCAACCTTCTCGATCGACCTCAAATTCCTTATCCTCTGGTTTCAACTTCTGGATAAACTTGACAAGCTTTGCATCTCGCTTTTGGCCCTCGCCAATCCTTTTGATGAGAGTAGGTCTTAGCGATAAGCTTGCCAACATTTCAAGTTCCAACTCACACCTAGGTCTGAAGTCGATACTTGCCAAAAACTCGAGGCTCTTTCATTCCGAAAACATTGCTCCCAATCCTGCATGTCTTCGACTCAACGCATCTGCAACTGCGTTATCTTTACCTGGAGTATAGGTTATACCAAAATCATATGATGCCAGAAGATCTAACCACCTTGCGGCCAAAGATTCAAATCCTTTTGGGAGAAAAGATACTTTAATGACTTATGATCCATAAACAACTCGAATCGAACTCCCAATAGGTAATGTCTCTTCGTCTTCACAGAAAACACAATCGCTGCCAACTCCAAATCATAAGTTTAGTAATTCCTTTCATGCGGCTTCGGCTGTCGACTTGCGTATGTCACAACCTTATCCTTCTGCATTAGCACTGCTCCAAGTCCAGTACTACATGCATCAGTGTATACCACCATTTCTTCATTCCCATTTGGAATCGTCAAAATAGGAGTACTCGTCAGTCTCTCTTTCAGGATTCCAAAAGCTTGCTCACATTTTGCATTCCATGTGAACACTTGGTTCTTTTTCGTCAATCCAGTTAACGGTGCAGCTATCTTGGAGAAATCCTTGATAAACTGTCGGAAATTTCCTGCCAATCCAAGAAAATTTCGCACATCTGTCGCATTCTTAGGTCTATCCCTGTTCTGGATAGCTACACCTTAGCAGGATCAACCGCTATTCCATTATCATAAAAAACATGGCTTAAGAACTTCACTTCACTCTTCCAGAAGTGACACTTCGAAACCTTAGCTCTTAGTTGATGCTTTCGCAAGATTTCCGAAAAAACTCTTATGTCTTGTGATCTTCCTCGTTCTGAGAGTAAACCGGAATATCATCCACGAATACAAGCACGAACTTGTTCAGTTGATCTCTGAAAATCCTATTCATAAGATCCACGAAATACGATGGTGTGTTAGTCAACCCAAATGGCATCACCAACCATTTGAAGAAACCAGATGGTGTCCTAAAAGAAGTCTTCGACACACTATCCTTTGCCACTCTCAACTGGTGAAATCCCGTTGCCAAATCCTTTTGAGAAAACACTTTAGCTTCGTGAAGATGATCGAGCAAGTCATCAATCCTCAGTAATGGATACTTGTTCTTCTTGGTTACCTTATTCAATTCTGGATAGTTCGCACACAATCTCAACGAGCCATCCGCCTTGGTTGCAAACACAACTGGTGCGCCCCATTTAGATACACTTCTCCGAATGAATCCTTTCCTTAAAAGGTCACGTATTTGCACCTTTAACTCTCGCTGTTCCTTAGGTGCACCTAAGAGGCATAATGATACGTCTGTCATGCTCGACCAAATCGATCCTAAACTCAAACCCACGATGCAGCGACAAACCTTTGACTTCCTCAAAGACATCCCTAAACTCATTAGTGATCAACACAGATGACAAGTCTTCTTATGGAATCTTAAGCGAATATAAATAGATCACGAAGATGCCGTCTTCAGGCTTACAACGAATCAAAACCTTTCGCCCTTCCACATCCCGACCCTCACCTATAGCTTCTCGCAATTTACTCTTGCTGCATAACTCTTGAGCCAATCCATACCCAAGATAATCCCAAACCCAGAGAAGTTAAGAACAAAGCAATCACATACAAATGAGAAACCATGACTCGACAATACAAGAACACGACAAACCATATAAAGGTTGGATGAACCCCCAACTGGATTAGTCACAATCAAAGGTCTATCAAAAATCTTAGGCTCTAAACCCAAACGGCACACAAGCTCATTACAAATGAAAGAATGCGATGCTCCAGTATCAAACAACACTCGAACCGAAACACCACCAACAGAAACAGTACCTTAGATAACGACACCATTTCCCTTCTCCTCTACGGTAGTAGCTCTTGAAGAACATGGCATTACTTCAAAAGCATAAGCCTTCATAACCTGCTTTACCTTAACCAATTCTGGACAATCCTTCTTCTTATGCCCAAGTTTTCCACAATTAAAGCACTTTTTCTCAGCTTTTTGATTCTTACAATTCTTGGAATAATGGCCCTTCTACCAGTAGTTGTAGCAAATCACTTCACCTTTCAGACTCTTCTAGCCAACCTTCCATTTCTGTTGTTATTGCTTCCTCTTCTTATTGTTATTATTACTACCCTGTTGTGGTATTGGATTCTCCTTGGTTGCAATAGTAACAACTTCCTCTTTTGGAAATAAGCTTTCATGCCTCACGGCTTTTTCCACAAGCTTCTCAAATGGATCTTCAAAATGTTCCACCAACGGACTTCCTATATAGGTATCCAAACCCATGACAAACTTCTCGTTCTTTTGATAAGGTGTATCAATATACAAATGAGCATACTTCGAAAAAGCCTCAAAATCTGAAACATAATCAAGCATCAGCCTACCATTCTGTTTCAACTCCACAAATTTCTTTAATAGAGAAGACTTCTGAGCAGTAGAGATAAACTTTGTCTCAAATTTAACCTGGAACTGTTCCTAAGTTATCTCTTCTTTCGGAGTTTCCAAAGTGACAGAATTCCACCACTCCATGGCTCTTCCCTGTAGCTGGCTTGATGCAAGCTTCTCTTGGTTGCACTATCTATGCTCAAGTCTACAAAAATACGAACACAAGAATCCATCCATCTCTGAACCTCTTTAGTCGGCTTCGTTCCTTTGCATGGCTTTCCTCCAAGAGATGTGAAGTCTTTACATAGCTTCGCGAAATCCACCACCCTAGGCACCTGCGCACCTACATCTACCGAGGCTGCTACTGGAGTGGGTACCTTCTCATGGATGCTTCCATCATGGCCTCAAACATGGCTGGGTAATCTAGTGTACCGCCATTTCCCCCTCCAGGCACAGTCCCCTCCTGAGTAGTATGTCTTGAAGTTTGTCAACTCATTCTAAATCTGCAAATTAGAATGATTAGCCACTTGCAAGAATAATTGCTAATGGAGTTCAAATGCTATTATACTACATAGTATCATATGGTATTCATCCATCAAAATCTACAAATACGTCTCTCATGCGTTATTACGTGTTCGAATTTTAGTTAAAATTGATAACCAGAGCTCTAATACCAAATGTGACGATCGCCCATAACTCCTGCACTTAACAAGAGAAATAATGCGCTAAAAGACGTGTTAGGCAACCATGAGAGATCATCAAGGTATGAAATACAATTGGAACCTGTCGTATAACTCACAGTGCAAGGATAAAATATAATAGAACATATACAACAGACAATAATAGTGAAGCACATTTGAGCAGAAAAACTCCAAACTTTCATAACAACGAGAAAGTATATCCAAACATCTGGATTACAACATGTATGTCTATACAAATTTGCCTCACTACAACACTCAAAGTAAAAAAACAGCGGAAAAACAGATACTATATAGTAGAAAAGATAATGCGCTAGCCTCCCACTCACCACTGAAACGCAACGTTGTCCTCACTAAGATATCACTTATCACTTAGTCTGCCCATCCAAAAATAGGATGAATAGGCCAAGGTAATAAGAGGGAAACTTAAAACCTTGAGTTAGACAACAATCTTAGTGAGCGATAAAACAACTATCTAACATCATCAATAAAGTATATGAGAATAGGCAGATAAACTAATGTACCCATAACATCAGAGAAGAACTCAACACCATCTTCCCCACATTAGATAGAGATAGCCTTTACATAAAGCATTTCAACCATACATCCATGGAAACCATAACAACCATTCATTCATAACAATCAGAAGTAACCAGACAATAAAAATTATTACAAACGATTATATACCTCACGTAAACCATCCTAATCGAGCTTAACATCCCTCAAGAACAAGCCCTAGAGGTCTAAACCAATATCAGACAAGCACCCAAGAAACATCTCCTTTGAGTCGGACAAACTACGCGAGATGGTACAAACAAAACATCCAACATTTATGACTGACTCTGGCTATCACCGCCAATCCTTCTTTGAAACCATCGTTAACATATGAACGACACGCCATCAACTGTCAAGGGCCAATGGTAAACCCCGGTTATAGATAAAACTCCATACCCCATACAACAAACGTATATAAGCCCGTTCGAGTTGCCCAGGATACTCGACAATACGACGAAGTCTTATGACCCCTGCTTTGAGTTCGCTAAAACCTACGACAACGATAAGTTCTCATCCTTCGGTATCTCTAGTCGTCTTTGATAGTGACCACCCAACCATTATCAACAAACTCAAAACACCTTTGAGTTGTCATCACATTCGTTGTTTTACACCGATCAACGAACACATCACAACACTTCGAACATTCTTCCCTGAACTTACTTCGAAGCCACGATCATCATCGATCTAATGACATACATCATTATAGAAATGCCCGGTTTGTGAAACGCCAGGTCCATGGAAATGTCTGGTCCATAAATTCCGTCCAATCCACGCTTCAAGAAAAACCACCCGGTCCATAATTGCCCAGTCCAAAACTGCCCGGTCCAAAACTGTCTGGTCCATGATTGACTGATCCATCCTAACCTGACCGATCCCTCACCTTTTTCTTCAATAGATCCATGCCATGAAAGATCCGACCAATCCATCTCACGAAAGCTCAGACCAATCCATGCCATGAAAGCTCCGACCGATCCATGCCACGTAAGCTCCGACCGATCCATCTCATGAAAACTCTGACCAATCCATCCCCTTCATGTTCTACTCGATCCATGCTCTGGAACACCGACTGATCCATCCCCTGAACCTACAGACTATCCATGCTCTTACTTGCTTCCCAAGCCATACGATGACCGATCCATCCAACCAGACTAATCCATACCTATTCAATTCGACCGATCCATCCATGGACAGATCTAATCCATCTCCAAACTTAACAAAAACTTCACTAAACAACTATATCGATGAAAATCAACTCAACCAATCTATCCAATTCAACCACAAACTATTACGAAATCATTAACAACATGAAAATGACAATCATCACAAAAATTATGCAAACTTCACCAAAATCATGATAAATGAATATATAAACTAGAATAATGGATCTAACTTGCATAAACATATAAAACTATATGGAAATTACTGGTTTTAAGTTACTAAATTAGATCCTATGGAGATTCTTATGAAAATAGACTTACCATGATGTAGATCCAGGTAAAAACACTTGAAAATGATGAAACTACGATCATACAACCCATATACTTGATTGAATCCATATGAGAGATGCATATCACTCACTAAATCTCTAAAACGACCCGAAAACAGTTAGATCTAGATCTGGACAGCGAATAATTTGCTCTAATCTCTTCGATTCGATGAACCCTCTCTTGGAATGGTGTAGACCTAGCTTCAAGCGATGTAGATCTTTGATTCTCTAAGCTCTAATGGTGGAAAGGTGTAGAAAATGGAGTAATGGAAGATCTTTAGCTCTTCCAAATGAGAGAATGGAGAAAGTATACTATTCTACATGCCTCCTTCTCTCTATTTATAGTCTTCCACCAGTCCCCTAATGGGCCTTTCCAAATCAGTCCATTATGGCTTTAAAAACCTGAATAGCCAACTTTAAAATACTAAAACAGCGATTCCTCCCAAACCGCTGAAGCAAATCTTTAATGTGGCCACTCTACGGAAATGGCACCATCATTTCCATTCCAATGAGACCAGTCTCAGTACCAGATTCGAAACTAGTCAATATTTATGCTCTATACAAGACTGACAAGGGGAAAATGGCCACAAACAAAATTGGTAAAAATTATGGACAAGTCTCATATCCCCATAAACAACATATTAAAATATGAGAATGATCTAACTCTCAGGGAATAAAATAAATACTTTACGATCCTCCGATACGTAAAATGCGAGCTGTTACATTGAATTTAGTGACATGGCTTCTTTGATGCTATCAAGGATGTATGCTAACTTTTCAATATTTGGGTAGTGGCGCTCAGCCCCTTTTAGTTTTTTTATTCATGTAATACACTTGTCTTTGGACACATTTATCTTCACGTACGTGTGCTGAACCGATTTCATGCAGGCATACCACTAAATACACAAATAGGAACCCCTGATCAATCGTCTCTGATAGCACAAGAGGCCTCTCCAGGTGATTCAACAGACTTTGGAATGCTCCAATGCTATTTGAAGTCCAAGCAAAGTTATGCTCCTCTATTTACCAGGTCAAAGAAAGGAATGCACTTATCAGTCACTCTAGATGTGAATTGACTCAAAGCGGCAACCTTCCAGTTCTAGCTTTGCACATCTCTAATTTTCCGGGGTTCTTGAATGTTTCAGATGGTTTCTATCTATTTGGGGTTAACTTCAATCCATTAAGAATTAATGATGAAACCTAAGAATTTACCTAACGCAATGCCAAAAGTGCATTTCAAAGGGTTAAGTTTCTTACCATACTAGCGGAGAACACTGAACATCTCCACTAAGACATCCACATAGTTGGTCGATCATTGTGATTTTACGAGTATGTCATCTAGTAAACCGCCATCTAACTCCCAATTTGATCTTTAAACATGTGGTTGACCAACCGCTAATAAGTAGCTTCAGCATTCTTCAATCTGAATGCCATGACCATGTAACAATACAGTCTAAGACCAATAATGAATTTAGTGTTTTCTTGGTCAGGTATATGCATCGGAATTTGGTTGCATCGATAGTATGTATCCATGAAGGAGAGAATCTCATGTCCGGTCGTTAAGTCCACAAGTTGGTCGATCCTGGGAAGTGGGAAAGCAATCTTTTGGACATGCCTTATTCAAGTCAGAAAAATAAATACATGTTCTCCACTTTACATTGGACTTCTTCGCAAGAACGAGTTTCGATACCCAGTAGGGGTACAACAAATCTAGAATGAATTCATTTCTCTTGAGCTTTTCAACTTCTTCCTTCAATGTCGCTGACCTCTCAAGGCTGACCGTACGTCTTTTATGTTTCAACGGGATGCATTTCAGATTGATATTAAGTGAATGCCTTATAGTGGTCAACGATATACCACACATGTTAACATGGATCCAAGCTCACACTTCAAGGTTTTCAAGGAGAAAATTAGTCAATTCCCTTGTCAAAAGAGGTCCAAGGTGGGATCTGATTTTCAAGACCTTAAAAAGGTCATTGTATCGGGATTGCCTTCGTAGTCTCCATGGGTGCTGTAACGACCCGCATTCTACGCATCATAGGACCGTAGAATATTTGTTTCTTTCACATATGAAGTCGTATGGACATGTAACTTTGGGAGACGACTACTGGGATCATTTCCCATGTTCATGATTTTTCCCGATTTTTAAATGACCATTTTACCCCTAGTTGGTACTGTTTTGGCCATAACTTTTGACTGGAAATGAATTTTGACCTGAAACCACTTCCATTAGCTCCGGATGATGGTTTACAATTCCGTAGAGTGGTCACATTAGCCAAACGGACTCACCATTTGGGAGATATGGCTGAAACAAGTTTCAGATGGTGAAAAACAACTTAATTGGGCTTAACCGAGTAATTAGCAGCTAGGCCCAAAGGGTATTTCCGGATTAGGGTAAGGAGGAGGCTGAAATCAGTTAGAGAACGATCTTATCCTCATTTCCCAGCCGCCACTTTCTTTCTTGCAACCCTAGCAATGACCCCCAACACCCAAATCACCTTCTAATCACCTTCTAATCACTTTCTAATCAAGTTTTGGCTTAATCTACATCAAATTAAGGAGAGAAAACACGAAAGCAAGGCTAGAGCTGCTGTTAGACATCAGTATTCGCCCAAATCAGCAAGGTTTCAGTTCTGAGAATTTCGTTTGTGGCCAAGGTGAGTGATTAACATCGTTTTGACACTAATTACAGTTAATTAAGGGTAATTAGTGAAGATTAGCGAATTTATACACTAATAAATTCTGAAAAAATGTCTATAAATTCAAAAATAATATTTTATGCCTCTGGTAGAAATTTGGTTTAATTTGATTAAGTTTTGTTAACCCTATAATTAGTTTTGCTTAAACATGCTTAAGGGAAATTATGGGGTTTTGGGTATATTTGATCCATTTTGACATATGAATTCATTGTTTTGGTGTTTGTGGTTAGTTTGCTATGGTTCTATGACCATTTGACATGATTTGTGATTGATTAGTATTGTTAGATTTGTCGAAAACATCGTCGAATGGCGTAAACAAGTTGCTGGAAAAAGTTGCAGAAAGTTGTGCAGGGTTTCGGATCGGATCGGATATGGGCTCGGATCGGATTGGAGACCTGGGCAAGGAACCCGACCCGAACTGGAGTCTGGCACAAAAGAGGCTTGGCAAAAAAAAGGAAGGCCATATTGGTTAAGCTGGGGATCGGATCAACTTAGGGATGAAGGGCTCGGATCGGAACTTAACACTTGGGAGAACTGACAAGAAGGAAGGTCACACTAATTGAACTGGGATCGGATCGGATGAAGAAGGAGGGATCGGATCGGAGCACGTGAAGAACGAGGGAGCGGATCGGAGCGGAAGCACGAACTGGAAGGGAGATGGTACCCGACCTGACCCAAGGTAGGACACCCCGGAGGAGGACACCCGACCCAAACCGACGCGATGGAGTGGACCCGAACCGAACCGCTATCAGAGGAAGACCATGCACCAACGCAACGCAGTGGACCCGACCCGAACCGATGGCTTGAAAGGAACCCGACCCGACCCAGTATTGACCAATAACCCGAGATGCAAAGGTAGTCCAATATGGGATGTTAGAGCTCAGGATCCAGTTGGGAACCGATGAGTTCACTTCATGATTGGGCTTTGCTACGGGACGTGTGCTAAGGGGCAGTCGATGTTTATGACTTTGGATCACTATGTATGGGAAGTACGTGAATGGATTCAGGGCTGCAATGGCCTAGGTACGACTAAAGGGCTATAAACCAATGAAGTGGGGTCATTTGTAAAGATTTGGTCATGACTCCATGTGGTAAGCTTGGTAGTAGCAGTAGTTGTACAAGTTGAACTCTATCACTACTTCGATGGGTCTAGTGATTGACAGTGGTGGACATCGTATGCTTTACACACTGAGTGAGAGATGTGAGGATGGTTGCTATGGATGATTTGTTTGCTATCATTATGACATGCACACCCCACCCCCGTATTCTTTACACTATTTATTATGGCACCTTAGAGTACTGTACGGTATGTGGTACTAACTCTTTGGTTGCAGGTCCAGGTTCAGGTATGGTTTAGTATACCTGTTATTGTTCTGTTTAGATGCTTATCGCTCATACCAGGCTTTATGTCTGACCCAGAGTTTTATGTCTCCTCTTACTACTCTGGGTGCTCACACGAGCAGACTAAAGACAGGTTAGCTGGTGATGCACGGGTAGATGATCCGGAGACGAGCAGGAGGCTTCCACGTATGATATATATATATATAGTATTCTCCCTGTGTTGTTAAAGATCACCGCTTGGGCATTAGTAGTGTATCTTCTACTTCAGCTTTCTTTTGTTTTAGAGACAGTAAATTTGGAAAAGTTGTAATAAGCTGTACTTGGATTTCCGCTGCTCTGATGTTGATGTTGGTTTTAGTTATCAGCTTATGCATTGTCTCACCTATTTTATGTCAAGTATGTTATTATTATTATATTTTATTCCATGCGCTATGAGACATTCTACAGGTGTAACAACCCAAACTTTAATAACGTGTTAAGACAAGAATCAAGGCAGAATTTAATTTTAAAATTTGAATCAGGAGAAACGGATTGCACCATTGCGTTCATCTCGGAAAAATACGCGAAATAGAGTCTGAGTTTTTGAAAATTGGAGTCCGTATGACCCAGTTATGGCCCGTCGAAGTTTTCAGAAAATCTCAAGTTCAAAAACAGTTCAAATTTGAATTCAGAATTCAAATTCAGCCAAGCAGAATAGGCGGGAAAAATTCCCGCCACCCCCAAGTCGACTGGGGAGTCGACTTGGGAGTCGACACACCCATGGTAGTGTCGACTGCCCAGTCGACACCCCTGTCGACTTGGGTGGTCGGCCAGCTTGGCCTGGGTGCACTTGACTTGTTCCTCAAGACATGCTTTAGGGCTGGTGACGGATTTGAGGGTTCGGATCTATCCTAGGGTTAATCTAAGGGCCTAAACTACTCCTAATCTCTATATAAAGACCCCTAAGCCTACCCTAAACCCTCACAAATCACTCATGCCACGAAGTGCTGCCCAAATGCCAAGTGATCATGGCCTCCATCTCCAACTCCAAGAGCTTATGCATTCAAATCGGATCCGAATCAAAGGTGCTAGCTTGCTACATCAAATCAAGGGAGAGGATCAACGTTGCTATGCAAGTTTCATGACGATTCTTCAACAAAGGAGCCACCTTTCTTCGTCAAGATGATGCATGATCCTTCCCTAAGCCTCGCTATGTAAGTTCTAGCTACTTGTAGATTCTAACGGTGGTTCTAATGTGACATGGAATAAAATGCAATGAATCATAAGTATGCTAGCCTATGTGAACCTAATTTTGCCCCTTTTCTATGATCTATGACCTTGGGCTAAGTTTTAGCGACTTAATCATGCCACTCATGATATGTTTAACCTAGTTTACCTTGCAAGTTTGAATCTTTATCTATGGAATGTTAGCATGAACCTTTGGGAACCATTTGACTTGTGAAACATTGGCAAAGACTTGACTTTGGGGCTTATGCATGTAAATGAACCCAAACCCCTTATGTTATCATGCATGCTTGTGGCTAAATTCTCTTATGATATTATGGGTTTGTGGCCAAATTCCCTTATGATACTATGCTTGTTTGTGGCCAAATTCCCTTATGATACTATGCATGCTTGTGGCCAAATTCTCTTATGATACTATGCATGTTTGTGGCCAAATTCCATTATGATACCATGCATGTTTGTGGCCAATCCCTTCTTGATATCGTGCATGTTTTGAGGCCAATATGTAGCATAGTATCCTTACTATGTTGGCTCGCTTTTACTTGGGTTGGAAACACGATTTGGGGTGGGTTAGACGAGCGTGATTATGACATGATAATTTGACATGGGATTTCATGAAAATATGACACTCGTGATACACCTAAATGGGGACATGACATGTGGGGCAAACAAGGGACTTGAAACTAGGCACGTATGGGTTGTAAGTGTAATAGGACACTAGACCAAACATGAAAGTGGCCAACTCGAGGTTGGGTTGAGTTTGTAGCATAAATCCACCCGGACCCGCCCGGCTTAACTAGTGGCTACAAACAATAGGACCCAATGTGAGTAGTTGGTCATATAGCACTTAAAACCCGAGGTTAGACTAGGTTGTGGTGTAAATCTACCCGGACCCGCCCGGCTTAACTAGTAATCACAACAAAGTCTAATGTGAGAGGTTGGGGTGCATTAATCTAATTAATGCTACATGAAAAGGGTTAAGTAATTTTGACTAATGACACTTAACCGATATGACACGAATGGGTAGGTTAAGTGGAACCGGACTTGATTTCTTAATGACACTTAACCAAACAAGACAATTAGGGGATGGGGTTAAGTAATTTACACTTAACTAATCCGACTTGGTAATTAGATAGGGTTAAGTAATCTATACTTAACTAATCTAAACACGGTAATTGGATGGGGTTAACTAATCTATACTTAACTAATCTAAACACGGTAATTAGATGGGGTTAAGTAACCTACACTTAACTAATCTAAACACGGCAATTAGATGAGGTTAAGTTAAACACTTAACCAATCTAAACTTGGTAATTCAATGAGGTTAACTGACTTATACTTAACCAATTATACATGATGATTTGATGTGGTTAAGCAACCATACTTGACCAATCTAATATGAGAACTTGATAGGGTTAAGTCACAAGACCGTTTAAATATACTTAACCATTATAATATGACTAGTGGATGGGGTTAAGTTAACCTATACTTAACCAATCCGACTCGATAATCCGATGAGGTTAAGATAATCTATGCTTAACCAATCTAACACGATAATCTGATAGGGTTAAGATAAACAAATACTTAACCAATTTGACTTGATGATTGAATAGGGTTAACCCATGAGCTTCTTGGTATACTTAACCAACTTGTAGGGCTAGGTCTTGAACTTAAATACTTAGCCAATCTTGACATGATTCATAGGCGGGCTAAGTCATGAACCTGAATAACAACACTTAACCCAATAGACAAAACCCTAGTTAGAGGAACTAGGTAGAAAATCGTAGTTAATCAAGGGTAACGGGGAAAAGAAGCTAAGTGGTAAACCTTAGTTAAGTATAACTAAGTAATAATTCTTAGCCAAGGACATGGGACTAGTTCATGAATAGATGAGTAACCTGATACGGTAGGTCATCGCTTAGTATACGAGGAGGAGCAACTTATCTGACTTGGATAAAAAGCTCCAACGAACTGGGGGACGAAGCAGTAGCTTCGGGGGACGTGAGGGTACTCTTGGTATCCCTCTATGAGGTGGCATATGGTCCATGAAACCTGGCCTCACAAAGGTTAAGGTCTGCGGTAGAAGAGCCAAGAGTATGCCTTTGGTTGCTATGCGAGCGACCTAAAGACTGGGATGGATTAGTGTGGAGTCGTCGATTCTTGTTTTTGCCCTGGATAGCGCGTCGTCGACTACCTACCATCTTTAGTCAATCGTGTATGAACAGAAAGGCAGAGAACTCCCAACAGACCATGTTCTTGCTATCGAGTCATGGGTGAGGTTGGCCAATAAGAAAGTGGGGCATAGTGGGGCAGGGATGTAGTTCTCATACATGATTTTTCTTGGATTGCCTTTCAGTAGTTGAGGGAGGGTCACATGGGACCATAGCCACGGATACAAAACAGACCTTGATATCTGCATCAGCAGATGACTTAAAGCTCCCGACCGAGTTCCGTATTTCTCGATTTGCCCTGGCACGGGACTCGGGTGGCACATTGAGATACATGTGCATCTAGACATGGAAAACGATTCACGATATATACGTGGGATAAAGGGCGTGGTTGACGGGTGGCGTAATCCCTAGTGGCCCTAGGTGGCTTGAACCCAAACTGAGACACGGAGACGTTCATTAGGTAGCATAATCCCTAGTCGTCCTAGGTGGCATAAATCCTAAGTGGACACGTGATAGTTCATGGTAAGAAAACATAACCAGATCAAGGGTAGCAGTCCAAAACAACTTCAAGGATAAAACGGTACTACGTTGGGTGGTATAGATTTACATGGGAAAGCCCGTACGGCCTATGGCAAAGGACTGAACTTATACATGGAAAGAAACATACGAGTTGGGAAAAACCTACATATGCTATATATTAGGTTGACATGGACCATTATATGATATTGGGCAAGGGACATTCATAGTTAATGTAACACCCCGTAATTCTGTGACATTAAGTTTCTCAAATTAAAGTATAATTAATTTTTAAAAGAAAAATTAAAAAGAAAAAGATCCATGCAGTTGTTTAATTTAAGTATTGTAACTAACATGAAAAAAAAGAGGTAAGGAGAGAACAATAATTATTATTGTTCTAAGACTTATTAACAAAAGCCTCTGTAGCTCAGTTGGTTAAGGCATTGGATTGGTAGCATGGAGGTCGGGGGTTCGAACCCCGGCGGCGGCATAAATTTTTATTATTGTTTTAGAGAGGGCCAACTAAACATGCAAATATATGTACGTATACAAATTCAAAATTTGAAAGGATAAGAACGTACGTATAAGGAAATAAAGAAAAAATATATATACATATGAGAAATATAAATAAATATATATATACAAAAATATATGTATACGAAAGATAAAATTCAAGATAAGGCTACAGTCAATGAAATATGGCAACATCATTTGAATTTTGAAAATAAAATGAAAGTTGTGCGTATATATATACGCGTAAAATGGTCGTTAGAGGAATTGTATACATATAAGAATATTTCATGTGAATAAAACAGTTAAATAAATTCCAGAAATTCAAAAGTTTGAAAATCGAACTTTTACGCCAAAATAGCTTGTGGGACCCAATGCTGACTCAGCACTGCGTGTATGATAAGGTTTGGCTAGATTCATCTACATACCTGGACTATTTTCTTAACTAGGTTCAATGCTGACTCAGCGCTGCGTGTACGATAAGGTATTGAGCAGCTATATAAACAGCCCTAGTCTTCATTCTCTTTGCACCAATTCTCTTCTATCCTTATGCTGCTAAGATTCATGGCTTCTTCCCCTCCTCTAAATTTTCTTAAATAAATAAAATAAAATATGATTCAAGACGAGGAGATGCTGCTAAAAGACTTTTAAGGAGGGATTCAAATCAAAGTTTCAAGTGGAGAATTCAAAGGCTAGCTCAAACAAGTTTCAAGCAACGACGCACGAATCATAGCCATGCTTTCCTTCTTTTCTAGATCTATTTTCTGTAAGTTGGTTATTTCTAGATCTGAATATTTTGTTTTATTTGTGACATGAAATTAAAGGAATAAAGGAATATGCCAAATATCTCTCTCTCTCTTCGAATCTGTGTTTATACTCTTGGACTGAATTAAGAACTGTTATGATTCGAGGACAAATAAGACTGTAACCGTGACTATGACTATAGAACTGTGGCCTTTGAAAGCATATGCCTTTGGACTATGACATAAGCCTTTGGTTTTGGGACATATAAACATTGCCTATGACAATGACTTATGACTATGGGAATTATTTTCCCTTTTGGACTATGAACATCGCATATGACTATGGACATTTCCTATGACTGTGACTGTGACTACAAGGATTATTTCCTTGACTAGGCCTATACCTTTGATTTGGACATAAACTATTACTTATGACATAATGAGGACAACTGTGATTTTGACACCCATGATTTATGATTAGGAAAATATTGCTTTAGTTTTGTGATTGAGAAGTTGGGTCTAAACCCAATTATCTATTCTACCTGTTCCTTGGTTTTTCTTTGGTTTTAAGACAGTGGGAATTTACCTATTAAGTTAGGTCTACCCACGTTCTTGAACCTATTTTGCCCATTCTTTGGTTTTAAGACAGTGGGAATTTACCTATTTAGTTAGGTCTACCCATATTCTTGAACTACATTGTTATCCAAACCTTTTTATGCCAATTATTCCTTCTTGTCATTTTGATTCATTCCCTTTTTTATCTACGAATCTAGATTTATTTATAATCTAGATTGAATCACGATTATTCGAACGGTGGGAATGCGATTTGGGGAAAAACATGGAAATGAATATGAACGTAGTTGTAAACTTGGAAATTGGCATAATTTGGAATATGTATTATGACATGCATATTAAAATGAAAACGGGGAAATTTGACATGGATTAGGGAATATGTGATTTTGACATATCAAATTTAGCGTTAGTAAGTAAGCTAAATTTTAGGCATAAAATGTAAACTAGAAAAATAATTCTAGTTTTGCCATAAATTGTGAATTAGGATGTTAAACCAAGATTGGGTTAATTAAGGTTGATTTGGAATAAGTATATTAGCACAATTTTGAATTTATTCATAATTGTGAGCAATTGTCATGTTTAGAATAAATTATGATTAGCGACACTAAACTTGGTATAATTTACATACCAAAAAGTATAAATATGATAAATAAGAGAGAATGAGCCATAATAATAAATGTGACAATGTACATTAAAAGAGTAGTAATGAAATCAGTAAATTAGGAGTAATTTACTTATAGAATTTGTCATAAATGTTAAATTGTTCATTTACCACAAAATATGTAACTTGGTTAAATTTGGGCCATAAATTATAAACTAGGATATTTAATCTAGTTTCGGCAATGAAATAGGAAATGGCCTAAACTGCATGTTGGGTTAGGACTTGGGCCTAGAATATAAGTATACTAGTAGGCTTGACAAATAAATATAGGCCAAATTTGTCTAAAAAGGGGAAATGGGCTTTTGAAATAAATTGTTAACAATTTATAAACAAAAGAAAAGTATTTTGATAACACCCCTTTTTATAACACATAGACCAGAAGGTTCTAGGGTGACAGAGAGGATAGTGTCTAGGCTTGGGTTTGGAAAATACAAGTTTCCTGCCCTCCCTGGCTATCCCTAACTGATCCGAAGGACGGGATGGTTGTTTTCAAAACCAGATTTGGAAATTAATCAAAAACCCTTTGAACTTAGAAAACATGAATATGCCTAACCCGAGGTTAGACTGAGTTGCGGTGTAAACCTGCCCGGAACCGACCGGCACATCCAGTAACCGCAGCAATATCTGTCTAATGTGAGAGGTTGCGGCTTTAATTTATTAATTATAGCTAGAATGGGAAGGTTAAGGAACACTTAACCAACTTAGCACAGTTAAAGCTAGAATGGGAGGGTTAAATCCATGGGAATACTTAGCCAAATTAACATGTTGACTAGACTAGAAGGTGGGGTTAAGTAAAGTTAATACACTTAGCCAATTTAACATGTTAATTAGACTAGAGGTTGGGGTTAAGTAATACACTTAGCCAAATTAATATGTTAGCTGGACTAGACCATAGGGTTAAGTAAACTTGAATGCTTAACCATCAGAATATGATAAATGAATAGGGTTAAGTAAAAAGCATAAAGGGATAACACTTAACCAGTGTAATAGGATAAGGGAAGAGAGTTAAGATAGCTTCAATCGACTAAGGACACTTAACCAACCCAACCTGGCGAGAAGGAAAACTAAATAGTAAACCTCAGTTGAAAAAGGGACTAAGTAGTAAAACTTAGTTAAGAAAACAAGGAATTTGGAAACTAAGTGGTAAACCTTAGTTAGCAGAACTAAGTAGTAATTCTTAGTATAACACGAAGGAGCGGACATCCATCTGGTTTTAAGAAGGCTCCAACGAATTGGGTTACGAAGCCCGAGGCTTCGAGGGGACGTGAGGGTACTCTTGGTATCCCTCTGTGAGGCTGCAGATGATCATCCTGGGCTCACCGAGGTTAAGGTCTGCGTTAGAAGAACCGAGGGTATGCCTTGGTTGCAATATATATATGTGGCAACCTAAAGACTAGGATGGACCAGCGTGATTCGGCGAGAAGACGGTAGCCCTGTGATAGCAACTCGTCGTCTACCATCCATCTTGAGTCAATCGAGATACGTGAAGCGGAAAGGCGGAGAACTCCAAAAGACCATATACTTGCTATCTAGTTATGGTTGCGGATGGCCATAGGATAGTGGGGCACCGGGGGCCGGCGTATAGTTCTCATTTTACAAGGTGTGCCTTTCATTAGTTGAGGGAGGGGTCAAGTAGGACCATAACCACTGGAATAAAAACAGACCTTAGCATCTGCATCGGCAGATATCCGAAAGCTCCCGACCGAGTTCTGTATTCCTTGATTTGCCCTGTCACAGGACTCGGATCGCACATCTAGACAAGCGATAACGATTCGCGATACATGCGTGGGGAAGCCTAGGAGCATATACCACTCTAGGTAGTGTGTCCTAGACTTGGGGGCATTGTTCGACAGGTAGCGTAATCCCTAGTTGGACTAGGTGGCATAAACCCTGAACTCGAAAAGCGTTCAGCAGATAGCGTAAAACTATAGTTAAATCTAAGAAGCACTTGATAGAAAACCCTAGACTAGATCTAGGTAATAAATAATAAATGTATGCCTGAAGACAATGGAAACTACAGGGGTTGGGATCACGTTATCGTTACTAGTTGAACACTAGTTAGGTGGTGCAGAGATATAGAAACCAGTATAACAAGGAAATAGCGAAGCTTCGAAAGTATTAGAGCGTATCCAGTCATCTTAGCATATCTTGTGACTACCTTGTATAATCTTGTTGACCTTATCGTCATGGTGTAATCTTGTATTCAGTTAATTCATGTCGTTTTGTTTTTCCATGTTCACATGCTAGAAGTTACTGAACTTACTCAGGCTTTATGTCTGACTCTGTTTTTCTTTCGTCTTCTTTTCTTCCGTTCCCCCCCCCCAGGTAGTTAAGGAAGAAATAGTATAGCTCAGACTTGTTTTTGGGATGGTTGCTCCCTTCAAGCTTGAAGAATCTGGGATACATCGGATTTGGATTGCTATGGCTGGCTTTTGTTACATTGGGGAATATAAATGTATTTTATGCTTCTTTATTTTGTAAAGACAGATGATACTCTGATATTGTAAAGGAATCTTGTACAAATTATTTTATCAATAAAGCAAAGTTTTATTTTCCGCTGTTTAATGTTTGTCTGTCTTGTAATTTATCTGCATCTTTTACCCATAATGCTCCACAGAACTTAGTGCATTCCCTTTGTGAGTGACACTAACGGACGTGGAGTGTTACACGTTGTATCAGAGCTGAAGGTTACCGGATCAGATAAAAGATTTGAAAAAATTTATTTTCAAAAGGTTTTTAAAGAAGCATTTTTAAAAGAAAGGATTTGTTTTAAAGGCATATTCCCCAAAGCCATACGCATTGTCTTCTCTTCCTCTATTTGAATTCTTGTCTCCTTCTTTCTTGACTCTCTGGGGCTCCTGGCTTTCTGGGAGGTAACCTCATCGAAGGGCGAAGTAGTGCCCGACTTCCATCTATAGCCGTAGTTGTTTTACTTACGGCCAGTCTTCTTTCAAGTTTATAGGGTTTTTCCGTGCGATAGAGGCAACTTTCGAGAGATTTGCCAACATGGTTACACGCGGAAGTTTGGCAAAGGAGCACGACCCAAGGATGAGGAAATTATGGATGTAGACTTGGCTCACGAAGGAGGAAGGGATTATAAAACCTAAGACAAGAGCAAGTATCTTTACTATGGTATGATAGGACATATACTTAAGGACAAGGGCAAGAACGAGGACGAGATTTTCAGAAGGACAAGTACATGCTTTCGCCACCAAGCGCACCTAGGAGAAAGGTGGTCCGGTTGGAAGAGTCTAGTTTTCTGTTCGTACTATTTCCTTAGGTTCCAGCGCTTCTTAATTGTTCATACCCACTTCCATAGTTGAGTCTCTGCACCATAGTACGTGTATAGTAGAAAGATCCCACTAGAGTCTCAAATCCGATTGGTGGTCCGACCAGTTTTTGGTTAGTAGAGATTTGAGGATAGCTATCGAGTTTGCTTATATCATCTCACGTAGATCGTCTAAATTCGGAGAAGATATTCCTTGGATGCTTGTCTGATATTGGTTTAGGCCTTTGGGGCTTGTACTTGAGGAATGTCGAGTTCGGTTTGGATGGTTTGCGTGAAAGATGAATAGTTGTGGTAGGTACTCTAAAAAGTACGGAGTGATCTTTTGACTCTCATAGTTATGGCGTGATGGATAAGCTAAGGGGGATGCCTCTAATCATCTTAGTACATATACTTGGCGCCGTGATTGACATCTGTTTATTTTGGAAATGGAGATTAGGAACTTCACAATCGTGAAGATAAATTGGTTAAGATACGGTGGAGTAAAGCTCAAGAAGGCTAGATACTAGCAACATGCCCTTTTTCCTTAAGGGTGCATCCTTGATTTCTCTGTTTAGGAGCTTGACGCGTAGTTGTTTCTCTCTTTCCAAAGTATATCCTCTAGGTCGTATCTGCGATCCTTAGGTAGAAGCCAATGGATGTAAACATGTATTTGAAACATGTTATGGTTGAATGGTTGCAAGTGGTTGCAAATGGTTGCTCGTGGATGCATATGCATACGTATTAGGCACTAGATCAAGTTTGGACGCTCTCATATTGCATTTACATATATGCATTTGTTTATAAGTTGAACTTGATATGATATCATATGGACGTTGCATATGGATGAATGGCTGTGCACGCATGTAGTATTTACATGACTAGGGATGTTTGCATGCATGATTGGACGCATGGCACTAACATGATTTGCATTAAGGAGGTCAATTGAATCAGTAGACCGCCTGATTTTGCATTAGATAGAGACATATATACACACTATGCATATGAGCATGAAAGCATTAGAAATCTTTTAAGGACAATGAATGCGTGTTATTGAATGGTTGAGTAGATGGGTGACTGGATGGTAGGACACATTCTTCCTAACTATTAGATTTCGGGGACGAAATCCTTTTAAGTGGGGGAGAATGTAACACCCCGTAATTCTGTGACATTAAGTTTCTCAAATTAAAGTATAATTAATTTTTAAAAGAAAAATTAAAAAGAAAAAGATCCATGCAGTTGTTTAATTTAAGTATTGTAACTAACATGAAAAAAAAGAGGTAAGGAGAGAACAATAATTATTATTGTTCTAAGACTTATTAACAAAAGCCTCTGTAGCTCAGTTGGTTAAGGCATTGGATTGGTAGCATGGAGGTCGGGGGTTCGAACCCCGGCGGCGGCATAAATTTTTATCATTGTTTTAGAGAGGGCCAACTAAACATGCAAATATATGTACGTATACAAATTCAAAATTTGAAAGGATAAGAACGTACGTATAAGGAAATAAAGAAAAAATATATATACATATGAGAAATATAAATATATATATATATATATATACAAAAATATATGTATATGAAAGATAAAATTCAAGATAAGGCTACAGTCAATGAAATATGGCAACATCATTTGAATTTTGAAAATAAAATGAAAGTTGTGCGTATATATATACGCGTAAAATGGTCGTTAGAGGAATTGTATACATATAAGAATATTTCATGTGAATAAAACAGTTAAATAAATTCCAGAAATTCAAAAGTTTGAAAATCAAACTTTTACGCCAAAATAGCTTGTGGGACCCAATGCTGACTCAGCACTGCGTGTATGATAAGGTTTGGCTAGATTCATCTACGTACCTGGACTATTTTCTTAACTAGGTTCAATGCTGACTCAGCGCTGCGTGTACGATAAGGTATTGAGCAGCTATATAAACAGCCCTAGTCTTCATTCTCTTTGCACCAATTCTCTTCTATCCTTATGCTGCTAAGATTCATGGCTTCTTCCCCTCCTCTAAATTTTCTTAAATAAATAAAATAAAATATGATTCAAGACGAGGAGATGCTGCTAAAAGACTTTTAAGGAGGGATTCAAATCAAAGTTTCAAGTGAAGAATTCAAAGGCTAGCTCAAACAAGTTTCAAGCAACGACGCACGAATCATAGCCATGCTTTCCTTCTTTTCTAGATCTATTTTCTGTAAGTTGGTTATTTCTAGATCTGAATATTTTTTTTTATTTGTGACATGAAATTAAAGGAATAAAGGAATATGCCAAATCTCTCTCTCTCTCTTCGAATCTGTGTTTATACTCTTGGACTGAATTAAGAACTGTTATGATTCGAGGACAAATAAGACTGTAACCGTGACTATGACTATAGAACTGTGGCCTTTGAAAGCATATGCCTTTGGACTATGACATAAGCCTTTGGTTTTGGGACATATAAACATTGCCTATGACAATGACTTATGACTATGGGAATTATTTTCCCTTTTGGACTATGAACATCGCATATGACTATGGACATTTCCTATGACTGTGACTGTGACTACAAGGATTATTTCCTTGACTAGGCCTATACCTTTGATTTGGACATAAACTATTACTTATGACATAATGAGGACAACTGTGATTTTGACACCCATGATTTATGATTAGGAAAATATTGCTTTAGTTTTGTGATTGAGAAGTTGGGTCTAAACCCAATTATCTATTCTACCTGTTCCTTGGTTTTTCTTTGGTTTTAAGACAGTGGGAATTTACCTATTAAGTTAGGTCTACCCACGTTCTTGAACCTATTTTGCCCATTCTTTGGTTTTAAGACAGTGGGAATTTACCTATTTAGTTAGGTCTACCCATATTCTTGAACTACATTGTTATCCAAACCTTTTTATGCCAATTATTCCTTCTTGTCATTTTGATTCATTCCCTTTTTTATCTACGAATCTAGATTTATTTATAATCTAGATTGAATCACGATTATTCGAACGGTGGGAATGCGATTTGGGGAAAAACATGGAAATGAATATGAACGTAGTTGTAAACTTGGAAATTGACATAATTTGGAATATGTATTATGACATGCATATTAAAATGAAAACGGGGAAATTTGACATGGATTAGGGAATATGTGATTTTGACATATCAAATTTAGCGTTAGTAAGTAAGCTAAATTTTAGGCATAAAATGTAAACTAGAAAAATAATTCTAGTTTTGCCATAAATTGTGAATTAGGATGTTAAACCAAGATTGGGTTAATTAAGGTTGATTTGGAATAAGTATATTAGCACAATTTTGAATTTATTCATAATTGTGAGCAATTGTCATGTTTAGAATAAATTATGATTAGCGACACTAAACTTGGTATAATTTACATACCAAAAAGTATAAATATGATAAATAAGAGAGAATGGGTCATAATAATAAATGTGATAATGTACATTAAAAGAGTAGTGATGAAATCAGTAAATTAGGAGTAACTTACTTATAGAATTTGTCATAAATGTTAAATTGTTCATTTACCACAAAATATGTAACTTGGTTAAATTTGGGCCATAAATTATAAACTAGGATATTTAATCTAGTTTCGGCAATGAAATAGGAAATGGCCTAAACTGCATGTTGGGTTAGGACTTGGGCCTAGAATATAAGTATACTAGTAGGCTTGACAAATAAATATAGGCCAAATTTGTCTAAAAAGGGGAAATGGGCTTTTGAAATAAATTGTTAACAATTTATAAACAAAAGAAAAGTATTTTGATAACACCCCTTTTTATAACACATAGACCAGAAGGTTCTAGGGTGACAGAGAGGATAGTGTCTAGGCTTGGGTTTGGAAAATACAAGTTTCCTGCCCTCCCTGGCTATCCCTAACTGATCCGAAGGACGGGATGGTTGTTTTCAAAACCAGATTTGGAAATTAATCAAAAACCCTTTGAACTTAGAAAACATGAATATGCCTAACCCGAGGTTAGACTGAGTTGCGGTGTAAACCTGCCCGGAACCGACCGGCACATCCAGTAACCGCAGCAATATTTGTCTAATGTGAGAGGTTGCGGCTTTAATTTATTAATTAAAGCTAGAATGGGAAGGTTAAGGAACACTTAACCAACTTAGCACAGTTAAAGCTAGAATGGGAGGGTTAAGTCCATGGGAATACTTAGCCAAATTAACATGTTGACTAGACTAGAAGGTGGGGTTAAGTAAAGTTAATACACTTAGCCAATTTAACATGTTAATTAGACTAGAGGTTAGGGTTAAGTAATACACTTAGCCAAATTAATATGTTAGCTGGACTAGACCATAGGGTTAAGTAAACTTGAATGCTTAACCATCAGAATATGATAAATGAATAGGGTTAAGTAAAAAGCATAAAGGGATAACACTTAACCAGTGTAATAGGATAAGGGAAGAGGGTTAAGATAGCTTCAATCGACTAAGGACACTTAACCAACCCAACCTGGCGAGAAGGAAAACTAAGTAGTAAACCTCAGTTGAAAAAGGGACTAAGTAGTAAAACTTAGTTAAGAAAACAAGGAATTTGGAAACTAAGTGGTAAACCTTAGTTAGTAGAACTAAGTAGTAATTCTTAGTATAACACGAAGGAGCGGACATCCATCTGGTTTTAAGAAGGCTCCAACGAATTGGGTTACGAAGCCCGAGGCTTCGAGGGGACGTGAGGGTACTCTTGGTATCCATCTGTGAGGCTGCAGATGATCATCCTGGGCTCACAGAGGTTAAGGTCCGCGTTAGAAGAACCGAGGGTATGCCTTGGTTGCAATATATATATGTGGCAACCTAAAGACTAGGATGGACCAGCGTGATTCGGCGAGAAGACGGTAGCCCTGTGATAGCAACTCGTCGTCTACCATCCTTCTTGAGTCAATCGAGATACGTGAAGCGGAAAGGCGGAGAACTCCAAAAGACCATATACTTGCTATCTAGTTATGGTTGCGGATGGCTATAGGATAGTGGGGCACCGGGGGCCGGCGTATAGTTCTCATTTTACAAGGTGTGCCTTTCATTAGTTGAGGGAGGGGTCAAGTGGGACCATAGCCACTGGAATAAAAACAGACCTTAGCATCTGCATCGGCAGATATCCGAAAGCTCCCGACCGAGTTCTGTATTCCTTGATTTGCCCTGTCACAGGACTCGGATCGCACATCTAGACAAGCGATAACGATTCGCGATACATGCGTGGGGAAGCCTAGGAGCATATACCACTCTAGGTAGTGTGTCCTAGACTTGGGGGCATTGTTCGACAGGTAGCGTAATCCCTAGTTGGACTAGGTGGCATAAACCCTGAACTCGAAAAGCGTTCAGCAGATAGCGTAAAACTATAGTTAAATCTAAGAAGCACTTGATAGAAAACCCTAGACTAGATCTAGGTAATAAATAATAAATGTATGCCTGAAGACAATGGAAACTACAGGGGTTGGGATCACGTTATCGTTACTAGTTGAACACTAGTTAGGTGGTGCAGAGATATAGAAACCAGTATAACAAGGAAATAGCGAAGCTTCGAAAGTATTAGAGCGTATCTAGTCATCTTAGCATATCTTGTGACTACCTTGTATAATCTTGTTGACCTTATCGTCATGGTGTAATCTTGTATTCAGTTAATTCATGTCGTTTTGTTTTTCCATGTTCACATGCTAGAAGTTACTGAACTTACTCAGGCTTTATGTCTGACTCTATTTTTCTTTCATCTTCTTTTCTTCCGTTCCCCCCCCAGGTAGTTAAGCAAGAAATAGTATAGCTCAGACTTGTTTTTGGGATGGTTGCTCCCTTCAAGCTTGAAGAATCTGGGATACATCGGCTTTGGATTGCTATGGCTGGCTTTTGTTACATTGGGGAATATAAATGTATTTTATGCTTCTTTATTTTGTAAAGACAGATGATACTCTGATATTGTAAAGGAATCTTGTACAAATTATTTTATCAATAAAGCAAAGTTTTATTTTCCGCTGTTTAATGATTGTCTGTCTTGTAATTTATCTGCATCTTTTACCCATAATGCTCCACAGAACTTAGTGCATTCCCTTTGTGAGTGACACTAACGGACGTGGAGTGTTACAGTTAACACATGACGCTGGTTGGGATACTAATACGAGGGGTGCAGAGCAAATATACATGATAAATACCGTGGGATGTTATACATGATAGATACCTTGGGATAGTATACTTGATAGAAACCTGACAATGTGATACCTTGATTTATCTTGACACCGTAGTTTATCATGATACCTTAGTTTATCTTGCTACAATAGTTCATCCAGTTATCTTGGTTTAGCTTATCTATCTTGCCGTCATCCTTATGTTTACTTTCAGTTTATGCATGTCATGTTACCTTTACCTGTTTTTATACTGGAAGTAGATAAGACTTACCAGTCTTTATGACTGACCCCGTTTTCTTTCGCCTCTTTGTCTTCCGTTTCCCCCCCAGGTTTCAGGGAGGAAATGATGTTGTTTAGTTCGGATCTCTTATGCTTGAAGGTCATCATGTATAGCTTGGTCTTCTCTTGGCTATGGCTGCTTCACCACTTTATTTTGGGGAATAATTTATGAAAAGGTTTTATGCTTCTTTATTATTGCAAGACAGGTTTTGATGTATTCTGATGTAAAAGGCTTTAGACCTTATTTTATAAGGTAATGAAATTTGTTTTACTTCTGCTGTTTTATATATGTTCTGTCTTGTAATATTTCTGTGCATGTTTACCTCGATAATGCTTCACCAAACCTAGTGCATTCCCTTTGTGAGTGACCCTAGCGGAGGTGGGGTGTTACAACAGGTTCCTCATTAGTTAATTCCCTTCTTTCCTTTCTTCTGACGACCGTCCCGTGCTAGTCGGGCATGTGTACAGCGCACTTTCGGAGGAAATGCAGGCTGGTGCGGGGCGGGCCGTCACACTTGGTATCAGAGCTCTAAGTTGCGTAGTTAACCTAGGGAAGTTATCAGGGAGAGATAGTATACATATACGAGAGAGCGTATTTGTGATTATTTTGGTTTTTAAAAAGCTATATATATATACTATTAGTAGTATAAGAATGAAGTCGTACTGCACTAGCACCACTATGGGGTCGTTAATCGTTTCCTTTTTCAGATTGACGATGAGCCGATATGTTAGAGGTACCGGTAGAGGGGCCAATAATGGAAATGCTGCTGACATGAGGACGATGTTTACTGACCTCATGAGAGAGATGCTTAGGGATGTGCAGAGGGCAGCTCCCAATGGTGGAAATGGTGGTGGTCCAATAGTGCAGGCACAGTGGTCGGCTTTGCCAAGCTGAACAAGGATTATACTAGTCTTGGTGGAAAGCCGTTTCACAGAACGGAGTCGGCCACGGATGTTCAGGATTGGTTGGATAGTTGCGAACGTATCTTCGAGGATTTGGGTATCGAGGATGCGATGAAGAGAAAGCTAGCGTCCCGTCAGCTGCAAGGGCTGGCAATGAATTGGTGGAATGCTATAAAGGCAGCTACTCTCGAAGATCAGATTACATGGGAGCAGTTTTAGGTTCGCTTTAGCGAGAATTTCATTCCAGATGCTCAGAAGTCAGTGTTGTTTAAGA
Organism: Allium sativum; assembly: GCA_030737875.1. Taxonomy (NCBI): domain Eukaryota; kingdom Viridiplantae; phylum Streptophyta; class Magnoliopsida; order Asparagales; family Amaryllidaceae; genus Allium; species Allium sativum. The sequence continues at coordinate 62,909,215 of CM060921.1, read as the reverse complement.
AATTCTTGGAGCTCAAGTAGAATGGCAGAGCTGTCTCGGAGTATATTGCTGAATTCGACACTTTGTTGAAGTATGGGTTATCCCTTGTTGATACTACCGAGAAGAAGAATGAGAAATTCATAACTAGTTTGGATCAGTACCTGGGGGAAAGGCTTATTAACCACATCGATGAGACGTTTGAATCGATTATGGGGAAAGCATTGAGATTAGAAAGTCTCTACCCTAAGCCGAAGACTGAGGTTGCATCCCAGATGAGCCAAAGCCACAAGCAAGTGGTGGAGGCAAGGGTGGTTCCCAGAATAACAGAAAGCGGAATCAGACTAAGGATGGCCAGAAGAAAAAGAATAAGCAAGATGTTAAGTGCTTCAGCTGTGGTAAGAAGGGCCATTATGCTAGTAATTGTCGGGCCAAGCCAGCGAATAGGAAGTGCTTCAACTGTGGCCAAATGGGACATCACAAGGACAAGTGTCTGCAACCCCCTAAAGAAAAGCAAATGGTGAAAGCATATGCCCTTAATGTTATTCTTTCTTCGTCGAATGCCCCAACTGCGGCGGAGAAGGGAAAGAATGTCGTCATTCAAGGTATGCTTTCTGTTTATGATGTTCATGTTAGAGTTTTGTTTGATACCGGAGCTTCCAGTTCTTTCATATCTAGTGACCTGGTAGATAGGTTGGGATTGGAGCCCGAGATTGTCGATAGACCTTTAGTAGTGACGAACCCAATTAGTGGTTCGACTAGCCTTAGCATGATTTGTCGTAATGTGGTCTTATCGAGTCATGGATGCATGTTTGTTTGTGATTGCTTTGTTTTGGGCTTTACTAGGTTTGGCATTATTTTGGGAGTAGATTGGCTCCAAAGATACGGGGTGGTGGTAGACTATGAGGGCTTTTTGGTGACAGCTAGAGCGGATGATGGGCGGAGGATAGTGTTTGGTGGTCTACCCAGTGAGGGGGTATTGGCTAGTTTTCTAAACTCCCTCGACATTCCGCATAGTGAGTTGTCAGGTTTGCCCGTGGTTGGCCAGTATCCGGATGTTTTCGAAGAAGTGACCGGGCTTCCACCACATCGAGAGATTGAGTTCCGTATTGATTTGGTAAAAGATGCCAGAGCTATAGTGATGCCACTTCGTCATATGGCACCAGGGGAGCAGAGAGAGGTCGAGGTGCAAGTCAGCGATCTTTTGAAGAAGGGATTTATCAGAAGGAGTGTTTCTGAATGGGGAGCACCAGTTGTGTTTGCTACCAAGGCGGATGGTTCCCTTCGTTTGTGTGTAGACTACTGCGAGTTGAATAAAGTGACGAGGAAGAACAAGTATCCTCTACCGCGGATATATGATTTGTTCGATCGGTTGAGTGGCGCGCAAGTATTTTCTCAGTTGGATCTCGCGATAGGTTTTCATCAGCTTAGAGTGGAAGCTGAGAGTATAGCTAAAACGGCATTTCGGACGCCGTCTGGATTTTATGAGTGGTTGTTCATGCCATTTGGGCTGACCAATGCCCCAGCATATTTTGTGGATCTTATGAATAGGGTATTCATAGATCAGTTGAATAAGTTTGTCCTTGTGTTCGTTGATGATATTTTGGTCTATTCGAGGACAGAGGAAGAACACAAGGAACATTTAAGAATAGTGATGGAGGTGCTGAGAAAACACCAATTGAAAGCAAAGTTTTCTAAGTGTCACTTCTGGAGGAGGGAAGTGAGGTTCTTAGGTCATGTTATATCAGAGAATGGTATTGCCATGGACCCGGCGAAGGTGGCTACGGTACAGGACTGGCCTATGCCCAAGAATGCAACAGATGTAAGAAGTTTCTTGGGGTTAGCTGGATATTATCGTAAGTTTATCCAAGGTTTCTCTAAGATAGCAGCACCATTGACCCAGTTGACCAAGAATAATCAAGCTTTTGTCTGGGATGAAAGGTGCGAGAATGCATTCAAAAGTCTAAAGGACAAGTTGACATGCGCACCAATGTTAGTCATTCCTAAGGGGAATGAAGAGATGACGGTATATACGGATGCCTGTGGTACCGGACTGGGTGCTGTATTGATGCAAGGCGGTAGGGTTGTATCTTATGCAAGTCGGCAATTGAAACCGCACGAGAGAAGATACCCTACCCATGATTTGGAGTTGGCAGCGATCGTGTTCGCGTTGAAGATGTGGAGACACTATCTCTTGGGAGAAAGATTTGAGTTGTTTACGGATCATAAGTCGTTGAAATATCTTTTCTCTCAGAAGGATCTAAATCTCCGGCAACAAAGGTGGTTAGAATTCTTGGCTTCCTATGATTTTGGCATCGCATATACACCGGGAAAGGGCAATGCGGTGGCTGATGCATTGAGTAGGAGACATGCCAGTTTAGGGGCTATGTTTCTAGAATGGAAGAAACTGGAGTACATCGCTGGGTATGATTTCAAACCAAAGTGCGAATTGGATCCAGAAATGTTAGCAAGTTTGACGATCAGACCCACTTTGATTGAGCGGATCAGCTTTAGTCAGAAGGACGATCCTAACCTATTGGAAATCATCTCCAGGTTAGAGATGGGTATCGATGAGGAGATGAACAAGTATGGGCTTGATCGAGATGGATGGCTTAGAAAGAATGGAAAGCTTGTTGTACCCAATGTCAATGGATTGAGAGATGAAATGCTTAGAGAATGCCATCACTCAAAACTGACTATACACCCAGGTGGTAACAAGATGTATCGAGACATGAAGCAGACCTACTACTGGGAAGGGATGAAAAGAGACATTGGGAGGTTTATATCCAAATGCATGAATTGTCAGCTAGTTAAAGCCGAGCAAAAGAAGCCTAGTGGGTTGTTACAGCCATTAGAAATTCCCGAATGGAAATGGGAACAAGTCTCGATGGATTTCATCGATGGTTTACCAAGGACTAGATCGGGACATGATAGCATTTGGGTGATTGTGGACCGATTGACTAAAAGTGCAAGATTTATACCAGTCAAATCGACTAGAATGGCAGCCAAGTTGGCAGAATTGTATATGAAGTGGGTAGTGAGATTTCATGGAGTACCTAAAAGCATTGTGAGTGACCGAGACCCGTTGTTCACTAGTGGGTTTTGGAAGAGCTTACAAGAGGCTCTAGGGTCAGAGTTACATCTCAGTACCGCATATCATCCTCAGACCGACGGTCAGACGGAGAGGGTGAATCGTATTTTGTAAGATCTCTTGAGAGCATGTATATTGGATTTTGGTGGATCATGGGATGACCATTTGCATCTAGTAGAGTTTGCATATAATAATAGCTACCAATCCAGTATCGGTATGGCTCCGTTTGAAGCTTTGTACGGAAGACCATGCAACTCACCATCATGTTGGATAGAGACTGGCGAGAAGTTTATGCTTGGACCAGATGTGGTGAGGGAAACTTCAGATAAGATCAAGATCATTCAACAACGAATGAAGGCTGCCCAAGATAGGCAGAAGAGTTATGCTGATAAGAGGAGAAGAGACTTAAAATTCTCCATTGGTGACTTGGTGTTTGTCAAGATTTCTCCGTTGAAGAGCGTGATACGATTTGGCAGGAGAGGCAAGTTAGCACCAAGATTTGTTGGCCCATTCCCTGTTCTTGAACTGGTCGGGAATTTGGCATATAGAATTGACTTACCAGAGAAGATGGCGGGAGTTCACAATGTATTTCATGTTTCCCAACTAAGGAAGTTCGTCCACGACTCAGATATGACTATTTCACCTGATCAGTTAGAGGACTTCGAAGTAGAACCCGAGGCGGTTGGGAACCGCAAGCCGGCCGGTATTGTCGAGCACGACATGAAGCAACTTCGAAGGAAGGCGGTGAAGCTAGTCAAGTTTCAGTGGAGCGAGGATGAGAATGATTGCACTTGGGAGACAGAGGAGAACATTAGGGAGACATACCCAGAACTCTTTGCCCGGTAAGATTTTGACTTCGATTTAGTTTTCCGCATGCTAAGATAGGCTTGTTTGCTTGTTTTGCATGTTTGATTGTTGTATGTGGCTGTTAGGCATGCAGGATCTTTTGTATGTTCTGGGTTAAGGAATTTCGGGGACGAAATTTCTTAAGGGGGGGAGAGTGTAACGACCCGCATTCTACGCATCATAGGACCATAGAATATTTGTTTCTTTCACATATGAAGTAGTATGGACATGTAACTTTGGGAGACGACTATTGGGATCATTTCCCATGTTCATGATTTTTCCCGATTTTTAAATGACAATTTTACCCCTAGTTGGTACTGTTTTGGCCATAACTTTTGACTGGAAAGGAATTTTGACCTGAAACCACTTCCATTGGCTCCGGATGATGGTTTACAATTCCGTAAAGTGGTCACAATAGCCAAACGGACTCACCATTTGGGAGATATGGCTGAAACAAGTTTCAGATGGTGAAAAACAACTTAATTGGGCTTAACCAGGTAATTAGCAGCTAGGCCCAAAGGGGATTTCGGGATTAGGGTAAGGAGGAGGCGGAAATCAGTTAGAGAACTATCTTATCCTCATTTCCTAGCCGCCACTTTCTTTCTTGCAACCCTAGCAATGGCCCCTAACACCCAAATCACCTTCTAATCACTTTCTAATCAAGTTTTGGCTTAATCTACATCAAATTAAGGAGAGGAAACACGAAAGCAAGGCTAGAGCTGCTGTTAGACATCAGTATTCGCCCAAATCAGCAAGGTTTCAGTTCTGAGAATTTCGTTTGTGGCCAAGGTGAGTGATTAGCATCGTTTTGACACTAATTACAATTAATTAAGGGTAATTAGTGAAGATTAGCGAATTTATACACTAATAAATTGTGGAAAAATGTCTAAAAATTCGAAAATAATATTTTATGCCTTTGGTAGAAATTTGATTTAATTTGATTAAGTTTTGTTAACCCTATAATTAGTTTTGCTTAAACATGCTTAAGGGAAATTATGGGGTTTTGGGTATATTTGATCCATTTTGACATATGAATTCATTGTTTTGGTGTTTGTGGTTAGTTCGCTATGTTGCTATGACCGTTTGACATGATTTGTGATTGATTAGTATAGTTAAATTTGTCGAAAAAGTCGTCGAATGGCGTAAACAAGTTGCTGGAAAAGTTGCAGAAAGTTGTGCAGGGTTTCGGATCGGATATGGGCTCGGACCGGATTGGAGACCTGGGCAAGGAACCCGACCCGAACTGGAGTCTGGCACAAAATAGGCTTGGCAAAAAAAAGGAAGGCCATGTAGGTTAAGATGGGGATCGGATCAACTTGGGAGAACTGGCAAGATGGAAGGTCACGCTAATTGAACTGGGATCAGATCGGATGAAGAAGGAGGGATCGGATCGGAGCACGTGAAGAACGAGGGAGCAGATCGGAGCGGAAGCACGAACTGGAAGGGAGATGGTACCTGACCCGACCCGAGGTGGGACACTCGACTCGGAGGAGGACACACGACCCGAACCGACGCGATGGAGTGGACCCGAGCTGAACCGCTATCAGAGGAAGACCATGCACCAACGCAACGTAGTGGACCCGACCCGAACCGATGGCTTGAAAGGAACCCGACCCGACCCAGTATTGACCAATAACCCGAGATGCAAAGGTAGTCTAATATGGGAAGTTAGAGCTCAGGATCCAGTTGGGAACCGATGAGTTCACTTCATGATTGGACTTTGCTGCTGGACATGTGCCAAGGGGCAGTCGATGTTTATGACTTTGGACCACTATGTATGGGAAGTACATGAACGGATTCAGGGCTGCAATGGCCTAGGTACAACTAAAGGGCTATAAACCAATGAAGTGAGGTCATTTGTAAAGATTTGGTCATGACTCCATGTGGTAAGCTTGGTAGTAGCAGTAGTTGTACAAGTTGAACTCCGTCACTACTTCGATGGGTCTAGTGATTGACAGTGGCGGACATCGTATGATTTACGCACTGAGTGAGAGATGTGAGGATGGTTGCTATGGATGATTTGTTTGCTATCATTATGACATGCACACCCCACCCCCGTATTCTTTACACTATTTATTATGGCACCTTAGAGTACTGTACGGTATGTGGTACTAACTCTTTGGTTGCAGGTCCAGGTTCAGGTATGGTTTAGTATAACTGTTATTGTTCTGTTTAGATGTTTATCGCTCATACTAGGCTTTATGTCTGACCCAGAGTTTTATGTCTCCTCTTATTACTCTGGGTGCTCACATGAGCAGACTAGAGACAGGTTAGCTGGTGATGCACGGGTAGATGATCTGGAGACGAGTAGGATGCTTCCACGTATGATATATATATATATACATATATATAGTATTCTCCTTGTGTTGTTGATGATCACTGCTTGGGCATTAGTTGTGTATCTTCTACTTCAGCTTTCTTTTGTTTTAGAGACAGTAAATTTGGAAAAGTTGTAATAAGCTGTACTTGGATTTCCGCTGCTCTGATGTTGATGTTGGTTTTAGTTATCAGCTTATGCACTGTCTCACCTGTTTTATGTCAAGTATGTTATTATTATTATATTTTTATTCCATGCGCTGTGAGACATTCTACAGGTTCCTCGTTAGTTAATTCCCTTCTTTCTTTTCTTCTGACGACCGTCCCGTGCTAGTCGGGCATGTGTACAGCGCACTTTCGGAGGAAATGCAGGCTGGTGCGGGGCGGGCCGTCACAGGTGCCACCTTTTAGTCTCCTAGCTCTTCGTACTTTTTAGGATCAATTTCTTTGAATTAACGAGCCATAACTTTCCCCATACTTATTGTGAATTGACACCTTTAACGCAAAGGTAAGTATCCACAACCTTTCCGTTTTCTTTGTTGCGAGTGTCTTTCCGCTCATCTATGTAGCATACTCTTCCAACTATCTAGTCTTCTCGTATAACCCCGACTCCATTCTCAATCAGGAATTTCAAGAGTAGGCACCAAGAAGCAATGCGTACATTAAAGTCAGCAAGGGTCGGTCGAACCAAAAAAGCATTACATAGAGAGTTAATATCTAATTCAACAAACAGGAGGATCCACACTCTCCTATGGTATCTCTTACCAAGCTCCATCAGTAATTTAACTACACCTACTAGTTTATCAGCAGATTCATTGAAACTGTGAATTTTGGCATTGCATGGCTTCAAGCCCCTATCCTCCGGCATCATCTGGTCATAGCCTTTCTTAAACAAAATGTTTATGGAACTCCAGCAGTCAACAAGGATCTTCACACTAAAGCAGGGCCAGTCAAGGAAGAAATCACCATTGGGTCAATACTTCGGACCTCCACCCCATCTACAACAGTATTTTGGAAGAAAACATCATCCATCACCATCCTCTGTTTCTTTACTAGAGCGGCTTCGTTTGCAGCATTGTATTCCTCGACTTCAATATGCTTTAATGGGTTGACATACTGTTGCATCATTCGTAAGAAAAAATCAGTCGGATGTGGTCCTTCGACTATAGTGTTGATCACAATACCTTTTTGTTTTTGCTAGGCGGCAACTCTAAGAGCTTCCTGACCTTGTCGATTGGGGTCCGAAGTCCATTCCCATATTCCATGAGGTCACTCTATACTCATCTAGTTTTCCATCACGAATTAATTTCTCCACGATGTTCCGGAGATGATGTCTTTCGTTTGTTGTATGACCGTATATCTCATTAAATAGACAAGAATTTCTTAATTGCTTTTCTTTCTCCGTAGACTCTCTCAGTGTAGGCTTTCGGTACTCATCATATTTTAGGTATTAAAATACACATTTTCTATTGGATCATTCAATGGCGTGTAATTGTCAAATGTCTAGAATTCGAATTGCTTCATAACATTACTTTCCGATTGTGGCTATCTCCATTATCGCCTTTGTGCTGATTTCCATTTCTTTTGTTTTGGATCTAGACATTCATTTCATCTTTTCTGAAACTGTACCGAGACTGTTTCATCGCCACCTTGCTTTATATAACCTCATTTACAGAATCGTTGATTCTCTTTTTTGGGGTTCTCTCTGCTTGCTTGATGCGTAAGAATTGGTTGGCTTCTCATAAACTGATCCAAAGTAGGCAGAAGCTTCCTCGCTAGCCATTTCTAAAATTCTGTATTGGTCTAGACGTTACTACCAGTGCTAGAAAAATAGTTTTGTCGTTGGGTTACTGACCTGGGTGATGACAATGTTGAAGCACTGAAGATCATCTTTAAGTAGTTCCCCGTAAGCTTGATTTACAAGAGAAGGAATCATGACATGTTTCGAGCTGGCTCAAGAAATTCCTTCTCAGATGGTCGAATCAGGATATTGATATCGATGGTAGTCTCGTGAACCACATGAGAGCTACACCATCCAAGTAGATAGGAAAAGCCTTGCATTTCACAGCGTCGAAGGATTGGGTCATTCCATATACCATATGTATCACATCAGATGCTAGCAAAGATCAGTCTTCCCTAAATAATGAGATATTTGTGGCAGGTAGAATCAGTGATGGAACTCAGCATTTAAGATACCATCCGTGAAAGAGTTATGGCTATGATCATTTCGCCAATCCTCATTGTTGTAACCTCAACTATCATGCATAATCCGCCTAACCACGGTAGTCAAGTCTGGAGTTCTAATGGAAGGTCCATACTATGAATCATCGAAATGCCTAAGCCTGCTCGTCCCCCCCACAGGAAACGATACCTGCAGCGTCACCTGCGAAGCACTTCCCTAACCCTTGTTATCCCGATCTATCACAGGTAGGGATATAAATTTTGTACGAATGTCCGACGTCCGTGAACAAAATACGTCTGTCCGAGTCCGTCTGATTCTCATTTAGGACAACAAAATTTGTACGATAAAAAATTACGTTTGGTTTGTGTTCATTCGAATTCCTTGTAATTTGGTATATAATTGAGAGAAAATCTAATAAAAGTATAAAATATGACATAAATTTCCATGTCTGACTAGGTCTGTTCGTGTCCGAAAAACATATGTCCATGCTCGACCATTTTATTTAGGACACAAATTAGGACAACAAAATTTGTTCAAGAAATTCTTTTGTTTGGTCCGTGTTCGTCCGATTTTTTAGGACAGAAACTTAACACACCTCCATTCGGTTCGACTGATTTACATCCCTAATCACAGGCTGTGAGAGGTGAAGTGCAAGAGCTCAAGGTGGTCCCAGAGCGTTGTGATCAAGTGACGAAGTAGCAACATTATGTCTTTGGGAAGAAGTTACAATTGGTTCGACACTAGCCGATTCGGCACAGCCGAGCCGAATGGTCCCGATTCGACATGCGGCGCATGCCAAGCCGGGAGTATTTCAAGCTGGGTCAACTAAGTTGCATCGAGAGCATCTTCAGTTTTGACTTTTTGTTGTAGCATTCCCCTACTTCTATCAAATGATGACAACTCCTCGAATTGATAGCGCGGAAGACTAGGAGCTCTCCAACTCCTGAAATTGTTCCACTGCGCTTTCATCCTATTTATATCCTGCTTAACGTGATGTTCTCATGCATTTGGTCATTCAACACACTATTAATTTCATTTATTTTTTTCATGATCTCCACGAGGTCATCATACGTCACAGGTGCAGAAGTTGGCGTAGAAGCATTGGACGCGACAATTGTAGTGGTTGCAACTATAATCTCAATGTTGGCAGGCTGCTGGTTCGTATCATCCTGAGATCGGTTGCTCGATGGTCAGGAAGAGACACTGGCTCTTCTAAATACCATTTTGGTAGAAAACGAATTGAATGGGATCTTCTCAACGAACTCCATAGCCGCTAGTAGATACAAAGATCCTAATGTTTGAGAATTCAAATTTCGCAACAAAAGCACCAAAAATGGTTCAACGCCCCAAAGTATGTATGTGGAGAGTGAAAATTGAAGAAAATTAAATTAAACTAAGAAGACACGCGATTTATAGTGGTATGGTTTAAATATTCCTATGTCCACTTGATGAGTTTCACTAGTTTTTCACTAATTTGACGATTACAGTAGATAGAATTGATACAGTCCCGAATACAATGAAAATATTGTGCCAAAAGTTGAAGAACAAGTTCTCAAAATGTCTCGAAAGGTGGTATTTATAGGAATAGTTCATATTCGTTTCAGTCATGTGAGTTGATGAGAAAGCAGGAGTTGTGGAGTGAGTGAAGGAAGTGGGCAACGTTGTTAGAGTTTGTGCCCTAGAGGCAATTTATTTGATGTGATTGAATACGTTATTTATGTTATGTTTTATTTTGAATAAAAGATTTTATTATGTTATATTTACTACGTAAAATAAATATTAACATAATAATAGTTCTTAGAATAATAATACAAAATTATGTAGTTTATGTACATGACTTAAACATGAGATTATATAATATAATAAGTATTGTGGTTCTTAAAAGTCCCTAGTCAAATTTTGTTGTAAATAGGACAACAATGAAACATTGAGACTAGTATGATGATTGACTAATGATCATATCTCATTAATCATTAATATATGAGGTATTAATGTCAATACACAAATACGTGTTAGAGAACAATGTATTGGGCATACCCAATGTGAGAAAACTTCATGGAGCATGATTAATAGCGTCATAAGTAATTCTTGTAGTGACAATAATGTAATGGTCCTTAGACCTGAAATCATTATATATTTTATTCAAGGATGTTTGTGTTTGATATAATCAAAAGTTACTAATAGAGTAAATGATGAAGGTGATTATTGGGTACAACTTGAATCGATTGAAAAGTATGAGTGATCTAGATGGAATATAACCCTACATCATAAGTAGAGATATCCATAGGCCTCTTGATTGAGTAAGATTATAAAATGCATGGACGTGCTCAAATACTGATTTGTTTTATGTAATCTACTCGTAGGTCAAGATAAAAGGATTTAATTGTAAAGAGGATGATATGTTCCATGCCTTGAGTTTAATCTTGGATATAATGGTTAAAAGGTTTAAATTACATTGAAACATTAGTCACAAATGAGGTTGTATCGAATCATTGATTTTATTATAACTTGGGTAACAACGATGTATTACTAGATGTTCACTATTTATAATTTTGAATGTAATCTAAAATTATTGCCGATGTTGTAATAACCTATAGGGCTACACAATTAGAACGTTTAAAAGGGAAGAACCATTCTTTGAACAAATAAAATATCAATCGGATTGATATTTAAATTTGCATTAAAAATGTTACACCATTATTTTTGTTTTCATTTTGCTTCTCATTAATTTTTATAAGGAACCGACCCATTTTAAACATATATACAAAAAAGAAATCCAAAATCAAAGAAGAAAAAAGAAAATTACGGTCTTGGCTAGCACCTCTACTCTCCAATTCGATCTCGTTTGACGATTGAAAAGCGTTCGTAGAAACCATAGAAACGCTGTTGATTCAAGCAGCGTTAAAGAATGCATTCGATTCGATATTCATCCATTCCCTAATTTCACAAAATAAAATTAGTATACCTTCACTCGATTTACTGTATTTGCTTAGATCCTATAATTTTGGGTTTAAAAATTGGGGTTTTGTTTTGATTTCCATTGCCAATTCAACCAAAAAAAACCATCAGTGGTATTAGAGCCTTTTGCAAATTACAATTTATCGAGTTGAATCTATGATCGATTTTGCAATCTGTAATGATGAATGATTGGTATTATGAATTTATCTTTCAAATTTTTTTTGAAAGATAACAATCACAATTTTATTCTCTTTTTGATAGATACAGAGTATGCTAGTGCTTAGATATAAACTCTGCGTATTGGCTTTTGATGCAAATATCTAATTTTGCTATATAAATGAATAGAATTGTTCTACATATATGAAGTATAGGAACGATGTTGATTGTATTCATCTTTGCACTCTAATTCCTAAATATTAACACACATATAGTATTGATTAGTATTGACTACTTATATTGCATTTTCTTGAATATCAATTACTGATACTATATTTGCCTGCTATATGTATTCGAACAAAATTCCTGTTTGATGAAAATGAATGGATGACCTTGTTATGTTTAAGATATTTTTTATTTTGACTCTAAAATTGAAATTAGACATTTCATTCATGGTTGAGACCCCTTGATCTTATATTTGGTTGATACGAAGTTGAGGTCACGAGTGTAATATATATATATATATATATATATATATATATATATATATATTTCATTCTCTGTTATGTGTCATGATCAATAATACATATGTACATTATATATATTGCATACTTTTATGTAATGTTTATATTCAAGAATGTAACTGCAAATTTGATTTGCATTTAGTACACTGTGGGACAACAATGTAAAATTGTTGTTCATATTTGTATATAAAATAACATCATACTGCAAAATAGTTTGCAGTTGCATACATACTAAAGTATAGACTTGATATCAGTTCTTCACCGTCTTGAACTTCTAAATATTTATTTGCCAGTTGAATAGTTAAATCACTATTGAAACATATAGAGATAAGCATGTATTTGTATAAGATGCATTGTTGAGTACAAGTAAAATGAATGGACTGTCATGTATATTTATATCTGTATATATTTGCAAGTAGTATAAAATACATAATCCAATGAACGCACTATGTTGTATGTGTGTGTTTAACTTAATCCTACACTTGCACAAATGCATATGAACTCTGCACGTGCTGATTTATACATTTATAAGAAAAAGCATATACAAATTGATGCATTTACACATTTATCTTTATGTATTGGGATGCTTTCTTAAATGCTTTTAACAAGAAGTGTAATTCATGTTAGTAGCAATATATATGTGTATAAATGGTAAAACACACACACACACACACATACACACACGCACGCATATATATAGTTATGCTTGAATCCATCTTCACCCATGTTGCTCCTATAGATGGTTCTATGATACATTTTTTTGTTTCTGCAAATTGTTGGACCAGTCTACAATTGTGCATTTGAATGCAAATTAATGTGCATTTGTTCTCACAAAAGCAATATATATATTTCAAAAAGAATTGATAGAAACCTATGTAGTTTGTTGATTATATATTTATATTCGTTCTTGGTTATGTGTTTGACATATAGTCAACTACTTTATTCACTATTTGAATATTTTATTACTGCAAAATTGCACCAGAACATACAATTAGTATTACAATTTTGGATGACATAGTAAACATGGATTTTCTTCACGAAAGGGAGTTACTAAGTTGCACGCTTCCAGTTATAAAATCCCTCTAAACTGAATATTAATATTAAGTCTAAAATGATGTCTTCCAAGAGTAACACTCATTAGTGCTATAATAAATGGTTGTGGGTTATGCCAAAGAATAAGTACACTTTTGTTGTGGTTACATGCGACAGAGTAATTGTGGTACTAAAATTGTTTTATCTTGGGTCTGACTTAACTAGGTAGCATAATAAGATTATGAGCTTAGTGACATAGAGCATGAAAATATCCAAAATTGGAATTGAGCAGAGGTTGATTATCATGTTATCCAGGAACTATATATGTGATATAATTGACATAAGATGTCTACCTAAAAGATTATGTTTTGAGGATTAGGCAAAGCTAACTCAAGGCATAATACAATATGGACCTTGGCTCACTTATATACATACTAATATATATATATATATATTAATATATATATATATATTAAAATAAAGGGATGTTATTTTGAGTGGGAACATATATTTATATACATATATTTATATAAGAATGAACTATTATATATATTTGTAAGAGAATATTTTATTCAAAATGCAAGATCGTATGTCATTGTAGAAAACATCATTGCGTGAATAGTCACCAATTACTTTGCAATTTATAGATATATGATGCAATGTCATTTATTATTTTTATTGTTATTATCTCCTATGAATATTAAATGGCAAGCAACACCAATAATTATCACTAAGATTCATCCTTGAGAAGGATAAACTTAAAATCAACTTCGTTGACTGGCATCGAAATTAAAGGATTGTCTTTAAATAAGTAAGAAAGTTATATGTACTTGGTGGGCCTATTCCAGAGGCACCACCAAGTACAACAAATCAAGCAAAGAAGAATGCCCACAAGAAGCATCAAGATGATGCTCTTGATGTCAGATGTCTCATGCTTGCAAACATGACTCCGGGGCTTCAGAAGCAACATGAGTTAACGAATGCATATGAGATGATCGGGCACCTTAAGAAATTGTTCGAAGGGCATGCGTGGTAAGAAAGGTATGACACAAGCAAGGCATTGTATCAATGCAAATGGGATAAAAAGAACTCGGTGGTCCACATCTACTGAAAATGATTGGATAAATTGAATATCTTGATAGGTTAGGCTTTCTAGTAATACTTGAAGCTCAAACTAATCTTGTTTTTACAATAATTAAATAGTCACTATTCTCAATTCATGATGAATTATCTCATGAATGAAGTAGAAAAACCCTTGATTGAGTTATTAAGCATGTTAAGAACTTCTGAAAACAATACGAAGAAAGCAGAACCTGCTGCCCTGATGATGGTACAAAAGGTTGTTGCTAAAGCAAATGGCAAAGGCAAGAATAAGCAGGTTAAGAAGACTTATGCCAATACTATTTTCAAAAGGGCACCGAAGCCTAAATGAAGGGTTCCAAAAGAAGGTGATTGTCACTACCGTGGAAAGCCAAGTCATTGGAAACACAATTGTAGTGCATATTTGGAAGATCTGAAGAAGAAGAAGAAAAAGGGAAGTATGACTTCAAATGAATCAGGTAAAATTTTATATGTGTCAATTTATCTACTTCTACATCTTGGGTAGTAGATACTGTATGTGGACCATATATTTGTGTTAACTTGCAGGAAATGTAAATGAGTAGAGATTTAGCAAAAGGGGAAATGGACTTGTGAGTGGGAAATGGAGAAAATGTTGCTGCATTGGCCATAGGAAGCTTCCATTTATCCTTACCTATTAGCTAGTTTTTGAATTAAAAGATTGCTACTATGTGTCTTCCATTAGAATAAATATTACTTTTGTATCTTGTTTAGACAAGGTTGGATTTTCATTTGTAATAAAAAACAATTGTGATTCATTTTATTTAAATGAAATATTTTATGAAAATGCACAATTAGTTAATTGTCTTTATATTCTTAACTTTGATGTGCCTGTTTATAACATAAATACTAAGCAGATTAAATCTACCGATTTAAATCCAACATATCTTGTCATTTTGTCCTTATAAATGAGAAACACATATCAAAAATCCATAAAGATGTAACTTTAATTAATTTGATTTCTAATTATATGAAGAATGCAAATCTTGTTTACTAGGCGAAATGACTAAAGCACCTTTCACAGGACACAATGAACGGGCTATTGATGTATTAGGCCTTATACCTAGTGATGTATGTGGACCAATGATCACACCACCTAGAGGTAGGTTTTATTATTTCATTACATTTACCGATGATTTCAATAGATATGGTTATGTGTATCTTATAAAACAAAAATAAGAATTATTTGAAAAGTTTAAAGAATTCAAAATGAAGTTCAAAACCGACTTGGAAAAAATACAAAGACTCTTCGAACAGATCGAGGAAGTTTAAGCCAAGAATTTAATTACTATTTGAAAGCGTGTGGAATTATATCACAACTCACACCACCTGGAACACCACAATGGAATGGTGTGTCTGAGAGGAGAAATCGCACCACATTAGATGTGGTACGATCAGTGATGAGTCATGCGGAACTTCCGATAAGCTTTTGGGGATTATTCCCTTGAAACAGCTGCATTCATAATTAATCATGTTCCAACTAAAATGGTTCTGAAGAGGCCATATGAGATATGAATTGGGAAATGTCCTAGTGTGTCTTTTATGAAGATTTGGAGATGTGAGGCATTTGTTAAACGTCTTGCTTTTGATAGGCTTGGACCCAAATCCGATAAGTGGTATTATGTGGGATATCCAAAAAAACAAAATGATATTATTTCTACAAACCTTATGAGGATATGTATCCATGTCACATGTGGTATAACACTCTCTAAAACTCAATGTCCTAAATCAGAAGATGATAAGGAATGCATGAGAATAATCCCTTATGCTCCACAAATTGGATCAATCATGTATGCAATGTTATGTACTCGTCCAAATGTCTC
Source organism: Allium sativum (assembly GCA_030737875.1). Taxonomy (NCBI): domain Eukaryota; kingdom Viridiplantae; phylum Streptophyta; class Magnoliopsida; order Asparagales; family Amaryllidaceae; genus Allium; species Allium sativum. The sequence goes on along the minus strand of CM060921.1, from coordinate 62,893,192 downwards.
ACACGCTTTAAGTGTGAAAAGTAGACTCCAATCTGATCCAGATGAAAGTCACTAGACAGTAGTCAAGAACATCCTTAAGTACCTTAAAAGGACTAAAGACTCAATTTTGATATATAGAGATGAAGACGATTTAATGGTAAAAGGTTACACAGAAGTTAGTTTCCAAAATGATAAAGATGACTATAAGTCATGGTCATGTTATGTGTTTTTCCTTAATGGTGTTGTTGTTAGCTGGAAAAGTTGAAAGCAAGAAATAGTGGCTGATTCGACAATAGAGGCTGAATACATTGCTGCTTCTGAAGCTACTAAGGAGGCTGTTTGGATTAAGAAGTTAATTTTTGAACTTAGTGTTGTTCCAACCATTATTGATCCAATATATCTTTATTGTGATAACAATGAGGCAATTGCACAGGCCAAGGAACCAAGGTCACATCATCGATCCAAACACATACTTATCAATACCATCTCATATGTTAAATTGTTAACGGAGGAGATATACATATATGCAAAGTACCAAACGATAGTGTTGCAGATACCCTTACCAAATCATTGTCGCAACATAATAATGATAGTCATACTAGTTTCATGGGTATATGATACCTTAATGATTGGATCTAGTGCAAGCGGGAGATTGTTAGAGTTTGCAACCTAGAGGCAATCTATTTGATGTGGATTGAATAACATTATTTATGTTATGTTTTATTTTGAATAATTTTTTTATTATGTTATATTTATTGCGTAATATAAATATTAACATAATAGAAGTCCCTAGGATTATAATATAGAATTATGTTATTTCAAGTACGCGACTTGAGCATGAGATTATATAATGTAATAAGTATTGTGATTCTTAAAAGTTCCTAGTTAAGTTTTGTTGTAAATAGGACAACAATGAAACATTGAGACTATTATGTTAATTGACTGATGATCATATCTCATTGATCATTAATATATGAGATATTAATGTCAATACATAATTCGTGTTGGAGAACAGTGTATTGGGCGGACCCAATGTGAGAAAACTTCATGGAGCATGTTTAATAGCATCATAAGTAATTCTAATAGTGACAATGATGTAATGGTCCTCAGACCTAAAAGCGTTATATATTTTATTCTAGGAATTTGTGTTTTGATATCATCAAAAATTACTCTTAACAAAGTAAACGATAAAGGTGATTATTGGGTACATCTTTAATTGATTGAAAAGTATGAATGATCTAGATGGAATTTAACCCTATAATATAAGTAGATATATCCATGGGCCTCTTGATTGAGTAAGATTATAAAATGCATGGCTGAGCTCAAATACTGATTTGTTTTATATAATATGCTCATAGGTCAAGATAAAAGGATTAAATTGTAAAGAAAATGATATGTTCCATGATAAAGTTTAGTCTTGGATATAATGGTTAGAAATATGATAACCTATAGGGTCTCACAATTGGAACGTTTAAAAGAGAACCATTCTTTGAACAAATAAAATATCAATCAGATTGATATTTAAATTTGTGTTAGAAATGGTATGCCATTATTTTCGTTTTAATTTTGGTTCTCATTCATTTTTATAAGGAGTTGACTCCTTATTTTAAACATATATACAAAAATAATATCCAAAATCAAAAAGGAAGAAAATTACGGCCTTGGCTAGTACCTTTGCTCTCCAATTCGATTTCGTTTGATGATTGAAAAGCATTTGTGGATACCATAGGGACGTTGTTGATTCAAGAAGCATTAAAGTTTGATTCGATTTGGTGTTCGTTCATTTCCTGAATTTCACAAAATCAAATTGATATGCCTTCACTCGATTAACTGTATTTGCTTAGTCACTATAATTTTAGGTTTAAAAATTTGGGTTTTACTTTGATTTCTATTGCCGATTCAATCGAAAAAACCTATCACACGTCAACAGCGTTTACCATTCCAGTTCAACAAATGTCATGCTGACCCAGAGTCATGCTAAATCAGATGAGGAATATTGTGGCACAGCTTTAGTTGACCAGCCAAAGTTGTCGAGCCGGGGAGAGTTTTTGATCCGAGAGGGGAATGCTTTTAGTTGAAGTGTTATTGACTTGAGTCACAACTATGCCAAACCAAGTTGTACTGTAATGTCCCGTATTTTACAGTCAAATATTTAATTTATTTTATTATATTAAATATATATTTTGGATTTTATTTGAATTTAAAATGTATAATTCCTTTATAGTTTAAACATTTAATTCACGTATAATTAGAAAACGAGCTCGTAACGTCGCGGTATTTCTTAATATTGAGTTTTGAACTACAATAGAATATACAGGATCCGATATAAGTTGGAATTTTGTGAAATAATAAATGTTTGAATCCATTTGATTATAATTTTCTAATGAAAGAGAAAAATGGAGATTTCATGTTATAATTTGTTAGTTATGTCCAACTCAAAATTTCAAATAGTCGCTATGAAATTATTTAAAATTATAGCGACTAATTTAATAATTTAATTCGACTTAAAAGGTTTTTTTTATCATAACTTGAGATAATGATCGAATTAAGCTACGAAACGAATTACGTTGAGTTCGTAATGATGTTTAGAGTCAGGATAGATATATAATTTTTATTTTTGGAGAACCGGGTATTTTGGCGTCCAAAACAGCATTGTTTTACAGGTAAAATAGCACAATTGATTATTAAAAAAACTCCGTTTTCAGTGGAACTAATTTTATCGAATCTGTAATGATTAAATGTAGTAGTGTTTCAAGTTTCAAGTTATTTGAATTTATTTTGTGATCGTACAAAATTTAAACTCGTGTTTTTCACGTGTGAATTATAAAGAGATTTTTACAAATGACCTCGAAATTCAACGAAACTTGCCCCATCGTGTCCGAAATATTTTTCTTTGCTAGGATTACGAGTTTCATCTTGATCGGAGATCGTACGTGTTTGTTTTAATACATTACTTCATAGCGGAGTTTTGAATAATAATATTATATTAAAATTATACCCTATATATAACATATTAAGTTAAAACCCTATTTTCACAAACGTGCGTGGTCAATAGCAAAATTGTGCCGCCATCACCCTATACTTGCGAACGGCCAGAGGATCACCACTCCTTCTCCTAAAAACTTTCGATTCGTTCCTCAAATCATCATACTTCCAACTAGAGAGGCCTTCAGCTCAACGAGAGTTATAATACCAACGTTGGTGATTAGGTTTAATACCGCCAGCCATCGGTAAACGGAGCCGAAAGGTGCCGACTTCGAGCTTTATTTCTTGAGCGAGGAGGAGCCTGATTTGCACGGAGTTCATTGCGATGAAGGCTGGTGGGTAGGGGCTTCGAAAGACAGTGGGTGATCGGACTCCGATGATGTCCAGTGGCATGGTCGTGGTGTTGATCATCTCGTGCGTGGATTTGCTTCAACGTGGTCGCAAAGTGAGTAAATGGAACGTATCAGGAAGGTCATGCACTGGGAAGACAACACAGGCTTGGGTCATGAGAAATGGTTTTTAATTCATAGCAGCAGGGTTGGGGAGTTAACGTGTCATGTGGCAGGTGGAAACAATTTATGTGGTGCCTCAGTTTTTTTTTTCAAAACAAAAATCAATGATTGTGTTGAATGCGGAAGAGTCAGCTATTATATACCCTAAATATTTTTCAAGAAAATTGGGAACGAAGTAAGGAAGTAGAATAAATTTAACCATTGGGCATATTTGGAGAAGAAGTTTGCATGGAAACGATGGGATAAAAAGGAGTTGGGCATTTTTTTCATGGAGCAAACAGAGTATAAAAGGGATGAAGCTGAAGTAATTTTAAGGTAGGGCATTTGTTTTTATATAACGTGAATGATAAGTTTTACAAGGAGCAGGAGAATGAAGATACAAAATGTTAAGCAGAAGTTTAAAGCAACGGGGTTGAGATGGTTTGTTCATGCGTGGTACCTGGCTGCTGCTGAACGATAAAAGAACATAATACGAAGAATAGAAGAAACCAAAGAATGTTCAAACAAATTTGGCAGTAGGGTGTGTTCATTTTGAACGAAGTGGTGCAACAGCCTTTGAACGTGAGCAAGAAATATGTTAGGCCCGTTAATTTGAAATCAAAAATAAGAAGACGGCCTATAAATCTAAACCATGGTAATGAGTTTTAAATAAAATTTGTTAAGATGTTAGTTAATAATTATAATCATACACTAAACCATTGATATTTATTTTATTACATTAACGGAATGGAACAAAATAAAATATGCAGGAATCATGATGATGAACACTACGTTCACGAATTTATTTGGATAGAAATGGAGACAAGAGGAATTTACCGTTAAATAAAAGGATTGTTTAATTTAACTGTAACCGAGCCGAATCAAATCAAAGTGAGTATAACTCACTTAGTTTTTACCCACTTATATTTTATATAACTATGGATTTATTTTGTGTGCTATGGTTGATACTTGTTTGTTGTGTGCTGAATATTATATATATTGGTTGATTTAAACCACTAGTTTATTTTTAAAACAACTCGTTATTTTAACGATTGGTTTAACTTACCTTGTTGGTTACAATTAAAAATATGGATGTTTGGATTACTGTTATTTTTTTATTATTGCATCTATTGAATAATATTATTTGAGATAACGTATTTGGATGCACCGAAAACAGGATGGAGGGATCCAACTGGATTCCTCAAATTTATTGTTATTTTCATATCACAAATTATATGAACTATTTCACCAATATGGATTGGACAATTGATTTGGTTGTTGAATGTTGAACTGAAATTCAACGGTTTTTTTTTTAATTAATGGACAGTACTGGTATGGTAGTTGGCATCAGGTGGCTTAAAATCAGTCTTTTTTTATAAATATTGATTTACCATCAGGTAAATTGACCGAAATGAAATTATAAAATTTATTTTATAACTGAAGATAGATTTTTTAAATATGTTAATTTAAAAGGAAGTTTATCAAAAAGGAAATAAATATTTATTATTTATCATTTTAATTATAAGTAATTATTAAATTGTTTTATAAGGAAAATTCTTATGTTAATTAGATTTATAAGTAAATGAGCAGAAATTAACCTCAGGGTTAAGAATTAGATTATTTATTTCCAAGAAATAATTAAATGGAATCATTAAATTAATTATATTAGTAATTAATTTAAAGGTAGAATTAACTGGAACATGTTAACGAGATAACTGTGTTTTGAGTTGACAAAGTCAACCGCTTAAGCTGGGATTTTGATTTTTAAGTTAAATTAGTTTATTGTCAATTAATATATTGAAATAACTTAATGAATATTTGTTTTAAATTTTAATAAGAGTTTAATAAGGAATTTATTTATTTGTTTAGTTAATTGAGAATTTAACTACTTTTACAGTAGTTAATGATGAAATAAATTATTAATTTAATTAATAATAATATAAGAGATTTCTTTTTAAGTGAAATTCATTTAAGTAAGAAATCAGAGTTTTGAAATGGAATCGAGTTGAATTGTGAAAGGAGTTAATAACTAGGTTTATATTAAAATCCAATTTTTATAACTAAGTTATAAAAAGGAATTTTAAGCGAACACGATAGCTTAAATTTAATGTTTACTTAATATCTGGTTAAGAAAAAGAGGCCGAGATAAGGAGGGGTTTATATTAAACCTGAGTTAGAAATAAGATTTATAAAAGAGATGTGGAGTTAAAATAGTTGACTTTAAATTGACAATACTTAATAATGAGATTACGTGAATGAATGGAATTGAAACGAGATTTTCAAAGTGGAAAATGGTTGAATGAATTAGAAACGGAATAGTATGGGTTGATAATGAGATAAGATAAGAATCGGAACTTAACTGGAGATTGGTTGAGTTTAGTGATTTTCTGAATATTAATCTTATGTTGATTTCGGTCTTTGGGATTGATACTTAGGGAATTGATTGCTTACCAATTTACGGTTAGTGACTAATAAACACTGAAGTATAAAAATTTGAGAATATATATAGGGATTTCCAAGTAACGTAAATGAAAAGATGTGAGAATGTGTGTGAATACATACATATATATATATATATGTATGTATGTATGTATATAATGATATTTCCAATATAATGAAATAAAAGTAAGTTGTGTTAAATTATAACGATGTTTTTGAGGGAAAAAGGAAATGAAAAGTGGAGTTTTGAAATGAGTTTATTTTAAATAGAATATGGGTTGTTATTGTTTTTCAAGTAATATAACAAAAGAGATTCTAAAAATGATTATTTTAAGAATAATAAGTTACACTAGTTTCCAGTTTTAGATAATGAATATTGTGGTACAAATGATAATGAATGGAGGAATTGGATATTGTTAAGTGTTAAAATAAAATTATTTTGAGGATACTCATATTAAAATAAGAAGTGAAAAGCTATATTTGAATTATTAAAAGATTTTGAGATTTATTTAACGAATATTTTTAATTAAAGAAGCCAAGTGATGCTGAGTACTGAACCAGTAAACCTATTTTTATTTTTATGATTGAATGGTTGTTTTTTTATTTTAAAATAACCGACTATCAAATCTGGCCTATACGACTGTTGGTACGGAAAGTCCGGGATCGAATTATATTCGAAAATTATTCTGACCAGCAAATACGAAATGTTGAAGATATCAGATACTGATCAAGACAGAGAAATTAAAGACCGTGGCTTCATGAAATGATAGATTTACTTAAAATCTCTGGTTTAGCAGCTAGAGATATACTGTAATCCTGTCATCGTTGAAATCTACGGATTTCTAGAACTACTCGCTACTGATCTATAGAGTGATACCTAGGATGTGGCAGAAGGGTACCTTCGGTTCATCCTGTACCTGGATGACATGTATATGTGAATGTCTGGCAGAGTATTTCTTAAGAGTCACGTACATTTATTTTTACAAATATATTGAGTATGGTGGCAGCGACTTCTTTTAGCATAAACACCCAGAGTATATTTATGGATGTAAATTAGTGATTTGATGGATCTGACAATGTGGCATTCAAAGTGAATGTTGATGTGATGTTCTAAAGTTAGTGTTAAACCTCAAGCCTCTTCATCTGGGAAATGACAAAAATCGGGCTGACAACATGGCTAAGTGGGTCGCTCCCAAGTAGGATGTATAATAACCAATCCAGAGAAAATTCATTTCCTTCTTTAATCTTTTTCGATGTTGCCCCTTTTCGGGAAAATGGTGGTTTGAGCCCAACCGTTGGTGATATACATTCGATACACTCAAGCGAAATGAGTGGTCAGTCATGTGTGGCCGGGTTGCAAGATGTTTTTGTTGAACCCGGTGTATTCCCCTCTAGAGATACACTATCGGAAGGTGGTTCCATACCTTGTCATAGTTGGAAATCCCATCTCCTTTAAGTGCTCGTAGTTTTTTATTATATATTATGTATGTAGAGCGTGAGATGTAAGCATTCTGTTAAATGGTTATTTATTTGATTTAGACACTATTATAATATCAGAATAAGATATAATTTAAAAATGGTTTGGTTTATCGTATGGTAAAAACTATCTGTGTTTATGTGTGGATCGGAGTTACGTTTATTCTTTTCTTTCGATTGAAATGTTTTGACTTTAAAATCAAGTTGGGTGATGTTTTTAAACTTAGCAATTTTTCTAACTCAGGTTCACCAGACTGATCCGACGTTTGAAATGCTCAGGTTAGACCAGGTTTTTCAGGTTTAGGATGCTGCGATCTCCAGAAGACGTGCCGAGGAGTTCAGACGTATGATATCTAGTATTTATACCATTGTGTGTTATGTATGCGGACAGATTATTATAATTGTCCAGATGTATTGATGTACTCTGATGACTGTAAGTTTTATTTCAATGCTCTCAATAAAGTTTTATTTCTATATTATATTTTGTTCCGCTGCGATGTGAGACTCTACGTTGTGTTGGTTAGTTGGTTCTTCTTCTTTTGTTCTAATATTTCATTCTTTCTTATCTCACCCTCTATTTTCTTTCGTTAACTGTCTGGTATTTTCGATACATAAGTTCTGGCAAGTAATACGGGTTCATGTATTATTGTTGGAATTCGGGCATCGAAACTCTGTCGGGTCGTTACAGTGGCATCAGAGCATAAGGTTTAGCAAAAACCTTGGATCAGTGGTGTAACTCGATAGCAATGAGGTTAGTAATACCCTAGATTGAGTTGAGTGTATATACATGAAAGCGCTTATTTGTAGATTTTATACAAATGTCTTATATGGCGTTATTTGATTGGTTCAATTTTGAACTAGCAACTGGTGTGATATTGTTTTGTAAAGAGGTAAATGAAATAATTTTGCCAAAATTATATTTTTGTATTGAAAAGAAATAATTTTATCAAATTATTAAGATACTGGTGTAATTGATTGATTTGAATGGAATTCAAATTGGATTAAATTTGAATGATTTAATACAACCCATAGAGATTTCACATATGGAATTTGTGAAATGAGAATTTTAATTTGAATTTAAAATGGATCAGAGTTTAACTTGAAAATAAGTTAAATCAATTTTGAATAGGAATTGAATGAATTGGAAACCAAAGAATGAATTCCAAAATGATAAATAGAATGAAATCATTTATGAATTAAAATCTGGATGATTTAACCTTGTATTTGCTTGATTAATGGTATATGTTTGATTTTGGGAAATTGGCATAGTTATTCTGGTTAATAAATGAAATGTTATTTAAGAATTTTATGTATTTGTTACTTACATGATAAATTGAGTTGAGTACAGGTGACATAAGACATGAGAATAGACCGTGGTTGCGTACAATCACATGTAAGTTGAGCAAGTATGCTTAACAAGCGCTCACATAAGGTATGCTTACGCGTTTTTATTTTGGGTTTTGAATTTTGTTTTCCGACAGTGAGGGTCGATGTATATATACTTGTTGATCCTACGATATCGCAGAAGTCCCTCCGTACATGGGAGACTCTACCGAATTTTTTTTGGGAATTTAATATATTAGAATTTTTTTGATATTTTTCAAGTTTTTATTTACAATATGAATTGGTTTGGATTTATAATAAATTGGATTTATGGAAATTTAGTGGTTTGTAACATTTCTTCTACCTTAGTAATTTCGAGGACGAATTTCTTTTAAGGGGGAAGGAATGTAAGGTCCCATATTTTCCGAGGTCAAATATTTAATTTAATTTATTATATTAAATATTGATTTGGAATTTTAAATGAATTTAAGGTATATAATTCGTTTATATAATGAAGTTCAAATGTTTAATTTCTATATAATTATAAAATGACCTCGTAACTCCGTGGTAGTTCGTAATATTGAGTTGAATATACAGGATCTGATATAAGTCAGAATTTTGTTAAACAAGAAATATTTGAATCTATTTGATTGTAATTTTTTTACTAAAAGAGAAAAATGGAGATTTCGTGTTATAGTTTGTAAGTTATATCCAATTCAAATTTTCAAATACTTGCTATGGAATAATTTAGAAATTTTAGCGATTACTTTAATAATTTAATTTGATTTGAAAGGTTTTTGGTCATAACTTGAGATAACGATCAAATTAAGCCACGAAACGAATTCCGTTGAATTTGTATTGACGTTTAGAGTCAGGATATGTATATAATTTGTTACTTTTAGAGAACTGGGTATTTTGGTGTCCAAAATAGCATTGTTTTATGCATAAAATAGAATAATCGGTTATCAAACGAACTCCATTTTCAGCGAAACAAATTTTATCGAACTGTAATGATCAAGTGTAGTAGTATTTCAAGTTTTAAGTTATTTGGATTTATTTTGTGATCGTGGAAAATTTAAATGCGTGTTTTTCACGTGTGGATTATAAAGAATTTTTTACAAATGATCTTAGAATTCAACAAAACTTGTCACATCGTGTCCGAAATATTTTTCTATGCTAGGATTACGAGTTTCATCCCGATCGGAGATTGTACATGTTTTTTTTAATACATTACTTCATAGCAAATTTTTAAACAATAATATTATATTAAAATTCTACTGTACATATAACATATTAACTCAAAACCCTATTTTCACAAACATGCATGGTCAATAGCAAAATTGTGCCGTCATCACCCTATACTTGTGAATGAATAGAGAATCACCACTTCTTCTCCTCTAAAAATTTCGATCCGTTCCTCAAATCAAGATACTTCCAACAAGATGAGCCTTCAGCTTAATGAGAGTTATAATACCGACGGTGGTGATGAGGTTTATTACTACCAACCATCGGGAAATGGAGCCAGAAGGTGCTGATTTCAAGTGTTAATTCTAAAGCGAGGAGGAGCCCGAATTGCACGAAGTTCAATGCATTGGAGGCTGGTGGGTAGAGGCTTCGAAGGACGATGGGTGATCAAACTCCGATGATGTCTAGTGGCGCGATCGTGGTGTTAATCAATTCGTGCGTGGATTTGCTTCAACAGGGTTGCAACGTGAGTGAACGGAAGGTATCATGATGGTCACGCACTGGGTAGACAATGCAGGCTTGAGTCACAAGAAACGATTTTAATTCATAGCAGCGGGGTTAGGGAGTTAACATGTCATGTGGTAGGTGGAAACAGTTTATATGGAGCCTTAGGTTTTTTTTCCAAAACAAAAGTCAATGGTTGTGTTGAATGCAGAAGGGTCAGTCATTATATACCCTAAATATTTTTCAAGCAAATTGGGAACGAATAAGGAAGTAGAATAAATTTAACATTTAGGCCTATTTGGAGAAGAAGTTTGCATGGAAATGGTGGGATAAAAAGGAGTTAGGCATTTTTTCGTGGTGCAAACAGGGTATAAAAGGGATGAAGCTGAAGTAATTTAAAGGATAGGCATTTGTTTTTACATAATGTGAATGGCAAGTTTTAACAAGGAGTAGGAGAACGAAGATATAAAACGTTAAGCAAAATTTTAAAGCAGCGGGGTTGAGATGGTTTGTTCATGCATGGTACCTGGCTGTTGCTGAATGGTGAAATAACATAATACGAAGAACAGGAAAAATAAAAGAATGTTCAAACAAATTTGGCAGTAGGTGCGACACCCCACATCCATTAATGTCACTCATTAAGAGAATGCATTAAGTTTCGTGGAGCGTTATAGGTAAACAGAAACAGAAAAGTACAAGACAGATATAAAATCGCAGCGGAATTTCAAATTTTATTAAGCAAAAAAACAACGTAGTCCAAAAAATGGTTACATCAAATGTCTGAAATGTGTAAAGCTCAGTACATCATTAAAACTTCTATCTTGTACTTAAAACACCGGAGGACAATAATAATGAAAAGAGCATAATTCCCTAAAAACTTAGCAATAGTAGATAGACAAGACATCGACCAATACATCTAAGCAGCTCCAAGCAAAGCTAAGAAGAATCCTGATCAAGCTTGAGTATTCCACCCTGAGAACCTAGGCAGGAGAAACGAAAGAGAAAGAACAGGAAACAAAATAGGTTAGACATAAAATCTGGCTAGTCCAGCTACTTTTAGCATATAAATAAGTAAAAGCATCATGACAGGCATATAAAGTGGATAAGAGAGATAACATCATAAAAGGCAGGTATGATAAGGTAAAAAGGACAAAAAAAACAGGCATTGTGCTTCTCTACTACTTTCTCCCTCACTGCACCAATACTAGTATCATATGAACAAAATGATCCCGAATAGAATGGAATGGTAGACTTAGGTCTACCGCTAGTAACAGGTTTCACCCCAACAAAAACAACAGGTAGTCCAACAAGAATAACAAGTATTACACGCAACAAGAATAAGAGGCTTCCCAACAAGCAAGACTAGATGTACCTTAATTACTACCCCAATCGATCGAATCCCTATTCCATACATACCCTGTGCTAGCCCCATAGTAGGATGTATGACTTCCTAAAGTGGCAACCCTTCGTTTTCAGGATATGCACAACCATATTTACAGGTGTCATGGCGTCTTAACTTCCTCTACCGGACCCACGCACACACATGACTCTGTCGGTATGTACCGCCCACACCGCCCCCCTCCCCCCCACATTTGGATCTCTTATAATCAACCCAGTAAGCGTGCCCCGACTTCGACCTAGTTCGGAGTACTCGTTTGATACATATATATGGGTTACTGACTGAAACGGGTCCCACACAAAAGATGATACAAGCTTCCCCCTACGCTTGCATCCCCACTAGGTTTTCCATAGGTTATGCCATACCAGAGTAAAAGATTGCATGACCCCCACAGGTTAAGTTTGTGGGCCTATATATAAATATTACCCACTAACCCCAGATTTACTTAACCTACCACTATTTCAAACAAGTTTACTTAACCCCTACTCCAGTTTAACATGTTCATACAATCCCTACGGATTCAACCAGGTTAAGCATTACAATTCATTACCATATTCGGACCTCCCACATTAAGCCTACCACTTGTGGATGCTGGATATGCAGCTCGGTTCTGGGCAGACTTCTTCAACAAATCGAACTTAACCTCCTGTCTTAGCACGTCTCGTGTTTATGCACATAGACCCCTCACATTAGATTCACCACTTGTGGTTGCTGAATATGCTGGTCGGTTCCGGGCAGACTTCAACCGCAAGTGTAATCTAACCTCGTGTCTAAGTGCGGTTACAGTTTCTAATTACTGCAATTCTAGGCATTTTCATTATTAACCAATTAATAATCGACTTATACATATAAAAACTTCAAACCATAATATCTTTTTCATACGATATCCGTTTTACACAAACCAGGTGTCTATTTTGACCAGAATTCCGAGATGAACGCAATGGCGCAGTCCGTTTTCCTTAATTTTGAAAATATATTTAATTATTTTTTAATTTAGCATCTTTAATGTTGTTAGAATTACGGGGTGTTACATTCTCACCTACTCAAAGGATTTCATCCCCGAAATCTCTAAATTAAGAAGAATGTATATCCTAACATCCATCACTCATCTACTCATCCACCAATCACAGGCATCCACTGTCCTTAAAGGCTTCTAATTCCTATATGAACATATGCAAGGGTGTGTGTATATATCTTAATACTAATGCGACAGATCAGGAGGTCTACAAATTCAGTCGACCTCCTTAATGCAGTGTATGTTAGCGCCATGAATCCAACATGTATGCAAATAAACCTATTATAACATGTAAGTTCTATATGTGTGCACAATAATTCATCCAAATGAAACATCTATATGGTGATACACCCATTTTCATCCACGAAAAGAAGAAAAATGCACACATATCCATATGCAGTATGAGAGTGATTGAGCTGATCAAGTGCCTAATGTGTGTGCGTGTATGCGTCCACGAGCAATCACTAGCAACCACTTGCATCCATCAAACATGACATGTCTCAAACACATGTTTACATCCATGGGATTTCTACTAAATGTCGAAGACTCGATCGATATGATATACTTAAATGATAGAAACAAACATGAATAAAAGCTTTGGAAAAGAAGTTAAGAACATACCCTCGAAAAGAAAAGGGTACGAAGCGCGAATCTTGTCTTCAGTCTCCCAAGTTGCATATTCTTGGTTATCTCCCCACTGAACTTTCATCAAATTGACTTCTCTATTACACAACATCTTAACTTCTGATCCAAGAATACGAAGAGGAACTCTTCGAATTGTCGCCTCCCATTCCACTACTACTTCCTCAAGCATAATTGGCTCAACTACTTTTGCGGTGTCATGCAAGCACTTCTGTAAACGAGAAACGTGGAAAATATCATGAACGCCGGATAGTCTCTCTGGTAGGTTTACTATATAGGCCATTTGACCAATCCTTTATATTATGGGAAATGGCACTACAAATCTTAGTGCCAATTTCCCTACAGATCCAAAGCGAACCACATTCCCTTGGTGATATCTTAATGAAAACCATGTCTCCCACCTCAAACTCAATGTCATTCCTTCTCTTATCTGCATAGGATTTCTGCCTATCCTGAGTGGTCTTCATACGTCGTCTAATAAGATCAATTTTTTTGGAAGTTTCTCTAACTGTATCCGGTCCAAGTAGAAGTCTTTCTGTATATTCCCACCAACAAGTTGGTGATCCACATGGTCGCCCATATAATGCTTCGAAGGGTGCCATGCCAATACTAGCTTGATAACTGTTGTTGTAGGCAAACTCTACTAAAGGAAGTTGCTCTTCCCAAGTCCCTCCGAAGTCTAGGATACAGAGTCTTCAAAGATCTTCAAGAACTTTTTTCACCCTTTCTGTCTGTCCATCGGTCTGAGGGTGATAAGCGATACTCAAACACAACTGTGTACCTAATGCTTCTTGCAAGATCCTCCATCACCCTTTCTTCCTCTCAACAATGGCTGCCTCTTCTCTCCACTCCTTTCTTCCTCCAAATTAAAATCAAAATAAAGACACTCTTCTAAGAAAGAAAAAAATTAATTAAAGAAGGGAATTGGGGAATCAACACCAAATTAGAATTGTGCATTGAAACGGATCTACTACAACAACATCTACCTTTCTAAATCAAATTATTCTTTCTAAGCTTCGCAAGATGAGAATTTATTTTTAATTTAATTTGATTTATTTAATAATTATTTCTATGATTATTCATAGTAGAGCTAATATGACGTGATATTTAAACATGGATCTGAATTGTTCACACCATATGATGTAGAATCTGAATTGCCTATAACGACATGATGTTAGATACGAAATTTTAATGTTTAAATCTAAACTAGTGATTAATTAGAATTAATTATGTATTAATTTATTAAACCCTGAATTGTTGTTTTGCCTCATGCCAAGTTAAACCTCTGTTTGTAATTACCTTGATGCTAGTTATTAGATTTGGACTTGTTTTTATGTTATTGATGTTGATTATTGATTTTTGTGAGATATTACATGTTATCCCATTTTAGTAATTCATCTAGAAAACAATTTACACCATGCTAGTTTGATGTTGAAAGTACACCTTGCTTGCTAGATTCACATTTTCTTGTCAGTTATTTAGATCTGAAAATTTTGGTTGCAAATAAATAAATGTTAAAAGATGAATATGGAAAATAAGAAAGAAAAATATGACGGCATGTGTATGAATTACATTATGATGTGGTAAAAAGGCGAGATCTTGGACATGTTAGAAATTCACACTGTGTGAGAAATTGACATTTTGTTTAATATTAAAAAGTAAGGAATTTTCATCGTATGTTAATTTAACATTATTTTAATGTTAATATGTAAGTAATTTACACCGTATGACATTAACATTATTTTAATGTTAATATGTAAGTAATTTACACCATATGACATTAACATTATTTTAATGTTAATATGTAAGTAATTTACACCGTATGACATTAACATTATTTTAATGTTAATATGTAAGTAATTTACACCGTATGACATTAACATTATTTTAATGTTAATATGTAAGTAATTTACACCGTATGACATTAACATTATTTTAATGTTAATATGTAAGTAATTTACACCGTATGACATTAACATTATTTTAATGTTAATATGTAAGTAATTTACACCGTATGACATTAACATCTATTTGTAACGATAATATTAAAAGAATTTACACCGTATGATTTAACATTATTTTAATGTTAAAATAAGAGTATTCTACCGTAGGGTAAGTTCATTATTTTATAATGTAAATAAAAAGAGAATTTTACCGTAGGAAAGTTACATTATTGTTTAATGTAAATTAAATAAGAATGCAACTGTATGATAAATTACATTATTTTATAATGTAATAAAAAGAAATTCAACTGAATGATGATTTACATTATTTTTGTTAATGTAATAAAAAGAAATACACCGTATGATAATTTACATTATTTTTAATGTTAATTAAAAAGAATTTACATCGTAGGAAGTTAACATTTATTTTAAATGTTAATTAAAAAGCATTTACATCGTAGGAAGTTAACATTTATTTTAAATGTTAATATTAAAAAAGAATTTGGCTGTAGGATGATTTAACATTATTTTTAATGTTAAAATAAAAGAATTTGACCGTAGGATGATTTAACATTATTTTTAATGTTAAAATAAAAGAATTTGACCGTAGGATGATTTAACATTATTTTTAATGTTAAAATAAAAGAATTTAGCCGTAGGATGATTTAACATTATTTTTAATGTTAAAATAAAAGAATTTAGTCGTAGGATGATTTAACATCATTTTTAATGTTAAAATAAAAGAATTTGACCGTAGGATGATTTAACATTATTTTTAATGTTAAAATAAAAGAATTTAACCATAGGATGATTTAACATTATTTTTAATGTTAAAATAAAAGAATTTCACCATAGGATGATTTAACATTATTTTTAATGTTAAAATAAAAGAATTTGACCGTAGGACGATTTAACATTATTTTTAATGTTAAAATAAAAGAATTTAGTCGTAGGATGATTTAACATCATTTTTAATGTTAAAATAAAAAAAATTGACCGTAGGATGATTTAACATTATTTTTAATCTTAAAATAAAAGAATTTAGCCGTAGGATGATTTAACATCATTTTTAATGTTAAAATAAAAGAATTTGACCGTAGGATGGTTTAACATTATTTTTAATGTTAAAATAAAAGAATTTGACCGTAGGATGATTTAACATCATTTTTAATGATAAAATAAAAGAATTTGGCCGTAGGATGATTTAACATGATTTTTAATGATAAAATAAAAGAATTTGACCGTAGGATGATGTAACACTTTTTTCTTATGTTAATAAAAGGAGATTTCTTCGTTTGTTAAGTTAACATTATTTTTAATGTTAATTAAAAAGAAATGTACGCCGTAGGGAAAGTTACATCACTTGTAAAGTAATTAAAAGGGATTTACACCGTAAGATTAATTTGCCTTTGATTTAATGTATAGGAAGAGAGAAAATACGTCGCATGATAAAAACTACATTTTTCTTTGTAATTAAGAAGGTGACTTTACACTGCATGACAAAAATTTCATTATTTATGAATATATATAAATATACGAAGGTTATTTGGAAAGGCCGAGTTAATCTCATTCCGAATAATCAAGCGACGTTAAGGTTTGAAGTAGAGGACGACGAATGAAGACCGTCAATCTTCCCCTTAGGAGGACAGCGATTTAGACTTTGAATTGATTTGCTCCCAAGTCAAGGTCAAGGTCATTGCCCGAACGAACATGTTGATTGAACGGATTAGGCTTTCGCTCAGACCCAGAGCATAGGTTATTAAAGGGATTGTGTGTCTGACATCATACTCTATTAAATATCACGTTAGTGATCTTTTGTCGAAGGTATGGATGTTTGGTGGCGGGGATTCTATTCTCTTGCTTAACACCCGTTCATATATTTCGGCAAAGGGTTGGTATTAAGGTATGGGGTGATGATGTGGCACGCTAAGGTGCATATGATCAAGGTTTTGTTGAAAAGCAGGCCTTGTGGGACGGCACGCTAAGGTGCATATGATCAAGGTTTTGTTGAAAAGCAGGCCTTGCGAGACAATCAAAGCATAGTCTGTTCAGGCATAGCTTTGTGTACAACGTGACTTCGCGAGCCTCACACACCGGCGGAGTCTAAAACGGGAGAAGGGAACGCAGGGAGAGCAGCACGTTTCTTTCTAGCTAGAGTGGTGTCAGTGACATACCAGCCCTGACATTTTACTTATGTGGATGATGGAATGAGACGCCTTGGATAGGTCCTATAGGATCGGGAAACGTGTGTTCAAGAATTGCCAATCCACGAAGCTGTATGTGTGGACCGGCCCTGCAGCTTTCCAAGGGTCCACTGCGGGGAATCCTGAGACATTAGCTAGAGTGTCTCGAATCGGTAGGAGCTCCTCCCTAGCCTTGACTCAGATGGAAATCCAAATTCCAAATACGACCCTACGGATTTGATTGTATTACTAGTACGGAGGCATAGCATATGGTACCTATGCTTCCTAGGATTGATACATTTATTTTGAAATGTTTTGTTATATGTATTAATAATAATATTAAACCCGTATTTGCCGTATTTAGCATGTTTAATCACCATAAGGGAAAACTCTATCCTCTGGTGTGCGTTGCATTGTGTGATGGGACTTGAGTCTTATGGTGATTCCATTTTTCTAAAAAGCATTGCGTTATTGCACGATCTATTTCTCTGCTTGTTCTGACACTTTTAAAGTTATGCACGACAATCCATTGAAATAAATCTATTCCTCATTAGCGTCATGGTCTTTAGATTTGCCATATTATTAATAGTATATTAGTTAAGAATTCTCACACCAGTCCCACAACTGACCTGTAGTTTGTTTCACCTTTTTGCAAACTCGGGTGCCCTCTTTTCCACATGGGCAGCCAAGTAAACAGGTTATCTTTCGCTTGGAGTCTTTCCTTGGAGCTGCTTATTATTTCTCTTGGATTTTCTTGGGGGAAGGTGATGACTAGTAGATTTGAAGACTCAGCATTCGCTGCTCTTACATTTTTCTCTTTCTTTTTTATTTCAGTCATGAAACTTGTTTAATTCCATGTTGTTTAAGTTGGAGTTGGATCTTATTTCTTTTCTGCGAATTTGGTGTAATAATGTAAAAGTTTGTGACTGTGGATTTTCTGTGATGGACGACATTATATTTCCGCTGTTATGATGTTGTTACTCTATGAATTTCCTATGCTATTTTGTATCCGTGATATGTATTATTGTCTTTATGTTGTATTCCAAATGATCATCTCTTACTTTCACCCAGTGGAAGTTCGGGGTTGTCACATGAGTGGGGCTGATATCTTTGCGAAGTCCTTAATGAACTTCCGATAATAACCTGCTAACCCCAGAAAACTTCTCACCTCTGTTGCATTCTTTGGGATCTGCCAATCCTGAACTGCAACTACCTTCGCGGGATCTATTGCTATCCCATCTTTAGAAACCACATGCCCTAGGAATCTCACATCTTTCCTCCAAAAATGACATTTGGAGAATTTTGCCTTAAGTTGGTACGTACAGAGAGCCTTCAAAACTTTTCTCCAATGTTGGGCATGATCTTCCTCGCTCTTCGAGAAAATTAAGATGTCATCAACAAAGACCACAACGAACTTGTTCAGAAACTCCCGGAACACTCTACTCATTAGAACCACAAAATACGCGGGTGCATTAGTCAATCTAAAAGGCATAACTAATCACTCAAAGAAACCATCTAGATTTCTAAAAGCAGTCTTATCTATACTGTCCTCGGTCACCCTCAATAGATGAAACTCCGTGGCCAAGTCTAACTGAGAGAAAACAGATGCACCAACAAGATGGTCAAACAGATCATCTAATCCTTAAGAGTGGGTGCCTATTCTTTTTAGTGAGTTTATTCAACTCCCTATAATCCACACATAAGCGAAGCGAACATCCACCTTAGTTACGAATACCACCGGAGCACCACATTCAAATATGCTTCGCCTAACAAATCCTTTTTCAAGTAGCTCCCCTACTTACTTGCTCAGCTCCCTCCTTTCCCTTGGATCCATGTGGCGCGCGGGCAATGCAACAGGCTTTGCATTGTCCACCAAGTATATAAGAAAATCAATCTCATGCCTCAGAGGTAAACCCCAGACCTCCTCAAAGACATCAGAATACTCACGGACTACTGGTACAGATCGCACATCATCGATAGATGCATCAAGTGACTCTAGGAAACTAAGCATGACAGACCGCTTAGGGTCACAAGAAATCTCAAGGGTCCTCCCATGGAAAGTCAAAAGTCTAACTACCCTCCTCTCACAATCCAGAATGGCACCATACCTGGCTAGCCAATCCATCCCTAGAATTAAACCATAGCCCATAAAACCAAGCATATATGTGTCACTCAAACTCGATTCCCAACACAGATATTCTCAAACCACGACAAATCATGGATAAATGAGCCATACCACCAATGGCGTTTGAGACAACAACGGGATCCACTACCATACTAGTATTAAGGTGCAGAGACTCAACCATATAATCAGATATAAATGAACGTGAAGCGCCGGAATCAAAAAGAGTTCTAATAGGATGATTGGAAAGAGAAATCAAACCTTCCACGGAAAATTTCCAACCTCCATCGAGAGTGTAACAACCCGGAAAATCAGAACCAATTTTTTTTTATTTTGGCAATTTTAATGAATTTTGGATATTTAAAATGATTTAATTTAAATAATAACGACGAGAAATTTATTTTGAATAGAATTAGAACGTATATATTTATTTGAATTGAAGGTAGAACATAAATATTTATTTTAATTGTAAAAGGAATTGAAAATGGCGCGATAGTTTGAAAATTCGATTTCAAACTTCAAATGAATGTACAGGATTCAAAATAAACCAGATTTTAGCGAAAATAAAAATACTAGAATCTATTTAAAAATATCATTCCAACAAATCCAAAAAATCCAAATATCATAGCGGAAATAAAAAGTTATGCCCAGTTGAAAATTCAGAATAGTCGCTATGGAAATATATCCCTTAAAAATCACCATTTTGCAAACGACCTCCGTTTTCGACGAAACCACTTTTGTTGGATCCGGGATGTTGAATTATTTCTAGGTTCCAAATTCATAATTTTTGAAATCAATATGTGAGCGTGAAAAAAGAAAACGTGTTTTTAACAGTTTTAGTCAATTTGGATCGACCAGAAAATGACCATTTTTCAAACGGTCTTCAAATTTGACAAAATTAGTTTTGTTTGGACGGTATCATCAATATAAAGCTAGATTTTTGTTTTGAATTTTTAGAGTCCGTATGTGGCCCCGGTAAATTGAAATATACGTTTCAATTAAATATATATTGATTTATATTGTAATATAAATGAAAACTAATCGAAACAGACGAACTGGCTTGTGAGACATATCCCATTGTGTTCAGAATGGGGGTATTTAGCTAGGGATGACAATTGTTGGGTTTGATTTGGAGGCCGGATATGAAAATACCACTCTAGAATTAAAAATATATACGGGCCAATTAGAATTTTCCTTTATTATTTTTAATATCCGAAAAAAACCTTTTTCTCTCCCCGTAAGTCACGATCGAAGGCGGTAAGAACCTCCTTCCTTCTCTCCTCAAATCCGGCCAAACCGCTCAATAAAAACCTGTGCTCCAATTGAGGTTTTTGAAGAGCTCTTCATCCTCTTCAAATCCATATATGGTGCACCCCATATTGTTGCACCATCGTCGAGATCCACAGCTCCGAAGTTTGGAACTTTCGAATGCCACCAGGACCTCTAGAGACCGTCAATCTAGGCCCCACTGGTGGCGCTGGAGAGCCCTCTCCTCCCTCTACGACGTAGCATCGGCCGATCGTTCTCTCGTGTACCGGATTTCGCGAAAAACTATAACCTAGTTTTGAACAGAGTTGAAAAGGTAGCGGCTTTGTTTTATTTTAACTGTTTTAACATTTAAAAGTTTGGCAAATTTTGATTTTTGAATAAAAATCATATCTTTTTCGTTTGTGGTCGAAATTCAGTGAAACAAGAGACACCGGGACCGTGGCAGCGTCTTCTACATTTTAGAAGAGACCGAAGAATTTTTAGAGCTCGCTACAATTTTAGGCGAAGCCGAAAGCAAAGTGAGAACTTCTCACTTTAATTTATTTTCTAGTTAAAAATATATACTAGGATGCAGACGGTGCTTAGCAGCACCCGATACCTGTCATCTACAGACCATGGACGACTTGTTCGTTTGATTGTGTTGTGAAATTGTTTGTGATGTGAAATGAACTGTAAATAATATTCATGTGTCGAAATAAAATATTTAATCGTTAAAAATATATTTTTTAATGTGCATACGAATAAAATAAATATTCATTTACAAATCAGATGATTTGTTTATGTACACTCATTTTACTGATATGGATTAGGACGATAAAATTTTACGCATCACCCAACTGCACAAATAATATTCAGTATTTATTGGTTGAAACCCCACACGGGTTTTGGGATGATATTTGACGTACACTAATCCCAATTGTTTAGTTGTATGTCGATCATTTGGTTGACAGGCTATTGTAAGCATTAAATATTTATATTTAACGCTTATGCAGTTGTGTAATGCACTCTGAGTGATGGCTGTTTGTTTATGATTGTTATTATATACATATGTTGTATGGAATCCATATAAATAACATTATATGGTAATGGATTGAGCCTCATTTCAATTTGAAAAATAAAAATATTTTAAAATAATACTCAGAAAATAAATAAATATTCATGTGTTGAATAAATAAATATTCATGTGTTGAATAAGTAAATATTCATGTGTTGAATAAAATAACATGCCCATGTGTTGAATAAAAATATTTAAACAATAAAAATATCATTTTTATTGAACATAAACCATATAAATTATTCATGTGTTGAAGAATAAATTCATGTGTTGAATAAAATAAAATAACGAATATTTCAAAATAATATTCAGTAAAAGATCAAAATCTGATTTTGATGTCCGATTTTGGATGGACACGGAAATATTTAAATATATGAAGTCGTGTTGATTAGATTAACGCCATTTTGATGTGAATGATATTTATATCAATTTTATTCATTTTTATAATGGATATCGAAATGGAAGTGATTTCAAAATCTAATGTTTTGAAAATATTATCACTTATATGTTAATGATATGGAATATTCAATTTTGATTTGAAATTGAATATGAAGTTGAAATCATTTTTAAAAAGATTTATAAAATAAGTTTTAAAAGGAAATCAACGAAATTTATATAATATAAATATTATACATATAATGGCCTAAATAAAATGCGCTGCGCCGCGGTAGTTCGCGAATTTCGACCATTGAATTCGAATGGACATTATGGGTGATCCGACCATCGGATTCTCCTAAAACCAAAACCGTTGGGTTCGTATCGAAAAGGGCTTTCCAATGAATATAAGCGATTCGAAATCTAATGGTTGGATTTGGAATTATGTCCAAATAAATTTTGGAAAAGGTTGATGTAAGTGCAGTTCGATGACCGTTTATGGAAATCGATTGTACGAGCCTTTATAAAATTATTAAAATATCAATAATTTGTGTAAAATCATAATAAATGATTTGGAAAGAATTGGGATGAAAAATTTCATATTTGAAAAGATAAAAATATTTTTTTATCGAAATGAACTAGTTATGAACTGGAATTAAAAATCCAATATTTTTAAATAAATAAATTAGGTTTGAAATGGTTTTAAAAATAACCGGAACTTCCAATATATGAATTGGAATGGATTTGAATCGAAATTATCTTCGGAATATTTCGATATTGGATTCCATGATTATACGGATATTGTGGAGGAATTTGGAAGATATATACATTGTTATTCTAATACGATATTTGTTGGTTTCAGAATTTGATATTGAATATAAGCCGATATATTTTCTATTCAGAGCCTTGTATTTAATATCAAATTAGATTTTGGGTTTTTCGTGAATGGTAACTTTAATAATACTGTTTTAAAACCCAATGTAATTAAGAAAATTAGAAACTAACTGGAGATTAGCTAAGTTGAATTGTTTCCTGGGTATTGATCTGATGTTGGTTTCGACCTTTGGGATTAATACTTAGGGAATTGTTCTCTTACTAATTTACAGTTAGAGACTGATGGAATGTGATTTTGGGTTTATCGTGAACCGTGTTTTAAATGACATTAGTTCTTTAACCCAGTTAAAGACATGATTTATTTCCTAGATTTGAATAATCATTAACATTGGATTTTGGGAAGATTAAAACTGAATTAGAGTTTTAATGAATCTTTAATTAGATTGAAATGTGAATGTGATATTTTAAATCATCAAATTCAGGAAATGATCGGGAATGGAGTATCACTAGTTCTGCTCCAAGCGATAGTTATATCTTTAATTAGATTTGAATTTGAAATGGTAATTAATATTTACTGATAACACCGTGGTGTTAGATATGGAGTATTACCAGTTTTGCTCCATGGGATGAATAGGTTGGGATTGGGAAATAAAATAAATGATTACTTTGGTGTGGTTCGCTAATCCCAACTAGTTTGGAAAACCTTAACATGGTTTGATATTCAAAGGAAAATTAGAGAATAAATTTAAAAGAATTTATCTTTGATAAAATTAATGGGAACCTTTCCCTAAGGATGTGTATATTTGAATAAATAATATTCTGGATTGGAATGAAGCGTATGTTGTATTTGTGTAACACTTGTTTATTATATACGCGAGTTATTCGGAAAGGCAGGGTTTATACCCATTCGAAATAACCAATTCGACGATAAGCCGACGATGAAGATGGTGGTTGAAGACCGGAGGTCTTCACATCGTTTGGATGATTACAGATGTCTTGATTGAGCAGTACACCCAAGGCAAGGTAATAAGTGGTGATCGTGCAGACGTACTTGGAGATCGACGGATATGCGAGGGCCTCTCTCCTGTATTGGACATATGGGACGAGGAATAAGGTGCCTTAGGTTTCGCTCAGACCCAGAACGAACTTGTAAATGGACTATGTGTCTGACATTGGACTTTATTCTGTGTTGATTGATTTCTATTAAATATATATCTGTTTGGCAGCGGAGAATTTATTCTCTTGCTTAATGCCCTTCTCTGAGACATAGAGCTCAGAGATTATATATCGATAGACAATCGCATGGAATGAACTGCCTGTGTGGCATACCTGAGTGGCAAGTGATCAAGGCTCCTGTTGAAAAGCAGAGTCTTGTGGTTGATGATCAAAGCACGACCTGTGTGGCATAGCTCTGTGTATAGCGTTAATTCGCGAGCCTCACACCTCGGTATGAGTCAAAAACAGGATCGTGACTGTAGGGAGAGCACGACGTTTCTTTCTAGCTATGGATGGTGTCAGGATTTTTCACGCCCTGACATTTATATTATTTTTACCTGTGTGGTTGTTGGAATGCGAGGCGCCTCGGATAATATCGGTCTCTACGGAGTCGATAGATAGGTCCTATAGGACCAGGAAACGCGTGTTTAGGTATAACCAATCCGCTATGTGTGGACCAGACTTGAAGATCCAAGCGTTCGAATCCTGAGACATTTGCTAGAGTGACTCAAATCGGTGAGGAGCCATCCCTAGCCCCGACTCATGACGGAAATCCAATTTCCAATACGTGACATTTCGATTTTGATTATAGAGCCTAGTATTGGCGACATGATAGATGATACCCATGCCTCCTATGATTGATAAATTTATATTTGAATTTTTTTTATACACTATGCACTTATAATAGTATGAAAATGATTTGTTTTAAATGTACCAGCAAGTTTGGCTGTTATAAGGGAAAACCCTATCCTTTGGCTTGCGTTGCATTGTGTGATGGGACTTGGGTCTTATAATAGCTTTATTTTTCCAAAAAGATCTGGGCTGTTTGTTTTATGCACTAATATTATTGGGAGGAAACCCATTTCGTGTTATACGGCGTGGTCCCTTGATTTACATTATTTTAAAGTAAAGATTTAATAACTGTTTATTTCTCACACTAGTCGCATGACCGACCTGGAGTTTATTGTTTCAACCTAAACTCTAGGTGCCCTTATTTTCCATACGGGCAGCTAGTAGTTATGGTTTTGCAGATTTATATTCACAGGATCCTGGTTTACAGCTGGAATGATTTCCGAAAGCTCTGTATCCGTATATTTCTTTCAGTTGTGTTTTTTATTATTTTCCGCTGCATTGTAATTTGTAAACCTCTGATATTTATCTAATGTATATTATTTATTCATACTCTGTATATTCTTGTATTCTGATGTAAATTATTGTAATAAGCAATGAAACGTTCTACTGTTTATGTTCTGATTCGTCTTGTCCTCAAAGCAATCCGGGCTTTTCTTTGCGGGGAAGTTTGGGTCGTTACATTTGGTATCAGAGCTTTGGTTTACAGAGCTCGAGAGCAGGGCATATTAGAACCAAACAAAAAGATTCATTAGTGATTGGATTAGTAATATCCAATGAGAATTACTCGTTAGAGATAGGAACAGTAGTATCCTAGAACGAGTGTGAAGAGTAGTGTTTTCAAAATAAAAGTGAAAACGAATTTTGTTTTGAAAACTTAAACTATTTTATACGTATTTGAATATTTATTTTAAATTGATTTGGACAACCCAATATATAAAGATTTTGCATATATACCTCGCAAACGTATATTCGAAGTTTTAATATCCTTGATAGATATAGAATCACACATAGTTGCTCGGAGACGATTCTGTTGATCGCTCGAGCATCATCAGCATTTATGTTAGGGTTTCGAAAGTGGAATTTCTATATATTTCCAATTAACTGGTGTGAGAACCAAAACTAGATAAGGCTTATTATTGTGATTTGGCATCAAAAATATGATTTTTGAATATATATATATATATATTAAAGATATGTGTTTGAAATGATAATCAACTAATTGATTGATGATTGTGTTGTGTGATTATTCATTTAAACCAACATATAGGTGTATGGTAAATTTGGGCCAAGTTGTATCAAATTTTTAACTGAATTGAAAATTGTTTGAGATTTCATGCATATACATGTATATACACTGAACAGGTCATAGCAAGGAGGCTAGAGAAGAGGAATAAAATTGTATGCCCGACAAATAGGTATATGTTTACTAATTTCTTGGGTTTGGAAGATTTTATGAGCCGATTGGCTTTTTCTTTTTCTTTTTAAGATGAGAGGGTCTGTGTGGCAGTTTGGGGATTTTCCCGGTGCTCCCCGTACAAAGGAGGTTATGGCGAATTTTTTCAAAAATTTAGGGTGTTAGCCGAATTTTTGAAAAACTAGAAATTCCTAGAAACTGAAAAGTTGAAGAATGAATCCCAGAATGAAAGTTGAGTTGATTAGTTAAACAACTTTCAGCTCCGTTCCTTTTCGAGGATGAAAAGATTTTAAGTGGGGGAGATTGTAACAACCCGGAAATCAGAACCATTTTTTTTATTATTTTGGCAATTTTAATGAATTTGGGATATTTAAAATGATTTATTTTAAATAATAACGATGAGAAATTTATTTTGAATAGAATTAGAACATATATATTTATTTGAATAAAAGGTAGAATATAAATATTTATTTTAATTATAAAAGGAATTGAAAATGGCATGGTAGTTTGAGAATTCGATTTCAAACTTCAAATGAATATACAGGATTCAAAATAAACAGGATTTTAGTGAAACCAAAAATGTTAGATTCTATTTGAAAATATCTTTCCAATGAATCTGAAAAAATCCAAATTTCATAGCAGGAATAAAAAGTTATGCCTAGTTGAAAATTCAGAATAGTCACTATGGAAATATAGCCCTTAAAAATCGCCATTTTGCAAATGACCTCTATTTTCGACGAAACCGCTTTTTTTGGATCCGGGATGTCGAATTATTGCTAGGTCCCAAAATTCATAATTTTTGAAATCAATATTTGAGCGTGGCAAAATAAAACGTGTTTTAACAGTTTTAGTCAATTTGGATCGACTAGAAAATGGCCATTTTTCAAAAGGTCTTCAAATTTGACAAAATTAGTTTTTTAGGACCGTATCGTCAATACGAAGCTAGAAATATTTTTTCTGGAATTTTTAGTGTCTGTATGTGGCCCGGTAAATTGAAATGTACATTTAAATTAAATATGTATTGATTTATATTGTAATTTAAATGAAAACTGATCGAAACATCCGAACTGGCTTATGAGACATATCCCATTGTGTTCGGAATGGGGGTATTTAGCTAGAGACGACAGTCGTTGGGTTTGATTTGGAGGCCAGATATGCGAACACCATTTTAGAATTAAAAATATATACGAGTCAATCAGAATTTTCCTTTATTATTTTTAAAATCCGAAAAAAACCCTTTCTCTCTCCCCGTATGTCGCGATCGAAGGCGGAAAGCACCTCCTTCCTTCCCTCCTCAAATCCGGCCAAACCGCTCAATAAAAGCCCATACTCTAGTTGAGGTTTTTGAAGAGCTCTTCATCCTCTGCAAATCCATATATATTGCACCCCGTATTGTTGCACCATCGTCGAGATCCGCTACTCCGAAGTCTGGAACTTTCGAATGTCGCCGAGACCACCAGAGACCATCGATCTGGGCCCCACTAGTGGCGCCGGAGAGCCCTCTCCTTCCTCTACGATGTAGCATCGCCCGATCGTTCTCTTGTGTAATGGATTTCGCAAAAAACTAAAACCTAGTTTTGAACAGAGTTGAAAAGGTAGTGGCTTTGTTTTATTTGAACTGTTTTAGCATTTAAAAGTGTGGCAAATTTTGATTTTAAATAAAAATCATATCTTTTTCGTTTATGGTCGAAATCCAGTGAAACTAGAGACACCGGGACCATGGCATCGTCCTCTACATTCTAGAAGTGACCGGAAAATTATTAGAGCTCGCTACAATTTTAGGCGAAGCCGAAAGCAAAGTGATAACTTCTCACTTTAATTTATTTTCTAGTTAAAAATATATACTAGGATGTAGACGGTGCTTAGCAGCACCCGACACCTATCGTCCACAGACCATGGACGACTTGTTTGTTTGATTATGTTGTGAAAACTGTTTGTGATGTGAAATGACCTGTAAATAATATTCATGTGTCAAAATAAAATATTTAATCATTAAAAATATAATTTTTAACGTGTATATGAATAAAATAAATATTCATTTACAAATCGGACAATTTGTTTATGTACACTCATTTTACTGATATGGATTGGGACGATAAAATTTTACATATCGCCCAACTGCACAAATAATATTCAGTATTTGTTGGTTGAAACCCCACACGGGAGTTGGGATGATATTTGACATACACTAATCCCAATTGTTTAGTTATATGTCGATCGTTTGGTTGAAAGGCTATTGTAATCGTTAATTATTTATATTTAACGCTTATGCAGTTGTGTAATGCACTCTGGGTGATGGCTGATTGTTTATGATTGTTAATATATACATATGTTATATGGAATCCATATAAATAATATTATATGGGAATGGATTGGGACTTATTTCAATTTGGAAAATAAAGAATATTTTAAAATAATATTCAGAAAAGAAATAAATATTCATGTGTTGAATAAATAAATATTCATGTGTTCAATAAAATAAGATGTTCACGTGTTGAATAAAAATATTTAAACAATAAAAATATCATTTTTATTGAATATAAACCATATAAATTATTCATATGTTGAAGAATATATTCATGTGTTGAATAAAATAAAATAACGAACATTTCAAAATAAAATTTAGTAAAAGATCAAAATCTGATTTTGATGTCCGATTTTGGATAGACACGGAAATATTTAAATTTATAAAGCCATGTTGCTTAGATTAATGCCATTTTGACGTGAACGATATTTATATCGATTTTATTCATTTTTATAATGAATATCGAAAAGGAATTGATTTTAAAATCTAATGTTTTGAAAATATTATCATTTATATAATAATGATATGCAATATTCAATTTTGATTTGAAATTGAATATGAAGTTGAAATCGTTTTTAAAATGAATTTAAAACGATTTATAAAATACGTTTTAAATGGAAATCAATAAAATATATATAATACATATATTATATATAATGGCCTGAATAGAACGCGCCGCGCCGCGGTAGTTTGTGAATTTCAGCCATTGATTTCGAACGGATATTACGGGAGATCCTACCATCGGATTACCCTAAAACCAGAACCATTGGGTTCATATCGAAAAGAGCTTTCCAACGAATGTAAGGGATTTGAAATGTAACAGTTGGATTTGGAATTATGTCCAAATCAAATTTGGAAAAGGTCGTTGTAAGTGCAGTTCAATGACCGTTTATGGAAATGGACTGTACGGGCCTTGATAAAATTATTAAAATATCAATAACTTGTGTAAAATAATAATAAATGATTCGGAAATAACTAGGATGAAAAATTCCATATTTGAAAAGATAATTTTTTTTTGAAATGAACTAGTTATGAACTAGAATTAAAAATCCAATATTTTTAAATAAATAAATTGGGTTTGAAATGGTTTTAAAAATAATCGGAATTTCCAGTATATGAATTGGAAAGGATTTGAATCCAAATTATCTTCGGAATTTTTCGATATTGGATTCCGTGATTATACGGATACTGTGGAGGAATTTGGAAGATATATATATCGTTATTCCAATACGAAATTTATTGGTTTCAGAATTTGATATTGAATATAAGCCGATATATTTTCTATTCAGAGCCTTGTATTTAATATCAAATTGGATTTTGGGTTTTTCGTGAATGGTATCTTTAATAATACTGTTCTTAAACCCAATGTAGTTAAGAAAATTATAAACTAATTGGAGATTAGCTAAGTAGAATGGCTTCCAGGGTATTGATCTGATGTTGGTTTCGGCCTTCGGGATTAATACTTAGGGAATTGTTCTAATACTAATTTACGGTTAGAGACTGACTGAATGTGATTTTGGGTTTATCTTATACCTTGTTTTAAATGACATTGGTTCTTTAACCCAGTTAAAGACAGGATTTATTTCCAAGATTCGAATAATCATTAACATTGGTTTTTGGGAGGATTAAAACTGAATTAGAGTTTTAATGATTCTTTAATTAGATTGAAATGTGAATGTGATAATTTAAATTATCAAACTCAGGAAATGATCGGGAATGGAGTATCACCAGTTCTGCTCCAAGCGATAGTTAAATTTTTAATTAGATTTGAATGTGAAATGGTAATTAATATTTACCGATAACACTATGGTGTTAGATATGGAGTATTACTAGTTTTGCTCCAAGGGATGAATAGGTTGGGATTGGGAAATAAAATAAATGATTATTTCGGTATGGTTCTCTAATCCCGACTAGTTTGGAAAACCTTAATATGGTTTGATATCCAAAGGAAGATTAAAGAATAAATTAAAAAGAATTTATCTTTGATAAAATTAATGGAAACCTTTCCTTAAGAATGTGAATATTTGAATAAATAATACTCTAGATTGGAATGAAGCATATGTTGTGTTTGTGTAACACTAGTTTATTATATACGCGGGTTATTCGGAAAGGCCGGGTTTATGCCCATTCTGAATAATCGATTCGACGATAAGTCGACGATGAAGACGGTGGTTGAAGATCGGAGGTCTTCACATCGTTTGGATGATTACTGATGTCTTGATTGGGCAGTACACCTAAGATAAGGTAATAAGTGGTGATTGTCCTGAAGTACTTGGAGATCGACGGATATGTGAGGGCCTCTGTCCTGTATTGGACATATGGGACGAAGAATAAGGTGCCTCCGGTTTCGTTTAGACCTATAACGAACTTGTAAATGGACTGTGTGTCTGAAATTGGATTTTATTCAATGTTGATTGATTTCTATTAAATATATATCTGTTTGGTGGCGGAAAATTTATTCTCTTGCTTAACGCCTTTCTCTGAGATGTACGAGCTCAGAGGTTATATGTCAATAGACATCAGTCACATGGACTGAATTGCCTGTGTGGCATGCCTGAGTGGCAAATGATCAAGGCTCCTGTTGAAAAGCAGAGTCTTGTGGTTGATGATCAAAGCACGGCCTGTGTGGCATAGCTTTATGTATAGCGTTAATTCGCAAGCCTCACACCTCAGTATGAGCCAAAAACGGGATCGTGACTGCAGGGAGTGCATGACGTTTCTTTCTAGCTATGGGTGGTGTTAGGGTTTTCAACGCCGTGACATTTATATTATTTTTACCTGTGTGGTTGTTGGAATGCGAGGCACCTCAGATATATCGGTCTCTACGGAGCCGATGGATAGGTCTATAGGACCGGGAAACGTGTATTCAGGTATAACCAATCCCCTATGTGTGGAGCGGCCCTGAAGATCCAAGGGTTCGCCAGCGTCCGAATCTTGAGACATTTGCTAGAGTATCTCAAATCGGTGAGGAGCCATCCCTGGCTTCAACTCTTGATTTACATCTAATTTCTAATATGTGACATTTCAATTTTGATTGTAGAGCCTAGTATTGGCGACATGATAGACGGTACCCATGCCGCCTATGATTGATACATTTATATTTGAAATTGTTTTATACACTATGCACTTATAATAGTATCAAAATGATTTGTTTTAAACGTACCAAGCATGTTTGGCTATTATAAGGGAGAACCCAATCCTCCGGCTTGCGTTGCATTGTGTGATGGGACCTGGGTCTTATAATAGCTTCATTTTTCCAAAAAGCATTGCACTGTTTGTTTTATGCACTGGTATTCTTGGGAGGAAACCCGTTCCGTGTTATACGGCGTGGTCCCTTGATTTACTTTGTTTTAAAGTAAATATTTAATAAGTGTTTTAGTTCTCACATCAGTCACATGACTGACCTGGAGTTTATTGTTTCAACCTATACTCTGGGTGCCCCTATTTTCCACACGGGCAGCTAGTAGTTTTAGTTTTGCAGATTTATATTCACAGGATCCTGGTTTATAGCTAGAATGATATTCGGAAAGCTCTGTATTCGTATATTTCTTTCAGTTGTGTTTTGTATTATTTTCCGCTGCATTGTAATTTGTAAACCTCTGATATTTATCGAATGTATATTATTTATTCATACTCTGTATATTCTTGTACTCTGGTGTAAATTGTTGTAATAAGCAATGAAATTTTCTTCTGTTTGTGTTCTAATTCGTCTTGTCCTCAAAGCAATATGGGCTTTCCTTTACGGGAAAGTTCAGGTCATTACAGAGGGCACTGGTCACGAGAGCATGCACCTGCCCTCTAGAAGATCCTGCTTTTTACCTCGTCCTTGCTTCTTCGGGCACTCCCTAGAAAAGTGTATGACCTCTCTACAACTGAAACAAACATTCTTTTTTTTTTTTTGCAGTCCTTGACCAAATGACCCTCACGTCCAGAATTATGACACTTCCTTTTATCCCTAGCCTTGTTGTCCTTTCTGTCCTTCTTTTGTTGTTGTAGTTGTTGTCCTATTGGGCCATACTTTCTTGTTTTGCGTTTCCTCCACTTCAACTTCTTTCTTTTCAGCTTTATCTTCCTCATGCATCAATCCAATATCAACCAGCCTTTCAAAAATTGCTTCCATCGGAATATGGGACATAGCTAACCCACGAAGGGGTTCATTCAGTCCTTTTGCAAACCGCAAAGCTTTCTTATGCTGGGTATCCACTAACTCAAATCCAAACCTTGCTAGTTGGTTGAATTTGTTAACATACCTTTTGACAGTCATGCCTCCTTGCTTGAGTGCCAGAAACATTTCCATGTGCATGCTTTGCTCGGCTTTAGAAAGAAACTTCATTTTGAATCTCTTTTGGGAATCATTCCAAGTATCCATGGAACGCCCTGGTTGTGTCACTTCCCACCATAACGAAGCCTCATCTTTCAGCAGCCAAATGACCAACTGAATCTTCCTACGATCATCAACTTTGAAAATTCCAAACAGATTCTCCGTTTCTTTAAGCCAATTCCTTTCCTCCATGAAAGTCTCAGTTCCATTGAATGGATTTTTGCCCATACCACAAAAGTCTTTACATATCTTAGAGAAATTATCAACACGTGGAGGAGGAGGAGGAGAAACAACGGGTGCAGCCGGGGGAGGAATGTTTGCTTGGCCACCAGCGGGCTCCGTGGCCTCTAGATACCTATAGAACCAGCCTAGTATCGTGATGCCCTCAGGAATAGTAGGTTCCCTAGACATGCTGAAAGAAAAGGGAAAAGGATTCAAAAAAAGAATTGAAAGGTATTTCATATTGTTTTGGGGAATATGTTTTTCAAAATAGACTTTTCTTTTGAAAATTCTTTCTTCTAAAACCTTTTTGAAAACAATTTTCAAAATCATTTATCTGACCTGGTAACCTTCAGCTTTAATACCAAGTTTGACCCCCCACGTCCATTAATCTCACTCATTAAGAGAATGCATTAAGTTTCGTGAAGCGTTATAGGTAAACAGAAATAGAACATTACAAGACAGATATAAAATAGCAGCAGAATTTCAAATTATATTAAGCAGAAAACATCGTAGTACAAAACATGGTTACATCTTATGTCTGAAATGCATAAAACCCAGTACATCATTAAAACTTTTGTCTTGTACTTAAAGTATCAGAGTACAATAAAAATGAAAAGAGCATAATTCCCCAGAAACTTAACCATAGTAGATAGACAAGAAATCGAGCAATACATCTAAGCAGCTCCAAGCAAATCTAAGAAGAATCCTGATCAAGCTTGAGTATTCCCACCCTGAGAACCTGGGGGAGAAACGGAAGAGAAAGAAAAGGAAACAAAATAGGTCAGACATAAAGTATGGCGAGTCCAGTTACTTTTAGCATATAAATAAGTAAAAGCATCATGACAGACATATAAAGTGGATAAGAGAGATAACATCATAAAAGGCAGGTATGACAAGGTAAACAGGATAAACAAAACTGGCGTTGTGCTTCTCTACTACTTTCTCCCTCTATGCACCAATACGAGTATCATATGAACAATATGATCCCAAATAGAATGGAATGGTAGAATTGGGTGTACTTCTTGTAACAGGTTTTACCCCAACAAGAACAACAGGTAGCCCAATAGGAATAATAGGTATTACACCCAACAAGAATAACAGGCTTCCCAACAAGTAAGACTAGATGTGCCCTAATTACTACCTAATCTATCGGCTCCCTACTTCGTGCATACCCTGTGCTGGCCCCACAATAGGATGTATCACTCCCTAAAGTGGCAACCTTTTGTTTTCAGGATGTGCACAACCATATCTACAGGTGTCACGGCGTCTTAACTTCCTCTATCAGATCCAATGACTCTGTCGGTATGCGCCGCCCACACCGTCCCCCGCGTTTGGATCTCTTACAATCAACCTAGTAAGCGTGCCCTGACTCCGACCTAGTTCGGAGTACTCATTTGATACCTATATATGAGTTACTGACTAAAACGGGTCCCACACACAAGATGATACAAGCTTTCCCATAAACTTGCATCCCCACTAGGTTTTCCATAGGTTATGCCATACCAGAGTAAAAGATTGCATAACCCCACAGGTTAAGTTTGTGGGCCTATATATAAATATTACCCACTAAACCAGGATTTACTTAACACACCCATTGTTTTAAACAAGTTTACTTAACTCCTACTCTAGTTTAACATGTTCATACAATCCCTATGGATTCAACCAGGTTAAGTATTTCAATTCATTACCATATTCATTTATGGTTATAATGTGCTAGACTTCCTACATTAAGCCTACCACTTGTGGATGCTGGATATGCGGGTCGATTCTGGGCAGATTTCTTCCACAGGTCGGACTTAACCTCGTGTCTTAGCACGTCTCGTGTTTATGTACTTAGACCCCTCACATTAGATTCACTACTTTTGGTCGCTGGATATGCCGGTCGGTTCCGTGCAGACTTCCACCAGAAGTGTAATCTAACCTGGTGTCTAAGCGGTGACACATTTTATAATTACTGTAATTCTAGGCATTTCCATTATTAACCAATTATTCCAATGTCATTATAGGTTTTCATGCCCCTTTCCTAAGTTATGTTCATAGACCATATGCCCCGATTAAGATTTTTAATCGTAATTTGATTTATTCCCCAAATTCATATTCACATATTTCATTCAAGTTATCCCCAAATTTCCAATTACAAGTTATGCCCCAATTTTAACATTTTCCCCTCGTTCCCAATTTAACGCGTTCGCATATTTTAGTGGCATGCCTAGGCTCGAAGGTAGCCTGGATATATAAAAATAAAAAGGGAAAAGATAGAGGAAAGATGACAGAAATGATCATACTAATGAGATTGACATATAATGGCAGAAATAGGCAAAAACATATAGTGGCATAATGACAAGATATGCATATAGGAACAGATCTGATGAACATGTGACAATAGAACTGATTATACCATAATAGGGACATCATACGCAAGCATGATAAGATCTAAACAATGAATTATATAACCAACTAATAACAAATCTGACATGATAAATAGGTATAGGTTTAGATCTAGTTCATAGTCATGTCAGAATAACTTAAATAAACAGGTTATAGCAGATCTGATATGATTCAAATAGTCACAAGCATAGATCCAAGTTATAGTCATGACAAGATTTACTTTTTAAATATTTAGATCTATAATTAACATAGACTCACAGTGAATGAATCTAAGTAAATAGAGAGGAGTAATTGCAGATGGTGAATCACATATCTCTACACTTGAATGACTTGTTTGTTAAAGAAGAAAAAGGCTATTTTCAATCTAGGCAGAGGCGCCATCTAGTTCTCCATTGTTTTACAATGAATAAAACACTGAGAAAAGGGTCTTATTTATATCCTAGGGTTCACGAATCTGGTCAAAAAATAATTCCACGTACACAGAAATGATCCTGGCTCGGATCTGGGGGGGATGTCGACACCCCCCCATATGGGGTCGACCCCAACGGGTCTGATTCCTTATCAGATCCCCCGCTTCAAATTTGAACTGATTTTTTTGAATTTCTGTACTTGATATATATATATATATATATATATAACTAGCTTATATGTATGCAAACTTCAGACCTTAATATCTTCTTCATACGATATCCATTTTACGCAAACCAGGTGTCTATTTCGATCAAAATTCCGAGACAAACGCAATGGCGTAGTCCGTTTCCCTTAATTCCGAACATATATTTAATTATTCTTTAATTTATCATTTTTAGTGTTGTTATAATTACGGGGTGTTACAGTAGGTGATCAGTATAGAAATATGTTATTTTATGCACTTATATTTTATATTTTTGTATATAAATAAATATTACATTAGGTATTATTTTTTGGTTTTACCGATGAGTTGTTCAAGCCTTATACAACTTTAAAAGTGAAGAATATACGCTATATACATAAAGAATTGCATAGGAAGCTATCATCGGAGGCTAATTGTGTTCACATTGGGCTAGCATATTTGTTTTTGAAAGAGATTGGAAGAAATGATCTTTGAAAATCTTCTAATGGACACATGGCGAAGAGGGATAAGTTGAGGACATACCGTAATCTTTGATGAGGAAGCCATATAGATGATTAGGGTTTGCAACTCAACTATAAATACACATGTATACCCATTGTAAAGATAGTCCTTTTTCTGCTGTAATTCTTCCGCCATTAATTCAGTTTAGTTTTCTTCTACTTTTCGGCCTTTTTATTTTATTAGCAACTAGTGCCATTTACACAATTCGGTTCGGTGGAGTACTAGTTGTCTTTTGCACTTATTTTCATTAGTGATTGATTGTCTGATTAGATTCAGCGGCAACCCTAATTTTATTTTATGTTAGTTGTTTAATTTCTGCAATTTCAATTTCTTCTTTTTAATTGTTT
This sequence comes from Allium sativum, assembly GCA_030737875.1. NCBI lineage: Eukaryota > Viridiplantae > Streptophyta > Magnoliopsida > Asparagales > Amaryllidaceae > Allium > Allium sativum. Next base: position 62,856,015 of record CM060921.1, on the reverse strand, counting down.
TCCAAGGTCATATTGGATTGAATAAATATTTGATTAGATTCAGATCTGATTCAATTCAATAATAGTTTTATTTGCAGTTTCAAATTTTTTGGTTTTCAAAATTAACCTCCAAGTGTTGTCTTACTCGCCCATGAAATATATAAATAATAAAATTTAAGATTCCTCCTGTGTACGACCTGCATACTACACATCTATGCGCTTGTAATAAATTATTATATAATTTTCGCTTTTCTATTTCTTAGATAGCGTCGATCAAGTTTTTGGCCTGAGTGAAGGAATAGAAAACTTGATCGACGCTTGGCAGGTTTGCACACCAAGATATAGAAAACTTTATCGATGCTTTCTATGAATTAGAAAAGCGCAAATTTTAAAATAAATTATTGCAAGCGCACAGGTGTATAGTATGCAAGTCGAACACAGAGAGGAATATTAAATTTTATTATTTATATATTTCATGGGCGAGTTAGATAAAACTAAGAGATTGATTTTGAAAACAAAAAAATTGAAACTGCAAATAAAACTATTATTGGATTGAATCAGATCTGAATTTAATCAAATCTATATTCATCCAAATATGACCTAGGAAAGTAATTAAAAAGCCGAAATTAAATAAGAAACAAAAATAAAATTAGGATTACCGCTGAATCTAATCAGACGGTCAATCACTAATGAAAATAAATGCAAAAGACAACTAGTACTCTACCAAACCTAATTGTGTAGATGGAACTGGTTGCTAATAAAATAAAAACGCAGAAAAGTAATAGAAAACTCTCAATTCATGGATGATGTTTTACAATGAGAATACAGGGGTATTTATAGGATAGATAGCCAACCTAAACCCTAATACAATCACAAATGGGCCTTAGTTAATTCTATTAAAATTGGGACTTTCCTATTTTCCTCTTTCTTCTTTGATCATTCTTCATTGATTTGTTATATGCATAGCCTTTCTACCAAATATTTTCTTATCCGACAAGCGTCTTGATATGAGATCCTCATCTGCAAGTCTTTAAATACACACACACACACAACAAACTGATCTCTATTTTCTATTTTTCTGACTGCATGTGGCTTAGTCGGCATATCTTTAAAAGTGACAAAATAATACCCAAGTAATATTTATTTATATACAAAAGATAAGATATAAGAGCATAAAATAAAAACATTTTCATATTAATCAAATACCCCCGCACTTATCTTTTACTCGTCCTCGAGTAATACAAAAATGAAAAACTAAACTAGATTGGTCACACTTTCGTAGGAAGCACGATTGCATTGAGCGTATGCAACAAACCGTTAAACTTCTAGGTGTGCCTAGTAGGACGAGTGGTGTCTCGTGAGGTTTTTCAATGGATACTACCTACAAAATCCAAATGCAATATGTTGTGGTTCTAATGTAACTACATGAATGCAATGAACATATGCAAATGAAAACAAAAAATGAACACATGACTTGTTTCGGGAAAGTGGTACAACAAATTAAGTTAACAATTTCTAGTCAGGTGATTTTATTTTAGACACCTCAACTTGTCACAAATTTTCAATATAATTCAACTTTTCAAATGTTATGTTCTAGTATGGCCAGCTAGTTTGGTTGATAACAAAATGCAGCTATGAAATAAATTCTTAGTTTGCTTGTCACATTTCGTAAAGTGGTATTCTAATTTCCTCGTGTATGACTAGTCAAATCAATAAGGTCAAGAAGTGCTTAGGCTTCATCGTTTATTCTCTATCGCTATAAAAATTGAAATTTATGATTAATTATATACTCCTAACTTAAAAGACCAAGGTATACCACCCACGACAGATAGAACAGAGCTTAGCGGATTGTGCAAACCGATGCTGACTTTGTCAACAACATGTCGGTAATCCTTACGTGTCCAACTCATAAAATAAGACCAAGATATTCCGATGCTGACTTTGTCAACAACATGTCAGATAGAGCTTGGCGGGTTTGCACACCAATGCTAGATTTACAAGCAATGTTGGATACCCTTGGATTATTATTATTACTACTATTGAAAATATAAGAATAAGAAAGGGTTACGCAAATTCAGTTTAACACAACTTAGTTTTAAAGACTAAAAATGCAAATATAAGTATTTTAAGTCCTCCACTCATTAAGCAAACACTACAATTTAGAATAAACTTCATGGCCATTACATAAGAATCTCCTTATGTACCGGTTACACTATTATCCCTCAAAATTCAACTTTTCATTATATTTCTTATTCGATCTTAGTTAAGAGAAAAAATACTGTCAATTGACTGACAGTTGTTAATTTATTTTATTGTATCAATTTAAACTAAGTCATTTTTCAAAAAAAAAGGCATGTAACTACGATCTAAAATGCATGATGGTCCTATATAAAAAGAAAGAAAAAAATTAAAGAAAAATTAAAGGATGTAATGCAGATCCTCCCCCCACACTTGATCAAAACAGTGTCCACACTGTAAACACGTTTTCTAAATGTGAAAGATAGCACCCAAAGATGGATGATATGCAAAATTATTTGTAGAATGAAATGCAGTCTAACTATATGTAAGAAAGAATCATATGTACAATGATATATGTGTTTGAGATGCATGCGTTGCAAAGATTGCCACAAAATTTCCCCCCACACTTGGTTCTAGCCTGATGAATCCCATTCCCACTATGCCTAGACATATTTTCTAATAAGAAAACGTTTTTGAAAATCATCTCATCTTTATACCTAGATTTGTAGTCCAATAGATAAATGTTCAGTGGCATCCTAACCCGAAGTTTTCCTATAGAAATAATGTTTCCAAGATGATTCATGTGTTCCACAAATTTATCAGTGTAATTTTCCAGAAAAATTTGATCATATATAAACTTAGTTGCAATCGTGTTAAATTCTGAGTTTTGTTCAAGACTATGTGATCACATTTCTCAATTTTATTAGTTGACAATGTATTTTCGATCCTGACAAATTCAAGTTCATTTGAAACCTCAAAATTGAAAATTTTAAACTTGGATTGGTGACTTGATTCTATTTCATACTCATTTGGCAACTCATCCTCATACAATCCAAAAAATTCATGTTCATTGAAATCCTTCTCAAATTTTGAGTTTTTGAAAAAAATCAACATTTTTATTTTGTTCAATTTCTAAAATTTCAAGTTTCTCATAGCCTGAAAGAGAAAGATCAAAATCTAAGCTTAAATCTTTTTCCTGAAAAGAGTTGAAGTCCAAATCATTTATTGGATTGTGAACAACTTTATTTATATTGTTATTCTCAATTTCCAAAGTTGTTATTTGAAAATTTTCACTGTTAGTAAAAATTGAATTATTTTTCAATTCAATGCCCATTTGATTTTGTTGCTCATGTTGTTCTCCAAAAGACGTCTTTAAACAAAGAAGTTCATCAATCAATTCATCTACCCTTTCCACCCTCTCTCTAGGAATGTTAAGCTAATATTCTTCAGAATCGTTGATTTGAGAGCTCTCGATTTGGACTTCTTGATTCTCAAAATTATATTCTGCATCAATATCACAATTAATATTATTTCCAAAGTGGTGGTTGTTTGAATTTTCAGAAAAATGACAATGTTCCTAACCAAAACTGTTGCAATTTGAGGGAAAATTGCAATTTTGGTTATTTTCAAGATGTTGATATGGGCTATAACTTCGAAAATTTTGGTTTATGACCCCATATTGATGTTAATAGAAACTATACTGGGATTCAAAGCAATCTTGATGTGGATGTGGCCCATAATCGAAATTATTGAAATTTGAATTGAAATCGCAATTTCGATCATTTCTATGATTTTGAAAATGTTGGCCATTTGGAAAATTTTGAAAATTGTTGGCATTCAGATCATGAAATTTCGAAGAATTCTGCCTTATAAATTATAATCATACCCATAATCCTTGAGTCGACGAGGTCCACTCAAGTTATTAACCCACAATTCTCTCAAGGATTTTTTTGAATCATACATTTGAATGAAGTCAAGGCAAGATAGAAATTATTCTCACTTCAAAATAGTATAAAATACCGAGATGTGCTCTATTAATTAACTGACTCAATTAGAAGGGGGAAGAGGGTTTTACGGCCGATCACGTATAGTACAAGTAGTAAGGGATACGACCAATGTTTACGGGTCGTATGCAACCTCTTTTGCTAACAATTCAATAAATTGAACTACTATATATCCATGATCCAATTATACGAGACAGTCCACTTCACAACACCACTTTTCAATTATATTATTTTATATGAGCTCGTATTTTCCTAGAATCAACATTTAATGAATTTTAATGTTGAAAACCTATGAAAGTGATGATTTAAGTTATGGAAATTTGTTCCTAACAAACATATTCAGAAATTTCAATCATAGAACAGTCACAGAATAATAAATTGTAGAAATAAATTTTTTATAACTAAGCCGCGGCACCTGCAGGAAATCTTTACAAGAAATTTCTATATATTTTTCTAGTAGCAGCAGACCTTGTAGAATTCAGTTTACAATGGGGTATGGCAGTCCGTCCAGAGCAGCTGAGTAGCTTGAACTCTTCTCTTCGCTATTTGAAAATCGATTGACAAAGATTCCTTGTTTGTTTGCTTGAATCTATTCCTTCACTCCAGCCTTTGATTTGTGTTTTTTTTTGAAAAGAGAAAAAAACCAACAAAATAAAAACTAACCTAAAATAAACGACAAGAAACAAAAAAACTAAGACTGAACAAAATCAAGATGGGACAAAAACTAAGCTTGAAAATGAAAAAAACAAAAACAAAAATTGAAAAATAGAAGTAAACCAAAAGCTAAACAAACCGACTCAAGCAAAATATAATAAAATAACCACACACTCAACAGTTCAAAAGGTCAAGCCAAGTTCAGTGCCATGCACATACCCTATATTACTTACTTGTTTCTCAGGGAAGTAGATCCCAAACAAAATCAAGAGAGAAATATCATGCCAAAAAAATGAAGTCAGAAACAAATCTCACCCTGTTTTTCTCACAACCCACAAAGACACAGTCAAAAAGAAAATTCACGCCCTTTGATTTCGGAAGTAGATCGCAAAAGGATGGCAAGTAGAAATTTTCGAACAAATTTTAATTTCAGAAGCAAATCACGTCCCCTTTCTCTCTCGCTTTTTTTTTCTTTCTAGGAATCGATTTAGGGTTTTGAGTACTTGTTGACTTGTGATGACTGAATTTGGGTAGATTCCAGTGGTAGATTTGGGGGTGGACTCAAATAGGGTTCGAATTGATTTCGATGTATTTAATTTTACTTTGCGGGTTCGAATTGTATTGGTTGTTTATGGTTCTCAAGAAAGTTAGTGTTATGGTCGGTCTGCCTGTTTTTATTATGATGAAGAGGGTGTGGCATTTGTTGTTCACGTGGTATGGGTTTGATGCAGTGCTAATGTGAAGTTCTGGTTTTTGTGTGAGGGTTTTTGAGGCAGTGGAGAGATGTATGGAGGTGAGGCAATGCGGTTGTGACGTGATGATTTAAGATAGGTTTCAGGTGAAGGTTCAGATATGAATATGAGTTTGAATTTTGAGTTGAGGCACTGCGACTGTGATATGGTGGGAAAGGTCGGTTATGGTAGGGGATGAAGATGTCAATATACGTGGTGATGGGGTGTTGTCAATGGTGATGAAGAAGTTGTCTGAGGCAGGGATTTTACTGAAGGGATTGCGCTGTTTGTGATGAGGTGTTGTTTTGCGATGTGAATTGCTGGTGAATTGCAGGCAGCATGAGGGTCATTGTTGATTTTTGGTGGGTATGGAGAAGGTCGTTTAATGGATGGATGTTGCAGAGATTGATGCGTTGTATGGTTTGAGCAATGGAGATCAGAAGGGGGATATGGTGATGATTGAGTGTATTGTGTCCATGGCGGGGAAGATGAAGAAATAAAGGAAAAGGAAATTTGTATTTTTTTAAACTTGTAAAAGTAGAAAGGAAATAAGTGTATTAAAAAGTGGAAAGGCAAAAGAAGAAAGGAAAGAAATTGAAAAGAAAAGGCAACTTTTTTTTCTCTTGTTTTAGAGATTGTGGTATTTATAAGTAATACCGAATCAACTAATCAAGGGATTTTTTTTATATACAAAAGAAAATAAATGGAAAAATAAATAAAAACTAACACGAATCAGAAATTAAATAAATAATAAAATTTAATTGTTACCTCCCGGCAATGGCGCCAAAAACTTGATTGACGCTTTCTATGAATTAGAAAAGCGCAAATTTAAAAATAAATTACTACAAGCGCACATGTGTATAGTGTGCAGGTCGAATGCAGGGAGGAATATTTAATTTTATTATTTATATATTTCGTGGGCGAGCTAGACAAAACTTGGAGATTGATTTTGAAAACAAAAAAATGAAACTGCAAATAAAACTACTATTGAATTGAATCAGATCTGAATCTAATCAAATCTATATTCAACCCAATATGACCTAGGAGAGCAATTAAAAAGCAGAAATTAAAATTGCAAAACTAAATAAAAAACAAAAATAAAATTAGGATTACCGCCGAATTTAATCAGACGGTCAATCACTAATGAAAATAAGTGCAAAAGACAACTAGCTACTAATAAAAAAACACAGAAAAGTAAAAGAAAACTCTCAATTCATAGATGTGATTTACAATGAGAATACAGGGATATTTATAGGATAGACGGCCTACCTAAATCCTAATACAATCACAAATGGGCCTTAGTTAATTCTATTAAAATTGGGCCTTTCCTCTTTTCCTTTTGCTTCTTTGATCATTCTTCATTGATTTGTGATATGCATAGCCTTTCTACCAAATATTTTCTTGTCCAACAAGCACTTGACGTGAGATCCTCATCTGCAAATCTTCAAATATATATACACACAAAAAATTGATCTCTATTTTCTATTTTTCTGACTGCATGTTGTTTAGTCGGCATATCTGTAAAAGTGACAAAATAATTTCCAAGTAATATTTATTTATATACAAAAGATAAGATATAAGAGTATAAAATAAACACATTTTCATGTTAATCAGTATGGTGTGTTCATTTCGAATGAAGTGGTGCAGCAACCTCTAAACATGAGCAAGAAATATGCCGAGCCCATTAATTTGAAATCAAAAGAGGACGACGACTGTAATGTCCTGTATTTTATGGTGGAATAATTAATTTATTTAATCATTTAAAATATGGTTTGGTAATTTAAATGGTTGTTTAAATTTAATAACTTTGAATAAATAATAATAATTAAATAATATATTTAATTCTGAAATAATCAGGATTGGCTGAAATGGCGATATGGTGTGAATTGGGTAATTCAAAATATATAAAATTCAGTTTAAAATTGAATTACGATAAGGAATATATTTAATTAACGATGGTTAAACGTATAAATTATATTATAATTATAATTGAGCTCGAAATGGCGCGGTAGTTCGTAATTTGGCGATTCGAACTTTAAACGAATATACAGAAGCCGTTTTAAATCGGATTTCTAACAAACAAGAAATGTTCAGAGCTGGTGAAGTATATTTTTCTAATGGAAGAGAAAAATCGGGATTTTGTCACGTAGATTTTGATTTATGTCCAAATCAAATTTTCGAATAGTCACTATGGAATCGTTATCAACCATGACGATATATTTAATTATAATTAAATATTGGCCTTGAATTTAGAAAAGCCTTTTGAGACGTAGTGATAATTTAATTCTTAGAATTTTACTGTAATTTTTAATTAAGTAAATATGCAATTATTTATTTGGAGTATTTTGCACCCTATATCGATATTCTGGGTTTTCACAAAATGAGTTAACCTACCGATATTATTATATTTTTGGGATCGTGGAACCGAGCTCGATACAACAGTATCTTGATTTCTGCCCGTACGTGAATGGAATTTAGGTAACATGGTACTTTGAAAAACCAAACTTTAAATACACTACTATAACTTAAACCTAAATATTGCCCTTCTTTCTCTGATCAAACTAAAGCCACGTCCCTCATTTTTTCAACCACTACTTCTCCTTTGTGTTCAGTGTGGAAACCATTTCTCTACAAATCAAATTCCAACCAATATATATAATACCCTTAACTCTTAAGACCTAACACTTCGATCATCTCCTGTAACACAAAACCAAGCCACCACTGTTCTTCCTTAAAACCCAAAAATGGTGAGGAAAATAAATCAAAACAAATATAAATAAAATCCCATAAATCACGGTGGGTATACATTTGGATTCATGGGGGGTTGCTCTACATTTCTGTACTGTTTTTGTGAGGTGCGAACCATTTTGGGGTGCTCCATCATTCTCCAGCGCTACTTAGGGTTGGAGTAATCTCACGATTGAAGCATTGATTGAAGTTTTAAGCAGTTGTTTTGGATTTAAGGTGGAGATCTTGAGCTTGTGTATGGGTTTTGGTGAAACACGGTGGTGTTTTTGTTTGGTACCCTACCGTAAGCTCGGTGAATGATGGAAATCGGAAAATAACAGCGTACGGCAAGTTGATCATTGTCGATATAAGGCTTAAGAGGAGATCACGACAAGAGTTGTGGTGTGTTTAGTTTTTGGTTCGGTGGAGGAATGGTAGAGTTAAGGTGGTCGGCCATGTCTATTGTGAGGTGGCGGGTAACGTGAGCAGTATTGTGGAGAAGAAGATGTCGGGTACAGTTTTAGGAGGGTGAGGTGAAGGCCTGTGCGATAAGAAGAATTTTGGTGAAGTTGTTTTTGAATTTGATAGTGTGTAGAGGAAGAGAGGGCTGATTGAAAGATGGTAATGATGGTTTAAAGGTTCTGGAGCCTGGAAATTTGGTATCGGGGAAGAAGGTGTAAACGAGTGGGTCTGGGGATTTTAAAATGGATATGGGCCTTGTGGAAAGGGTGAGCCCATTCAAAGTTAAAATTTTAGTTTTAATTTAATTTAAATCATCGTATGACTAGTATTTTAAATATCTTGACCATACGGTGTCAGATTTACAAACGGTTGGATCCGTTAGGATCGTAGGGACGGACACTACAAAATGGAACTGACCGGGAGTGAATCTTAGCTCGTTACAACTTATTGCAAAATAAATTGTCCGTCTGAATCAAAGACAGTTAATCGTTTTTAACGATAACAGTCCAATTTGAGTAAGACTCACTAACTCTGAACAATTATGTTTCTATAACGTATTTTTAGAACTGATAATTATCTATTGATTGCTGTGTGTTAACTGTTTGGTTGAATTTCTTATGTATTGGTTGAAGTTACAGATAACGATATATATATATATAAGTCGTTAATCAAATATTGATTCTGTTTAGCCGAATATTTCATATTGAAATGAAATCGATGTTAATTATATTGTTTAACATCTGTGATGCATGGAAATAGGTCAAAGGAATCCAACTAGATACCTCAACATTTATTTTACAGTTTTTCATATATTGTGATATATGATGTGATATATAATCTGTTGTTGATTATGTGTGTTTGAATGATATCGATCACTGTTGTTTGGTATTTTAAATACAATAAGAAAACCCTGGGATGAAAAAGGAAAATTTTCAATAACTATATTGAAATAAAATATTTATAAAATCGAAAGATTTCATATAGAAGGAAGATTTCAAACTGTATATTGAAATAGAATATTTATAAATCAAGGGATTTTATAAAGGAAATTATTTGTAAAACAAATAGAAAAGGGAATATTTGTAAAACATTTACAAACAGAAATGAAAAGGGTATATTGGTAAAACATTTACAAATAGAAATGAAAAGAGAAATATTTGTAAAACATTTACAAATAGAAATGGTAGGGATATATTTGTAAAACATTTACAAATAGAAATGAAAAGAGAAATATTTGTAAAACATTTACAAATAGAAATGAAAAGATGCATTTGTAAACCATTTACAAATTGATTTGGAAAGGGAATATTTGTAAAACATTTACAAATAGAATTGAAAAGAAAATATTTATTTGTTAAATAAATAGGATTGGAAAAGAATATTTATTTGTTAAATAAATAGAGTTATAAAAAGGAAATGTTTATTTAGAAATAAATATAGTTATAAAAGGGATTTATTGGGAAACGAAAAGTGTCATATAAGGAAATATTTGGCAAATGAATAGAATTTTACATCAGGGAAGTTTAGACCCGTGCTTCGCACACGCGTATAACATGATATGGATTTAAAGCAAAGATTTTAAATAGAATCTGTTGTAACCAATAGATTGGGAAGATTAATTTATAAATAATATTTTATAAATTAAATAAAATATTTATCATTGAACAAATAGAATACATAGGTCAGGGCTTATATAGAGAAGTAAGAATCGATTTCAACATCGATATTTGAAACTGAATATGGACGTAGCGTTAATCAAAGGAGTTAATCAAAATGAGTTAGAGGAGTTAATCGATTAGAGTTAGAGTTAATCGATTAGAGTTAGAGTTAATCGATTAGAATTAGAGTTAACCAGTTAAAGTTAATCAGTTAGAGTAATCGATTAGAGTTAAATCGAACAAGAGTTATTCGAATAGAGTTAATCAAACAAGAGTTAGTCGAATAATAGTTATTCGAATAGAGTTAATTGAATTAGAGTTAGTCGGATTAGAGTTATTTGAATATGTTTTATTCGAAGAAAGATTTATCGAATAAGGTTATTCGAATAAGAGAATTAGTTGAATATAGTTTATTCGAATAGAGAAAGAAATTATCAAATATTAGTTATTTAAAAGAAATTATTGAATATTAGTTATTCGAAAGGAGTTATCGAATGTTTGTTATTCGAAAGAAGTTATCGAATATTTGTTATTCGAAAGAAATTTTCGAACATTAGTTATTCGAAAGAAATTATCGAACATTAGTTATTCGAAAGAAATTATCGAATATTAGTTATTCGAAAGGAGTTATCGAATATTAGTTATTCGAAAGAAATTATCGAATATTAGTTATTCGAAAGGAGTTATCGAATATTTGTTATTCGAAAAAAATTATCGAATATTAGTTATTCGAAAGAAATTACCGAATATTAATTATTCGAAGAAATTATCGAATATTAGTTATTCAAAAGGAGTATCGAATATTTGTTATTCAAAAGAAGTTATCGATTATTTGTTATTCGAAAGAAGTTGTCGAATATTTGCTATTCGAAAGAAGTTATCGAATATTTTTTATTCGAAAGAAGTTATCGAATATTAGTTGTTCTAAAGGAGTTATCGAATATTAGTTATTCGAAAGGAGTTATCGAATATTAGTTATTCGAAAGGAGTTAATTGAATATTAGTTATTCGAAAGGAGTTAATATAATATATTTTATTCGAAAGGAGTTAATTGATAAGAGTAAATTAGTTAGAGTTAATTGAATAGAGTTAATCCAATAGAGTTAATCAAATAGAGTTAATAGAATTGAGTTAATCAAATAGAGCTAACTGATAAGAGTAAATCGATTAGAGTTAATCGAATAGTGTTAATTAAATAGAGTTATTCAAATATAGGTTGTTCGAAGAAGAGAGATTATCGAATATAGTTTATTCTAAGGAAGAGTTATCGAATAGAGATTTATTCGAAAGAGAGTTACGTAAGGAAGTTGTTAAAGATTTAAAAGATGAACTTTGACTATTTCGACGTTAAAACATTGTTCAGTTAAGGTCTGAGAGGTAATTATACCCCAACTTGATTGACTTTCTTCTTAACTAAGGAATGGTAATGTTTGATAGTAAAGGTTGGTTAAGTGAATATAGTTAATGAAGGTAATGGTTTGAATTGGCATAGCGATGTTTTATTTAAACATCTGTTTAAATCCAAGGAATGAGTTTTGGAAACGTTTTCCAAATATAATCAGAGATATTTTCTATTCATCGAAAATGAAATATTGGAATGACAGTGATACGTGGAAAGGAGATGGAAATATTTTCCAATGATTAATAACGTATATTTTCTAAATTTAGAAAATTAGAATTTCTGTGTTTATACAGAAAAAGGAAATGGAGAATGAATAAATTAATGATAAATTAATTTAAGAGAAAAATGATGATTGATTGATATAATTTCCATCTGGAAATAATATCGTTGTTTGCACAAGTGTTTTCCTTTGATAGTTAACTAACCGATTATCGAGGTTTTTGACCATTTTTCCGTCGTCAATATGGAGAGACCGGTTGGATTCTTATCCAAAGAACCAATCTGTATGGGCGTTAGCGTTTCGAATCAAATAGATCGAAGACAAATTGACGACGGAGTAAAGTGCAAGGGCTATTGTATAAATCTTAGGTAGAGATTGCCTAAGATGGATGTACGGAATATTGCCTTCGGTTTGTCCAGTCCCAGGGCAACTTGAATGGACGAATGTGTGACAGAGTATATCAGGTAGATCGCATAAGTTGATCGTTTCAAACGTATTTACGTTGGTGGCGGAGGAATTCGTTTCTCTTAGCTTATACCCGTGGTATTTTTAGAGAAATCAATTTGTGATTTGACAGCCATGATGATGTGACACTCAAAGTAAATGAATGAGTAATCTGTTGAAAGATACGTTATGACCTCCAGCCTCATCAACTAGGAAATGACAGAAATTGGGCAGGTAGCATGGCTAAGTGGTTCGCAACCAAGTAGGGTATATTGTCACCATCTAGAGAATATTCATATTTGTACTTCTTTCAATTCTGTATCACCTGGGAATGGTTATGTTGGTTTACCAACTGTAAGATGACAATATATTCGATACACTCAAGCGAAATGAGTGGTCAGTCATGTGTGGCCGAGTTGCAAGATGTTCTTGTTGAACTCCAGTGCATCGCTTCAAGAGTACACTGAGCAGAATGTGGATCCATATCTTGTCATAGTTGGAATCCATTCCCCAAATAAGAGCCCATGGTTTTGATTGTATATTATATATGTAGAATATTAGATGCAAGCATTTCTACTAGATTGATATTGCTTGTTTTAGGCATAATTATAATATCAGACAAGTATCGTTTTACAAATGATTTTGGTTTTCGTAAGGTAAAAACCATCCATGTTTATGTGTGAATCGGTCTTACAATTATTCTTTCTTTTGAAAGGATTTTGAAAGTTAAATCAAATTATTTGAGTTTACTCACACCAGTCCATGTTGCTTAACTGGTACGTCTGATAGGGGGTTCTCGCTTCGCGGTTTAGTGGCGAACAGGAGACTCTTACCCCTACAGGTCCTGCAATATGGCGGGTTGGTCGAGTCGAGCGGCTAGCCATAAAGCATTGCAACGACCCGGATTTTGAGCGACTTTGGTTATCGACATAAGCTCGATGCCGATAACCAAATCATCGAAAAATCCTGGTAATTATTGAAAGAAATTAGAGGGTGAGAATAGATAAGATAGAAACTTAGAATAGAAGAAGAAGAAGAAGAACACAACATTAGAGTAACACGAACCTCACAGCGGAACGAATAACATATAATAGATAACATAACTTTGAAATATAACAGTTATGTATATAATAGCACTTATCAGAGTACAACACTTACAACACAGCGGAACAAAACTCTGTATAACTAACGTTGAAGCCTCCTGCTCCAGGCTCCTTTAGATAGATCTGAAAAATCCTGAGCTACTTGACTGCCCGTACAAATTTAGACACCCAAGAGTTTAGGTAGAACAAAACAAAATAAACTCCGGGTCAGTCATGGGACTGGTATGAGTAAAACAGTTTAAACAGGTATATGAACAAGTAAACGATATTTCATAAGACCACGCCGCAGAACGGAACGGGTTTTTCCTTTATGAGAATCCAAAATATCTTTATATCAAAAACCTTTTGATATTATCATAATGTCTATGTACAAATAGATATCAACTAGCAGAAACGCTTTCATCTCACATTCTACATATATAGTATACAATCAAAATCGCAAGCACGTATTGGATAATGGATTTCCAACCATGACAAGGTATGGAACCACCTTCCAATCAGTGTACTCAAGGAACGATACACTGGAGTTCAACAAGAACATCTTGCAACTCAGCCACACATGACCGACCACTCATTTTGCTTGAGTGTATCGAATGTATATCACCAACGGTTGGGATCAGCAACCGTTCCAGTATATATATGGGACAACATTGATAGACTAAAAAAGCAAATGAATATTCTCTAGATTGAGGATTATACACCCTACTTCGGTGCGACTGACTTAGCCATGCTGCCTGCCCGATTTCTGTTATTTACCGGTTGATGAGGCTAGAAGCTAAGCTTTATCATCACATCAGATTTATTTCGAATGCCACATTGTCAGATCCATCGAAAATCACTAATTGACATCTACAACAGTACATTACATGTCAGCTAAAAGAAGTTTCCTTCTCTGCTTCCACTCTTGGTACGGTTGAATAAATCAATGTACGTGACCTTTCTAGAAATACTCTGTCAGACATTCATTCATACAAGTCATCCTCATTCACTTAGAATGTCACATTGTCATACCCGCCAAATCACAAATTGACTTATCCAAAAATAACACGGGTATACAGCTAAGAGAAACGAATTCCTCCGCCACCAAACGTGAATACGTTTGAACAGATCAACTTACGTGATCCATTGGATATACTCTGTCAGACCTTCGTCCATATAAGTTGTCTTGGGACTGGACAAACCGAAGGCACTATTCAGTATATCCATCTTAGTCACTGTTATCTAAGACTTATACAACAGCCCTTGCACTTTACTCCGTCTTCAATTATCTTTGGCATAAATGATTTGCAACGCTTATGCCAATACAGAGTGGTTCTTTGGATAATAATCCAACCGGTCTCTCCATATTAACAACGTTAAAATGGTCAAAACTTCGATAGTCTGTGATTTAACCATCAAAGAAAAACAAGTGTGCAAACAACGATATTATTTCAAGATGGAAATTATATCGGTAAATCATCAACATATATCTACATATATATTCACATTGCCTTATTTTCTATGTTTAGAAAATATATGTTATTAACACTGGAAAACGTTTTTCATTTGCTTATTTACAAATCACTACTCTTCCCCAACTATCAGTCCCTGACTATGAACTAGTATGAGAACAATTCCCTAAGTATAAATCCCGAAGGCTGAAACCAACATCAGATAGGCACTTAGAAAACCATTCAATTTACTAATCTCTAGTCAGTTCTAATTTTACTTAACTCTATTTGATTAACTCTGATTGATTAACTCTAACTGGTTAATTCTAACCGATCAACTCTAACTGGTCAACCTTAATTAATTAACTCTAACTGGTTTTACTTGGTTTGACTAACTCAATTTATTAACTCGACCGACAAATTCAACTCGATTAACCTAACTTGATTTACTTATCTCGATTAACTGAACTAATCACTTTGATTAACTCGACTAATTCACTTTGGTTAACTTAACCAATTCACTTAACTAATTCACTTAGTTTAACTTAACTAATTCACTTAACTCCTGTCGAACAAACTATATTCGATAACTTCTCTAACTCTATTCGAATAAACTATATTCGATTAACTCATTTACTCTATTTGAATAAACTATATTCGATTAATTCCTTTTCTCTATTCGAATAAACTATATTTGATCAACTCATTTTCTCTATTCGAATAAACTATATTCGATCAACTCATTTGATTTAATTCTAATCGATTAACTCCATCGAATAAACTATATTCGATAACTCCTTCGATTTAACTAATATTCTATAACTCACTTCGATTAACTAATAATCGATAACTCCTTCAAATAAACTATATTCGATAATCTCCTCTCGAATAAACGATATTCGATAATCTTCCCTTTCGATTTAACAAATCGATAACTCCTTTTCGAATAACTAAATTCGATAACTCCTTTCGATTTAACTAATCGATAACTCCTTTCGATGAAACTAACATCGATACTCCTTTCGATGAATCTAACATTGATTAACTCCTTTCGATGAAACTAACATCGATTAATTTAACTCGACGAACTTAACTCGACTCACTTATCTCGATAATCTAACTCAAGAACTTAACTCGATTAACTTATCTCGATAATCTAACTCAAAACTTAACTCCTATCGAATAACTAATATTCGATTTAACTTCATTCGCTTGACTCTAGATCGCAGCGATCACAATGGTTACGCCTGACTCCCTCAGGAAACATCCGACCGTCTTAGGCTATTTACAGCCCTGCGAATTATGCTAGCAGTCGTACGAGATGGCAACTTACCCTGAATACTATGTTTGACTAACTCTGTCTCAAATAACTATATTTGATTAACTCTAGTTCGTTTTAACTCTAATCGATTAACTCTAACTGATTAACTCTAACTGGTTAACCCTACCTGATTAACTTTACCTGATTAACTCTAACTGGTTAACTCTAACTGGTTAACTCTAACTGATTAACTCTAACTGGTTAACCCTACCTGATTAACTCTACCTGATTAACTCTAACTGGTTAACTCTAACTGGTTAACTCTAACTGATTAATCCGACTTACTAAACCCAACTGGTAAACTCGACTTACTTAACCCAACTGGTAAACTCGACTTACTTAACCCAACTGGTTAACTCGAATTACTTAACCCAACTGGTAAACTCGACTTACTTAACCCAACTGGTAAACTCGACTTACTTAACCCAACTGGTTAACTCGACTTACTTAACCCAACTGGTTAACTCTACTTAACTGGTTAACTCTACTGAACTGGTTAACTCTATTCAACCAACTCGACTCGACTAACCCCTTTTGAATAGCATATTCGTTTTACTAACTGTAACACCCCGCAAATTCTAT
This sequence comes from Allium sativum, assembly GCA_030737875.1. Taxonomy (NCBI): domain Eukaryota; kingdom Viridiplantae; phylum Streptophyta; class Magnoliopsida; order Asparagales; family Amaryllidaceae; genus Allium; species Allium sativum. The sequence goes on along the minus strand of CM060921.1, from coordinate 62,839,280 downwards.
AACTGTGAAATTAACAAATTAAAGTATAATTAATTTGAAATCGAAGAACCAAGGGAAACGGGATACGCCATTGCGTTCGTCTCGGAAAAATACGCGAAATAGAGTCCGAGTTTTCGAAAAACGGAGTCCGTATGAAGAAGATATGGCCTTCGAAAGTTTCTAAATCAAGTTTAAGTTCGAATATGGGGCCCAATGGGCCAGGGTGGAAAAACGCCCGCCTGACGCAACCAGGTCGACAGGGCTGTCGACCTGGTCTAGCCAGGTCGACAGGGCTGTCGACAGGCATGTCGACCTGGTCCAGAGCCAGGTCGAGCCCAGTCCAATCCGGCTGGCCTATTCTATGTTGGTCGATTTTCTGTGGTCTGCTTTGTCATTAGGGCTAGGTGGCAGGCTCTAATTGGTCTCTCCTTAGGATGAATGGCTACGATCAATCCAGGCAACATCAATGGTCCTAATCAGTTCCTAACCTCTATAAAAACAACCCTAGACTTAACCCTAATCTATTCATTCAAAAATAAGAACAAAGCCGCCATGTTGCTGAGGAACGACTAGGGGTAGCCACCAATTGGAGAGAGGATTAGGAGGCAAATTCTAAGGCATAAAGCAACTCAATCAAATCAAACCGCATCTTCAAATCCCTAAATTTGAGAATTCGCCTCACCATTGTAAGTAGAGTATTACTTTGGTATGAACAAATAACTGTGTTGGTTTGTATACTTAGTTGTGGTGATAAATAATTCATAATTTGTGCGTTACTATCGATTTGGAATATTGTATACGTTTGGATATTCTCGAATTATGTTATTCATTATAAAGAACTACATGCGGTAGTTCTATGCAAGTATACGTTTGGAATATTTCGCAAATTATGTAATCCATGTTGAAGCTACATGTATGTAGTTGATTTAAATTCATGCAAGTTTGGGGCTTTGCTACTATGCCATCATAATGTGTATTTTTATACAAACATCATTTTTGTGAAGTAATTGGAAGAAGTTTGGGTTATCATAATCCATATGAAATTATGTTAAAAATTGGGCATCATGTATTAATCCATGCTTTTGTACTAGAAAACCTATTTGTAAACTTATGGATATGACTAGGCTATGATTGATATTTTGCATAATTGAAATCCATATTGTTAACAAGAATTATATGATGACATATGTGGTACATAGCTAGGTTAGGATCAAAAATCCCTTTTTGCAAGTTTGCATGACTAAAGTAAAAATCATGATTTTATGTTAGAAATATTTATGCCATGGTTATGTGAACAAATTTAACTATACTTATGCCATGCTTATGTTTGACATTATGCCATGCTTATGTTAGAAATATTTATGCCATGCTATGTTTGACATTATGCCTGAAATAAAAATATAGGTTTATGTTGTAGTTAGGCCTATGTGTCAATAGTGATATTCTTAACTTAACTACAAGTTTACATGCTTTGATTCATGTCACCTATGCTTTATGACCAAAGTATATGTTACCACTATGCAAGTACACCAGTTTCTATTTTGTATTTCCAACGTCATATTGCAAGTTCATACGCTCACCTTCCCCTTTTTGTGTATGTAATCACGCTTTAAGCCTCCCCTCTTCGCATGGCTAAGTTGGGCTTTAAAAGGCTAAGCCCAATATATATATAATAAACGGACGTGTTAAACGGGGGAAAATAACGTTGGATTAAAATTACTAATGAATGAAAATATAAAATAGAAGGGCCCAAGTTCAAGCATGGGTTGGGCCCATGATTGGTGTAACCTTTACACCATTAACTTAATAATTGGCCGCAAATATTCACATATAAGAAAGTAAAGAAGAAAGACAAAATATGTAAATGTAGAACATACGATGTGTTTAACCCGAGGTTGGATTGAGTTGTGATGTAAACCTGCCCGGAACCGCCCGGCTGTCCAGTAGTCACAACAATACCTATCCAATGTGGGAGGTTAAACATGGAGCCCAATAAGGACCCGAGGTTAGACTGAGTTGTGGCGTAAGACTGCCCGGAACCAACCGGCAACAGGCAGCCACAACAATACCTGTCTAATGTGAGAGGTCAGGGCCTTAATAAGACAATTAAGGCTGAGTCAGGATTGTTAGGATTAAGTGAACTAAAGACTTAATCAAAATGAAACATGCTAAACTAAACGGACTGGTGGGGGTTAGGTTAGAAAACACTTAACCAACTTAGCATGTTGGCTAGAGATAGAAAACCTAGTAACGGGGGACCCTTTTCAGCAGTAACCCTAGAAGGTGTATCAGGATACCCTGAAACTAGGCAGGGTGGGGCACGATTACTGGGCTGATTGTAAGAGGTCAAATCGACGGCGGTGGTGTAGCAGTGTAGGTTCTAACGGGGTGCGGGCGTGCACACACTCCGGCGCAGAAAAATAAGGCACTGGACACCAGTAGCATACCTGTGCATTCTAGGATTGTGTCGGGCCGCCTCCATGGGACTTGATACACCCCATGGTGGGACCAGCATAGGTAACTACAACATCGGGGGCCGTAAGACACATGTAACTATGCGAGTAGAAGCCGATCATCATAGAATGGATCACATCACCCTGATTATGGGGTGCCAGTTGGGAACTAATTTATATGGGTTCAGAGATTAACATGGGGTACGATAGTATATTCGACCCTAGACAACTTAACCAAGTTTATAGTGCTTGCCCACTTCTTTTTTATACTTACCATACCCAGTTCTTTATTCATAGACAGAATAGTACTAGACTTACTCAGGCTTTATGTCTGACTCTACTTTTCTTTCGTCTTCTTTTCTTCCGTTCCCCCCCCCCCCAGGTCCACAGGGAGGGAACACAGCAGCTTGACCAACCTTAACATCCAGCTTGAAGAAGAGAAATGTATTGCTTGGACCTTTTCATTTTGAACTATGGCTTTGGACAATCCACTATGGGGCTTTTGCAGTATATCCATGTTTTATTTATGCTTCTTTAAACAATGTACTCAAGACAGATTATGAAAGTGTTATGTTATGTTTTTGGAAAAAAAGATGTAAGACAATCATGGTAATGTTTTGTAACACATATTTGCTTTTATGAAATAAAAGTTGTTGTTTTTCCGCTGTTTACAAATATGTGTTCTTATATCTGTCTTGTATATCTGTGATTTGTACTTATAAACCTCCACCAAAATTAGGGCATTCCCTTTGAGAGTGACCCTAACGGAGGTGGGGTGTTTCACTTGGTATCAGAGCCTAGGTTTACCAGATAAGATAAAAAGTTTTGAAAAATTATTTTCAAAAAGGAAATTTAAAGAAGCATTTTTAAAAGAAAAATATTATTTTATTTTAAAAGGCAAAGTCCACTCCCCAAAGCCATAGGTACTATCTCTTATCCTTCGTTTTGAATCTATCCTTTTTGTTTCAGCATGTCCGAAGATCTTAACTTGCCAGAAGGGGTGCCAATACCTGGTTGGTTTAGACGGTTCTTGGAAGCAAGAGCCACTCAGCCAGGTCCTACCGTTCCTCTTCCCCCAGCTGCAGGAAATCATCCAGCTGCAGCGGCACCTTTTCCTCCACCTCCCCCACGGGGAAACACGTTTGCTAAGATATGTAAAGATTTTAAAGCTATGGGAGGAAAGGATTTCCATGGAACTGAGTCCCTCGTAGCAGCTAGAAATTGGATGAAAGAAACGGAGGACCTATTCATCATCTTTGAGGTAGAAGATAGACAAAAAGTACAATTGGCAGTGTGGCTATTGAAGGGCGAGGCTTCCTACTGGTGGGAAGTCACTAATGCTGAAAGACCAGTGGAGACATGGGAGGACTTTAGGGCAAGGTTTGAGACTAAATTTCTCTCAGATGCGGAAAGAAGTTTGCAGTTGGAAAAATTCTTATTTCTTAAGCAAGGGGACAAGACAGTCAGAGAGTATGTGAATCAGTTCGATGAGCTGGCTAGGTTTGGGCTTGACCTAGTCAACACCCCGCACAAGAAGGCTCTCCGTTTCGTCAAAGGGTTGAATGAGCCATTACACAGTTTGGCCATGACCCATATACCCATGGGAGCCACGTATGAAAGATTGGTGCAAATGGCATTGCTGAATGAAGAGGATAAGGGCAAGAAGGAGACAAAGGCAGAAAGCTCTCAAGGGAAGAAAGAGGGTTTGCAGCCTAAGAAGACAGACTTTAAGAAAGGCGGGAAAGGCAACAAAGAGAAGAGGAAGTGTAATTTCTGTGGCAAAGTGGGGCACTTAGTAAAGGACTACCGGAAAAAGAAGGCCAAGGAGAATGGTGGGTGCTTTTCTTGCGGTGAGACAGGCCACAGGGCTAAGGACTGTCCAAAGAAACGAGGACAGGGGCAGAGGGCTGGATCCACCCCAGGGGCACAGGTTCATGTGCTGGAAGCGCCACCTCTGCAACAGCGAGGTATAAATACTTCTGTAGAAAGTGTAGTTTATTTTTATGATCACCCCGTTCGCACTTTATTTGATTCTGGCGCATCACACTCCTTTATCTCGTCTGCTTTAGTAGAATCTCTGCACCTAAAAACTAGTATGGTAGAGGACCCCTTAATTGTTTCAAACCCAATTGGGGGCCCAGCTCATTTGTCTATGATCTGTTTGGAATTGAAAATTTCCATTCTAAGCGTAGAATTTCAATGTAGTGCCTTTGTTTTAGGCTTTTCGGGGTATGGTTTGATTTTGGGTATGGATTGGCTATCCAGTAATGGGGCCATCCTTGATTGTGAGAAAAGGGTTGTTAGGCTCCTAACCCAGCTCGGTAATACTTTGGAAATTTCTTGTAATCCCTCGCATGCGGTTATGCTTAGTTATCTTGAATCGCTAGATGCCTCTGTTGAAAATTTGCAATCAGTTAGAGTGGTCCGGGAATATCCGGATGTCTTTGAAGAGGTGAAGGGCTTGCCTCCGAAGCGGGAAATAGACTTCCGCATATATCTTGTAGATAATGCAAAGCCCGTTGCGTTGCCCGTTAGACACATGGCTCCACGGGAAAGGAAAGAGCTCAGTAAACAGATTAAAGAGCTTTGAGAAAAGGGGTTCATTAGGAGGAGCATTTCAGAATGGGGCGCTCCAGTGGTGTTCGCTACAAAGGCGGATGGTTCACTCCGTCTATGTGTTGACTATAGGGAGCTCAACAAGCTAACGAAAAAGAATAGGCACCCTCTCCCTAGAATTGACGATTTGTTTGACCAGCTTGTAGGAGCGTCTGTTTTCTCCCAACTCGATTTAGCAACCGGTTTTCATCAGCTAAGGGTGGCTGAAGATAGCATCGATAAAACGGCGTTCAGAACCCCAGACGGCTTCTTTGAATGGCTTGTCATGCCTTTCGGCTTGACAAATGCACCTGCTTACTTCGTGGACCTGATGAGTAGGGTATTTAGAGATTTCCTCAACAAATTCGTAGTGGTCTTCGTAGATGATATCCTTATCTTCTCAAAGAGTGAAGAGGAACATGCTCAACACTTAAGGGCAATCATGGAAACTTTGCGAGTCCATCAACTAAAAGCCAAATTCTCCAAATGCCACTTTTGGAGAGAAGAGGTGAGGTTCCTTGGGTACATAGTATCCAAACAAGGGTTAGCAGTGGACCCCGCTAAGGTAGTGGCGGTACAAGATTGGAAGACACCAAGGAATGCGACTGAGGTCCGAAGCTTCCTAGGACTAGCAGGTTTCTATCGAAAGTTTATAAGGGATTTTGCGAAAATCTCAGCTCCGCTCACGAAATTAACCAAGAAGAATCAAGTGTTCAATTGGGATTTGGATTGCGAGTTTGCTTTCCAACGATTGAAAAGGGCTCTTACAACAGCCCCAGTTTTGACGCTGCCAGATGGGAGCAAGATGTTCACTGTTTATACGGATGCATGTGGGACAGGGCTAGGCGTCGTCTTAATGCAAGAAGGAAGGGTAGTAGCTTATGGCGGGAGGCAGTTGAAAGTACACGAAAATAACTACCCAACTCACGATCTTGAGTTAGCCGCCATCGTCTTTGCACTCAAGTCTTGGCGACACTATCTCCTAGGTGAGAAGTTCGAACTTTACACTGACCATAAATCGTTGAAATATCTTTTCTCGCAGAAAGATCTTAACTTGAGGCAACAAAGGTGGATGGAGTTTCTTGCCTCGTACGATTTCGAAATCTCCTACACTCCGGGCAAAGGCAACGTAGTGGCAGACGCGTTGAGCCGAAGGAAATTGACCCTAAGCCCGTTGTTTGTTGAAAGACAAAGCCTAGAGTTTATAGCCAGCTTCGACTTTAGGCCTTCCTCCGATTTCGTACCAGGCTTGCTAGCATCTCTCGAAGTGCGCCCAACTTTAGTAGATTCAGTAGGGGCAGCACAACGCGAAGACCCTCAGCTTGTGGAAATGATTGATAGGCTAATTAGGGGTGAGACTTCAAGTCACCTCAACAGATACTCCATCGACGATAAGGGTTTGCTAAGGCGAGACGGAAGACTATGCGTCCCACAGACAAAAGATTTAATAAAGAAGGTTCTCGAGGAAGCACATCACTCCAAGATGACGATACACCCAGGCGGAGATAAAATGTACAAAGATATAAAAAGGACTTTCTTCTGGAACGACATGAAAAAGGACGTGGCAGAGTTCGTTTCTAAGTGTATGGTGTGCCAACAGGTTAAGGCGGAACAGAAAAAGCCTGGCGGACTGTTACATCCTCTGGAGGTCCCGCAGTGGAAGTGGGATAGCATCTCTATGGATTTCATCGATGGGCTGCCTAGGTCTAGGAGAGGCAACACTAGCATTTGGGTAATAGTGGATAGGCTTACTAAAAGCGCCCACTTTTTACCTGTCAAAAGTAAAAGAACTGCCTCATCCTTAGCATCACTTTACCTCAAGGAAATCGTTCGACTCCATGGAATACCATCTAGCATTGTTAGTGACCGAGACCCCATCTTCACCAGTGAGTTTTGGCGGAGTCTGCAAGAAGCAGTAGGAACGCAGTTATGCTTGAGCACAGCCTATCATCCCCAAACCGACGGCCAAACAGAGAGAGTAAACAGAGTTTTGGAAGACCTTTTAAGACTATGCGTCCTTGACTTCGGAGGGACATGGGAAGACCACCTTCCTTTGGTGGAATTTGCCTACAACAACAGCTATCAAGCAACCATCGGAATGGCGCCCTTCGAAGCTTTATATGGAAGATCGTGCCGATCGCCCACTTGTTGGTGGGAGTCCACGGATAAGCTCATACTTGGACCAGATATGATCCGAGAGACCTCAGAGAAAGTAGACTTAATACGAAGAAGGATGAAGACGGCCCAAGACAGACAAAAGTCCTATGCCGACAAGAGAAGGACCGACCTTGAATTTGAGGTTGGAGACAGAGTTTTTCTCAAGGTATCACCGCTAAGGAACGTTGTTCGTTTTGGAACCACAGGAAAACTAGCACCAAGGTTCGTAGGGCCATTCCCTATCATCGAGAAAATTGGGAAAATGGCCTATAGATTAGAGCTACCCGAGAAGTTGGCTGGAGTCCACAACGTTTTTCACGTTTCACATCTCCGAAAATGTCTACATGAGTCAGCTGAAGTGGTGGAGCCAAATATCCTCGAAGAGGCCGAAGTGGAACGCGAAGCAACCATAAGAAAAGTTCCAACCCGCATCTTAGGAACGGAAGTGAAGAAGCTACGCAACCGCGAAGTCAAGCTCGTCAAAATTCAGTGGAGCGACGCCGAGGGAGACGCGACTTGGGAAACTGAAGCTAGAATACGTACTGCCTACCCTTTTCTGTTCGAGGGTACATCCTTGATCTTTCTTTTTCCTTAAGTTGCGCTTTTATCTATCTTTTTAGGTATATTTCCTCGACCGTATCTTTTAGGTAGAAACCCTTTGGATGGAAACATGTAGTTAAAACATTTTATGGATGATGGTTGCAAGTGGTTGCAAGTGATTGCTAGTGGTTGCTCGTGGTTGCATATACACACACAATCTAGGTTTTAGATCGGCTCAGTCACTTCATATTGCATATGCATATATGTCTGCATTCGTATATGGTTGAACTTTAATGTGTTGTCATATGGATGTTGCATCTGTATTGAATGATTGTGCACTCATGTAGAATCAAGAATAGGAAAATTTGCATACATTATGGATTCATGGCACTTACATAATTCGCATTAAGGAGGTCAACTGAATCAGTAGACCGCCTGATTTTGCATTAGATAAGTACATGTACACACACACTTCGCATTTGATCATGAAGCATTAGAAATCTTTTAAGGACAATGGATGCTCGTGTTTGATGGATGAGTAGATGGATGAATGGATGTTAGGACAAACATTCCTCCTAACTTGAAGATTTCGGGGACGAAATCCTTTTAAGTGGGGGAGAATGTAACACCCCGCAAATTCTATAACTGTGAAATTAACAAATTAAAGTATAATTAATTTGAAATCAAAGAACCAAGGGAAACGGGATACGCCAATGCGTTTGCCTCGGAAAAATACGCGAAATAGAGTCCGAGTTTTCGAAAAACGGAGTCCGTATGAAGAAGATATGGCCTTCGGAAGTTTCTAAATCAAGTTTAAGTTTGAATATGGGGCCCAATGGGCCAGGGTGGAAAAACGCCCGCCTGACGCACCCAGGTCGACTGGGCTGTCGACCTGGTCTAGCCAGGTCGACAGGGCTGTCGACAGGCATGTCGACCTGGTCCAGAGCCAGGTCGAGCCCAGTCCAACCCGGCTGGCCTATTCTATGTTGGTCGATTTTCTGTGGTCTGCTTTGTCATTAGGGCTAGGTGGCAGGCTCTAATTGGTCTCTCCTTAGGATGAATGGCTACGATCAATCCAGGCAACATCAATGGTCCTAATCAGTTCCTAACCTCTATAAAAACAACCCTAGACTTAACCCTAATCTATTCATTCAAAAATAAGAACAAAGCCGCCATGTTGCTGAGGAACGACTAGGGGTAGCCACCAATTGGAGAGAGGATTAGGAGGCAAATTCTAAGGCATAAAGCAACTCAATCAAATCAAACCGCATCTTCAAATCCCTAAATTTGAGAATTCGCCTTACCATTGTAAGTAGAGTATTACTTTGGTATGAACAAATAACTGTGTTGGTTTGTATATTTAGTTGTGGTGATAAATAATTCATAATTTGTGCGTTACTATCGATTTGGAATATTGTATATGTTTGGATATTCTCGAATTATGTTATTCATTATAAAGAACTACATGCGGTAGTTCTATGCAAGTATACGTTTGGAATATTTCGCAAATTATGTAATCCATGTTGAAGCTACATGTATGTAGTTGATTTAAATTCATGCAAGTTTGGGGCTTTGCTACTATGCCATCATAATGTGTATTTTTATACAAACATCATTTTTGTGAAGTAATTGGAAGAAGTTTGGGTTATCATAATCCATATGAAATTATGTTAAAAATTGGGCATCATGTATTAATCCATGCTTTTGTACTAGAAAACCTATTTGTAAACTTATGGATATGACTAGGCTATGATTGATATTTTGCATAATTGAAATCCATATTGTTAACAAGAATTATATGATGACATATGTGGTACATAGCTAGGTTAGGATCAAAAATCCCTTTTTGCAAGTTTGCATGACTAAAGTAAAAATCATGATTTTATGTTAGAAATATTTATGCCATGGTTATGTGAACAAATTTAACTATACTTATGCCATGCTTATGTTTGACATTATGCCATGCTTATGTTAGAAATATTTATGCCATGCTATGTTTGACATTATGCCTGAAATAAAAATATAGGTTTATGTTGTAGTTAGGCCTATGTGTCAATAGTGATATTCTTAACTTAACTACAAGTTTACATGCTTTGATTCATGTCACCTATGCTTTATGACCAAAGTATATGTTACCACTATGCAAGTACACCAGTTTCTATTTTGTATTTCCAACGTCATATTGCAAGTTCATACGCTCACCTTCCCCTTTTTGTGTATGTAATCACGCTTTAAGCCTCCCCTCTTCGCATGGCTAAGTTGGGCTTTAAAAGGCTAAGCCCAATATATATATAATAAACGGACGTGTTAAACGGGGGAAAATAACGTTGGATTAAAATTACTAATGAATGAAAATATAAAATAGAAGGGCCCAAGTTCAAGCATGGGTTGGGCCCATGATTGGTGTAACCTTTACACCATTAACTTAATAATTGGCCGCAAATATTCACATATAAGAAAGTAAAGAAGAAAGACAAAATATGTAAATGTAGAACATACGATGTGTTTAACCCGAGGTTGGATTGAGTTGTGATGTAAACCTGCCCGGAACCGCCCGGCTGTCCAGTAGTCACAACAATACCTATCCAATGTGGGAGGTTAAACATGGAGCCCAATAAGGACCCGAGGTTAGACTGAGTTGTGGCGTAAGACTGCCCGGAACCAACCGGCAACAGGCAGCCACAACAATACCTGTCTAATGTGAGAGGTCAGGGCCTTAATAAGACAATTAAGGCTGAGTCAGGATTGTTAGGATTAAGTGAACTAAAGACTTAATCAAAATGAAACATGCTAAACTAAACGGACTGGTGGGGGTTAGGTTAGAAAACACTTAACCAACTTAGCATGTTGGCTAGAGATAGAAAACCTAGTAACGGGGGACCCTTTTCAGCAGTAACCCTAGAAGGTGTATCAGGATACCCTGAAACTAGGCAGGGTGGGGCACGATTACTGGGCTGATTGTAAGAGGTCAAATCGACGGCGGTGGTGTAGCAGTGTAGGTTCTAACGGGGTGCGGGCATGCACACACTCCGGCGCAGAAAAATAAGGCACTGGACACCAGTAGCATACCTGTGCATTCTAGGATTGTGTCGGGCCGCCTCCATGGGACTTGATACACCCCATGGTGGGACCAGCATAGGTAACTACAACATCGGGGGCCGTAAGACACATGTAACTATGCGAGTAGAAGCCGATCATCAAAGAATGGATCACATCACCCTGATTATGGGGTGCCAGTTGGGAACTAATTTATATGGGTTCAGAGATTAACATGGGGTACGATAGTATATTCGACCCTAGACAACTTAACCAAGTTTATAGTGCTTGCCCACTTCTTGTTTATACTTACCATACCCAGTTCTTTATTCATAGACAGAATAGTACTAGACTTACTCAGGCTTTATGTCTGACTCTACTTTTCCTTCGTCTTCTTTTCTTCCGTTTCCCCCCCCCAGGTCCACAGGGAGGGAACACAGCAGCTTGACCAACCTTAACATCCAGCTTGAAGAAGAGAAATGTATTGCTTGGACCTTTTCATTTTGAACTATGGCTTTGGACAATCCACTATGGGGCTTTTGCAGTTTATCCATGTTTTATTTATGCTTCTTTAAACAATGTACTCAAGACAGATTATGAAAGTGTTATGTTATGTTTTTGGAAAAAAAGATGTAAGACAATCATGGTAATGTTTTGTAACACATATTTGCTTTTATGAAAAAAAAGTTGTTGTTTTTCCGCTGTTTACAAATATGTGTTCTTATATCTGTCTTGTATATCTGTGATTTGTACTTATAAACCTCCACCAAAATTAGGGCATTCCCTTTGAGAGTGACCCTAACGGAGGTGGGGTGTTTCACTAACTTTCGAATACCGTATTCGATTTACTCCCTTCGAATACCATATTCGATTTAACTCCTTTCGAATACCATATTCGATTTACTTTATTCACTTTATAAAGATTTCCTTTTAACAACGTTTTATTCATTTGAAAAGATTTACTTTTAAATAACGGTTCTACACTTTAAAAATGATTTCCTTTTAATAACGTTTTCCTCTTTATAACAGTTTCTGCTTTATAACGTTTTCCCTTTCAATTCTATTTGTAAATGGTTTACAAATATTTCCTTTTCAAATTTATTCTTGAAATATTCTAACTCCTTAAATTCCTGGAAAATTTCGCCATAACCTCCTTTGTATCGGGAGCATCGGGAAAATCCCCAAACCCGCCACACAGGCCTTTCCATTCAAAAAGAAAATGGTTTTGAAAATATTTTCTTTTTCTAAATATCTCCTATTTATAAATATTCCAATTTATAAATATTTCTTATTTATAAATATTCCAATTTATAAATATTTCTTATTCTTAAATATCACTTTGAAAATTCCCTTATCAACATCCCGTATGTTATGGTATTCAATCATATCAAATCACGATGTTCAATATCGTCCATACACACAATTAACAACAGGTTATAATTCACATCATATATCAAAATATATGAAAACAATAAAATAACTGTTGAGGAATCCAGTCGGATTCCTCCAACCTGTCTCCCTGCATCAACAAATGTTACACAATATGATTATCATCACTTTCAGTTCAATATAAATTATTCTGATAGCAGAATCAATATATAAATATTTAACGGTTTATATATATATAATTACATATATATATATATATAATTTTCACTAACTGACTAGCAATTCAATCAATCAACCAACACACAACAATCAACAGATGATTAACAGTTCTAAAAATACATTATAAAAATATAACTGTTCAGAGTTGGTGAGTTTTACTCACATTGGACGATCATCGTTAATAACGATAACCATCGCTCGATTTGATTCAGACGGACAATTTATTTTGCTATAAATTTGTAATGGACCCCAAACCACTCCCAGTCAGTTCCATAATGCATATATCAGCGTTACGAGTCCAATGATATCGACTTCGTCTGATTCTGATGCAGTATTATCAATATATGATTTATACAAGTTCATGATATACATTTAAATTAAAATAAAACTTAACAAACTTCAATTTTGGCTTAACCTTTCAAATTTCGGCCTTTCTTCTCCACCGATTAGAACAGAACGCTGCTCCTTGATTCAAAATCATCACCGCACCATAAATCATCTCGTTCTTCACCGATTCCTAAGTCACAAACTCCAGTTCCATGAACCCTCCCATGACCGAACATTCACCTCACCTTTCCCCTTCTATACATCACAAAAATCACGAACCAATTCCCACCAAACAACTCAACATCAACTTCATCACATCCTGTACAAACGAACACCGCAGCTCCTTTCACCATGGTCGGTATTCACTTCCACACTTCTAGTTAATTTCCACACTGATTGCTAAACTGAAAATACCATAACATTTTCGAAACCCATTCAGCACCACAAACACAAACGATTCCATCTTCTTCCTCAGTGGGAAAAGCACGGTCCAGTTCCTCTTTCATATAACAGAGAACCCTAAATCTGAACCCAGTTCCTAAACTGCCACTGCGATTTGAACATTGCAAAATCGCACCCAAAATCCACAACAGAAATCCACTTTCTCCTCTGCTCCTTCACTGTTCGAAAGCAACCCAACCTTTCCAAGAATTCAAAATGATTTCAGGACTTCACCGCAAAAAAAAAGCCACCTTACCAAACGTTGAAGCCTGTTTCTATATTCCCGCCCCCCTTCGCTGGAGACATAGACCCCAACAACCCACCGGACTGGCCACAACTACCCAAAAAACGAGCGCCACCTCCGCCTTGTCCAACGCCATAACCCCTATCAAATTCGACACTCCCAAGACCATCAAAACCGGCACCCTTGCTCGGCTGTTGGAACGCCACAACCCCAAAAAGGACGATCGAACCATAGGATTCGGGTATCAGGTTGAAGCGGAAGTCTTAGGGATTGTGAATACCTACTCATTATATTTTTAGGTGATTTATTTGGTTTTATAGGAATTTTCATTCACCGAATTGGTTTTCTGAGTAATGGTAGTGGCGGCTACCTTTTTGACCAGAAGAAATGAAAGTTTAGGGTTAAGAAAATAGTGGAGGGGTTTTTATAGGAAGTTTTAAATATTATTATATTCAACCGTTGTTTTTATCTGACTTTTAAATTTCCTGTGACCACATACGATACCTAAAAATCATGAAAATTGGCATGCAGCTATAGTTTGAAATTATGGCCCCAATGAAACTGGTTTCATCGAATTCCAACTCCGTTTGCTCACACAGCGTATTTTCAACCATAAAAATATCGACTGTATTTCACTCTAAAAATCCGTACGGTCACACAGTGACTCTAAAAATCACGAAACTTCACATCTAACAATAATTTGACATTGCGGATCCAACAAAATTGGTTTCGTTAAATTCCGACTTCGTTTGCAAAAGTCGCTATTTTTAAAGCTCTAAATAACCCATTTAAATATATAAATATATTTAAATATAATTAAATTAAATATTAATAAATTAATATTATCGTATATATTCACATATGATATCGTACAGCTCCAGAGTATCATATCAGAATTTACAGCTTGATATTTCAGATTCGAGATTATCTCGATATTCAGTTTATACTGAAAATCTATTTATAACGTATATAAAGTGTTGCAAATTATAAAGGAATTCTACAGCGACTTTTCTGAAATTTGATTTGGACGTAACTCAAATCTACACGACGAAATCCCGATCTTTCTCTTCCACTAGAAAGATATACTCCACCAGCTCCACACGTTTCTTGTTTCACTGAAATCCGGCTTAAAACGAATCCTATACATTCAGTTGAAGTTCAAATCGCCAAATCGCGAACTGCAGCGCCATTTCAAGCTCGATTTTAATTATAGTATAATTATACATTTCAAACTGACGTCGATTGAATATATTCGTCAATATGATTCAACTCTAAGCTGAGTTAAATCTTGGGGATGACTCTGTTCACCTTATATTGTGATTTCCAATATTTTTGATTATTTCTGAATTAAATATATTATTTAATTAAATTAAATATTCCATATTATTTAATTAACGACGATTAAATTCCCTATATCACAATTTTAAATAATTAAATTAATTAATTATACCCCTGGAAAATGCGGGTCATTACATTCTTCCCCACTTAAAATAATTTCGTCCTCGAAATTGCTAAGTTAGAGGATGACCCTACCTATTGGAATTCCTAAGATTTGTTTACCCCTTATTTCTGATTTTAACTGAACCAATTAATAACGACTAAAATATTTATTCGTTCCGACTAACTAAAATTTTCAAAAATTCTGAAAATTTTCTAACACTTTAAACTTTCGAAAAATTTCGCCAGCACCTCCTTTGTACTGGTCAATAGCTCAAACTCCAACTCGCCTCTCTGGGCCTTCTTCAACCCAAAAGAAAATCAAAATGCCAAACGGCTTGCCAGTTCGTCCCATAAATTCCAAACTCATATAAAATATAAACTTGTACCTTTTTGTTGGGCATATCATTATATCCCTACCATCTGTTATCAACTCGACATATACAAATGCCATCCCAATCAACTCCAACCAAGTTATTCTTAACACAACCATTCGCTTATTCAAGCGAATTTAATTTCAAATTCGAGTTTCAAATTCCAAACTCTCAACTTATCATTTCAAATCCAGATTATTCTCTAATCACTTAAGTTTTTCTTAACCTATCATCTCAAGTTAAATTCTGGTTTATTATTTACTTTTACCATCCCATTCGAATTAACTTCACAAGTTAAATTTTAATTTCTAGAACTTAAATTCCCGATTTTATTTCAAATCAAATTTGAAATCATAATACCAATTCAAAACCTTTGAATTTCTAAACAACTTGTTTTCTCAAAACAATTCAAATCAAAATCTCTGGTAGTAATCCACAACTTAGAACTCGAAAATCACACCGATGATGCTGCGCAGTCAACATCGGAGTTACTTTCCAGCGACCCAAGTGATTTCAATACTATATCATTTCATAACCCTTACTAAATACATCCATTTTGAAAACATCTCAAAATCTCCTAGGAACTTAATTTTTTTTTATTTTAATTCCAAATCTGATTTAAATTCATATTTAATTCATCTTATTTCATATACTTTACTTATATGAATTCTGATCAGTTATTTATAACCATTTCACTTTATAATCGTACTCGATTATAATCACAACCTATATATGATAATATATCACATATCCATACTGTGTCGGTCCATCGTATTCAAGTATTTATTTACTCCTACCGATACAGTGGATCAAATTGATCGACCAGAACTCATAAACCACTCAGCCAATGAATCTCCATAATATAAAACCATTTTTATATCAAATACAAATACACGCTCGTATATATACACTCAACTTAATCTAGGGTATTACTAACCCTATCTCTACCAAGTCACGCCACAGAGCCAAGGTAATTCTTAACTTAAGCTCTGATACCAACTATAACGACCCGGATTTTGAGCGACTTTGGTTATCGACATAAGCTCGATGTCGATAACCAAATCATCGAAAAATCTATTAAAAGAAATTAGAGAGTGAGAATAGATAAGATAGAAACTTAGAATAGAAGAAGAAGAAGAAGAAGAAGAAGAAGAACACAACATCAAAGTAACACGAACCTCACAGCGGAACGAATAACATATAATAGATAACATAACTTTGAAATATAACAGTTATGTATACAATAGCACTTATCAGAGTACAACACTTACAACACAGCGGAACAAAACTCTATATAACTAACGTTGAAGCCTCCTGCTCCAAGCTCCTTTAGATAGATCTTAAAAATCCTGAACTACTTGACTGCCCGTACAAATTTAGGCACCCAAGAGTTTAGGTAGAACAAAACAAAATAAACTCCGGGTCGGTCATGGGACTTGTATGAGTAAAATAGTTTAAACAGGTATATGAACAAGTAAACGATATCTCATAAGACCACGCCGTAGAACGGAACGGGTTTTTCCTTTATGAGAATCCAGAATATCTTTATATCAAAAACATTTTGATATTATAATAATGTCTATGTACAAATAGATATCAACTAGTAGAAACGCTTTTATCTCACGTTCTACATATATAGTATACAATCAAAATCGCAAGCACGTATTGGATAATGGATTTCCAACTATGACAAGGTATGGAACCACCTTCCAATCAGTGTACTCTAGGAACGATACACTGGAGTTCAACAAGAACATCTTGCAACTCAGCCACACATGACCGACCACTCATTTTGCTTGAGTGTATCGAATGTATATCATCAACGGTTGGGATCAACAACCGTTCCCGTATATATATGGGACAGCATTGATAGATTAAAGAAGCAAATGAATATTCTCTAGATAGATGATTATACACCCTACTTTGGTGCGACCGACTTAGCCATGCTGCCTACCCGATTTCTGTCATTTACCGGTTGATGAGGCTAGAAGCTACGCTTTATCATGACATCAGATTTACTTCGAATGCCACATTGTCAGATCCATCGAAAATCACTAATTGACGTCCACAACAGTACATTACGTGTCAGCTAAAAGAAGTTTCCTTCTCCGCTTCCACTCTTGGTACGGTTGAAGAAATCAATGTGCGTGACCTTTCTGGAAATACTCTGTCAAACATTCACTCAGACAAGTCATCCTCATTCACTTAGAATGTCACATCGTCATATCCGCCAAATCACAAATTGACTTATCCAAAAATAACACGGGTATACAGCTAAGAGAAACGAATTCCTCCGCCACCAAACGTGAATACGTTTGAACAGATCAACTTACGCGATCCATTGGATATACTCTGCCAGACCTTCGTCCATACAAGTTGTCCTGGGACTGGACAAACAGAAGGCACTATTCAGTATATCCGTCTTAGTCACTGCTATCTAAGACTTATACAACAACCCTTGCACTTTACTCCGTCTTCAATTATCTTTGGCATAAATGATTTGCAACGCTTATGCCAATACAGAGTGATTCTTTGGACAATAATCCAACCGGTCTCTCCATATTAACAACGTTAAAATGGTCAAAACTTCGATAGTCTGTGATTTAACCATCAAAGAAAAACAAGTGTGCAAACAACGATATTATTTCCAGATGGAAATTATATCGGTAAATCATCAACATATATCTACATATATATTCACATTGCCTTATTTTCTATGTTTAGAAAATATAAGTTATTAACACTGGAAAACGTTTTTCATTTGCTTATTTACAAATCACTACTCTTCCCCAACTATCAATCCATGACTGTGAACTAGTATGAGAACAATTCCCTAAGTATAAATCCCGAAGGCCGAAACCAACATCAGATAGACACTTAGAAAACCATTCAATTTGCTAATCTCTAGTCAGTTCTAATTTTACTTAACTCTATTTGATTAACTCTGATTGATTAACTCTAACTGGTTAATTCTAACCGATCAACTCTAACTGGTCAACCTTAATTAATTAACTCTAACTGGTTTTACTTGGTTTGACTAACTCAATTTATTAACTCGACCGACAAATTCAACTCGATTAACCTAACTTGATTTACTTATCTCGATTAACTGAACTAATCATTTTGATTAACTCGACTAATTCACTTTGGTTAACTTAACCAATTCACTTAACTAATTCACTTAGTTTAACTTAACTAATTCACTTAACTCCTGTCGAACAAACTATATTCGATAACTCCTCTAACTATTCGAATAAACTATATTCGATTAACTCATTTACTCTATTCGAATAAACTATATTCGATTAATTCCTTTTCTCTATTCGAATAAACTATATTCGATCAACTCATTTTCTCTATTCGAATAAACTATATTCGATCAACTCATTTGATTTAATTCTAATCGATTAACTCCATCGGATAAACTATATTCGATAACTCCTTCGATTTAACTAATATTCTATAACTCACTTCGATTAACTAATAATCGATAACTCCTTCGAATAAACTATATTCGATAATCTCCTCTCGAATAAACGATATTCGATAATCTTCCCTTTCGATTTAACAAATCGATAACTCCTTTTCGAATAACTAAATTCGATAACTCCTTTCGATTTAACTAATCGATAACTCCTTTCGATGAAACTAACATCGATACTCCTTTCGATGAAATTAACATTGATTAACTCCTTTCGATGAAACTAACATCGATTAATTTAACTCGACGAACTTAACTCGACTCATTTATCTCGATAATCTAACTCAAGAACTTAACTCGATTAACTTATCTCGATAATCTAACTAAGGAACTTAACTCATATCGAATAACTAATATTCGATTTAACTTCATTCGCTTGACTCTAGATCGCAGCGATCACAATGGTTACGCCTGACTCCCTCAGGAAACATCCGACCGTCTTAGGCTATTTACAGCCCTGCGAATTACGCTAGCAGTCGTACGAGATGGCAACTTACCCTGAATACTATGTTTGACTAACTCTGTCCCAAATAAACATATTTGATTAACTCTAGTTCGTTTTAACTCTAATCGATTAACTCTAACTGATTAACTCTAACTGGTTAACCCTACCTGATTAACTCTACCTGATTAACTCTAACTGGTTAACTCTAACTGATTAACTCTAACTGGTTAACCCTACCTGTTTAACTCTACCTGATTAACTCTAACTGGTTAACTCTAACTGGTTAACTCTAACTGATTAACCCGACTTACTTAACCCAACTGGTAAACTTGACTTACTTAACCCAACTGGTAAACTCGACTTACTTAACCCAACTGGTTAACTCGAATTACTTAACCCAACTGGTAAACTCGACTTACTTAACCCAACTGGTAAACTCGACTTACATAACCCAACTGGTTAACTCGACTTACTTAACCTAACTGGTTAACTCTACTGAACTGGTTAACTCTACTGAACTAGTTAACTCTACTGAACTGGTTAACTCTATTCAACCAACTCGACTCGACTAACCCCTTTTGAATAGCATATTCGTTTTACTAACTTTCGAATACCATATTCGATTTACTCCCTTCGAATACCATATTCGATTTAACTCCTTTCGAATACCATATTCGATTTACTTTATTCACTTTATAAAGATTTCCTTTTAACAACGTTTTATTCATTTGAAAAGATTTACTTTTAAATAACGGTTCTACACTTTAAAATAATTTCCTTTTAATAAGGTTTTCCTCTTTATAACGGTTTCTGCTTTATAATGTTTTCCCTTTCAATTCTATTTGTAAATGGTTTACAAATATTTCCTTTTCAAATTTATTCTTAAAATATTCTAACTCCTTAAATTCCTGGAAAAATTCTCCACAACCTCATTTGTATCGGGAGCATCGGGAAAATCCCCAAACCCGCCACACAGGCCTTTCCATTCAAAAAGAAAATGGTTTTGAAAATATTTTCTTTTTCTAAATATCTCCTATTTATAAATATTCCAATTTATAAATATTTCTTATTTATAAATATTCCAATTTATAAATATTTCTTATTCTTAAATATCACTTTGAAAATTCCCTTATCAACATCCCGTATGTTATGGTATTCAATCATATCAAATCACGATGTTCAATATCGTCCATACACACACAATCAACAACAGGTTATAATTCACATCATATATCAAAATATATGTAAACAATAAAATAACTGTTGAGGAATCCAGTTGGATTCCTCCAACCTGTCTCCCTGCATCCACAAATGTTACACAATATGATTATCATCACTTTCAGTTCAGTATAAATTATTCTGATAGCAGAATCAATATATAAATATTTAACGGTTTATATATATATATAATTACATATATATATATATATATATATATATAATTTTCACTAACTGACTAGCAGTTCAATCAATCAACCAACACACAACAATCAACAGATGATTAATAGTTCTAAAAATACATTATAAAAATATAACTGTTCAGATTTGGTGAGTTTTACTCACATTGGACGATCATCATTAATAACGATAACCATCACTCGATTTGATTCAGACGGACAATTTATTTTGCTATAAATTTGTAACGGACCCCAATCCACTCCCAGTCAGTTCCATAACGCATATATCATTGTTACGATTCCAATGATATCGACTTCGTCTGATTCTTGTGCAGTATGATCAATATATGATTTATACAAGTTCATGATATACATTTAAATTAAAATAAAACTTAACAAATTCCAATTTCGGCTTAACCTTTCAAATTTCGGCCTTTCTTCTCCACCGATCAGAACAGAACGCTACTCCTTGATTCAAAATCATCACCGCACCATAAATCATCTCGTTCTTCACCGATTCCTAAGTCACAAACTCCAGTTCCATTAACCCTCCCTTGACCGAACATTCACCTCACCTTTCCCCTTCTATACATCACAAAAATCACGAACCAATTCCCACCAAACAACTCAACATCAACTTCATCACATCCTGTACAAACGAAAACCGCAGCTCCTTTCACCATGGTTAGTATTCACTTCCACACTTCTAGTTAATTTCCACACTGATTGCTAAACTGAAAATACCATAACATTTTCGAAACCCCTTCAGCACCACAAACACAAACGATTCCATCTTCTTCCTCAGTGGGAAAAGCACGGTCCAGTTCCTCTTTCATATAACAGAGAACCCCAAATCAGAACCCAGTTCCTAAACTGCCACTGCGATTTGAACATTGCAAAATCGCACCCAAAATCCACAACAGAAATCCACTTTCTCCTCTGCTCCTTCACTGTTCGAAAGCAACCCAACCTTTCCAAGAATTCAGAATGATTTCAGGACTTCACCGCAAACAAAAACGCCACCTTACCAAACGTTGAAGCCTGTTTCCATATTCCCGCTCCCCTTTGCTGGAGACACAGACCCCAACGACCCACCAGACTGGCCACAACTACCCCAAAAACAAGCGCCACCTCCGCCTTGTCCAACGCCATAACCCCCATCAAATTCGACACTCCCAAGACCATCAAAACCGGCACCATAGCTCGGCTGTTGGAATGCCACAACCCCAAAAAGGACGATCGAACCATAGGATTCGGGTATCAAGTTGAAGCGGAAGTCTTAGGGAATGTGAATACCTACTCATTATATTTTTAGGGGATTTATTTGGTTTTATAGGAATTTTCATTCACCAAATTGGTTTTCTGAGTAATGGTAGTGGCGGCTACCTTTTTGACCAGAAGAAATGAAAGTTTAGGGTTAAGAAAATAGTGGAGGGGTTTTTATAGGAAGTTTTAAATATTATTATATTCAACCGTTGTTTTTATCTGACTTTTAAATTTCCTGTGACCACATACGATACCTAAAAATCACGAAAATTGGCATGCAGCTATAGTTTGACATTACGGCCCCAATGAAACTGGTTTCGTCGAATTCCAACTCCGTTTGCTCACACAGCGTATTTTTAACCGTAAAAATATCGACTGTATTTCACTCTAAAAATCCGTATGGCCACACAGTGACTCTAAAAATCACGAAACTTCACATCTAACAATAATTTTACATTGCGGATCCAACAAAATTGGTTTCGTTGAATTCCGACTTCGTTTGCAAAAGTGGCTATTTTTAAAGCTCTAAATAACCCATTTAAATATATAAATATATTTAAATATAATTAAATTAAATATTAATAAATTAATATTATTGTATATATTCACATATGATACCGTACAGCTCTAGAATATCATATCAGAATTTACAGCTTGATATTTCAGATTCCAGATTATCTCGATATTCAGTTTATACTGAAAATCTATTTATAACGTATATAAAGCGTTGCAAATTATAAAGGAATTCTACAGCGACTTTTCTGAAATTTGATTTGGACGTAACTCAAAATCTACACGATGAAATCCCGATCTTTCTCTTCCATTAGAAAGATATACTCCACCAGCTCCACACATTTCTTGTTTCGCTGAAATCCGGCTTAAAACGAATCCTGTACATTCAGTTAAAGTTCAAATCGCCAAATCGCGAACTGCAGCGCCATTTCAAGCTCGATTTTAATTATAATATAATTATACGTTTCAAACTGACGTCGATTGAATATATTCGTCAATATGATTCAACTCTAAGCTGAATTAAATCTTGGGGATGACCCTGTTCACCTTATATTGTGATTTCCAATATTTTTGATTATTTATGAATTAAATATATTATTTAATTTAATTAAATATTCCATATTATTTAATTAACGACGATTAAATTCCCTATATCACAATTTTAAACAATTAAATTAATTAATTATACCCCTGGAAAATGCGGGTCATTACAAGCATGGAGTTGGGGTACCTCTGTAGGCCACGGTGGGAGGTTAGCCTACGGCTTGGGGGGTTGAGGGATGGTTGCAAAGCCTACCGAAATCGCCGGGACACTACAATTGGTATAAGAGCTTAAGGTTAAGTAATTACCTTGGCTCTATGGCGTGACTCAGTAGAGATAGGATTAGAAATACCCTAAACTGAGTTTAAGTGTACATATACGAGTGAACATATTTGTTATTTGATATAGAAATGGTTTTATAATGTGGAGATTTATTGGTTGAGTAGTTTATGAGTTCTGGTCGATCAGTTTGATCTACTGTATCGTGGGAGTTTCTAAACACTCGAATACGATGGGTCAACACGATATGTTTTGAAAAGAGGGTAAATGAAAATTGTTTTACCCAAAGTATATTTTATATGGAGAAAATATATATATTGGAAATATTCTAATATTGGATATATTGGTTGTTATTATAATCGAGTAAGATTATAAATTGAAATGGTTATGTAAGTAACCGATCAGAAATCATACAAGTGAAATATATGAAATCAAAATTAATTAAATCTAAAATTAAATCAGAATTGGAATTAGAACTCTGGAAATTTGAAAAGTATTTGTAAATGAATCTGGGTTAAATATATGTGAATTTTAAAATCCTGGGAGATCTTAAATTTGTTGCAAGCATTGTGAATGGTATTTCGAAATGAATTTCAAAATGGAAGTGTTTAAATATGGTTTTGAAATTGTTACAGTATTGAAATCACTCCGATGGCTGGGAAGTAACCCTAATGATGAATCGCGACATCATTAGTGTTCATTCCGAGTTCTAAGTGGCGGATTACTACCAAAGATATTGATTTCGAATTGTTTGGCAAAACAAGTTGTTTTAAATCCTGAAAAGGAAAGTTTGACTTTTGAGAAAAGTAAAGTTGTTTAAAACTCCCAGGAAAGAGCAATTTGAATTAAAAATAAATTGAGTAGAAATTTGGGAAAGCCAATTGGAAATAAAATAAAGTCAGTTAAGTGGTAACAGAAATTGAATTAGAATGATATCGAGACAAATTGGATTTTTGAGATTTCAATTTGAAGGGTAATTTGATAATCAAGTTAAGAGTTTGGAATCAAGAATGAAACTCGAGTTTGAAATGATATTGGCTTGGAAATAAGCGAATGGTTGTGTTGGAGATAAAAGTGATTGGAGTTTGATTGGGATGACCCTTGTATCTACTGAATTGATAACAGGTGGAAAGGATATAATGATATGCCCGACAAAAGGTACAAGTTTATATTTGGTATAAGCATGAGATTTATGAGCCGATGTGGCAAGCCGCTTGGCTGTTTGATTTTCTTTTGGGTTGAAGAAAGCTTAGAGATACGAGTTGTAGTTGTACCGATTAACCAGTTCAAAGGTGGTGCTGGCAAAATTTTCGAAAATTTCGGTGTTAGAAAATTTTCCAAATTTTTGAAAATTTCGTTAATAAGAATTAATTAATAATTTCAATGAAATTAAACTGGTTCAGTAAAACTGAATTTAAGAAGTGAACGAATAAATTTTAACCCAGTTAATAGGGTTTGTTTTCTACCTTAGCAAATTCGTGGACGAAATTATTTTAAGTGGGGAAGAATGTAATGTCCCGTATTTTATGGTGGAATAATTAATTTGTTTAATCATTTAAAATATGGTTTGGTAATTTAAATGGTTGTTTAAATTTAATAACTTTGAATAAATAATAATAATTAAATAATATATTTAATTCTGAAATAATCAGGATTGGCTGAAATGGCGATATGGTGTAAATTAGGAAATTCAAAATATATATAATTTAGTTTAAAATTGAATTACGATAAGGAATATATTTAATTAACTATGGTTGAACGTATAAATTATATTATAATTATAATCGAGCTCGAAATGGCGCGGCAATTCGTAATTTGGCAATTTGAACTTTAAACGAGTATACACAAGCCGTTTTATATCGGATTTCTATGAAATAAGAAACATTCAGAGCTGGTGAAGTATATTTTTCTAATGGAAGAGAAAAATCGGGATTTCGTCGTGTAGATTTTGATTTATGTTCAAATCAAAATTTCGAATAGTCGCTATGGAATCGTTATCAACCATAACGATATATTTAATTATAATTAAATATTGGTCTCGAATTTAGAAAAGCCTTTTGAGACATAGTGATAATTTAATTTTTAGAATTTTACTGTAATTTTTAATTAATTAAATACGCAATTTTTTATTTGGAGTATTTTGCACCCTATATCGATATTCTGGGTTCTCACAAAATGAGGTAACCTACCGATACTATTATATTTTTGGGATCGTGCAACCGAGCTCGATACAACAATATCTTGATTTCTGTCCGTACGTGAATGGAATTTAGGTAACATGGTACTTGGAAAAACCAAACTTTAAATACACTACTATAACTTAAACCTAAATATTGCCATTCTTTCTCTGATCAAACTAATGCCACGTCCCTCATTTTTTCAACCACCACTTCTCCTTTGTGTTCAGCGTGGAAACCATTTCTCCACAAATCAAATTCCAACCAAAATATATAATACCCTTAACTCTTAAGACCTAACACTTCGTTCATCTCCTGTAACACAAAACCAAGCCGCCACTGTTCTTCCTTAAAACCCAAAAATGGGGAGGAAAATAAATCAAAACAAATATAAATAAAATCCCATAAATAACTTTGGGTGTACATTTGGATTCATGGGGGGTTGGTCTACATTTCTATACAGTTTTTGTGAGATGCGAACCATTTCGGGGTGCTCCATCATTCTCCAGCGCTACTTAGGGTTGGAGTAATCTCACGATAGAAGCATCGATTGAAGTTTTAAGCAGTTGTTTTGGATTTAAGGTGGAAATCTTGAGCTTGTATATGTGTTTTTGTGAAACACGGTGGTGTTTTTGTTCGATACCCTACTGTAAGCTCGGTGAATGATGGAGATCGGAAAACAACAGGTACGGCAAGTTGATCATTGTCGACATAAGGTTGAAAAGGAGATCACGACAAGAGTTGTGGTGTGTTAAGATTTTGGTTCGGTGGAGGAATGGTGGAGTTAAGGTGGTCGGCCATGTCTGTTGTAAGGAGGCAGGTAACGTGAGTGGTACTTCGGAGAAGAAGATGTCGATTGCAATTTTAGGAGGGTGAGGTGAAGGCCTGTGCGATGAGAAGAATTTTGGTGAAGTTCTTTTTGAATTCGATAGTGTGTAGAGGAAGAGAGGGCTGATTGAAAGGTGGTAATGGACGGTTTAAAGGTTCTTGAGCCTGGAAATTTGGTATCGGGGAAGAAGGTGTAAACGAGTGGGTCTGGGTATTTTAAAATGGATATGGGCCTTGTGGAAAGGGTGAGCCCATTCAAAGTTAAAATTTTAGTTTTAATTTAATTTAAATCATCATATGACTAGTATTTAAAATATATTGACCATATGGTGTCAGATTTACAAACGATTGGATCTGTTAGGATCGAAGGGACGGACACTACACAATGAACTGACTGGGAGCGAATCTGAGCTTGTTACAATTTATTGCAAAATAAATTGTCCGTTTGAATCAAAGACAGTTAATCGTTTTTAACGATAACAGTCCAATGTGAGTAAAACTCACCAACTCTGAACGGTTATATTTATGTAACGTATTTTTAGAACTGATAATTATCTGTTGATTGTTGTGTGTTAACTGTTTGGTTGAATTGCTTATGTATTGGTTGAAATTATAGATAACGATATATATATATATATATATATATAAGTCGTTAATCAAATATTGTTTCAGTTTAGCATAATGTTTTGTATTGAAATGGAATCGATGTTAATTATATTGTTTAACATCTGTGACGCAGGGAAACAGGTCAGAGGAATCCAACTGGATTCCTCAACATTTATTTTACTGTTTTTCATATATTGTGATATATGATGTGATATATAATCTGTTGTTGATTATGTGTGTTTGAATGATATCGATCACCGTTGTTTAGTATTTTAAATACCGTAAGAAAACCCTGTGATGAAAAAGGAAAATTTTAAATAACTATATTGAAATAAAATATTTCATAAAATCGAAAGATTTTATATAGAAGGAAGATTTCAGACTGTATATTGAAATAGAATATTTATAAAATCAAGGGATCTGATAAAGGAAATTATTTGTAAAACAAATAGAAAAGGGAATAGTTGTAAAACATTTACAAATAGAAATGAAAAGGGTATATTTGTAAAACATTTACAAATAGAAATGAAAAGATAAATATTTGTAAATCATTTACAAATAGAAATGAAAGGGATACATTTGTAAAACATTTACAAATAGAAATGAAAAGAGAAATATTTTTTAAAATATTTACAAATAGAAATGAAAAGGATATATTTGTAAACCATTTACAAATAAAAATGAAAAGGATATATTTGTAAACCATTTACAAATAGATTTAGAAAGAGAATATTTGTAAAACATTTACAAATAGAATTGAAAAGAAAATATTTATTTGTTAAATAAATAGGATTGGAAAAGAATATTTATTTGTTAAATAAATAGAGTTATAAAAAGGAAATGTTTATTTAGAAATAAATAGAGTTATAGAAGGGATTTATTGGGAAATGAAAAGAATGTCATATAAGGAAATATTTAGCAAATGAATAGAATTTTACATCAGGGAAGTTCAGACTCGTGCTTCGCACACTGGTATAACATGATATGGATTTAAAGCAAAGATTTTAAATAGAATATGTTGTAACCTATAGACTGAGAAGATTAATTTATAAATAATATTTTATAAATTAAATAATATACTTATCATTGGATAAATAGAATATATAGGTCAGGGCTTATATAGAGAAGTAAGAATCGATTTCAACATCGATATTTGAAACTGAATATGGACGTAGAGTTAATCAAAGGATTTAATCAAAATGTGTTAATCAAAATGAGTTAGAGGAGTTAATCGATTAGAGTTAGAGTTGATCGATTAGAGTTAGAGTTAATCGGTTACAGTAATCGATTAGAGTTAAATCGAGCTAGAGTTATTCGAATAGAGTTAATTGAACAAGAGTTAATCGAATATTAGTTACTCGAATAGAGTTAATTGAATTAGAGTTAGTCGGATTAGAGTTATTTGAATATATTTTATTCGAAGAAAGAGTTATCGAGTAAGGTTATTCGAATAATAGAATTAGTCGAATATAGTTTATTCGAATAGAGAAAGAAATTATCGAATATTAGTTATTCGAAAGAAATTATCGAATATTAGTTATTTGAAAGGAGTTATAGAATGTTTGTTATTCGAAAGAAGTTATTGAATATTTGTTATTCGAAAGAAATTATCGAATATTAGTTATTCGAATAAATTATCGAATATTAGTTATTCGAAAGAAATTAACGAATATTAGTTATTCAAAAGGAGTTATCGAATATTAGATATTCGAAAGAAATTATTGAATATTAGTTATTCGAAATAAATTATCGAATAATAGTTATTCAAAAGGATTTATCGAATATTTGTTATTCGAAAGAAATTATCGAATATTAGTTATTAAAAAGAAATTATTGATTATTAGTTATTCGAAAGAAATTATCGAATATTAGTTATTCAAAAGGAGTTATCGAATATTTGTTATTCAAAGAAGTTATCGAATATTTGTTATCGAAAGAAGTTATCGAATTTTTGTTATTCGAAAGAAGTTATCAAATATTTGTTATTTGAAAGAAGTTATCAAATATTAAATATTCTAAAGGAGTTATCGAATGTTAGTTATTCGAAAGGAGTTATCGAATGTTAGTTATTCGAAAGGAGTTAATCGAATATTAGTTATTCGAAAGGAGTTAATCGAATATAGTTTATTCGAAAGGAGTTAATTGATAAGAGTAAATTAGTTAGAGTTAATTGAAAAGAGTTAATCCAATAGAGTTAATCCAATAGAGTTAATCAAATAGAGTTAATAGAATTGAGTTAATCAAATAGAGCTAACTGATAAGAGTAAATCAATCAGAGTTATCCGAATAGTGTTAATTGAATAGAGTTATTCGAACATAGGTTATTAGAAGAAGAGAGATTATCGAATATAGTTTATTCAAAGAAAGAGTTATCGAATAGAGATTTATTCGAAAGAGAGTTACGTAAGGAAGTGGTTAAAGATTTAAAAGATAAACTTTGACTATTTCGAAGTTAAAACGTTGTTTAGTTAAGTTCTGAGAGGTTGGCTAAGTGAATATAGTTAATAAATTAATGGTTTGAATTGGCATAGCGATGTTTTATTTAAACATCTATTTAAATCCAAGGAATGAGTTTTGGAAATGTTTTCTAAATATAATCAGAGATATTTTCTAATCATAGAAAATGAAATATTGGAATGACAGTGATATGTGGAAAGGAGATGGAAATGTTTTCCAATGATTAATAACGTATATTTTCTAAATTTAAAAAATAAGAGTTTCTGTATATATACAGAAACAGGAAACGGAGAATGAATAAATTAATGATAAATTAATTTAAGTGATAAATGATGATTGATCGATATAATTTCCATCTGGAAATAATATCATTGTTTGCACACGTGTTTTTCTTTGATAGTTAACTCACCGACTATCGAAGTTTTTGACCATTTTTCCGTCGTCAATATGGAGAGACCGGTTGGATTCTTATCCCAAGAACCCCTTCGTATGGGCATTAACGTTTCAAATCAAATAGA
Organism: Allium sativum; assembly: GCA_030737875.1. NCBI lineage: Eukaryota > Viridiplantae > Streptophyta > Magnoliopsida > Asparagales > Amaryllidaceae > Allium > Allium sativum. The sequence continues at coordinate 62,809,581 of CM060921.1, read as the reverse complement.
TCAAAGACAAATTGAAGACGGAGTAAAGTGCAAGAGCTATTGTATAAATCTTAGGTAGAGATTGCCTAAGATGGATGTACGGAATAGTGCCTTCGGTTTGTCCAGTCTCAGGACAACTTGAATGGGCGAATGTTTGATAGAGTATATCTGGTAGATCGCGTAAGTTGATCGTTTCAAACATATTTACGTTGGTGGCGGAGGAATTCGTTTCTCTTAGCTTATACCCATGGTATTTTTGGGGAAATCAATTTTTGATTTGACGGGTATGACGATGTGACATTCAAAGTAAATGAATGAGTAATCTGTTGAAAGATACGTTATGACCTCCAGCCTCATCAACTGGGAAATGACAGAAATCTTGCAGGCAGCATGACTAAGTGGTTCGCAACCAAGTAGGGTGTATTGTCACCATCTAGAGAATATTCATATTTGTACTTCTTTCAATTCTGTATCTCCTGGGAATGGTTATGTTGGTTTACCAACTGTAAGGTGACAATATATTCGATACAGTGAAATGAGTGGTCGGTCATGTGTGGCCGAGTTGTAAGTTGTTTTTGTTGAACTCTAGTGTATCGCCTCTAGAGTACATTGAGCGGAAGGTGGATCCATAACTTGTCATAGTTGAAATCCATTCCCCAAATAAGAGCCCACGGTTTTGATGTATACTATAGATGTAGAACGTTAGATGCAAGCGTTTCTACTAGATTGATATTACTTGTGTTAGACATTATTATAATATCAGACAAGTATCGTTTTACAAATGATTTGGGTTATTGTAAGGTAAAAACCATCTGTGTTTATGTGAGGATCGGTCTTACGTTCATCATTTCTTTTGAAAGGATTTTGAAAGTTAAATCAAATGATTTGAGTTTACTCACACCCGTCCATGTTGCTTAACTGGTACGTATGATATGGGGTTCTCGCTTCGCGGTTTGGTGGCGAACATGAGACTCTTACCCCTACAGGTCCTGCAATATAGCGGGTTGGTCGAGAGGTTGGCCATAAAGCATGGAGTTGGGGTACCTCTGAAGGCCACGGTGGGAGGTTAGCCTGCTGCTTGGGGGGTTGAGGGATGGTTGCAAAGCCTACCGAAATCGCCGGGACACTACAGTTGGTATCAGAGCTCTTGGTTAAGTATTTACCTTGGCTCTGTGGCGTGACTCAGCAGATGTGGGGTTAGAAATACCCTAGACTGAGTTTGAGTGTACATATACAAATGAACGTATTTGTTATTTGATATAGAAATAGTTTTATATTGTGGAGATTTATTGGTTGAGTTGTTTATGAGTTCTGGTCGATCAGTTTGATCCACTGTATCGTAGGAGTTTCTAAACACTCGAGTACGATGGGTCGACACGATATGTTTTGAAAAGAGGGCTGGGCAGTTAAAGCGCTCAGCGGTTCCACAGCGGTGGAGGTGCAAAATGGTGTAGCGGCGATTAAGCGGGGAAATAACGGGGATATAGCGAAGACACAAAAAGGTTCATAAAATGTGAAACCAAATATTTAAAATTAAATAATTATCATTTTCACATTATATGTGTAGAAGAAACTAACATTAATTAATCATATATAGTAGAATCAAATAATATCATGGTTACACACATTAGATTTGATGATTATAATAGATTTCCGGAATATATTGGACACTAATGCCTTAAAATTAGCTCTTTACACTAACTTTATTGATATTTTTGAAAAGAGAATTAGTCGAATCAACCTTTATATATTAATATTGCTAAAGCAGATGGTAAAAAACGTTGATTTAGCAGATGTAGCGGGAAATAGCGGGGCTACAAGCGGGTCTATTATTCATCAGCGCTAAATTGAAATAACATAGCGGTTGAAGGACGCTACAGGCTATAGCGGGGATATTGCGGGGCTTTAGCGGGGCTTTAACTGCATAGAAAGAGGGTAAATGAAAATAGTTTTACCCAAAGTATATTTTATATAGAGAAAATATATATATATTGGAAATATTCAAATATTGGATATTATTATAAACGAGTAAGATTACAAATTGAAATGGTTATGTACGTAACCGATCAGAAATCATATAAGTGAAATATATGAAATCAAAATTAATTAAATCTGAAATTAAATCAGAATTGGAATTAAAACTCTGGAAATTTGAAAAGTGATTGTAAATGAATCCGGGTTAAATATATGTGAATTTTAAAATCCTGGGAGATTTTAAATTTGTTACAAGCATTGTGAATGGTATTTTGAAATGAATTTCAAAATGGAAGTGTTTAAATATGGTTTTGAAATTGTTATAGTATTGAACTCACTTCGATGGCTGGGAAATAATCCTGATGATGAATCGCGACATCATTAATGTTCATTCCGAGTTCTAAGTGACGGATTACTACCAAAGATATTGATTTCGAATTGTTTTGGCAAAACAAGTTGTTTTAAATCCTGAAAAGGAAAGTTTGACTTTTGAGAAAAGTAAAGTTGTTTAAAACTCCCAGGAAAGAGCAACTTGAATTAAAAACAAATAGAAATTTGCGAAAGCCAATTGGAAATAAAATAAAGTCAGTTAAGTGGTAACTGAAATTGAATTAGAATGATATCGAGACCAATTGGATTTTTGAGATTTCAATTTGAAGGGTAATTTGATAATCAAGTTAAGGGTTTGGAATCGAGAATGAAACTCGAGTTCGAAATGATATTTGGCTTGGAAATAAGCGAATGGTTGTGTTGGAGACAAAAGTGGTTGGAGTTTGATTGGGATGACCCTTGTATCTGCTGAATTGATAATAGGTGGAAAGGATATAATGATATGCCCGACAAAAAGGTACAAGTTTATATTTGGTATAAGATGTGGCAAGCCTCTTGGCTGTTTGATTTTCTTTTGGGTTGAAGAAGGCCTAGAGAGGCGAGTTGTAGTTGTACCGATTAACCAGTACAAAGGTGGTGTTGGCAAAATTTCGAAAATTTCGGTGTTAGAAAATTTTCCGAATTTTTGAAAATTTTCCTTAATAAGAATTAATTAATAATTTCATTGAAATTAAATTGGTTTAGTAAACCTGAATTTAAGAAGTGAACGAATAAATTTTAACCCAGTTAATAGGGTTTGTTTTCTACCTTAGCAATTTCGAGGACGAAATTATTTTAAGGGGGGAAGAATGTAATGTCCCGTATTTCATGGTGGAATAATTAATTTATTTAATCATTTAAAATATGGTTCGGTAATTTAAATGGTTGTTTAAATTTAATAACTTTGAATAAATAATAATAATTAAATAATATATTTAATTCTGAAATAATCAGGATTGGCTGAAATGGCGATATGGTGTAAATTGGTAAATTCAAAATATATATAATTTAGTTTAAAATTGAATTACGATAAGGAATATATTTAATTAATGATGGTTGAACGTATAAATTATATTATAATTATAATCGAGCTCGAAATAGCGCGGCAATTCGTAATTTGGCGATTCGAACTTTAAATGAATATACACAAGCCGTTTTAAATCGGATTTCTGTGAAACAAGAAACGTTCAAAGCCGATGAAGTATATTTTTCTAATGGAAGAGAAAAATCGGGATTTCATCGTGTAGATTTTGATTTATGTCCAAATCAAATTTTCGAATAGTCGCTATGGAATCGTTATCAACCATGACGTTATATTTAATTATAATTAAATATTGACCTCGAATTTAGAAAAGCCTTTTGAGACATAGTGATAATTTAATTTTTAGAATTTTACTGTAATTTTTAATTAACTAAATACGCAATTTTTTATTTGGAGTATTTTGCACCCTATATCGATATTCTGGGTTTTCACAAAATGAGTTAACCTACCGATATTATTATATTTTTGGGATTGTGGAACTGAGCTCGATACAACAGTATCTTCATTTATGTCCGTACGTGAATGGAATTTAGGTAACATGGTACTTTGAAAAACCAAACTTTAAATACACTACTATAACTTAAACTTAAATATTGCCCTTGTTTCTCTGATCAAACTAAAGCAACGTCCCTCATTTTTTCAAATACAACTTCTACATTGTGTTCAGTGTGGAAACCATTTCTCCACAAATCAAATTCCAACCAATATATATAATACCCTTAAATCTTAAGACCTAAACTTCGTTCATCCCTTGTAACACAAAACCAAGCCGCCACTGCTCTTCTTTAAAACCCAAAAATGGTGAGGAAAATAAATCAAAACAAATATAAATAAAATCCCATAAATCACGGTGGGTATACATTTGGATTCATGGGGGGTTGATCTAATTTCTATACAGTTTTTGTGAGGTGCGAACCATTTTAGGGCGCTCCATCATTCTCCAGCGCTACTCACTGTTGGAGTAATCTCACGACAGAAGCATCGATTGAAGTTTTAACCAGTTGTTTTAGATTTAAGGTGGAAATCTTGAGGTTGTATACGGGTTTTTGTGAAACACAGTGGTGTTTTTGTTCGATACCCTATTGTAAGCTCGGTGAAAGATGGAGATTGGAAAACAACAGGATATGGCAAGTTGATCATTGTCGATATAAGGTTGAGGAGGAGATCACGACAAGAGTTGTGTTGTGTTTAGTTTTTGGTTCGGTGGAGAAATGGTGGAGTTAAGGTGGTCGGCCATGTCTGTTGTGAGGAGGCGGGTAACGTGAGTGGTACTTCGGAGAAGAAGATGTCGATTGCAATTTTAGGAGGGTGAGGTGAAGGCATGTGCGATGAGAAGAATTTTGGTGAAGTTTTTTTGAATTCGACAGTGTGTAGAGGAAGAGAGGGCTGATTGAAAGATGGTAATGGACGGTTTAAAGGTTCTGGAGCCTGGAAATTTGGTATCGGGGAAGAAGGTGTAAACGAGTGGGTATGGGTATTTTAAAATGGATATGGGCCTTGTGGAAAGGGTGAGCCCATTCAAAGTTAAAATTTTAGTTTTAATTTAATTTAAATCATCGTATGATTTGTATTTAAAATATCTTGACCATATGATGTCAGATTTACAAACGGTTCGATCCGTTAGGATCGTAGGGACGGACACTACACAATGGAACTGACTGGGAGCGAATCAGAGCTCGTTACAATTTATTGCAAAATAAATGGTTTGTCTGAATCAAAGATAGTTAATCGTTTTTAACGATAACAGTCCAATGTGAATAAACTTACTAACTCTGAACAGTTATATTTCTATAACATATTTTGAGAACTAATAATTATCTGTTGATTGTTGTGTGTTAACTGTTTGGTTGAATTGCTTATGTATTGGTTGAAATTATAGATAACGATATATATATATATATATATATAAGTCATTAATCAAATATTGATTTTGTTTAGCAGAATAATTCATATTGAAATGAAATCTATGTTAATTATATTGTTTAACATCTGTGATGCAGGGAAATAGGTCAGAGGAATCCAACTGGATTCCTCAACATTTATTTTACTATTTTTCATATATTGTGATATATGATGTGATATATAATCTGTTGTTGATTATGTGTGTTTGAATGATATCGATCACTGTTGTTTGGTATTTTAAATACTGTAAGAAAACCCTGGGATGAAAAAGGAAAATTTTCAATAATTATACTGAAATAAAATATTTTATAAAATCGAAAGATTTTATATAGAAGGAAGATTTCAAACTGTATATTGAAATAGAATATTTATAAAATCAAGGAATTTTATAAAGGAAATTATTTGTAAAACAAATAGAAAAGGGATATTTGTAAAACATTTACAAATAGAAATGAAAAGGGTATATTTGTAAAACATTTACAAATAGAAATGAAAAGAGAAATATTTTTAAAACATTTACAAATAGAAATGAAAGGGATATATTTGTAAAACATTTACAAATAGAAATGAAAAGAGAAATATTCTTAAAACATTTAAAAATAGAAATGAGAAGGATATATTTGTAAACCATTTACAAATAGAAATGAAAAGGATATATTTGTAAACCATTTACAAATTGATTTGGAAAGGGAATATTTGTAAAACATTTACAAGTAGAATTGAAAAGAAAATATTTATTTGTTAAATAAATAGGATTGGAAAAGAATATTTATTTGTTAAATAAATAGAGTTATAAAAAGGAAATGTTTATTTAGAAATAAATAGAGTTATAAAATGGATTTATTGGGAAATGAAAAGAATGTCATATAAGAAAATATTTGGCAAATGAATAGAACTTTACATCAGGGAAGTTTAGACCCGTGCTTCGCACGCTGGTATAACATGATATGGATTTAAAGCAAAGATTTTAAATAGAATCTGTTGTAACCAATAGATCGAGAAGATTAACTTATAAATAATATTTTATAAATTAAATAAAATATTTATCATTGGATAAATAGAATATATAGGTCAGGGCTTATATAGAGAAGTATGAATCGATTTCAACATCGATATTTGAAACTGAATATGGACGTAGAGTTAATCAAAGGAGTTAATCAAAATGAGTTAGAGGAGTTAATCGATTAGAGTTAGAGTTAATCGATTAGAGTTAGAGTTAATCGATTAGAGTTAGAGTTAACCAGTTAGAGTTAATCAGTTAGAGTAATCAATTAGAGTTAAATCGAGCTAGAGTTATTCGAATAGAGTTAATCAAACAAGAGTTAGTCGAATATTAGTTATTTGAATAGAGTTAATTGAATTAGAGTTAGTCGGATTAGAGTTATTCGAATATATTTTATTCGAAGAAAGAGTTATCAAATAAGGTTATTCGAATAAGAGAATTAATCGAATATAGTTTATTCAAATAGAGAAAGAGATTGTCGAACATTAGTTATTCGAAAGAAATTATTGAATATTAGTTATTTGAAAGGAGTTATCGAATGTTTGTTATTCGAAAGAAGTTATCGAATATTTGTTATTCGAAAGAAATTATCGAATATTAGTTATTTCGATAGAAATTATCAAATATTAGTTATTCGTAAGAAATTATTGAATATTAATTATTCGAAAGGAGTTATCGAATATTTTTTATTCGAAAGAAATTATCGAATATTAGTTATTCAAAAGAAATTATCGAATATTAGTTATTCGAAAGAAATTATCGATTTTAGTTATTCGAAAGGAGTTATCGAATATTTGTTATTCGAAAGAAATTATCGAATATTAGTTATTCGAAAGAAATTATCGAATATTAGTTATTTGAAAGGAGTTATCGAATATTAGTTATTCGAAAGGAGTTATCGAATATTTGTTATTCGAAAGGAGTTATCGAATATTTGTTAGTCGAAAGAAGTTATCGAATATTTATTATTCGAAAGAAGTTATCGAATATTAGTTATTCTAAAGGAGTTATCGAATATTAGTTATTCAAAAGAAGTTATCGAATATTAGTTATTCGAAAGGAGTTAATCGAATATTATTTATTCGAAAGGAGTTAATCGAATATATGTCACGACAGGCAATTCCTCTCGGTCCGAACCAGTCGCTAAACCGATCCAGGCCGTTCGAAACGCCCTATCGTTTGAGAACAAGCCACAACAGAACGCATATAAAAGAACATTTCATTGTATATTACAACAATGCATCAGAATACAAGAATATACAGAGTATAAACAAATGAATATTACACAGAAATATCAGAGATTTAAATTACATTTAAATACATCGCAGCGGAAAACAATACAATACACAACTAGAAGGAGATATACGGATACAAAGCTTTCCGGATATCGTTCCAGCTGTAAACCAGGATCCTGTGAATATAAATCTGCAAAACCAAAACTACTAGCTGCCCGTGCGGAAAATAGGGGCACCCAGAGTTTAGGTTAAAACAATAAACTCCAGGTCAGTCATGTGACTGGTGTGAGAACTAAAACAGTTATTAATCTTTATTTTAAAGTTAGGTAAATCAAGGGACCACGCCGTATAACACGGAACGGGTTTCCTCCCAAGAATACCGGTGCATAAAACAAACAGCGCAATGCTAAATAAAGAAAAATGAAGCTATTATAAGACCCAGTTCCCATCACACAATGCAACGCAAGCCGGAGGATAGGGTTTTTACCTTATAATAGCCAAGAATGCTTGATACGTTTAAAACAAATCATTTGATACTATTGTAAGTGCATAGTGTATAAAACAACTTCAAATCATAAGTATCAATCATAGGCGGCATAAGTGCCCCATCCCACTATGTCGCCATACTAGGCTCTACAAATAAAACCGCAAATGTCACGTATTTGGAAATTGGATTTCCGTCTATGAACCGAGGCAAAAGATAGTCCTCAACCGATTTGAGACGCTCTAGCCCGCCCCTCAGGATCAGAGCTCGAGTGACCCTTGGATCGTCAGGGCCGGTCCACCGATGTGGATTAAAATGCCTGAACATGCGTTTCCCCACCCTTTGGGGTGTAAACGAGCCAACGAATGGCTCCATCGGACCCGGATCGTCCGATCTAACCGAGGCGCCTCGCAACAGCAACAACCACACAGGTGAAAAGTATATAAATGTCAGGGCTGGTAGGTCACTGACACCACCCTAGCTAGAAAGAAACGCATGCCCTCCCTGATGTCCTCTCCCGTTTCTGGTTCACAACCGGGGTGTGAGGCTCGCGAATTCACGTTAAACAAAGTTGTGCCACACAGGCTGTGCTTTGATCATCACCACAAGACTTTGCTTTTCAACAGAAGCCTCGATCAATTGCCACTTAGGCATGCCACACAGGCAATTCACTCCATGCGTTTGATATCCATCAATATATAACCCCTGAGCTCGTACGTCTCAGAGAAGGGCGTTAAGCAAGAGAATAAATTCTCCGCCGCCAAACAGATATATATTTAATAGAAATCAATCACACAGACTAAAATCCAATGTCAGACACACAGTCCATTTACAAGTTCGTTCTGGGGCTGAACGAAACCGGAGGCACCTAGTACCCTGCATATCCATCGATCTCCAAGCACGTCTGGACGATCACTAACTGTTTCCATCTTCTTGGGTGTACAGCCCAATCAAGATCATCAGTATCACCCAAACGACGTGAAGACTTCCGGTCTTCGACCACCGTCTTCATCTTCGACACCACGTCGAATCAGTTATTCAGAATGGGTTAAACCCGGTCTTTCTGAATAACTCGCGTATATATTATAAAAGTGTTACACAAACACAACATACGCCTCATTCCAATTCAGAATATTCTTTTACTCAAATATTCCTATACTTTGGGAAAAGTTCCCATTAATTTTATCCAAGATAAATTCTTTGAATTTATTCTTTAATCTCCTTTGAATATCAATTCAAACTAGTCGGGATTAGCGAACCACACCGAAGTAATCATTTATTTTATTTCCCAATCCCAACCTATTCATCCCATGAAGTAAAACTGGTTATACTTCATATCTAACACCACGGTGTTATCGGTAAATTCAATTACCATTTCACGTTCAAATCTAATTAAAGATTTAACTATCGCTTGGAGTAAAACTGGTGATACTCCATTTTCGATCTTTTCAATCTAATTAAAGATTCATTAAAACTCCACTTAGTTTTAATCTTCGACTGGGTTAAAGAATCAGTGTCATTTAAAACACGGTTCACGATAAACCCAAAATCACATTCCATTAATTATCGGGTTAAAGAACAAGTGTTATTCAAAACATTGTTCACGATAAACCCCAAAAATCAATACCAATTCAATTCCAATTAAATATCATTTAATTGGTACACTTCATTAAATCTAAATAAAAAGATTTAATCTTTTTCTCAACTGGGTTCAAGAACAGTGTTAGTGAAGACACCATTCACGACAAACCCAACTCACATTTGATATTCAATACAAGACTCTGAATAGAAAATATATCGGCTTATATTCAATATCAAATTCTACGACTAACAAATGTCGTATTGGAAATAACGATATAAATATATATCTTTCAAATTTCCATAACAACATCTGTATAATCACGAATTCCAACATCGAAATATTCCGAAGACAATTTCGATTCAAATCCCCTCCAATGCAATCATTGGAAATTTTGGTTATTTTCAAAACCCTTTTCAAATTCAATTTATTTATTTAAAAATAAACAGAATTATAATTCTAGTTCAAAACTAGTTCATTTCGATAAAAATCTATTTTTATCCTTTCAAATATGGAGTTTTTCATCCCAAATTTTCCCAAATCATTTCTTATGATTTTACACAAATTATTACTATTTTTAATAATTTTATCAAGGCCCGTATAGTCGATTTCCATCAATGGCCATCGAACTGCACTTACAGCGACCTTTTTCAAATTTGATTTGGACGTAACTCCAAATCCAACCGTTAGATTTCAAATTTCTAATATTCGTTAGAAAGCTCTTTTCGATACGAACCCAACGGTTCCGGTTTTAGGAGAATCCGACGGTCGGAACTCCCGTAATGTCCGTTTGAAATGAATGGTCGAAATTCACGAACTGCCGCGGCGCGGCGCGTTCTATTCAGGCCATTATATTATATATAATATATATAATATATATTTCGTCGATTTCTATTTAAAACGAATTATATAATTAGTTTTGAAATCGTTTCAAAAGCAATTTCAACTTTCTTTTCAATTCAAATCAAAATTGAATTCTTCTTTACAAATTCGTTTTAAAATTCATTTCTATTCAATTCAAATTTCAATTCAATTTGAATTCATTTCAATTCACTTTCAATTCAATTTGAATTCGTTTCCAATTCAATTCATTTCGAAATCGTTTTCAATTCAATTCCTTTCGAAATCGTTTTCAATTCAATTCATTTCGAAATCGTTTTCAATTCAATTCATTTCGAAATCGTTTTCAATTCAATTCATTTCGAAATCGTTTTCAATTCAATTCATTTCGAAATCGTTTTCAATTCAATTCATTTCGAAATCGTTTTCAATTCAATTCATTTCGAAATCGTTTTCAATTCAATTTATTTCGAAATCGTTTTCAATTCAATTCATTTCGAAATCGTTTTCAATTCAATTCATTTCGAAATCGTTTTCAATTCAATTCATTTCGAAATCGTTTTCAATTCAATTCATTTCGAAATCGTTTTCAATTCAATTCATTTCGAAATCGTTTTCAATTTAATTCATTTCGAAATCGTTTTCAATTCAATTCATTTCGAAATCGTTTTCAATTCAATTCATTTCGAAATCGTTTTCAATTCAATTTATTTCGAAATCGTTTTCAATCCAATTCATTTCGAAATTGTTTTCAATTCAATTCATTTCGAAATCGTTTTCAATTCAATTCATTTCGAAATCGTTTTCAATTCAATTCATTTCGAAATCGTTTAAAATCGATATAAATATCGTTCACGTCAAAATGGCGTCAATCTAATCATCACGGCTTCACATATTTCTATTTTCAAATATTCTATTTCAAATATTTCCTATTATCAAAATATTTGTTATTATCAAAATATTCTTTATTTTCACGATTGGAATGAGGCCCAATCAATCACCATATAAAGTTAATTATATGGATTCCATACAGCACATGTATATAATATCATTGAAAAATAATCAACCATCAACCAAAGTGCACTACACTGTATAAGCATCAAATATAGATATCTAACGCTTATAACAGCCTGTCAATCAATCGATCGACATATTTAGTCAATCAGGATGAGTGAACTTCAAATTTCATCCCAACACCCGTGTGGGGTTTCAAACAATCAAGCACATATTTTATTTGTGCTGTTGGGCGATGTGTAAAATTTATCGTCCCAATCAATGTCATTCAAATAGATGTACATAAACAAACCGTCCGATTTATAAATGAATATTTTATTTTATTCACTTCACGTTAAAATTATATTTTTAACGATAAAACATTTTATTTCAACCTATGAATTTCTATTCAATTCATTTACACAATAAAATGATATTTTTATTTTTCTAACAAATTTTAGAAAATTTCGGCGGCATAACGGCACGATACTAGAAACGGGACAAGGCCTAGCCTTATCCCCGGTCTAGTGAAGGCCCACGCCATTCACGCATCAACCAAATTCACCAAACAACCAATTTAAATCAAGTCATCAAATTAATTTATGCAACCAAACAAACAAGTCCATGGTCTGTGGACGATTGTGTCGGGTGCTACTAAGCACCGTCTACATCCGTATATATATATATATATATATATATATATATATATATATAACTAGAAAAAGAGATTTTGAGTGAGAAGTTCTCACCAATAGCTATCCAACTTCACGACACTTCTTCGACAGAAATCTTCATCGTTATCCCATCTTCGTCATCTTCGCTGCCCGTAGTCACTATATATATAAAAATCACATTTTTATATTTTGATGTATTTAAAATAAAAGTCACATTTTTATTTGTTTACTTTCAATTTAAAAAACATATTTTTACTTTGCTATTCAATATATAAAAAAAATATTTTTACTTCGATGTTCAACATATAAAAATCCTATCTTTATTTCGAAGTTCAACATATAAAAATCCTATCTTTTCACCTTTCAAAATACGATCTTCTCACATTTCAAAATACGACCTTTTCACCTTTTAAAGTTCTAATCTTTTTCCATTTAAAATTCAAATCTTTTCTATTTAAAATCTTAAAATAAAATCAGTTTTTCAAACTTTTCAAAAATCAGTTTTTAATCTCTTTTAAGAATCAGTTTTTAACCTTTGTTTTAAAAATCAGTTTTAGACTTTAAAATAAAAATAAAAGCAAAATAAAATACTTACTATTTTTTCTTTTGAAGGTTGGAGAAGAGGAGCTCGCTGGGGGGGGTTTGGCCGCGTCGGTCGTCGACTGAGGAGGGGAAGACAAGCGGCGCCGGCGGTGTGGCTTTCAGGCGGTGGTGGGGCTTCGCGATTGGGGGAAGAGGCTGGAACGGGGTTTGGGGAAGAGGAGGAAGAAGAAGGGAGGACGGCGAAAAAAGGGGGGGCTGCGCCACCTCTGGCGGCGGCGGCGGCAAGGGTTTCCCCCTTCCGTCGATCGCTCGATCCTTTTTTTTTTCTTTTTTTTTGTTTCTGAATTTCTTTGTGAACGGGGGGGGGGGGGGAGAACGTATAGGGGAGAAGAGGGTTTTTTTTTATTAATTAATTATTTTATTTTATTAAAAAGTTGACTTTTACATACGACCTTTAATCGAGGCCCACCGCCTGTCGCCCGTAGCGTTTCACCCCCATTCCGAACACAATGGGATATGTATCGTAGGTTGATTCGATCGTTACAGTCAGTTTCCGTTAAATTTACATTTAAATCACTTTATTGAATTTTAAACGTACATTTCAAATTACCGGGGTCACATACTAACTAGAAAAATTCCAGAAAAATATTTTCTAGCTTCGTATTGACGATACGGTCCTAACAAAACTAGTTTCGTCGAATTCTGAGACCGTTGGAAAAATGGTCAATTTCCAGTCGATTAAAATCAACTGAAACTGGTCAAACGTGTTTTCTTTTTCCACGCTCACATATTGATTCGAAAAATTATGAAATCTGAAACCTAGCAATAATTTTACATCACGGATCCAATGAAAGTGGTTTCGTCGAAATCCGAGGTCGTTTGCAAAATTTCCATTTTTAAGGGCCTGAATTCCATAGCGACTATTCAGAATTTTCAACTGGACATATTTTTTGATTCCCGCTATGAAATCTTGATTATTCGGATTCTTTGAAAAGATATCATCAATTAGATCCTATCATTTTTGGTTTCACTAAAATCCGGATTGTTTTGCACCCGGTACATTCAATTGAAGTTTGAAATCGAATTATCGAACTACCGCGCCATTTTCAATTCCTTTTATAATTATATATAAATATTTATATTCTAACGACGACGCGTATAATATATACGTTCGAATTATATTCAAAATAAATTTCTCGTCTATTTTATTTAAAATAATTCATTTTAAATATTCAAAATTCGCTAAAATTGCCAAAATAAAAATTTTAAACTGGCCCAGATTTTCGGGTTATTACAATCTCCCCCACTTAAAACTTTTCGTCCCCAAAAAGGAACAAAGTCGAAAGTGGTTTGATTAATCAACTCTATGTTCGATCTGGCTTCCATTCTCCAACTTTTCAATTTCTGAGAATTTTCAAAAATTCAAAAATTTGGCTAACACCCTAAATTTTCGAAAAATTTCGCCATAACCTCCCCTGCACCGGGAGCATCGGGGAATTTCAAATAGCTTCCCCGGTCCTTCAGATCTCAAAAAGAAAAAGAAAAAGCCAAGCGGCTAGCCAATAGGCTCATAAAATCATCATCACCCAAACAAAACAGTAAATTATGTAGTAAACATGTACCTATTTGTCGGGCAAACAAATTTTATTCTCTGGCTCTAGCCTCCTTGCTATGACCTGTTCAATGATATACATGTATATGCAAGCAAATGCGACCAATTTCAATACAATTCAACATTTGATACAATTAGGCGTAATGGTTCAAAATTATCAAACAAATAAACAAACAACACAAACATCAATCAATTAGTGAATTAGGGTTTCAAATTCATTATCTTTGATACATATACAAAAAATCATGTTTTTGATGCCAATTCACAACAATGTGTTCTAACTATATAAGTTTTGGTTCTCACACCAGCCTAATGGAAATATATAGATATCACACCTTCGTCACTCGAAAATAAATACTGGTAACGCTGCAGCATTATCAGAATCATCCCCGGGCAACTAGAATGTGATTCTATATCTACCCAATATATTAAAACTTTGAATATACGTTTGCAAGGCGTATATGCAAATTCTTTATATACTGAATTGTCCAAAATCAATATAAATAATTAATCAAATACGAATAATTGATTTAAATTTTCAAAACAAAATTTGTTTTCATTTTAAAAATATACTCTTCACACTCGTTCTAGGATACTACTGATCCCATCTCTAACGAGTCATTCTAATTGGATATTACTAATCCAATATCTGATGAATTCTTTCGTATGGTTCTAATGTGCCTTGTTCTCTGAGCTTTGTAAACCAAAGCTCTGATACCACGTGTCACGACAGGCAATTCCTCTCGGTCCGAACCAGTCGCTAAACCGATCCAGGCAGTTCGAAACGCCCTATCGTTTGAGAAAAAGCCACAACAGAACGCATATAAAAGAACATTTCATTGTATATTATAACAATGCATCAGAATACAAGAATATACAGAGTATAAACAAATGAATATCACACAGAAATATCAGAGATTTAAATTACATTTAAATACATCGCAGCGGAAAACAATACAATACACAACTAGAAGGAGATATACGGATACAAAGCTTTCCGGATATCCTTCCAGCTGTAAACCAGGATCCTGTGAATATAAATCTGCAAAACCAAAACTACTAGCTGCCCGTGCGGAAAATAGGGGAACCCAGAGTTTAGGTTAAAACAATAAACTCCAGGTCAGTCATGTGACTGGTGTGAGAACTAAAACAGTTATTAATCTTTATTTTAAAGTTAGGTAAATCAAGGGACCACGCCGTATAACACGGAACGGGTTTCCTCCCAAGAATACCGGTGCATAAAACAAACAGCGCAATGCTAAATAAAGAAAAATGAAGCTGTTATAAGACCCAGTTCCCATCACACAATGCAACGCAAGCCGGAGGATAGGGTTTTTACCTTATAATAGCCAAGAATGCTTGATACGTTTAAAACAAATCATTTGATACTATTGTAAGTGCATAGTGTATAAAACAACTTCAAATCATAAGTATCAATCATAGGCGGCATAAGTGCCCCATCCCACTATGTCGCCATACTAGGCTCTACAAATAAAACCGCAAATGTCACGTATTTGGAAATTGGATTTCCGTCTATGAACCGAGGCAAAAGATAGTCCTCAACCGATTCGAGACGCTCTAGCCCGCCCCTCAGGATCAGAGCTCGAGTGACCCTTGGATCGTCAGGGCCGGTCCACCGATGTGGATTAAAATGCCTGAACATGCGTTTCCCCACCCTTTGGGGTGTAAACGAGCCAACGAATGGCTCCATCGGACCCGGATCGTCCGATCTAACCGAGGCGCCTCGCAACAGCAACAACCACACAGGTGAAAAGTATATAAATGTCAGGGCTGGTAGGTCACTGACACCACCCTAGCTAGAAAGAAACGCATGCCCTCCCTGATGTCCTCTCCCGTTTCTGGTTCACAACCGGGGTGTGAGGCTCGCGAATTCACGTTAAACAAAGCTGTGCCACACAGGCTGTGCTTTGATCATCACCACAAGACTTTGCTTTTCAACAGAAGCCTCGATCAATTGCCACTTAGGCATGCCACACAGGCAATTCACTCCATGCGTTTGATATCCATCAATATATAACCCCTGAGCTCGTACGTCTCAGAGAAGGGCGTTAAGCAAGAGAATAAATTCTCCGCCGCCAAACAGATATATATTTAATAGAAATCAATCACACAGACTAAAATCCAATGTCAGACACACAGTCCATTTACAAGTCCGTTCTAGGGCTGAACGAAACCGGAGGCACCTAGTACCCCGCATATCCATCGATCTCCAAGCACGTCTGGACGATCACTAACTGTTTTCATCTTCTTGGGTGTACAGCCCAATCAAGATCATCAGTAATCACCCAAACGACGTGAAGACTTCCGGTCTTCGACCACCGTCTTCATCTTCGACACCACGTCGAATCAGTTATTCAGAATGGGTTAAACCCGGTCTTTCTGAATAACTCGCGTATATATTATAAAAGTGTTACACAAACACAACATACGCCTCATTCCAATTCAGAATATTCTTTTACTCAAATATTCCTATACTTTGGGAAAAGTTCCCATTAATTTTATCCAAGATAAATTCTTTGAATTTATTCTTTAATCTCCTTTGAATATCAATTCAAACTAGTCGGGATTAGCGAACCACACCGAAGTAATCATTTATTTTATTTCCCAATCCCAACCTATTCATCCCATGAAGTAAAACTGGTTATACTTCATATCTAACACCACGGTGTTATCGGTAAATTCAATTACCATTTCACGTTCAAATCTAATTAAAGATTTAACTATCGCTTGGAGTAAAACTGGTGATACTCCATTTTCGATCTTTTCAATCTAATTAAAGATTCATTAAAACTCCACTTAGTTTTAATCTTCGACTGGGTTAAAGAATCAGTGTCATTTAAAACACGGTTCACGATAAACCCAAAATCACATTCCATTAATTATCGGGTTAAAGAACAAGTGTTATTTAAAACACTGTTCACGATAAACCCCAAAAATCAATACCAATTCAATTCCAATTAAATATCATTTAATTGGCACACTTCATTAAATCTAAATAAAAAGATTTAATCTTTTTCTCAACTGGGTTCAAGAACAGTGTTAGTGAAGACACCATTCACGACAAACCCAACTCACATTTGATATTCAATACAAGGCTCTGAATAGAAAATATATCGGCTTATATTCAATATCAAATTCTACGACTAACAAATGTCGTATTGGAAATAACGATATAAATATATATCTTTCAAATTTCCATAACAACATCTGTATAATCACGAATTCCAACATCGAAATATTCCGAAGACAATTTCGATTCAAATCCCCTCCAATGCAATCATTGGAAATTTTGGTTATTTTCAAAACCCTTTTCAAATTCAATTTATTTATTTAAAAATAAATAGAATTATAATTCTAGTTCAAAACTAGTTCATTTCGATAAAAATCTATTTTTATCCTTTCAAATATGGAGTTTTTCATCCGAAATTTTCCCAAATCATTTCTTATGATTTTACACAAATTATTACTATTTTTAATAATTTTATCAAGGCCCGTATAGTCGATTTCCATCAATGGCCATCGAACTGCACTTACAGCGACCTTTTTCAAATTTGATTTGGACGTAACTCCAAATCCAACCGTTAGATTTCAAATTTCTAATATTCGTTAGAAAGCTCTTTTCGATACGAACCCAACGGTTCCGGTTTTAGCAGAATCCGACGGTCGGATCTCCCGTAATGTCCGTTTGAAATGAATGGTCGAAATTCACGAACTGCCGCGGCGCGTTCTATTCAGGCCATTATATTATATATTATATATATAATATATACTTCGTCGATTTCTATTTAAAACGAATTATATAATTAGTTTTGAAATCGTTTCAAAAGCAATTTCAACTTTCTTTTCAATTCAAATCAAAATCGAATTCTTCTTTACAAATTCGTTTTAAAATTCATTTCTATTCAATTCAAATTTCAATTCAATTTGAATTCATTTCAATTCACTTTCAATTCAATTTGAATTCGTTTCCAATTCAATTCATTTCGAAATCGTTTTCAATTCAATTCCTTTCGAAATCGTTTTCAATTCAATTCATTTCGAAATCGTTTTCAATTCAATTCATTTCGAAATCGTTTTCAATTCAATTTATTTCGAAATCGTTTTCAATTCAATTCATTTCGAAATCGTTTTCAATTCAATTCATTTCGAAATCGTTTTCAATTCAATTCATTTCGAAATCGTTTTCAATTCAATTCATTTCGAAATCGTTTTCAATTCAATTCATTTCGAAATCGTTTTCAATTCAATTCATTTCGAAATCGTTTTCAATTCAATTCATTTCGAAATCGTTTTCAATTCAATTCATTTCGAAATCGTTTTCAATTCAATTCATTTCGAAATCGTTTTCAATTCAATTCATTTCGAAATCGTTTTCAATTCAATTCATTTCGAAATCGTTTTCAATTCAATTCATTTCGAAATTGTTTTCAATTCAATTCATTTCGAAATCGTTTTCAATTCAATTTATTTCGAAATCGTTTTCAATTCAATTCATTTCGAAATTGTTTTCAATTCATTTCGAAATCGTTTTCAATTCAATTCATTTCGAAATCGTTTTCAATTCAATTCATTTCGAAATCGTTTAAAATCGATATAAATATCGTTCACGTCAAAATGGCGTCAATCTAATCATCACGGCTTCACATATTTCTATTTTCAAATATTCTATTTCAAATATTTCCTATTATCAAAATATTTGTTATTATCAAAATATTCTTTATTTTCACGATTGGAATGAGGCCCAATCAATCACCATATAAAGTTAATTATATGGATTCCATACAACACATGTATATAATATCATTGAAAAATAATCAACCATCAACCAAAGTGCACTACACTGTATAAGCATCAAATATAGATATCTAACGCTTATAACAGCCTGTCAATCAATCAATCGACATATTTAGTCAATCAGGATGAGTGAACTTCAAATTTCATCCCAACACCCGTGTGGGGTTTCAAACAATCAAACACATATTTTATTTGTGCTGTTGGGCGATGTGTAAAATTTATCGTCCCAATCAATGTCATTCAAATAGGTGTACATAAACAAACCGTCCGGTTTATAAATGAATATTTTATTTTATTCACTTCACGTTAAAATTATATTTTTAATGATAAAACATTTTATTTCAACCTATGAATTTCTATTCAATTCATTTACAGAATAAAATGATATTTTTATTTTTCTAACATATTTTAGAAAATTTCGGCGGCATAACGGCACGATACTAGAAACGGGACAAGGCCTAGCCTTATCCCCGGTCTAGTGAAGGCCCACGCCATTCACGCATCAATCAAATTCACCAAACAACCAATTTAAATCAAGTCATCAAATTAATTTATGCAACCAAACAAACAAGTCCATGGTCTGTGGACGATTGTGTCGGGTGCTACTAAGCACCGTTTACATCCTAGTACATATATATATATATATATATATATATATAACTAGAAAAAGAGATTTTGAGTGAGAAGTTCTCACCAATAGCTATCCAACTTCACGACACTTCTTCGACAGAAATCTTCATCGTTGTCCCATCTTCGTCATCTTCGCTGCCCGTAGTCACTATATATATAAAAATCACATTTTTATATTTTGATGTATTTAAAATAAAAGTCACATTTTTATTTGTTTACTTTCAATTTAAAAAACATATTTTTACTTTGCTATTCAATATATAAAAAAAATATTTTTACTTCGATGTTCAACATATAAAAATCCTATCTTTATTTCGAAGTTCAACATATAAAAATCCTATCTTTTCACCTTTCAAAATACGATCTTCTCACATTTCAAAATACGACCTTTTCACCTTTTAAAGTTCTAATCTTTTTCCATTTAAAATTCAAATCTTTTCTATTTAAAATCTTAAAATAAAATCAGTTTTTCAAACTTTTCAAAAATCAGTTTTTAATCTCTTTTAAGAATCAGTTTTTAACCTTTTTTTTAAAAATCAGTTTTAGACTTTAAAATAAAAATAAAAGCAAAATAAAATACTTACTATTTTTTCTTTTGAAGGTCGGAGAAGAGGAGCTCGCTGGGGGGGTTTGGCCGCGTCGGTCGTCGACTGAGGAGGGGAAGACAAGCGGCGCCGGCGGTGTGGCTTTCAGGCGGTGGCGGGGCTTCGCGATTGGGGGAAGAGGCTGGAACGGGGTTTGGGGAAGAGGAGGAAGAAGGGAGGACGGCGAAAAAAGGGGGGCTGCGCCACCTCTGGCGGCGGCGGCGGCAAGGGTTTCCCCCCCTTCCGTCGATCGCTCGATCCTTTTTTTTTCCTGAATTTCTTTGTGAACGGGGGGGGGGGGGGGCGGGGGGTGGGTGGCAGAACGTATAGGGGAGAAGAGGGTTTTTTTATTTATTAATTAATTATTTTATTTTATTAAAAAGTTGACTTTTACATACGACCTTTAATCGAGGCCCACCGCCTGTCGCCCGTAGCATTTCACCCCCATTGCGAACACAATGGGATATGTATCGTAGGTTGATTCGATCGTTACAGTCAGTTTCCGTTAAATTTATATTTAAATCACTTTATTGAATTTTAAACGTACATTTCAAATTACCGGGGTCACATACTAACTAGAAAAATTCCAGAAAAATATTTTCTAGCTTCGTATTGACGATACGGTCCTAACAAAACTAGTTTCGTCGAATTCTGAGACCGTTGGGAAAATGGTCAATTTCCAGTCGATTAAAATCAACTGAAACTGGTCAAACGCGTTTTCTTTTTCCACGCTCACATATTGATTCGAAAAATTATGAAATCTGAAACCTAGCAATAATTTTACATCACGGATCCAACGAAAGTGGTTTCGTCGAAATCCGAGGTCGTTTGCAAAATTTCCATTTTTAAGGGCTTGAATTCCATAGCGACTATTCAGAATTTTCAACTGGACATATCTTTTGATTCCCGCTATGAAATCTTGATTATTCGGATTCTTTGATAAGATATCATCAATTAGATCCTATCATTTTTGGTTTCACTAAAATCCGGATTGTTTTGCACCCGGTACATTCAATTGAAGTTTGAAATCGAATTATCGAACTACCGCGCCATTTTCAATTCCTTTTATAATTATATATAAATATTTATATTCTAACGACGACGCGTATAATATATACGTTCGAATTATATTCAAAATAAATTTCTCGTCTATTTTATTTAAAATAATTCATTTTAAATATTCAAAATTCGCTAAAATTGCCAAAATAAAAAATTTAAACTGGCCCAGATTTTCGGGTTATTACAATATAGTTTATTCGAAAGGAGTTAATTGATAAGAGTAAATTAGTTAGAGTTAATTGAAAAGAGTTAATCCAATAGAGTTAATCCAATAGAGTTAATCAAATAGAGTTAATAGAATTGAGTTAACCAAATAGAGCTAACTGATAAGAGTAAATCGATTAGAGTTAATCGAATAGTGTTAATTGAATAGAGTTATTCAAATATAGGTTATTCGAAGAAGAGAGATTATCAAATATAGTTTATTCAAAGGAAGAGTTATCGAATAGAGATTTATTCGAAAGAGAGTTACGTAAGGAAGTTGTTAAAGATTTAAAAGATAAACTTTGACTATTTCGAAGTTAAAACGTTGTTCAGTTTAGGTCTGAGAGGTAATTATACTCCAACTTGATTGACTTCCTTATGAACTAAGGAATGGTAAGGTTTGATAGTAATTGTTGGTTAAGCGAATATAGTTAATGAAGGTAATTGTTTGAATTGGCATAGCGATGTTTTATTTAAACATCTGTTTAAATCCAAGGAATGAGTTTTGGAAACGTTTTCCAAATATAATCAGAGATATTTTCTAATCATAGAAAATGAAATATTGGAATGACAGTGATATGTGGAAAGGAGATGGAAATGTTTTCCAATGATTAATAACGTATATTTTCTAAATTTAGAAAATAAGAATTTCTGCATATATACAGAAACAGGAAATGGAGAATGAATAAATTAATGATAAATTAATTTAAGAGATAAATGATTACTGATGATTGATCAATATAATTTCCATCTGGAAATAATATCGTTGATTGCACACGTGTTTTTCTTTGATATTTAACTCACCGAAAATCGAAGTTTTTGACCATTTTTCCGTCGTCAATACGGAGAGACCAGTTGGATTCTTATCCAAAGAACAACTCTGTATTGGCGTTAGCGTTTCGAATCAAATAGATCAAAGACAAATTGAAGATGGAGTAAAGTGCAAGGGCTATTGTGTAAATCTTATTGCCTAAGATGGATGTAAGGAATAGTGCCTTCGGTTTGTCCAGTCCCAGGACAACTTGAATGGACGAATGTTTGACAGAGTATATCTAGTAGATCGCATAAGTTGATCGTTTCAAACGTATTTACGTTGGCGGCGGAGGAATTCGTTTCTCTTAGCTTATACCCATGGTATTTTTGGGGAAATAAATTTGTGATTTGATGGGTATGACGATGTGACATTCAAAGTTAATGAATGAGTAATCTATTGGAAGATACGTTATGACCTCCAGCCTCTTCAACTGGGAAATGACAGAAATCGGGCAGGCAGCATGGCTAAGTGGTTCGTAACCAAGTAGGGTATATTGTCACCATCTAGAGAATATTCGTATTTGTTCTTCTTTCAATTTTGTATCTCCCAGGAGTGGTTATGTTGGTTTACCAACTATAAGGTGACAATATATTCGATACACTCAAGCAAAATGAGTGGTCGGTCATGTGTGGCCGAGTTGCAAGATGTTCTTGTTGAACTCCAATGTATCGCTTCTAGAGTACACTGAGCGGAAGGTAAATCCATACCTTGTCATAGTTGGAATCCATTCCCCAAATAAGAGCCCACAGTTTTGATTGTATATTGTATATGTAGAACGTTAGATGCAAGCTTTCTACTAGATTGATATTACTTGTGTTAGACATTATTATAATATCAGACAAGTATCGTTTTACAAATGATTTGGGTTATCATAAGGTATAAACCATCCGCGTTTATGTGTGGATTGGTCTTACGATTATTCTTTCTTTTGAAAGGATTTTGAAAGTTAAATCGAAAGATTTGAGTTTACTCACACCAGTCACATGACTGACCCGGAGTTTATTTTCTTTTGTTTTCCCTAAACTCTTGGGTGCCCAATTTTGTACGGGCAGTCAAGTAGTCGGGATTTACAGATACTTGGAAAGCTTGGAGTGGGAGGCTTCAGGATCATATAGCTATTTTTTATTTCCGCTGTGTTGTAAGTGCTGTACTTTGGAAATGATATGTATATTCAAGTACATATTTATATATCAAAGTTATGTTATATATTATATGTTATTCGTTCCGCTGTGAGATTCGTGTTGCTCTGATGTAGTATGTTCTTCTTCTTCTATTCTAAGTTTCTATCTTATCTATTCTCACCCTCTGTTTTCTTTCTATCAGTTTTCTGATTTCCAATGTAATTTGGGTTGTACTTGAGTTAATTAGTCAGTTCAAATTGGACCGGAATTTCGGGACACTACAACGACCTACAAATCTAAACCATGGTAATTAGTTTTAAAGAAAAATTGTTAAAATGTTAGTTAATAATTATAATCGTTTACTAAACCATTGATATTTATTTTATTACGCTAACAGAATGGAACAAAATAAAAGACACTGGAATCGTGATGATGAACACTGTAACACCCCGTAATTTTATAACATTAAAATTCACAAATTAAAGTATATTTATTTTTTAGAAAAGAATTAAGTGAAATGGGTTGCGCAGAGAAATATATATATATATATTGATATATATATATATATAAATTAAAAATTAAACAAATAAATATGCGAAAAATTTCAAAACAGCGAATTGGGAGGGGGAATAACCGAACCGGCCCATTTTTGAGGTCGACCCGAGCCTCGATGGGTCGACTAGGGGTTAATCCAGGGTGTTTGGCTGTCAACCCGTGGACCGATTCGCTCAAATGCAGATTTTGCATTTGATTGGTTCTCATGGTTCAGGGTTAATCTAATGGTCCTAAATAACTTTCTACACCTATAAATACATCCTAATGCTAACCCTAAACCTAATTAAAATAGAATAGTTACCGTCATACCATCGCCATAGAAATTAATGGAGCCACCGCCAACTAAGAAAGAAGAAAAGCAAATTCAATTCTAATTCTCTCAACCCTAAAGCAAAGCAAAACTCTCTCTTTTCCCTAAATTGTGAGTATGATAGTCTTAACAAGATTATTATCATTTTAATTAGGTTAAGTCATGAATGGATTATGAGTAGATGATGTGAATTGTCATATATGTTGTTGTAAACCTTATACTATCATGTATGTTATAAATCCTATGCTATGTGGTGATGATATCCTATATGTTGTAAATCATGCTATGATGATGTTATGTATGTTGATAGTTTCTATGCTAAGTTGTGATGAATCATACATGTTAAAAAGCCATGATGTTACTATCTATGCTAGCTAGTTCATATTAATTAAATCATCATGTTTGGGCTATGTTGATCTATATGACAAGTTACATATGCAAGTTAAATTGATTAGAAAAGCTATGAACATATGCCATGACATCTACTATGACATCTAGAACTATGCTATGACATATGTGATATCCTATGCTAGTTCACACCATCATTATGTTACTTAAAAACCCCATATGCAAGTTTATGTATAGATTTGGGCTATGATCATATCATGTAAATTGTGACATTTAACAATTTGACACCTTTTGATCCTTAACATGTGTAGTTTATGCAAGTTTCACCCCTATTATGATTATATTTATTTTTATTGTCTATATGTTGTGGTAATTTGTCCTTGTGCTATGCATTAGACTATTCAAGTCTAGCCTATATTATGCGTTGAATAAGCGAACGTATAAACGTGGGGTAGGGGTAATATTAAGGATTTAATAATAAGATGTTGGGTGCAATTGATATGATTTTGCATACCATGAGTGGATGACCATAATTGAGTCAATTATGGACATCAATAAAAGTGGACTTAATTAATAATTTTGATAGGGAATTATTAAAACTGGGGTAAAAGATTGAAAGTTGTCAATCAATGCTTAGGACACGAGGTTGGACTCGTTTGTGACGTAAACCTGCCCGGAACCGCCCGGCAAATCCAGTGGTCACAAATGTCAGCCCAATGTGAGATGTCCTAGGCCTAAACTAAAGCATAACAGTTGTAAAGACACGAGGTTAGACTCTTTTATGGTGTAAGACTGCCCGGACCCGCCCGACAAATCCAGTTGCCATAAATGCCAGTCTAATGTGAGAGGTCTTTACGAGGTTATGGCCTAAATGAATTAAAAAATACTTAACCAGATAAAACATGTAAAGTGGGACATGGGGGTTAACTAGATGCCTTAGGTGGCATGAGGAATCTAGTGGGTGCCCTTAGTGGCATGTGAAATACGATTAGTAAGACTTAACCAAACACACATGTAAATGAACATGACTAAGAGGGTTAAGTGGGATATACTAGTGACAAGCTTAGGTGGGTAGATTGTGGGGGCCCATTTCGACCAGTATCCCAAACGTATCTTTGTGGGCTCGACCCAAGTCGAGGACGGGACACGCATGCTGGGTTCGACTGTAAGAGGCCAAAACGGGGAGCGGTGGCAACGCAAGTCCAACGGGTTTCGTATGCGTGTGTGGACCCGGGCTGGTAGGTAAGACGTTGTTGCATCGTGTAGGTATAAGCCGTGCATTCTCAAGTTGTATCGGGTTGCCACTTTAGGGGAGTGATACACCCCACTGTTGGGCCAACACGGGTATCTACGAGTAGGGAGCCGATCGAAAGTGGGTAGTGGGGTACACCTAGTGGAGATAGGGGAAGACGGCTCCTATGTAGTCAGCTAGGGGTACGTAAGGCTATTTATAAAGTTTCTGTGTGAAGCAAGTGGGATCAAACAATAGGGTGACTGGTGTGGTGTAGTGTAGTAATGTGCGGTGCAGTGTAGTAATCATTCGTTAGTAATTAGGTGTGCCTTTACCGTTATCTTTAACGTTATCTTAAATGTTATCTTTATCTTCCTAAGAGTTCATAGACATTTACTTGTCTTCCAGCTTATGCCTTAGTCTAGTTATTTTGATAATAGTATTGTTAGAATTATCATACTCGCCAGACTTTATGTCTGACCCCCTCCATTTCTATCCTTTTTCCCCCTCCAGGTCCTCAGGTTGGGCCCAGCTCTAGTGGAGTTTTATTGAATTGCTTCATCTCTCTTTGGAAAGCTTGGACCGTTGAAGTAAAGTCCAGCTTGTTATCTTTTTAATGGCTATTTATGTAATGGGATTATTATGAAGATGGATATTGTACTTGGTTATGATCTATGGTTTTATGATGTAACAAACATGTTTAATTTCCGCTGCAATAAAATGAAGTTTTAGATTTCCAAGTACTATTTATTATCTGTCTTGTTGTAATTTTTCTGTTCTATATTCACTTATAACCTCCATGGAAGTTAATGCATTCCCTTTGTGAGTGACATTAATGGACGTGGGGTGTTACAAACACTGCGTTCACGAATTATTTGCATAGAAATGGAGACAAGAGGAATTTACAGTTAAATTAAACGATTGTTTAATTTAACTGTAACCGAGCTGAATCAAATCAAAGTGACTATAACTCACATAGTTTTAACCCAATTATATTTTACATAAGTCTGGATTTATTTAGTGTGCTACGGTTGATAATTGTTTGTTGTGTGCTGAGTATTATATATATTGGTTGATTTAAACCGTTAGTTTATTTTTAAAATGAAATCTAATTGTTATTTTAATGATCACTTCCAAACGAGGTAACTTACCTTGTTGGTTACGTTTAAAATAATATAAACGTATTATATTAAAAATATGGATGTTTGGATTATTGTTATTTGTTTATTATTGCATATGTTGAATAATATTATTTAGGTAACGTATTTGGATGCAGGGAAAACAGAATGGAGGGATCCAACTGGATTCCTCAAATTTATTGTTATTTTCATATTACAAATTATATGAACTGTATCACCAATGTGTACTGGACAATTGATTTGGTTGTTGACTATTGAACTGAAATTCAACGGTTGTTTGTTTTTTACCAATGGACTGTATTGGTAGGGTAATTGGCATCAAGTGGCTTAAAATCAGTCGGTTTATAAATATTGATTTACCGTCACGTAAATCGACTGAAATGAAGTTATACAATTTATTTTATAAATGAAATAGATTTTTGTAACCTATTAATTTAAATGGAAATTTATTAAAAAGGAAATAAATATTTATTATTTTAGTTATAAGTAATTATTAAAAAAAAATTATAAGGAAAATTCTTATATTAATAAGATTTGTAAGTAAATAAGCAGAAATTAACCTCAAGGTTAAGAATTGGATTAATTGTTTCCAAGAAATAATTAAATGGAATTATTAAATTAATTATATTAGTAATTAATTTAAAGGAATAATTAATCAGAACTGGTTAACGAGATAACCGTGTTTTAAGTTGACTAAGTCAACCGGTTAAACTGGGATTTTGACTTTTAAGTTAAATTAGTTTATTGTCAATTGATATATTAAAATTGCTTAACGAATATTTGTTTTAAATTTTAATAAGAGTTTAATAAGGAATTTTTTGTTATTTTAGTTAATTGAGAATTTAACCACATTTACAGCAGTTAGTGATGAAATAAATTACTAATTTAATTAATAATAATTTAAGAGATTTCTTTTTAAGTGAAATTCATTCAAGTAAGAAATCGGAGGTTTGAAATGGAGTCGAGTTGAATTGTGAAAAGAGTTAATAAATGGGTTTATATTAAAATCCAATTTTTATAACTAAGTTATAAAAAGGAATTTTAAGCGAACACGATAGCTTAAATTTAATGTTTACTTAATATTTGAATTAAGAAAAAGAAGTCGAGATAAGAAGGGGTTTATATTAAACCTGAGTTATAAAAAGGATTTATAAAAGAGATGTGGAGTTAAAACGTTGACTTTAAATTGACAATACTTAATAATGAGATTAAGTGAATGAATGGAATTAAAACAAGATTTTCAAAGTGGAAAATGGTTGAATGAATTAGAAATGGAATAGTATAGGTTGATAACGAGTTAAGATAAGAATCGGAACCTAACTGGAGATTGATTGAGTTGAGTGATTTTCTGAATATTAATCTGATGTTGATCTCGGTCTTCGAGGTTGGTACTTAGGGAGTTGTTCTCTTACAATTTACGGTCAGGGACTAATTAACTTTGAAGTATAAAGATTTGAGAATATATATAGGGATTTCCAAGTAATGGAAATGAAAAGACGTGAGAATGTGTGTGTATGTATGTATATATATATATATAATGATATTTCCAATATAAAGGAAATAAAAGTAAGTTGTGTGAAATTATAACGATGCTTTCGAGGGAAGGAAATGAAAAGTGGAGTTTTGAAATGAGTTTATATTAAAGAGAATATGGGTTGTTATTGTTTTTCTAGTAATACAACAAAAGAGATTCTGAAAATGATTATTTTACGAATAATAAGTTAAACTAGACTCCAGTTTTAGATAATGAATATTGTGGTGCAAATGATAATGAATGTAGGAATTGGATATTGTTAAGTGTTAAAATAAAATTGTTTTAAGGACACTCATATTAAATTAAGAAGTGAAAAGTTATATTCGAATTATTAAAATATTTTGAGATATATTGAACGAGTATTTTTAATTAAAGAAGCCAAGTGTTGCTGAGTACTGAACCAGTAAACATATTTTTATTTTTTGATTGAATGGCTGTTTATTTGGTAGTTAAATTAAATAACCGACTATCAAATATGGCCTATTTGATTGTTGGTACGGAAAGTCAGGGATATAATTATATATGAAAACCATTCCAACCAGCAAATACGAAATATTGAAGATATCAGATACTGATCAAGATGAAGAAATTGAAGAGCATGGATCTTCATGAAATGATAAAGTTACTTAAAATCTCTGGTTTAGCGGCCGAAGATATGTTGTAATCCTATCGTGGTTGAAATCTATAGATTACAAGGACTACTCGCTATTGGTTTATAGGGTGATACGTAGTATGTGATAGGACGGTACCTTCAATTCATCTTGTACCTGGATGACTTGTATGGGTGAATGTTTGACAGAGTATTTCTTAAGACTCATGTACGTTGATTTTACAAATATATCGAGTATGGTGGCAGTAAAGGAAACTTCTTTTAGCATAAACACCCATAGTATATTTGTGGACGTCAATTAGTGATTTGATGGATCTGACAATGTGGCATTCAAAGTGAATGGTGATGTGATGTTCTCAAGGTAGTGTTAAAGTTCGAGCCTCTTCAACCAGGAAATGACAAAAATCGGGCAGGCAACATGGCTAAGTGGGTCGCTCCCAAGTAGGGTGTATAATCACCTATCTTGCGAAAATTCATTTCCTTCTTTAATCTATTTCGATGTTGTCCCTTTTCGGGAAAACAGTGGTTTTATCCCAACCGTTGGTGATATACATTCAATACACTCAAGAAAATTGAGTGATCGGTCATGTGTGATCGGGTTGCAAGATGTTCTTTTTGAACCTAGTGTATTCTTCTCTAGAGATACACTATCGGAAGGTGGTTCCATACCTTGTTATAGTTGGAAATCCAATCTCCAATAAAAGCCTGCGGTATTTGGTTATATATTATGTATGTAGAGCGTAAGATGTAAGCGTTCTGCTAGATAGTTATTTATTTGATTTAGACACTATTATAATATCAGAATAAGATATGATTTAAAAATGGTTTGGTTTATCGTAAGGTAAAAACCGTCCGTGTTTATGTGTGGATTGGTCTTACGTTTATCCTTTTCTTTCGAAAGAAATGTTTTGACTTTAAAATCAAGTTGGGTGATGTTTTTAAACTTAGCGAGTTTTCTCGCTCTGGTTCACCAGACTGATTCGGTGTTTGAAATGCTCAGGTTAGACCGGGTTTTTCAGGTTTAAGTTTTGAATGCTGTGAACTTCAGAAGACGTGCTGGAGAAGTTCAAACGTATGACATCTAGTGTTACCGCTCTGTGTTGTATATGAGGACAGATTATTATAAATGTCCAGATGTATTGATGTACTCTAATGATTGTAATTTTATTTCAAAGCTCTCAATAAAGTTTTATTTCTATATTATATTTGTTCCACTGCGATATGAGACTCTTTGTTATGTTGGTTAGTCGGTTTTTCTTTTTCTTCTATTCTAATATTTCTTTCATTCTTATCTCACCCTCTATTTTCTTTCATTAACTCTCTGGTGTTTTCGATACTTGAATTATGGCAAGTAATACATGTTTATGTATTTTTGTTGGAATTATGGCGTTGAAACTCCGCGGGTCGTTACATGTACGCCCTTGTGAAATCGGAGCAGTGCGTCTTCGTCGACCTGGAGACATGCCGATCCGAAAAGTTACTTTCATTTTCACCCTACCTTTGCCGACACGAAGTTTTGTGTCTTCGTCGAGCCAATGCTAGGCCGAATTGACATGAGTGACTTTTGTCCGTCTTGTAGTTAATCTCATTTGTTCTCGAGTTTTGAATGATTTGGCCATGAAGGATAAAAACATGATGGCCCTATCAAGATGTTGGTCAACATTTGCAAGCACGTACAAGCCCACTGTCCGTCATTTACATGTCCCATAAACAACTGAGTCAACTATATGGAAAATGATTCGGATTTTGCAATATATCAGCTGTACATCTGCATACACATGAACGTAATGTTACATCAATCGATGTTCTTCCTCATCCCTTGCAAGTTATGAACTTGAACCACCTTTGACATGGCCAATAAACTCCTCTGATGATCTCAGGCTGAAGCTCTGTTGAACTTGACAAAAGTTAATGTTTTTTATTTCTGAGCATAAACTTCAACCTAAAAATTGGAAGGCACATATAGTGTACTCCTTTGCTCATAGTGGAGAGTTGAATTGCTGAAGAGAATATAGGGTGATTTGTTGATGAAGAAGATGAAAGGGGAGGTCGATGATGCACAAGCAAATGGTTCAACGTTAAGACTTGAATAAGAATGAAGGCGAGAAATTGAGTTTTGAATTTATAATTGAATATAAAAATATGGTAACGTGATTCAAGTGTAAAAGTCTAATTAAATTATGAAATTGAACAAATTTGATGGCAAAATTTGACAGTAATTGTTAGAACAAAGCTTGCTTATGAATCAAGCAAGGTACTTGTTCAAGAATGGTACCAAGAAAATATGATGAACAATTACAAGAACATATGAATTATCATGAGCTATGGCGATATTCGACATATTTGCAACAATATGGAATCAATGGATGTGAATTAAAAAACAAGAAGTGAACTGAAAATTAAGATATAAAGTAGAAACTAAATTTCTATTGAAATGATTGTATGCAAAACTAAGTACAAGAGTAAATAGCTAGGTTAAAGAATTGAGTTAGTAAAGAGGATATTAGGGAGACATCCTTAAAATGAAACTTAATTGAAAGTGGTTCTTTCTCTAACTTTCACCGTAAAGTGGGTCATTATTTTACTGTTGCAACACATTTACATACTTTTTTGTGCATCTACTTAAAAAAATTCAAAAAGTTGTAAATATCAATGGAAGATTTCTGGTTTAAAAAAATTGCAGAAATATCTGCACTTATTATGAATGAGTGCAGACATATCTGCAATTATTCAGATAGTGTAATATAGGTAATAGAAAATAAATATAACTGCAACTATTCACATAATGCATTGTAGGTTATAAAAACTAAAAACACGGATGTACAAATTTCTACACTTATTGTGAATAAGTGCAGACATATCTGCAATAATCTCTCGAACTATTGCATACATGATTCAGTGTATCAAAAAACTACAGACATGTCAGCAAATTTTCTATGTAGCTACAACCATTTCTGGAAGTGATAATTTTCTTCTGTATGCAATATACATTATTTTTTTATTGATTCTTATGCAATCATGTGATATTTTAATAAGCTTAGGCATCAAATTCAAAATTTTGAAGCAATCAGCAAAATATGTATAAAAACATGCATTTTTTTGATATAACTGTTGTTATGCCTGCAATATTTTGAAAAATTGCAGATTTTCATGCAATTTCGCTAAAACATGTAATTTTTATTTGTTTTAAAGCATTTTTTTTACTTTCTTACATGAATACGAAGATGATTATATATTGAATTAAACTTGAAGTATGGTAATTTTATACGTTGATTTTTTATGCTTTTTCATGATTTTGGGAAAATCGGGACTTAATTTACAAAGTTTTATTCATCTCAAAAAAATTACAAAGTTTTAAGACATAGGGTCTCTGTGTATTTTGAAACTTAACAGAGATCCTAACCAAACTGTCTCATTAATAAATCTAAACATAAAATGATCGGAATTAAAGTACTGGAGCTGACAAATCGAAATGGAAAAGCACTAAGAATTGCAATTGAAAAAGAAATGTAGAAGTGCAGGGCTAGGAACTAAGCAATTAAAGATGAACCATATTGGCAACTAAGGGCATCTCCAGTGGTTGTTTATTCAACCGTAATATTAAAGTTTGCATCTCCAGTGGTCACATTCAGTCTGAATATTAAGGCTAATATTACGTTTCCAATTCAGGATCCTGAATTGGAAACGTAATATTAAGAAGAAACCTGGAGCCTAATTAGTAGGCGCCAGGGTCCTGGAGCCTAATTAGTAGGCGTCAGGATTCATTCCCCAACCAATCATCTTACTCTCCGCCCTTTTTTTCAATCATTTTACTCTCCGCCTTTTTTTTTCTTTGTTTGTATCAGGCGCCTAATTAGTAGGCGCCTGACCATTGAAGAATTTTGTTAAATTCAACCCGTAATATTCAGCACCCTGAATATTACGGGTTGAATCCACTGGAGATGCCCTAAAGGTAGCAAGAAGAGGAATATAAATTGAGATTTCATATACCAGAACCAAAGTACCAGAGCCATGCATGTATACACTTCTCATGCCTAAAATATGATGCAATGCTGCCTTTTTTGAATTCTTGAATGATAGAGTAGAGAAGGATGAGATGAAGAAACAGAGAAAGTTAATATTGAACCATACTTTCACTCAACCCCGTCTTCATGCTCCATTAAATCCAGTAACAGATCACAAAACAGTATATTATCCATGACCGGAACATTACAATTACCAGTCACTCGGCATAAGCCCAATAACCCGTTGTATTAGGTGTGCACATGCACATGTCCACATCCAATAACCCATTGTATTAGGTGTGCACATGCACATGTCCATAAGCTGGTACATTCACCCCAGACCTTGCCTTTAGCAATTCTCTCATCTAACACCCTTCTGGCATCTCCAGCCGCCGACTCCATTCATCCCAGACCTTTCTGTGATGAACTTAGCTGGATCTGGGCATGTTCGTGGTTTTTGCCTGCTTATACAAGTAATGTCTGCCCATGGTTGCAACAGTGGTACATAAGGGAAGCTGAAGTGAATTTTGACCGTAATCAATGCATCTAATTGTAAATATGTGTTGTGAATTTCTAGTTTCCTATTCATAGCAAATGAATACAAAGTCTTTATTGCCCAAAATTCACAGGAAAACATCAGATCCAACAACCTGGACTGAAATTGAATCGAATTCGAATTGAAACACAAAATCAAGCATTGCTCTGATACGATGGTGAATTATTGATAAGAAAAGAAGAGAAATATCACGAAAAAAGGCATATTCTTTAACTAACACTTTATGTACAATCCTTTTCCGGTAAGATCTTTCAACCGACACAATGCTACACTTACAAATGCGGCATTTATTAGTGGTTATCAAAAAGATTTGGTTTAATATTAGTCATAAAAACTAAAAATACAATGGATATTGTGACTAATATCATACACATTATCATTGCAGGCATTTGCAGATGTATTATTCTGTAAAAAATAATAATCAAGTTCTGTGTGCTGCAGAAAGGAAACTGGCATAACAGGAGTCTGATGTGCTAGTTTGTGGTCTAGATCAGAGTGCTTTATTTCCTGCAATATCGATTATGTAACCAGAACTTGTACATATTGATTAGTATGATACTGCAAGTTTAAAAAAAAGATAAGAAAAAAGGATGGAGAGTTTAGTTTTTAATTCTGGAGGTCAGAAGCAAACTAGCATTTTAATGCAAAGGCAGTTGACAAGCAGATTGTTTCCTCATATTCTACAGCTAATCATAGTGGTAATTAATTAATTAGTGAGACAAATTTAATGGTTGTGATCTAATGGAACACATGACACTTTAGTTTGGACGACAGAGAAATTTAGCTGATTTTCCGCTATATTGCTTACTATGCTATAACAATACAATGTTCACTGTTGTTTATTTAAGAGCTAACCGTCAACATACAAACATAAAAATAAGAGACAAATCATTCCCATCACTTCGCTTTCGTTGCATCTTCAGTGAGCTCGGTTTCTCCATCTACTTCTACTTTGATCTCTTTCACTTCATCTTTTGTTTTATCTTCTTGAATCTCATCCTCACCGCCGTTTGTTTTATTTTCTTCTGTTCTTCCTTCAACTTCATTTATAGAATCCTTATTTCTAACTTCTTCGTTTTGTTCTTCAACAGCATCCTTAGTATCCTCCGTCTTAACTTCTTCAATTTGTTCTACACTTTCTTCCTTAATATTTTTACATTCATACAGAGCTTGAATCAAATTCTTCAAGCATTTTTCAATTTCAAGTTCTCCAACTGCAGCCAGTGTCTTTGGCATCAAATTCTCCGCTACATCTGCAGGCGTAATATCATTCTTCTCCATCAACTCTTTAACCTCATCAAACAATGCATGATCATCAATACCCAAATAATTCTTTGCAAGCACTTTGAAAGCTTCAAACCTGCAATAAGATAGCTCAATATGCATATCCATCCTTCCTCTTCTTATGAGCGCCTGATCCAACTTCTCCACATAATTAGTGGTGAAAACAATCAGTCTTTCACTTCCACAAGCCGACCATAATCCATCAATAAAATTAAGAAGTCCTGAAATTGTAACTTTGCTCTCATCATTGCCTGGTTTATTGTCATCTTCTCTTTCAGTTTCTCTTCCTCAGATTTATTTGCATTTTCATCTTGTTTGTTTTTCCTTTTCCCAGATAAATCTAAAGAACAGTCAATGTCCTCTATCACAATGATGGACTTACTTGTAGTTTCTATCAACAGCTTTCTTAAACCTGTGTTATGTTTCACTGCTGTTAATTCTAAATCATAAACATCATAGTCCAACAAATTTGCCATGGCTGCTATCATTGTAGATTTCCCAGTGGCTGGAGGGCCATACTGTTAGTAGTTGTAGTGGTGGAATATAGTTGAATAGTTGAATAATTGAAATGGTGGAAGTAAAGTTTTAACAGTACAACAACTTTATTGCTTGTAGTTTTTTTTGCTACATCATTATAATGTGCCTATCCTCATATTTATAAGCATCTCATTACAATTGTTAATTATTAGAATTCTCTAGATAATACATTCTACACTCATCAAGTAATATATTTAATAATAATACATATGGCAAGTTACATGTTTCTTTAGTATTCTAGAATTTTGTAGCATGCTCAATACTCCTCCTTGATACAAAATTCGGATACTCCAAGCATAGTTCGAAGTTGCTCAAATCTTGCTCTTGGCAGTGCCTTTGTGAAGATGTCTGCAACTTGATCTTCTGTCTTGCAGTAGTTGAGCTGAATTTCTTTTGCCACTTCCGCATCTCTGATGAAATGATACTTTATAGTAATATGTTTAGTTCGACTATGATGAACTGGATTCTTCGTCATTGCTATTGCTGATATGTTGTCACAGTAGATTGTAATGGGTTGTCCTTGATGTTCACCTATATCTTCAAGTATTCTTCGAAGCCATATAGCTTGACTTGTTGCTTCAGCTGCTGCCACATATTCTGCTTCTGCTGTTGATTGTGCAACTATAGCTTGCTTCTTCGATGCCCATGAGAATATTCCTGATCCAAGTGAAAAAGCATAGCCTGATGTGCTTTTCATGTCATCTACTGATCCAGCCCAATCACTATCGGTGTACCCAATTAACTTTGAGTTGGTCATGGTTTTGTACCATATTCCATACTCTTTTGTTCCTTGTAAATATCTCAAAACTCTTTTAGCAACTCCAAGATGAATCTGACTTGGACTCTGCATGAATCTTGATAAAAGACTTGTAGCGTACATAATATCCGGTCGCGTAGCAGTAAGATATAGTAGACTTCCAATCAAGCTTCTGTAGCGAGATGCATCAGCTTCTGGGGCTCCGTCATCCTTTTGCAACTTCTCATTTGTTACGAGTGGAGTAGCTACTGGTTTGCAATCATTCATTCCAAATTTCTTTAATAGTTCTTCGGTATATTTCTTTTGAGAGATAAATATACCTTCCTTATGTTGTTTCACCTCGATGCCAAGGAAGTAATTCATCAAGCCAAGATCGGTCATCTCGAATGTTTTCATCATGTCGTCTTTGAATGCAGTTATCATCTTCGTATTGTTTCCCATGTAGATAAGATCATCCACATATAGAGGGACAATGAGAGTATCATACCGACCTTGTGTCTTGATGTATAATGTTGGCTCACTCTTGCTCCTCCTAAATCCTTGATCTATGAAGTATTGATCAATTCTATAGTACCATGCCCGAGGTATTCGTGATGGAAATGATGATCTGTGTATCCTTCATCTACAATATCCCATAGATCTTGAGAACTAAAAAATGTCTTCATTTTTATGCTCCTAAAATCATAATTTTCACCGGTAAAATTAGGAACGGGAATTGATGGAGATTGAACAATGTTTGCCATAGCTTATAATGGTTGAGATTTTTTTCGCCCAATATGCGAACGAACGAAGCTCCGATACCACTTGTTAGTAGTTGTAGTGGTGGAATATAGTTGAATAGTTGAAATGGTGGAAGTAAAGCTTTAACAATACAACAACTTTATTGCTTGTAGTTTTTTTTGCTACATCATTATAATGTGCCTATCCTCATATTTATAGGCATCTCATTACAATTGTTAATTATTAGAATTCTCTAGATAGTACATTCTACACTCATCAAGTAATATATTTAATAATAATACATATGTCAAGTTACATGTTTCTTTAGTATTCTAGAATTTTGTAGCATGCTCAATACATACAAAAGATAAACACGTTTCCATGGCTTTCCCATTTTTAAGTAGTAGTCTTTTCTTTTGCTGAAAGAAAGAAGATCCTGTACAATTTCTTCTTTTTCCTGCGGGTCTATTGCAACTGTGTCAAATGTGGCCAGGTGTTCGAACGCGACGTAACTCCATTGTAGTCTTTACTAGTTGTCTTCATATCTAGAGCTGTTTGTGTACAACTTTCGGGTCCCTTTTTTTAGCTGAACGATTTTACCTTGTTCCATTACGCGCTGGAGGTAGGAACCGTTGATGATCTTGCTGAAGGACTTTGCAATATGAAGTTTTGCCATGAATTCCACTCTCCACATGACAAACAAATCCAACGATGGAAACTTTGTGTCCAAATATCCGGTCTCTCTCTCTCTCTCTCTCTCTCTCTCTATATATATATATATATATATATATATATATATATATATATATATATATATATATAAGCGCGTGCGCGCGCATGTGTATATATTCAACATCACCAAATTGGTGAAAACATTTGATATCAACAAATTACAAAAATCGGAAGTAAAGAAATCAAGAAATATATAAAAATATATTCATATTAGTAGTGGTAAGCCTAAGCAAAGCGGAACGTGCATCAACATTAAACAGTTGATATTTGTCAAGTACTAATCAACAAATATAGCGCCCAACAAATGGCTAAAGTCGAATAAATAATCCGTATGTTTAGTGCTGGCAACAACAAATGCCCTAAGGCTAAAAAAAATGCATCACAAACTTCTTAGTAGTAACCCAAACAATGACAACAATACGTCTCATACCGTCGTGTCAATTCTGCACAGATGTTGCTTCAATCAAACAGGTCTGCAATTAATCAGAGAATATATACATATAAGCTTCAGAAATAATCATATTTACATAAATCAATTTTTGTAAGATATTTATTACAAATCAAAATTCTTTTGAAATCGATTTGAATATCACGTGCACTTAAATATAAATCCATTAAAATCAATATATCAAAAATTCACAATAAAACTAACTAATCTGAAATACGAATTAGCATAATTTCGGCTTTTCTGTTATGAGATTAAGCCAACTGAAATCAACATAACACAACATCAAAAATCATCAAAATTTATTTAGCAGAAACTCATGAATTATCACACTAAAAATCTCAGAATACAAAGAAATGAGGTAAAGGAACATAAGCTCGACCTGGCACAAAATTTTCCAGTGCCAAGTCGACCTGACCTTTGGCTCAGTTCGATCCTATGGTAGACTTGTAGGTCAACCCTACAAAGGCAAAGGTCGACCTTTGGATCACGTTTTCCACAGGCTTAAATTTCTGCTTTACAGTGATTTATAGCAAGAGCAATATACTGTTGAAATTGACGATTCAAATATTTGTAGAGAAGGAAAGATTAATTGTCAATCATGTAATTGGCTCCTATATGGAATAACTTGGGTGCCAAGTTTACTTGGAGGTCAAGAAAACTTGGGTGCCAAGTTTACTTGGAAGTCAAGAAAACTTGGGTGCCAAGTTTACTTGGAAGTCAAGAAAACTTGGGTGCCAAGTTTACTTGGAGGTCAAGAAATCCCTCTATATAAATAGAGGTCATGTTATTATATGAAGAATGCAATCCACCATTAATCTTCTCTCTATTGTAATCTTCCTCCTCTCTTATGTACTCATTTCTTCATTGAGAAATAAAAGTTGTTGGGTCTCCGTGGACGTAGGATATTCATATCCGAATCACGTTAAATCTTCTGTGTCCTTTTTTTATTCTTTGTTTTTCGTGAGATTTCATAATTATTTTTGTTATACTCCATTGGTATCTAAATAAACAATACTAGATCCTCATCAAAATTCCGCATAAAACACTACAGTTTGGTATCGGAGTTGGTGTTATTGTTCTATTTGGATATTAATGGCTACTTCTAGTAAGTCTGTTGGAAGATCTGGCATCAATTATGGAGTAATACGTTTTGACGGAAAAGGAGATTTTGGTACTTGGAAGATAAAGATGGAGGCCGTATTGAAAAAGGAGAAGACTTTTAAAGTTGTTTCTGTGCCTGAGAAATTGAAAGATGTTGATGCAGCTGAATTGGAGGAAATGGAAGACGAAGCTCTCACAACAATTCAGTTGAGTCTTTCAGATGAAGTCCTTAGAGAATTTTCTCAGAAGAAGACGACAAAGGAACTATGGGATGCTTTATCAGATGCATATCAGGACAAGTCTCTCACAAATCGGATTATTCTACAACAACAACTTTATTCGTTTAAGATGAAGCCTGGAGCCGATCTTATGGAGCATGTAGATGCCTTGACCACTTTAGTTATGAATCTGAAGGCAGCAAATATTGATATTACTGATGAGGCTCAAGCTGTGATCCTCCTTTGTTCCTTGCCTAAAGAATATACTGCTTTTGTCAATTCTATGATTTATGGCCGTAGTAAAATTAGCCTTTTTGATGTAAAGGCTGGCCTTCATAATGAAGTGTTAAGAGGTAGATTGGCGAGCATTAGCATTGAAAGTGATACCGAAGGCTTATCTGTTCAGAGAGGTAGAAGTCAAAGCAAGTCAAAGAAAGGTGAAGAACGGAATTCTTCGAGGTCCCAGTCTAGGGGGCCTAAGAAATTGACTTGCCATTATTGTAAGAAGCACGGGCACTTTATTGCACAATGTCCCAAGCTTGAAGGAAAAAGAAAAGACCCAAAGCAAGCTTCAGCCTCTACAGCGGAGAAATCAGATACAGAGAGTGACACTGATGTGGTTACAGCTTCTAGTTCTTCTGGGAAGAGCACCCTATGGTTGATTGATTCTGGCGCATCCTATCATATGACACCTGATAGGAACTCTTTTTCCACTTACCGTGAGATTGATGGTGGAGAAGTTCTGATGGTAAATGATGCTTCTTGTCGTATGGTTAGTGTTGGTAGTGTAAAGATCAGGATGTTTGACGGTGTTATTCGAACCATTACTGATGTTAGGCATGTACCTGATTTAAGGAGGAGCTTGATTTCTGTTGGGGCGTTGAGTAGACTTGGACTAAAGATTGTAGTTGAAGAAGAGAATATGAAAATATCTAAGGGTTCCATGATCGTTATGAAAGGAGTGAGGGCAGGAAATCTCTATTTACTAAAGGGCACTACTGTAGTTGGTGAATCAGCTTCAGTTACTTCAGCTGATTCAGATTCTTCCAGATTATGGCACTTACGGATGGGCCACATTGGCGAGCGCAACATGGATGAGCTAAGAAAGCGAGGTTTGATTGACGGAGTTCGGCATTCAAAGCTTGGTTTTTGTGAAGAGTGTGTTCTTGGTAAGCAGACGAAGATTTCTTTTGGTGTTGGTGAGCATAAGGCAAAAGCTGTTTTGGATTATGTTCACACTGATGTTTGGGGACCTTCCCCTTGCCCATCCTTAGGTGGAGCCAGTTATTTTGTTTCATTTATAGACGATTTCTCTCGTAAAGTATGGGTGTACTTTCTGAAGTCCAAAAGTTAAACCTTTACTAGATTTCGTAAATGGAAATCCATGGTGGAGAAGCAGTCAGGGAAGAAGTTGAAAGCTCTCCGTTTAGATAATGGTGGTGAATTCATATCACAGGAATTCATCGATTATTGTGAGTCCGAAGGCATTAAGAGGCATTACACCACACCAGGCGAACCCCAGTCCAATGGAGTTGCAGAAAGGATGAATCGGACATTGTTGGAGAGAACTAGGTGCCTCAGATTGACTGCTAAGTTAAAGAAGGGATTTTGGGCCGAAGCTTTATCTATGGCGGCTTTCCTCATCAACCGCACACCTTCTACTGCCATAGATATGAAGATCCCTGAAGAAGTATGGAAAGGAGAGCCTGTTAGCTATTCATTCCTCAAGGTGTTTGGTTGTCCAGCTTATGTGCATGAGAGTCGAGGAAAGCTGGAACCTAGAGCTCGCAAGTGTATCTTTCTAGGTTATAGAAGAGGAGTAAAAGGATATAGGTTGTGGTGTCTTATTAGCAAGAAACTTATTATAAGCAAGCATGTAACTTTTGATGAGAAGGCTATGTCGAAGGTGGAGCCTTCCTCATCGGATGATGATGAGAGGACATGTGAAGAATACCAAACACAAAGCAAATCATCTGTTAATTCTTTCCATAGACATTCAAATGGCGTTTCCGATGACGCCGTGGTTGATGAGGATAGTATGGATACTGGCACAGAAGATCAAACTCAAGGTGGAGCTCATACAGAGACCAGACCTGTTAGAGAAAGAAGAAAGCCCAGATGGCTTGATGAGTTTGTTGGTTTGAGCATCAAAGACATTGACTTTGATGATATGGCAACATATGCATTAAATGTTGTCCATGATGAGCCCAGAGATTATAGAGACGCTATTGCATCAGTTGACAGTTCCAGTTGGTTAGTAGCAATGGAAGAGGAGATCGAATCTTTACAGAAAAATCACACTTGGGATTTGGTGCCACTTCCTGCCGACAAGAGAGCTATTGGATGTAAGTGGATCTATAGAGTAAAAGACGGCGGCAGTGGAGATTTTAGATATAAAGCAAGACTAGTAGCAAAGGGGTATGTTCAGAAGAAAGGGGTAGAGTATCATGACATCTTTGTTCCAGTTGTTAGACATACTTCCATTCGTATTCTCTTGGCATTAATTGCTCATTATGACATGGAGTTAGAGCAACTAGATATCAAAAATGCTTTCTTGCATGGTGATCTGGATGAAGAGATTTATTTGCGGCAGCCGGAAGGGTTCACTGATAGCAGCAGGCCAGACTATGTTTGTAAACTTAACAAATCTCTTCATGGACTGAAGCAGTCTCCTAGACTATGGTACAAGAGATTTGATAAGTTTATGCTTTCACAGGGATACTCCAGAAGCTTCAAAGACCAGTGTGTTTATTTTAAGAGATGTGATGATGACATGATTTATTTGTGGTTATATGTTGATGATATGTTGATTGCATCCCAGAGTATGGTCAAAATTAAGGAGTTGAAAGCGGAGCTCAGTAGAGAGTTTGATATGAAGGATTTGGGAAAGGCACAAAAAATATTGGGTATGGAGATAAGCAGGGATAGGAAGCAGAGAGAGTTAAGGCTCACTCAGGCACAGTACATCGAGAAAGTCCTCGCTCGATTTGGGATGGAGAAATCCAAACCGGTAGGCACTCCTTTAGGCTCTCATTTTAAGTTGTCGAAAGAACATTCTCCTACATCGGAAGAAGATAAAAGGTATATGGCTAATATACCTTATTCTAGTGTTGTTGGTAGTCTCATGTATGCGATGGTGTGCACGAGACCAGATTTGGCCCATGCAGTTGGTGTTATCAGTTGATATATGTATAACCCAAGCAAAGAACATTGGCAAGCAGTGAAGTGGATTCTTAGATATCTTCGAGGCAATTCTTCGGTGGGTTTGCTATATGGTGGAGTAGATGGTGACATCCTTCTTAGAGGATACTATGATTCTGATTATGCTAGGGATAGAGATGCTAGAAGGTCAGTGTCGGGCTATGTTCTTACACTTGGCATAGGCTCGATTTCATGGAGATCAAAGTTGCAATCTATCGTAGCTTGTCGACTACCGAAGCAGAGTTGATATCGATTGTGGAAGCAACAAAGGAAGGATTGTACTTACTTCAGTTATTGGATGATCTTTCAATGGTGCAGCGGACAGTGGAGCTATTTTCAGACAGTCAGAGTGCTATTCATCTTGTTGAGAATCAAGTCTATAGTTCACGGACAAAGCACATTGATGTTAGAGGTTTCTTTCTTATGCTTGAGGAAGAACGGAGCAAGATCAAATTATTGAAGGTGGGTACTTCGGATAATCCTTCAGATATGATGACCAAGTCACTTCCAAAGGACAAGTTTGAGCATTGCTCAAACTTCATCAGTTTGCTTCCTGTTACTTGAGCGCCATGGGGCGTTGGGCCCAACGACTTCTATGTTGATTGTTGAAGATGAGATGATGAAGAAAGACTGTCATATTTGAATCAAGGTGGAGTGTTGAAATTGATGATTCAAATATTTGTAGAGAAGGAAAGATTAATTGTCAACCATGTAATTGGCTCCTATATGGAATAACTTGGGTGCCAAGTTTACTTGGAGGTCAAGAAAACTTGGGTGCCAAGTTTACATGGAAGTCAAGAAAACTTGGGTGCCAAGTTTACTTGGAGGTCAAGAAATCCCTCTATATAAATAGAGGTCATGTTATTGTATGAAGAATGCAATCCACCATTAATCTTCTCTCTATTGTAATCTTCCTCCTCTCTTATGTACTCATTTCTTCATTGAGAAATAAAAGTTGTTGGGTCTCCGTGGACGTAGGATATTCATATCCGAACCACGTTATATCTTCTGTGTCCTTTTTTTATT
The DNA here is from genome assembly GCA_030737875.1 of Allium sativum. Classification (NCBI taxonomy): domain Eukaryota; kingdom Viridiplantae; phylum Streptophyta; class Magnoliopsida; order Asparagales; family Amaryllidaceae; genus Allium; species Allium sativum. Next base: position 62,765,814 of record CM060921.1, on the reverse strand, counting down.
CTTTGTTTTTCGTGAGATTTCATAATTATTTTTGTTATACTCCATTGGTATTAAATAAACAATACTAGATCCTCATCAAAATTCTGCATAAAACACTACATATACAGGCTATAATCCAGAAGAAGTTTAGCATTGTTTCGGAATATGAAAAAGGAGCAACAACCCCACAGAGATGGACCTAGGCTTACAACTATTGTAAATCAGAAAATTTTCAAAATTTGTTTATAGTGACCAATTCTGCACAGGAAATCACAGAACAGAGACATGCATACTGGTTTAAACTAGATGTGTGAGTGAATACTTACCTTTTGGTGATAAGAAACGAATTAACACCAATTTACAGACAAAAATTGAGATTTTGGACTTGAGAGTGCTTCAAGAACCTATAGGAATCAATAGTGCAGACATTCAAACAGAAATAAAAGCTTACAATGAATTTCTTCTCAAAACTAAGAATTTGAGAAATAGAAATCTGATTTGGTTACGGATTACCTATTAGAACCACATTTAAAGAATTCCTTTGATTTTTAATTCCAAAAATTGCTTTAATTTGTAAATAAGAAGGAGAGGGTAGTTTTCTTTCAGCTAAGAACCTCTACAGAGAAGAGGAAAGATAGGAGAAGAGGAAGTGAATGTGATTTCTCTTTTACCTAACTCAAAATTCATAGGTGGGTTTGGGTTCAAACCCAACAACCAATGTGTTAATAATTTAGGTCAAGTATAATTGTTTTATGCTTAATCATGTTATATGAACACAAGTTTCACACTGTTAAATTAACGCACATGTACACTACATTTGTTCTTGCTTTCACACTTGTAATTTAACTAAAGTATTATACATCATTTATAAATTTATTATAATCAAATTCCAATATGATTTCTAATTATAGTACAAATTTTATTTCTCAATTTTCAATTACTTAAAACTTATGTTTTAACACCAAAATTATCCAAAACATCATTGTCTTGTTTAAAACAACTCGATAAATCATATTAAAAATGTAACAACCCGGAAATTCAGAACCAATTTAAAATTTTTAATTTGGCAATTTTAGTGGATTTTGAATATTTAAAATAAATTATTTTAAATAATAACGACCAAAGTCTATTTGAGTCGATGTTGGAAAATAAATATATTTATTTTAATTATAAAACAAGGCCTGAAATGGCACGGCAGTTTGAAAATTTGAATTCGAACTTTGACTGACTGTACTGGGTGCAAAATAACATGGATTTTAGTGAAACAAAAAATATTTAAATTTGTTTATGAATATCTTTCTGACGAATCTGAAAAATCGAAATTTCATAGCGGAAATCAAAAGTTATGGCCAAATGAATTTTCAGAAAGGTCGCTATGGAGTTAATATAGCCTGTGAAAATAGACATTTTGCAAACGACCTCTGTTTTCGACGAAACCACTTTTGTTGGATCCGGGATGTCAAATTGTTTCTAGGTTTCAAATTCCATAATTTTTGAAGTTAATATGTGAGCGTGGCAAAGGAAAATGTATTTGGTTGATTTAAATCAATTTGGATCGACCAGAAAATGGCCATTTTTCAAACGATCTCCAAATTCGACGAAACTAGTTTTGTTGGGGCCATATAGTCAAAACATAGCTAGATTTATTTTTCTGGAATTTTTGGGATCAGTATGTGCCCCCGGCAAATTGGAATGTACGTTCAAATCAAATATTGGAAGTTTTATATTTTAATTTGAAGAAAAACTAACTGAAACAGTCGAATGGGCCTACGAAACAAGTCCCATTGTGTTTGGAATGGGAGTGTTTAGCTAGGGGCGGCAGTCATTAGGTTTGAATCGGTGTTCGTATGGAGAAAAGGGTATTTTCGAATTTAAATAAATTAAAAATAAATATAAAAATGAGTGGGCCAACAGGAAAGCACCATCATTATCTCGGTCAACGAAAAAACCCCGTAACCCCCTTTCACGAATGACGGAACACCTCACTCCCTTCTCTCCTTTTTTTCCTCCAAACCGTTCAATAAAATCATACGACCCTTTGGAGTATTTTGTAGATATCGGCACGAGCTTCAAATCAATACTAGGTTTGGGAATTTTCGTTGCGTGTAGAGGGATAACCATCATCTCGAACCTACGCCGTTCAAACCCTCGCCGGAGCTCCGATCTGCCATCGATCTGAAGGTGGGTCCCAACATCGAGAAGCCCTCTCCACCCCCAACAACGTCATACCATCCGATCGTCGTGACACTACACCATTCGATCACAAAATCAAAACCTAGTTTTGAATGGTAAAGAAAGGTATCGGCTTTATATAATTTAAACTGAATTCCATATTTAAAAGCGTTGCAAACTTATAAAAATCATATCTTTTTGCTATGTTGTCATAATCCAGTGAAACAAGATGGGCCGTGAGGACGTCTTCTACATTCTAGAAGAGACTAGATATTTTTCTAAGCCTTCTACAATTTTTGGAGGAGTGGAACCCAATGTGAGATTTCTGAATTATAAACGATATGGAATAACGATGTATAAATTATACGGTCGATGTATGAGTTATATAACCGTTGTACACCTCATGTATAAGTGTTGTTTAAGTTGTATGTGCGATGTATAAGTTATATATGCGTTGTAAAAATTATATATGCGTTGAATGGAATTGAAATGAAATCGAAATATATTTATATACGTATGTATATATATACACACACACTCCCCTCGTCCACAGACCATGGACGATATATATTGGTTGTGATTGTTTGGATTTGGCTGATGTGAAATTTGGTTGATAAATATGAATGGTTGAAATGATTGATTGTGGTTAAAATCCCAGTAGGATTAGTATATCGAAAATTTCTTCTGCATACGAACTAGATTATTGAAATCCCCATTGTCAAAAGCTGCGAGGCTTTAAGGTAGAGTGAGGAGCCGTACTAGGGACGGTGCCGGTTTTAACTACCCTACCGTTATATTGCCAAAATTTTCTGAAATATTCCTGTGTTTGATTTATATTCATGTATTGAAATATATTCATGTGATGGAAAAATATTTATTTTCAAAATAAAATGTTTTGAATGATAAAATAACATTTTTATCGAATGTATGAAATGAAATGGTTTGAATGATAAAAATAACATTTTTATAGAATATATGAAATAAAAATGGTTCGAACGATAAAAATAACATTTTTATAGAATGTATGAAATAAAATAGTTTGATCGATAAAAATAACATTTTCTTGTATGTACGAAGTATATAAATTAGCCGCATTTTTATAATATATATGAATCGCTAAAAATATTCATTTTTGAAATAAATTGCTTTAACAAAAAAATCGCATTTTTATCATCTATATGAAGTATATAAAATAATCATGTTTGAAATAAATTGTTTTGACAATAAAAATCACATTTTTACTATGTATGTGAATTGTTAAAAATAGTCATATGTTGAAATAAATATCTATTTGATGAAAATATCATTTTTATCACCTATATGAGTTGAAAAGGTTTTTGAAATCGTAGAATGGATTATTTATTTATATATGTATATATATATATTTAAAATAAATCGAATAACTTAGTTGCAGTTCGTATTTTGAAATCATGATTTCAAATAATTGCACCAAAAGATCCGACTATCGGATTTCCCAAAATCGAAACCATTGGGTTCACTTTGGAAATATCTTTCCAACGATACCGACTTTGCAAAGATCCAACGGTTGGATTGTCTGGAATGTTGAATTCAAATCTGAATGAAAACAACGCCAGAATGGATTATATATAAATATAATTAAAATAAATCGAATAACGACGTTGTAGTTCGTATTTTGAAATCGTAACTTTAAACGATCGTACCAGGAGATCCGACCATCAAATTTTCCCAAAACTGGAACTGTTGGGTCCGTTTTGAAAAGATCTTTCCAGCGATATAAAATTTGTAAAGATCCAATGGTTAGATTTTCATATATGTGTAAATCAAATTTCAAGAAAAACAGCGCCATGGTCGCGATATGGCCTGAAGCGTCGTTTGAATAAATTGGCTGTATTTAAATAAATAAAAATAGCGATAAATCATGATAAAATATTATAAACGATATGGAATGAAAATAAACCGAATTTTCCCAGTTTATTGGATATTTGATGGCTGAATGTGTTTGACGTGAAAATTACATTAATGAACTGAATTATGGATGTCAAATAATTTAACCATTGAAATGAATTGATTTGAAATTCTAAATATACGTGAATTATGAAAGGCCGAGTTAATTCTCATTTCAAATAATTGGTCGATGGTTAGAAGTCGAAGATATGAAGATGGTGCAAGATCGAGGATCTTCACTTCGAGTGGATGGCTATTGATGCCTTTGATGGGAGTTGCTGCCCTGAAAGGGTTACAGTGGTGGTCGTCCGGACGTTCTTGTTGATCATTTGGATGTGCGAGGGCCTCTCTCCTGTATTGGACATACGGGAGAGGAATAATGTGCCTCCGGTTTCATTCAGACCCAGAATGGACTTGTAAATGGATGTGTATCTGACGTTGTAGATTGACAACGTGGCATACATAGATGCTGCGATCAAGGCTTTTGTTGAAAAGCAGAGCTTTGTGATTGGTGATCAAAGAAGGGCTTTGAATGGCTAGCTTTGTGTTTAGCATTGATTCGCGAGCCTCACACCCCGGTATGGACCAGAAACGGGAGAGGACCTCAGAGAGGACCTGCGTTTCCTTCTAACTAGGAGTGGTGTTTTGGGTTTTACACGCCCGGGCATTTTACTTATGTGGATGATGGATAGCGAGGCGCCTCAGTTATATCGGTCGCTCCTGGGCTGATGGTTTGGTCGGCATATGACCAGTTTACACCCCATAGGGCGGGGAAACACAGGGTTCAGGCATTTTAATTCACTTCGTGTGGACCGGCCCTGATGATCCAAAGGCTTGACAGAGTACTTGCCTGAAGGGCAGGCTAGAGCATCTCGAAGCGGTAAGGACGATCCCTTACCTTGGTTTATGATGGAAATCCAATTTCCAATACGACATCGTGCGGTTTTGATTGTATATCTATATATGGCGACATGATATATGGTACCCATGTCGTCTATGATTGATACTTATGATTGAAATTGTTTTTGAAATATATGAACACTAGTAATAATATCAAATGCTTTGTTTTATTCGTATCAAGCATATTTTGGCCATTATAAGGTAAAACTCTATCCTCCGGTTTGCGTTGCATTGTGTGATGGGAACTGAGTCATATAATGGCTTCATTTTTATAAAAAGCATTGAGATGTTTAAACGATTTACTTGTTTTTAAAGCACTGACAATCCAATGGAGTAAACCCGTTCCGCGTTAGCGGCGTGGACCTATGATTGGCCTTATTATTAAAATAAGTTAAGTAGTAGATTTCTCACTGCTACAAAACAGGCCTGTTGCTTCACCTCATTTGCATCAGTTGTAGCAAAACCAGATGCTAAGAACAATATCTGCATCGGTTCTATATGAAAGGTCGATGCAATTAGTAAGAGGAAAGCAGCAGATAACACAAAACTGCAGTTTGCATCGGTTTTATGTAAAAACCGATGAAAATAAACCGATGCAAAAAGTTTAATTGCACTGGTTATAAATTATAGCCGATGTAACTATAATTACTTGTACTAGCAAAATTTCCACAATTAGTTGCATCGGTTAAACTAGGGATGCAAATTTTTTAACCCTTTTATACACATCGTTGGACACGTGAAAATTTTTCCCCCTTTTGCACGTTTCTTCCCGCTGCTCCTCCCCAGTTCCTTTTTCGCTTTCCAAAAAAAAAAATTTACTTCGTCATTATTCCAAAAAAGAGACTTCGTCATTATCCCAAGAAAAAGGCTTCGATCATTATTAAAAAAAACAGAAGAAGAGAAGATCGGATTTCCCCCAAAAGTTGATTGAGAAGATCAGATTTCCCCCAAAAGTTGATTGAGCAGATCAGATTTTCTAGAAGACGCTTCTCAATTCGTCGATTTCTTGGATTGACTAAGCCAGGTATCAGATTCTTTACCTTGTTTGGATGTGTTATATTTTGATTTTTATCATCATGTAATTAGTAATTGAAAATATTCTATATAATTTTGATGTTGAGAAAGTGACGAGATCAAGTGTACCATAATTAGTTTTACATGTTCCTACATGTGTACCTTATATTACAGTTGTTAAATAACAAATTAATGCAAGTTATTACATACGATTACAAAAACCCTCAAAATTTTGAAACATCAAAATCATGTGTCAACATCAATTCATTTTTAACTTAGAATTTGAGCAATTATAAGTTTGTAACCAAAGCAAATGAAAATTAAAAGTAAAACTTCCTTAAGAACACGCATTTATACTAGATACATGTGTATGCACACCATAAACATGTAAATCAGCTTCTATTTGGTAGTTATTTTGGATGTATGGCCATCAGAAAAGCTTCTGCTTGTATATTTCAATGTTACATAAGCTTTAATTTTAAGGAGATATGTGTTTAATACTTTAATTATTGTATTGATAGTACCTAATCCATATTTTCTCTACTTTATCGGCCATTATTCGAACAAACATAAGTTGATCGCCCAATCTCTTAACAAAAGCATACTCTGGCAGGCTTCATTTGACAATTGATGATAGCGGACAAGTAACCTGATATCCCGGCCCAATAACGCTACTGTTATATTTGTTGCTAAGTTCTTGTCTAGCGTTATATATTTGGAATTACATTGCATGCACATAACCTTATAATAGTATTAAACTGTTTCGAATCCCTTGTGCTAATTATTTTATTATGGCAAAGTCTACCATCTGTCGTAAACGTTGCTTCATACAACAATGGTATGAAGGACAAGTCATGCAATATTTTCACTTAGTCACCATGTTATTTAGTCACCAGAAAAGTACATAAGGTATACTATGTTTCTTCTCAAATGACTATACATCTCCAATGATAAATTTACACATTGGGTTTATGAAATTACAATTTTTTAAAAACAATCAACAGAATACGCTTGTTACAATTGTCACATTGCCACGCGAGATTGTTTGTCGACAAAATAGGATGTCTGATGGAAAAATATGATGTGAGAGTTTAAGATGATAGCACTATTAGTTATTGTGCTTCAGATGGTGGTATTAGCAGTAGTACACAGTTAGCTCTAGCAATTTGGAGGATAAGATTTGATAAGGTTCAACTTTATTTGTATGCTTGCCACGGGTTACCACTTTCCACAAATATTAAATTTTTTAAGAACTTTTTGCTTGCATGTTTGTTCTTTTGGATATGACGAATACTAAGTGCACTACACTTGATTATTTACATTAAAGTTGTCTTTGATTGTACCTAAAGGTTATAAAAATTTACATATCAATATGCAGTTCATCTGGTTGTTTGTTCGACAATTTTCATTTAAGGCCTTCGACACTGTTAGAGATTTTACTGAAAATAGCTTCGAATATGCAAATGTCGTAATCTAGTGCATTGACCTTTAGTAGTGATATGATTGTTAGAGGGGGAGGAGGGTTGGGAATAACAGTCCCAGTTGGGGAAAAAGAAAAGTGAATGTATGTTGTATCATAGATCCACAGTTCTTGGACTGCGTTCTCATCATCTGGAGAAAATATCTAGATGGATGGATACCTAAAGATCACAGTCCCACCAAATTGTTTGGATACCAGTTTGGATACCTGAAGATCATCTGGAGAAAATATCCCAACGTCCCTCTTGTCCAATTCCCGGCTTCGTCCCTGTCTATGACAATAGTAATCCTTGGATAAAAATATTAAACGTAAAATATCCGCTTTTGATTTGAAGAAAAACTATTATAACGCAACACATGCGCTACATTGACATTGACGATGAGAAGTGTTCAAATTTAATTATGTTGCAACTATTTTGATCTATTTTCAGTTTTCTATGTTCTATGCATTTTTTCAGTGTGCTTCTCAAAACTGCTCAGTGTCAATTGTTTCAAAACTGCAGTTGCAATTGTTTCATTTCCTTCATTTACATTTCATGTTCTCTCTAGTGTTACAATTTTTTTTGGCAAGTATCTGGTCTTTACCATCTATTGCTACAAACTACAAACTATAAACATAGGCAGTCATCGGTATTATATTTTCTCAGTCCTTTAGAAACTTATGAGCATAGACTGTTTTGTGTTTCATGAAAGGACTGTTGCGAACTTGGTCCCACAAGTCTTTGGTCTGGAACATATGTTTCTGTTCAGGAGAAAAAATGACTCCCTTGTAGCACGATCTTGTACATTTTGCGATTCAAGCCTAAAAGATTGAATGTTAGTCTTATGTTTTCAATCATGTTCAAAATATATGAGTGTAATTTCCTGTATTCGCTCTATGTTCATCATCTCCAACATCTTAATATGCCTTTATCTTTTTTCTTTGTTTCATCTTATTTTCTGAACATGCCTTTAATTTTTTCTGTTATATGCTTTTTGAAATCCATTCTTGCGATAGTGAGTATATTATTCATGCTATGATTTTGTGAATCAGCCTTGCCTACAATGAATCATTTGTGAATCAGCCTTGCATATAATGAATTATTTGTTTTATTTCATCCTACAATGAACTATTCCCATAGGATTAAGCTTTGAGCGATCAGCCTTGCCTACAGGCTGTTTTAGATTTGGTTGGAGTATTTTAGATTCACCTAATAGGTCCAACAATTTTTTTATTTGAGGAAGTCTAACTTAAGCCTGGTTGTACATTGTGAATCATAAATGTGATATTTGAAACTAGACAGAAGTAAATGATTATATAAAATATAAATGTTGTAAACTAATTTTAGTAATATGTATTTGGTATTCAACATTTTTTTATTTTTTTTATTTTGTAGTGTGTCATTTGAACGTGGATCGTATGTAGATGTACAATGTGAAATGCAGCGATGATGAGTTCCTGAACAAAATTGAAGAGTTCATCAATTGTGCACTGAATGATCAAGTAAGAAGAGGGGAAGAAACTATTTTTGTCCTTGTAAATACTGAAAAAATAAGAGGAGATTTCGTAACATAGATCAAATCAAAGATCACATAATTCGCTATGGATTCAAGCAAAATTACATGCGATGGATATAGCATGGAGAAAGTGTACTTAATAGATCCAATTTCAGTAATCGTGGGAATGATGGGAATGACCAAGAAGATAATATGAATAACGAGGCAAATGATGAGAGTGATCATGTTTAAGAGATGTTTTATGATGTTGCAGAACAATTGATGGAAGATCCAAAGTTGTATGAAAGATTATTAACTGATGCCAAGAAACCTTTGTTTCCTAATTGTGCCAAGTTCACAAAATTGTTTACTGTTCTCAAGCTTTACAATTTAAAAGCAAAGCACGGGTAGAGTGATATAAGCTTCACATCATTGCTAGAACTTTTGAATGACATTCTTCCGGACGGTAATGAGCTTCCTACTTCTAACTACGAGGCAAAGAAAATTATATGTCCAACTGGTATCGGATATAAGAAGATACATGCATGTCCAAATGATTGTATATTATATCGAAATGAATATAAGAACTTGCATGAGTGTCCAAAGTGTGGATTATCTCATTATAAGTCACGAGCGGATGTTTATAATGATCGAGATAAGAAACGGCCTCCGGCAAAAGTCTTATGGTATCTTCCTATTATACCAAGATTTAAACGTTCATTTGCAAATGAAGAAAATGCAAAAAAAAGTTAAGGTGGCATGTAGATGTGAGGAAAACTGATGGATTATTAAGGCATCCAACAGATTCTTCGTACTGGAGAAACATTGATGCAATGTATCGTGATTTTGGCGAAGAAAGTAGAAATCTCGGACTTGGTCTTTGCACAGATGACATAAACCCATTTGGTAACCTAAGTAGCCAACATAGTACTTGGCCTGTTCTTTTGGTGATTTACAACCTTCCACCTCGTTTGTGTATGAAGCACAAATATATCATGTTATCTCTTTTAATATCTGGACCACGACAACCAGGAAACGACATTGATGTTTACCTAGCTCCTTTGATTTATGATCTAAAACTTTTATGGGATAAAGGCGTGTGTGTGTTTGATGCATATAGCGAAAGTGACTTTACATTGCATGCTATGCTCTTTTGTACTATAAATGATTTTCCCGCTTATGGTAACCTGTCTAGCTACAGTACAAAAGGTGCTCAAGTATGCCCAATCTGTCTAGACGATATGGTTGTTGAGCGTTTGCATTATTGCAAGAAAAATGTGTATATGCATCACCGTAGATCTCCCTGTTGATCATTTTTATCGTAAAAAGAAGAAAGCTTTCAATGGACAGGTAGAGAATGGAGTTTCTCGGTTGCCATTATTAGGAAATGATGTTTATGAACGGGGCAAAGATATTGAAAATACGTTCAGCAAAGCCACTCCTCTTTTAAAGGTCCTTGGAAGAAGAAATCTATATTTTGGGAGCTTCCATATTGGAGACATTTACGAGTTAGGTATTGTTTGGATGTAATGCATATAGAGAAAAATGTTTGTGATAATATAATTGGGACACTCTTGAATATACCTGGTAAGACAAAGGATAGTGAGTAAGCCAGACAACATATGTTGAAAATGGGTACTCGGAAGGAGTTAGCACAGGTGCTGAAAGATAAACGTACATATTTGCCTCCTGCATGTTATACATTGTCCAAAAAAGAGAAAATTAGTTTATGTGAGTGTCTTCGTGGTGTGAAGGTTCCAACGGTTTATTCTTCAAACAATAGCAGTCGTGTATCAATGAAGGATTTGAAATTGATGAACTTGAAGTCTCATGATTGTCATGTGCTAATGCAACATTTATTATCTGTTGCAATTAGAGGTATATTGCTTAAGCATGTTAGACATGTTACAAAGCTATGTATCTTTTTTAATGCAATTTGTAGCAAAGTGATAGATCCTGATAAGTTGTATGCTCAATAAGCCAATATTATTGTTACTTAATGCCAATTCGAAATGTATTTCCCTCCTTCATTTTTTGATGTTACGGTGCATTTGGTTGTTTACCTTGTCAGAGAAATCAAATTTTGTGGTCTTGTATTTATGAGATATATGTATCCGTTCGAAATCCATATGGGAACTTTGAAAAGAAAAACAAAAAATAGATACAAACCAGAAGCTAGTATCGTAGAAGGTACTATAGCTGAGGAGGTTATTGAATTTGTCACTCCATACTTATCTGGTGTTGAGCCTGTTGGACTTCGTAAATCTCGGCATGAAGAATGACTTAACGGTCAAGGCATAATTGGGTTGAAATTAATTTCAGTTGGTGATGAAATGTATCACAAAGCTCACCTGCTTATTTTACAACATCTTAGTGAGGTTCATCCTTATTTGGAGAAGCACATGGCAATTCTAAAATCTAAGAATCCTTCAAAGAACGAAAGGTGGTTGACGAATCAACATAACAGCTCATTCGTATCATGGTTCAGAGAAAATGTATTGTCTCAGTTGGATGAAACACATCATAATATTTCTGATACAATACGATGGTTAGCTTATGGGCCTCGATTTCAAGTCAAATCTTGGGAAGGATATGATATAAATGGTGTGTCTTTTATACAAAGCGTCAGGATGAAAAGAGCAAAATGCAAAATAACGGAGTTAGCATCATGGCATCATCAAGAGAGTTACAATAATGAACCTGCTTTTAGCAAAGTAAAACATGCAACCTAATAACTAGCTTTAATTATAAAGAAAGTACTGATGATATAAAGTTACAAACGTATATAGGTTTTAAGGTAACAACATCAATGTAAAAATTAAAATAATCAACTATAACTAGCATATTTAACCTTTTTAAAAAAAAACTGGTATAAAAACAAGTTACCAGGCCCAAGGCCTGATACCCTCTGAAGAAAAGCTAGTAGGTACATACAAGCGCACCCGAACTAAATATAACATAATGGCTTTGTCTTCTACAACAAAGTATGACTAAAGTTGTAAATAATTATGTGATAATATTTTTAGGAGATTATTAATGGCACTTCACTTATAAATAAAAGGAGAGTCATTTTTTCAAAAAAATATTTTTTTTACTATGAGCGGTACAAGTGAACAAACCCATAATAAATTTCAGCCAACTCGACTAAATTGTCCTTTTTATTTTTATTTAATCGTACCTTAATCTTGATTAATCTTCACCTTAAAATCTATAATTAACTCACAAATAATAGGGTCATACCTTAATCTTGATATAGATTAACGAGGATTTGGTTGAAAGTAGCTCGTTTGTAGTAGTTGATTTTCTGCAAAAATATTGAGCGTTTTAGGATTTGCTTTTGAATTTTAAGGGACACGATTTGTTGGGTATGATTTTCTGTTTTTCGGATCTGACTTAGGGTATGAGTTGTGGTATTAGGTATTTTGTTGTGGTTTCTTGTTTGTAATATATTTTTATACTTAATAACTGTTGTACTTAATTAATCCTTAAGCTTGTAATCTACATTTTTTTGTGTTTAGGATACGCATATTGGAAGCAAAGAAAAAGTGCAACAGTGTGTTGCTATGGCCGTGAAAAATAATCAAAATCATATGAATATGAAGGCAAAAGAGTCTACAAACCGTAAGAAGATAGTGGACAAAGTAGAACAATGTGTTGACACGGCCATGAAAAATAATCAAAATCATATGAATATGAAGATAAAAGAGTCTACAAACCGTAACAAGAAAGTGGACAAAGTGGAACAGTGTTGATATGGCTGTGAAAAATAATCAAAATCAAATGAATATGACGACAAAAGAGTCTACAAACCGTAACAAGATAGTGGATGAAGAGATCCTTGGAGCTTTTATGAATGACTGCAAATATTTTCATGACCTGATAGTTCAAACGCCATTCAGTGTTAATAATGCCATCAATGCAATTCATGTGGATAAAGATTTATTTATGTACGATGAGGATTTCGAAATCCATATCACTATGGATGATATTATCCAATTCCTTAATATGGCATGGCTGAATGTATCATGGTTGCAAATTTATATCATGTGAGTATTATTCACAAGTCATTCTCGTCTTATTACACACACACAAACACACTAACTAGGTGATAATAATAATATGTACGTTGTACTTGTTTGTATGTAGGTGGTTAAATCATTTATGCAATGACCTCAAAGTGGATACCATTGGGTTTATGTGTCCTTATAAGCTGTCCCAAATGCGAAAATTTCCGGATGCCACAAATAAATATATCTCAAACACATGGCATGCGTCAAAAACAAAGAAATTAATCTTGGCCCCACACTACGAAGGGTATGAATGTTAAGCTTTTATAAACAAGTTTACTATTTTGATTTTAACTTCTTACAAATTTTATAATGTAGGAAACAATGTCTATTGCTTGCTTTTCGTATAGAGAAGAATGAGGTCTATGTTCTGGATCCTCAAGTCAAACACAAAATTAGATTGGAAATTAAACCGCAAGTGAACATGTACATTGTACTTATTTGTCTTTTAATATGCTTTTTGCTTGATGTATTTGTAATAACATTAATTACAGTGTTAGAAATGCATGGTTATGGCTGATAGCAAGTGTATGGCCTTTAACAAAAATAAATTATTATTTAACATTTTCTTGCATGCGTAGGGCCTTTAGAACTTATAGAGCAACTGGTGGCAAGTCTCAAGGATCTGTCTTGAAATGGATTAATGTTAAGGTGATTTATCTTCCACTAAATGAAAAAAACTTTTATGTCCTTTGAGATATAAATTCATTTTAGACTAACTATTAAATTATTTTTGCTAGTGTCCTCAACAATCTGGATCGACGGATTGTGTCTATTATGTGATGAAATATATGTATGATATTGTCAAAAACTACTAGCCAATCACTGATTTACATGAGGTATCACTTTAATTTTTTCCTTCATATTTTTGTGTTAAGTAATTATATGATGAATGTTTTAAAACAATCTCGTAATTGCAGTACTTTGTGGAATATGGTTCTTATAGCCAAAAAGAGATGGACAAGGTTCATGATCATTTAGCAAGTTATATCATCCATAACTGGATATAGTCTTCCCATATGCGCTACAGCATGGTGAGTTCATTTACGTCTCTTACTTTTTTATTTATTGTGTATATTATACATATACACAATAAATGCAACGTTACATACGAAAGAACAAGTCTCCCTTTATCTATTTATTTGATTTTATTCAATTAACATTATCGCATCTATTGCTAAGAATCAAATGTGAGAATGTAAAATAAAAGCATGGTTTTGCGCTATGCTAGTGATCTAATCCTTGTTTACAGTTTTAATTAAGATATATTTCAATCAACATGAGGGGTAACCATGAATTATCTGGCAAGTTCAGTTTTGGGATGTCAGGGGAGTCTCTGCACATCAACTGAGTAAAATAGTAATAGTATTCAATTCAACATACAAGAAAAGAACGTTCAAGAAACTAACATAAAAACAAAAAATTCAAATTAATAAAAATCCAATAATTAGTAATGAATCATTTACAAAATATAATTTACACTACAAAATAAATATTAAATGGTTGCTAACGCACACGTATTCCGGAGTTAGTCAATAAATTATCTAAACTTGGATACAATTTAATATTTCAAAAGTAGGTATTGCAAGTTGTGATGGGTTTTATATTGCCCGTCTTTTTGCCCTGCAATCCTCAATATTAACTCACTTTTACGCAACTTGTCCATAGAATTGCGTATGTCCGTTTATGACTACAATCATTTCATAAATAAACGACATCATATTTGTTGGCAAGGTTCATTTGTTTAGTTATTTACATTTATTTTTTGAAATAAAAAGAGATACTTAATGTTTGGTTTGTCCAAATGGTCATGCATGAGTGTTAAATGGACTGCGATGATTGGGTCTGGACCATTTCCTGAAGGAGCAAAAAGGCTCAGGTGACACTTCACATTTTCGTGTGACAGCCTACGTTGCATGGTTGATGCATGAGGGATTTGGGCTTGGTTGTCAATTCTTTGTATCGGGCCTGGTTGAGGCAAGAGGCAGTCTAAATAATCGAGTCTCGTTGGAGAAGCAATTGCATCGCAGTATCCATTTATAAATGTTTTCCTTCAATCCCCACAAAATCTAAATTATTGAAATCAGAATGTGTGTCACCAGAGGTATGTTTTCATGAATATCTACTAAACAACCAGTATATTAATTTTTAAGACACGGTTTCGCATCAATCAGGGCCAAAGAATATTATTTAGCCAGGAGTACGATATGCGTTTCGCACATGATGACAACACGCATTTCGTTTGCAAATTGGTTATATCCTAATTTTAAGTAGTGTTTTACTTTTATTTTTAAAAATTTAAGAGTTGTTAATATTTATGAAATAATGCTCTTTTATTTAGATGTTATTTTTTAGGATGCCTATTTACATAAAGGACAAATTTTGAAGTTTGTGATTAAATGAGAAATTTATGATTCCAAACCAGCTATTATATTTTTTATTAATAATTGGCATGGAAGAACAAACTTTTAATCTGATAATGAAGTTTCCAAAACATACTTTCATGTAAATAAAAATCAGGAGTTCGAACTCCACCATAAATAAAAATTAAAACATATCTTCAAATAAAAGTTGTTAATATAGCAAGTGTCAAAATTATTTTTGATTAAACAAGCTATAACACCTAGACGAGTTTAGCATGATCACAATAACATATTCAATGTCATAGAATTGGTCACAGAAAAGCAAAAAAATACAATATAAACACAAAAGTTTTGTAGTGGTTTAGCAAATTCTAACCTACGTCTATTTGTATTAATCTTTTATTATACTATATATTACAAGGGCAATTGCATGTTTGTATGAGTGTAGTGAAGATGTTGTCTTCGAGGAAAGTCAAAACTTCCGCATGGAAAAAAGAAGAAAAATATCTTTTTCTCATGGCCAATGGAGATCTATTAATAGCTAGAGAAGATGAAGGATCGAACTGAAATCGTGCAGTGGACCCATAAAAAGTAAGACGATTAGATCACAGAACCAGGGCCTGGATCACTTATAAAGACCCACAACCATTACATTTCTAAAATATATTAAGAATGAACTATTGGTCAAAATGAACTAGATGTCATATTTGAAACCATTGTGAAAGCCTTTCCGAGATGATCAGTTTGGTATATAAGTTTGATTTATTTGGAATTACGATCTAGAAAATATTGATTTTGTAAGTTTAAAGTATATGCATATAAATTCAATAATTTCCAATGTTCTATTTTTATTTTTATTTTAAAAAGTGCCTAGTCTAATGGTTAAGGAGTAGATTTCACTATGAGAGGCCACGAGTTTGATTATCATCGATGATACATTTATTATTTAAAGAAAAGATAACAGTAAATACAATATATGTTCTAAGGGTGGAAGTGTGTATGTGTATAAATATTTAAATGAGAGGCATATAAGCTCAAAATGTGTATCTATATAAAGAATATATATATATATACACACACACACAAAAAAAACTTGACTGTGCATTGACTTTGCGTGGCAACATGAAAATAATAGTGGATAAACGTGATACGTTTTAAGATTTAATTTCATTACGAAATAGTTAAGAGAGTGAGTGCGATGCAATTAAAATTTTTATAAGGTTAGTCCATGGTATGAATCAGTCCCAAACTCCTATATAAGCAATACAAACTTAACATTTTGAATCATTTTAGACTAACGAGCCAATGCTACTTTATCCTATAGCCTGATTTACACGTTTGGATATGGATATGAATCAAATCTGCTAATGCACTGAAAATACCTGATTTGTAACCATCTTTATGGTATAAACATTTATCATTTAGCATGATGGCTGAAAATGGGTAGATGCCATCGATATCGTATGTTTTTTAAATAGATGATTTGATCGTTTATTGATTTGACTGGGATAGTTACAGTACTCATCATTCCCAGTCCGTGAACCAAATAGTTAGTTGGTGTATATTCTACAAAGGTATGCAATAATATTCAGATTGGTTCTAACCCTTTTTTTCCAGCTAGAAAGGTCTACACTCTACAGTCTACAGATTTTCAAAGCTGCAATGCATTTGTGTGCCTATGAAGAATCCATTTTGCTCCCAAACCAGGTACTAACATAACAATATTAGCCATTTGCAGACATTAGACCTTCATTGTATATCCATTTGCATCATATATCAAATTATTCATATTTTAGTATGTCTGAATTCGTATATCTATAAAATATAGTATGGTAGAGGCTGAGTCAATGACACATTTTGATGCTGTAAATGTGATTTGTTACCTAGTAATTCACCTGCAGATTCCAAAGTACATGCCCTGAAATTCTCCACTGTTCCTATGTTTTCGCTACTTTAATGAAAGCAACAAAATTTCCCTGAACAGATGATTTTATCTTTTGTCTACCTGGATGATAATTATATTTGCTTCTACTAGCTTACTCCGTCTAGCCATAGTAGTATGCAACTTTGTAATTATTATTATACACTCTAAGACTAGGATGTTACATGTAACAACAATTATTCATTTTAGATGTACATTTATTTGAAAAAAAAACACCTAGGAATATAACTTTCTATATAAATTCTATTGGGTATGGCCTGAAAAGGTTGTAGGTCGTAATATTTTATGTGTAAGGAAGATGGATGGTGAATATTTACTGTATTTTGAAATGATGAAAAGATGTTTCACCGACCGTCCTATGATGTTGCATGACACTTGTAAGTAAATGTATTGAGCTTTTGATATGTTCCTCTTTGCTAAACAAATTGCGGTAATCTGGTTTAAGATCTATTGCGATTCAGATTTTCATCATTCTTCATCATTCACCTTTATGCCTGAGAGGTGTGCTTTTGGTTACAACTATCTATATGTATTTTGGTACAACGATTTCAATTTTTTTGCCTAGAGTGTTTCTGTGGGTTATCTGCAGCTGTCCCCTACGATAGTTGCAAACCTGAATTAAGTTCAAACTTTTGTAGAATCTATTTAGAATAACCGCATTATTCTCAATTGAAATATATATATATATATATAGCAATGTTTGGTTTTCCTAGTTGTCAATCATTTGCCTTTTAGGCATTGTTTGCTTTATGGTTGGCTGGTTGTGTTAAATCTTCCTCATTTTAGTAGTTTTGTTTTGTTTACTTAATATATAGTATCTGAACTAAGCATCATCCAATATTGCTTTTATATTGACTATTTATTTTTCTGCCTTAGCAGCTTTTCCTACTTGTCTAATTGCTTCTGGCCAATTAACATGAGATTCCCAGGACCTGCTTCGATTCTGTCTTTTGCCTGCAGCATTGCTGGTTGTATGGAACCGATACCTTTTTGTACAGATTTACAAGTACGAAAGTAGTTTTAATGAATTCAAAACTGACATGAATATATAATTCACTTTTTTGTATGGATTATGAACATTGTAATTGATATTATATTTATGAAAGTAGTGAATGAATTCAATTTGCAGTTGATGTCAATTTGTTTAAATGATATATTGCTTGTTATGAGAATTGTTTTTCTGTGTTGGTTATAAGCCAGCAGAGTGATAATTTGCATAAACAGCCGATGCAAGATATGGATGGAGCAAATGCAATATCCCCTTATGTTGCATCGGTTGGTAATAATAGTAATATTAACTGTTGCACCAGTATACTTTTTCATCGGTTGTTACCAGTAACCGATGCAACAGAGTGATTATTTTTGACTTAAGAATCCTTATTTTTGCACCGGATATTACTGAAAACCGATGCAAAAAACTATTTGTTGCATCGGTTTTAAAATTGATGCAATCTTTTTTGTCTTCTTGCATCGGCTGCATATGCATCGGTTGCTGAACTGATGCAACAGGGGGGTAAACAACCGATGCAACTGGCCTTTTTTGTAGTAGTGTCTCATACCAGTCCCATGACTGACTCGTAGTTTGTTTCACTTGCAAACTTGGGTGCCCTATTTTCTACACGGGCAGCCTTGTATTCAGGTTTTAGCAGGCTCTTTCTGGATAGCTATGGAGCTGAAGATGGATTCTATCATTTCTTTCCTTTTGTGCTGCTCAACTCCTGTTGTACATATTATGTTTTGATTCTGCTGTAGACATTTTATGTAAAGCTGAACTATATTTTGTACTAAGTATGATCCTGTATACTGTGTAACTCTGATGATTATGTTTATCCAGTGTATTCTGTTGTACATTATCTGGTTTATTTATTTTTATTCTGTTGATTACCTGTTTATGTGTTATATTCCAAATATTACCCTTGCCACCAGGGAATGGGGTTTGGGGTCGTCACAACGTGGTATCGGTGCTTTGGTTAAAGCTTAGTTCTGGAATATAACATATTAATGAACTCGTCAAAAATAGAACCAGTATTGTTTTAAGACGGATCACTCATTTTAGATAGGATCAGTAATATCCTAGAATGAGTGAAGCAGAATGAAATACACCCTGATAGATGCATATACATTTAAATATATGTCTCTATACTTTAAAATACCTTTTCTATTGACCTAACACTTTGTCTGCTATTTGCAGACATAGAAAATGAGTGGCAGAAGCAGAAGAAATAATCCTATGGTTCGACAAACTAATGAGCCAATGGTGCTTCCTCAGCTAGGATCAGATATAGATGCTCTATTAAAGAGATATCGAAATCTGGGTGGAGTACCATTCTTGGGTTATGAATCCATTATTAGAACTCAAGCTTGGATGCGTTCTGCTGAAAGAATATTTGAAGGTTTCAAGCTAAGAGATGATCAGAAAAGATTACTGACATCTTTGGCACTCAAAGACGAAGCTTTAATCTAATGGGAAACTATCATTAAAGATAATCCAGAGGGTGATATCACTTGGAATAGATTTAAAGAGATTTTCAGTGAAAGATTTATTCCTCCAGAAGCAACTTAGAAGTTAAGTGATGAATTCTGCTATCTAATTCAAGGAGATAAGACCATTCCGGAATATCATAAGAAATTCAATGAACTTTCTCGTTTTGCCCAGCATCTAATTCAGAATCCAAAGATGAAGAATCTGGGGTTTATTAACAGGCTTCAAAGAAAGTACCAAAGTAGTGTAACTGCACATGTGCAACAATCTTTTTCTGAAATGATATACGTGGCTTATCAGTATGAAGATCTAGATAAGAAAGGTCTTTTGGGCGATGAAGAGGAAGTCAGTACTAGCAACAAAAGGAAATTTGAAACTGATAGACCGGAGACAAGTACACAGCCCGAGGCAAGTACGAAGTCCGAGTTCAGTAAGAGGCCTAAATTCAACAGGAAAAGGGTTAAGTTTGAGAAAGAACCAATAACGACGGCCACATGCTCGAGCTGCAATAGGCAAGGACATTTATGATAAATTGCAAATCTTGGAACAAACGAAAGAAGAGTGGATTTAAACCTGCTAAGAAACAAAAGAACCCACATGGTGAAAGGAAATGACATGAGTGCTACCAAGAAGGTCATGTTGCAAGGGAGTGCCGGCTATCAGAGATCTCTGAAAAGATACAGGTAAATGAAGTGGCAGAAGTTCCTGCATCTTCAACCAGTCAAGGAAGGCCATATGTTTTGGAGGGCAATCTTACTGTCAAGAACATTCCAGTTAAAGTACTATTTGATACAGGCGTGTTGCGAAGCTTTATTGCAAAGAATGCGGTTAAGAAACTGGATTTGAATCTGAAAAAGCTTAAAACACCCATGATTGTCCATAATCTGGTCGGGGGTTCCCTCGATCTTAGTTGGATTTGGGGGGTGCCTATCTCTTTTCCCCGTTATCGGTTCCTTACCATCACGATAGTCATGAATTTTATCGAATTTGATCTTATTTTGGGACTGGATTGGTTAACCAAATATGAAGCTGAGGTTAAATGCGCAGACAGGGTCATTAAGGCGAAGATTAAATCAGGAGTCTATATAACCATTCCATGTGAAGATCCAAATTCTGATAGAAAAGGCTATTGGTCAGCTTTGGATGTTTCTCCTGCTCAAATAGAAAAGATTCATGTCGTTACAGAGAATGTTCCAGTCGATGGAGAAAATATTCCTGTCGTCAAGAACTATGCAGACGTGTTCGAAGAAGTTGTTACCTTACCTCCACGTAGAGAAATAGATTTCAAGATTGGTTTAATTCCAAATGCAAGGCCAGTAGTTCACGCTATTCAAAGAATGACTTTGTAGGAAAAAGAATAATTAGACAACCAGACTCGACAGCTTGTATGGAAGGGTTTTATCAGGCCTAGTTTCTCTGATTGGCGAGCAGCAGTGGTATTTGTCCCAAAGTCAGACGGAACTCTCAGACTATGTGTGGATTATCGTGACTTGAACAAGCAGACATTGAAGAATAAATATCCAATGCCGCGAATTGATGATTTATTGGATTGATTGAATGGCGCACAAGTGTTTTCACGAATGGACCTAGCTACAGGGTTCCATCAGCTTCATATTGCCGAAGAGTGTGTTCATTTGATAGCATTCAGAGGTCCAGACTTATTCTACGAGTGGTTAGTAATGTCGTTCGGCTTATGTAACACTCCAGCTTATTTTGTCGATCTAATGAACCGGGTATTCAGAGAAGTGTTGAACAAATTCGTACTAATTTTCAATGATGACATATTAATCTTCTCTAAGTCAGAAAGCGAGCATAAAAAACATTTGGAACAAGTGTAAGAAATTCTCAGAAAGAATGTTTTAAAAGCAAAGTTTTCCAAATGTATATTCTGGCAAGAAGAAGTGAAGTTCCTTGGCCACATTGTATCCAAAGAAGGAATTTCCATGGATCCCAGTAAAATTACTGCTATCCAAAATTGGAAGCAGCCAACTACACCCACCGAAGTCTGTAGTTTTCTAGGGTTGGCTAGTTATTATCAGAAGTTCGTTAAGGATTTTTCGAAGATATCTAGTTCCTTAACGAAGCTTACTAAGAAACATTCAAGGTTCAATTGGACTCCAGAATGTGAGGCAGCTTTCCAAAAGATGAAGTTAAGATTGATGACTGCTCAAGTGCTAACAATTATCGATGGCAATCAGGACTTGAAAGTCTGGACATATGCTTCTAAAGAAGATCTTAGCGCAGTATTAATGCAAAGAGGCCAAGTAGTCTCTTATGCTAGCCGCCAATTGAAGCCACATGAGAAGAATTATGCAACTCATAATCTTGAGTTGTTAGCCATCGTGTTTGCTATGAAAATCTAGAGGCATTATCTATTGGGTGAGAAGTTCGAACTATATACTGATCATCAGTCATTGAAATATTTATTCACCCAGAAAGATCTGAATATGAGGCAGCAACATTGGCTAGAATTTCTCGCGGCATATGATCTTGATATTTTGTATACTCCAGGGAAAGCCAATGTTGTGGATGATGCGCTCAGCAGAAAAAATGTAATCATTGCCAGTCTTATCATCACGCCTTCATTGATTGATAACATATCTACTCTTAAGAAGGATGATCACTTCATTCAGAAGATCAGAGAGAGAATTCAGAAAGGCGAGCCCTCGAGTTTTCAGATTGATAACGATGGGATTCTGAGGTTGAAAGGCCAGATTTGTGCTCCAAACATTCCTGAACTCCGGAGAGAAGTATTGGATGAATGTCACAAAGCCAAACTTAGTATCCATCCAGGAGTGAGCAAGATGTATAATGATTTAAACGCACTTTCTGGTGGAGATCTATGAAATGAGACATTTCCTTGTACATTAGTCGGTGTGCTACTTGTCAGCAAGTCAAGAGAGATCAATAAAAACTCGCTGGATTGTTGGAACCGTTGGAAATTCCAGGTTGGAAGTGGGAACGAATTTCTATGGATTTCATAGATGGTTTTCCCAGAACCCGAAAAGGAAATGACAGTATTTGGGTGATCGTAGATCGTTTCATGAAGACCGCCCATTTCATACCTGTCAAATCGAATAGAACTGCTCAGAGTCTGGCGTAGATTTATTTTAAAGAAATTGTTAAACTCCATGGAGTTTCCACGAATATCGTTAATGATCGTGACCCGATATTTGCTAGTAAATTCTGGGAAGCGTTCCAAGTAGAATTGGGAACGAAATTGAATTTGAGCACTGTTTATCATCCTCAAGCAGATGGCCAAACTGAGAAGGTGAACCGTATTCTAGAAGATTTATTGCGGGCTTGTGTTATTGATTTTGGTGGATCATGGGAAGACCATTTGCATTTGGCTGAATTCTCATACAACAACAGCTATCAAGTGAGCCTGAAAATGTCGCCATTCGAAGCATTGTATGGTAGACCGTGCAGATCTCCCACTTGTTGGGTAGAACCTGGCAATAGACTTGTACTGGAACCCGATATGATTCGCGAAGCTGCGGACAAAGTCGATTTCGTTAAGAAACGATTACTAGCTGCTCAAAGCTGACAGAAGAGCTATGCAGATAAGAGAAGAAGAGATTTATAATTCGCTGTTGGCGACTATGTGTATTTGAAGGTATCTCCGATGAGAGGAGTAGTCTGGTTCGGTAAAACAGGGAAATTGGCGTCCAAATTTATTGGTCTGTTTTCTATTCTAGAACGGATTGGAACTCTCGCTTAAAGGGTTCAATTACCAGACTGGTTGCCTGGAGTACATGATGTGTATCACGTATCTCAACTTCGAAAGCATGTACATGATCCAGATTTAGTCGTGGAAGAAGCCACGCAATGATATTTCGAAATTACTCCAGAATTGGCTGTGAGAAGAGAGCCGCTAAAGATTATTGGCAAAGAAACAAAAGAGCTGAGGAACAAGAAGGTTCACTTAGTCAAAGTGCAATGGAGTGGAGATCCGCGAGACTATACTTGGGAAAATGAGGAGAGCATTAAGAAAGCCTATCCCAAGTGCAAGGTGGATATCTCTGATTAACTCTAATGCAAGGTACATTTACCATATTTTGTATTTCCATTTTGTTCTCTACTTTGTTATTGTTTTCTTTTCATGGATGTAAACTTTTTAATTATATAGTCTGAATGATTTTAAAAGAGTACATGAATTAATTACTATATTTTTGCAAAGTTAATCAATAAACTGATTGTTGCATGTGTGTGTGATTATGATTTGATTAATCAAATTATGGGAATGATAGTTAATCTAATCAATAAGAGAATGAAGTTAAATTTATGCAATTAAACAAAGTGTTGAACTGATTTAAAAATAGATAGAAATATATACATGTGCATTATATACGTTTGAACAACTAAATGGATTTGTTGTTGAGTAAAGAATTTATTTAAGTGCCCGACAAATAGGTAAACCTTAATGAGTTGGATGCGCAATTTTATTATTATATCAACTCCTGTAAATGCCATTGGATGCAGAGT
The DNA here is from genome assembly GCA_030737875.1 of Allium sativum. NCBI lineage: Eukaryota > Viridiplantae > Streptophyta > Magnoliopsida > Asparagales > Amaryllidaceae > Allium > Allium sativum. The sequence goes on along the minus strand of CM060921.1, from coordinate 62,741,529 downwards.
GCTGGTTGTTCTGTGTGTAATAATAAACGTCGCCATAGGATAGTAACAATTGATTTTGAACTACACTACATGGCATACTTCATGAAGATAGCATACTTCATCATATACCACATAAGCATTTGGAGCTTATGCGATGAGGTGGAAGATTTACCATACGAGCGAGAGGCTTATATGGCGATGACTATATATTACAGGTTGAACTGATGACCGATATAGACTATATAAAATATAACGGTGAATTGCTAGACTAATAAAAAAACCCACGCGGGTCTGGAGATGACAATAAACATGTCTCTCTGGTCATTAAGGCACAAAAACCATTTATAGGGTGACGAGAATTTATTCTCCGGAGTTATGATCTATACACACTCCCTTGTGGACACCGGAATATATCACTATAAATATGTTTGTGCTTATTAGGATTTATTGGGTACCTAATACGGCCCAATAAATTTCCAAACCCCTCCCCATACAATGAAGGTTATGGCAAAAAATTCGAAAATTTAGGGTGTTAGCCAAATTTTTGAAGAATTGGAAAATTCTTAGAAACTGAAAAGTTGAAGAATGAAAGCCAGAATGAAAGTTGAGTTGGTTAATTAAACTACTTTCAGTTTCATTCCTTTTCGGAGACGAAAAGATTTTAAGTGGGGGAGATTGTAACACCCGGAAATTCAAAACCAATTTAAAAATTTTAATTTGGCTATTTTAGTGGATTTTGAATATTTAGAATAAATTATTATAAATAATAACGACCAAATAAGTCTATTTGAGTCGATGTTGGAAAATAAATATATTTATTTTAATTATAAAACAAGGCATGAAATGGCGCGACAGTTTGAAAATTTGAATTCGAACTTTGACTGACTGTACCGGGTGCAAAATAAAATGGATTTTAGTGAAACCAAAAATATTTAAATTTTCTTATGAATATCTTTCTAACGAATCTGAAAAATCAAAATTTCATAGCGGGAATCAAAAGTTAGGGCCAAATGGATTTTCAGAAAGGTCGCTATGGTGTTAATATATCCCGTGAAAATAGCCATTTTGCAAACGACCTCTGTTTTCGACGAAACCACTTTTGTTGGATCCGGGATGTCAAATTGTTGCTAGGTTTCAAATTCCATTATTTTTGAAGTTAATATGTGAGCATGGCAAAGGAAAATGTGTTTGTTTGATTTCATTCAATTTGGATCGACCAGAAAATGGCCATTTTTCAAACGGTCTCCAAATTCGACAAAACTAGTTTTGTTGGGACCGTATCGTCAAAACATAGCTAGATTTATTTTTCTGGAATTTTTGTGATTAGTCTGTAGTCCCGGCAAATTGATATGTATGTTCAAATCAAATATTGGGTGTTTTATATTTTAATTTTAAGAAAAACTGACTGAAACAGTCGAATGGGCCTACGAAACATATTCCATTGTGTTCGGAATGGGTGTATTTTGTTAGGGCGGTAGTCGTTGGGTTCGAACCAGTGTTCGTATGGAGAAAGGGTATTTTCGAATTTAAATAAATTAAAAATAAATATAAAAATGAGTGGGCCAATAGGAAAGCACCATCATTATCTCGGTCAACGAAAAAACCCCGTAACCCCTTTTCATGAACGACGGAACACCTCACTCCTTTCTCTCCTCTTTTTCCTCCAAATTGTTCAATAAAATCATACGGCCCTTTGGAGTATTTTGTAGATCTCAGCACGAGCTTTAAATCGATACCAGGTTTGGGAATTTTCGTTGCGTGTAGAGGGAGAACCATCATCTCGAACATGCGCCGTTCGATCCCTCATCAGAGCTCCGATCTCCCATCGATCTGAAGGTGGGTACCAGCGCTGAGAAGCCCACTCCACCCCCGACAATGTCATACCATCCGATCGTCGTGACACTACACCATTCGATCGCAAAATCAAAACCTAGTTTTGAATGGTAAAGAAAGGTATCGGTTTTATATAATTTAAACTGATTTTCACATTTAAAAGCGTTGCAAACTTATAAAAATCATATCTTTTTGCTATGTTGTCGAAATCCAGTGAAACAAGAGACACCGGGACCTTGAGGACGTTTTCTACATTCTAGAAGAGACCGGATATTTTTCTGAGCCTTCTACAATTTTTGGAGGAGTGGAACCCAATGTGAGATTTATGAATTATAAACGATATGGAATAACGATGTATAAATTATACGATCGATGTATGAGTTATATAATCGTTGTACACCTCATGTATAAGCATTGTATAAGTTGTATGTGCGATGTATAAGTTATATATGCATTGTAAAAAATTATACATGCGTTGAATGGAATTGAAATGAATTGAAATCAAAATATATTTATATACATACATATATATATATACACACACACACACTCCTCTCGTCCACAAACCATGGACGATATATATTGGTTGTGATTGTTTGGATTTAGTTGATGTGAAATTTGGTTGATAAATACGAATGGTTGAAATGATTGATTGTGGTTAAAATCCCAATAGGATTAGTATATGGGAAATTTTGTCTGCGTACGAACTAGATTATTGAAATGCCCATTGTCAAAAGTTGCGAGGATTTAAGGTAGAGCGAGGAGCCATACTACGGACGGTGCCGGTTTTAACTACCCTGCCGTTATGCTGCCGAAATTTTCTGAAATATTCTTGTGTTTGATTTATATTCATGTATTGAAATATATTCATGTGATGGAAAAATATTCATTTTTGTAATTAATGGTTTGAACGATAAAAATAACATTTTTATCGAGTGTATAAAATGAAATGGTTTGAACGATAAAAATAACATTTTTATAGAATGTATGAAATAAAAATGGTCCGAACGATAAAAATAACATTTTTATAGAATGTATGAAATAAAATAGTTTGAGCGATAAAAATAACATTTTATTGTATGTACGAAGTATATAAATTAACCGCATTTTTATAATATATATGAATCGCTAAAAATATTTATTTTTGAAATAAATTGTTTTAACAATAAAAATCACATTTTTATCATCTACATGAAGTATATAAAATAATCATGTTTGAAATAAATTGTTTTGACAATAAAAGTCACATTTTTACTATATATATATGACTTTTTACAAATAGTCATATGTTGAAATAAATATCCTTTTGATAAAAATATCATTTTTATCACCTATATAAGTTGAAATGGTTTTAGAAATCATAAAGTGGATTATATATATATATGTATATATATATATATGTAATTAAAATAATTCAAATAACGAAGCTGCAGTTCGTATTTTGAAACCGTGATTTCAAATGATTGCTCCGGAAGATCCGACCATCAAATTTTCTCGAAACCGAAACCGTTGGGTTCGCTTTGGAAATATCTTTCCAACAATACCGACTTTGCAAAGATCCAACGGTTGTATTGTCTGGAATGTTGAATTCAAATTTGAATGAAAAGAGCGCCAGAATGGATTATATATAAATACATAAATATAATTAAAATAAATCGAATAACGCTGCAGTTCGTATTTTGAAATCGTAACTTTAAACGACCAGACCGGGAGATCCGACCGTCGGATTTTCCCAAAACTGGAACCGTGGGTCCGTTTTGAAAAGATCTTTCCAATGATATAAAATTTGTGAAGATCCAACGGTTAGATTTTCAGATATGTGCAAATCAAATTTGAAGAAGAACAGCGCCATGGCCTTAAGCGTCATTTGAATAAATTGGCTATATTTAAATAAATAAAAATAGCGATAAATCGTGATAAAATATTATAAACGATATGGAATGGAAATAAACCGAATTTTCCCAGTTTATTCGATATTTGATGGTTGAATGTGTTTAACGTGAAAATTACATTAATGAACTGAATTATGGATGTCAAATAATTTAACCATTGAAATGAATTGATTTGAAATTCTAAATATACGTGAATTATTTGAAAAGGCCGAGTTAATTCTCATTTCAAATAATTGGTCGACGGTTAAAAGCCGAAGATACGAAGACGGTGCAAGATCGAGGATCTTCACATCAAATGGATGGCTACTGATGCCTTTGATGGGAGTTGCTGCCCTGAAGGGGTTACAGTGGTGGTCGTCCGGACATACTTGTTGATCATTTGGGTGTGTGAGGGCATCTCTCCTGTATTTGACATACGTGATATGAATAAGGTGCCCCCGGTTTCATTCAGACCTAGAAGGGACTTGTAAATGGATGTGTGTCTGACGTTGTAGATTGACAGCGTAGCATACAGAGATGTTGTGATCAAGGCTTTTGTTGAAAAGCAGAGCTTTGTGGTTGATGATCAAAGAAGGGCTCTGAATGGCTAGCTTTGTATTTAGCATTGATTCGCGAGCCTCACACCCTGGTATGGACTAGAAACAGGAGAGAACCTCAGGGAGGACCTGCCTTTCCTTCTAGCTAGGAGTGTTGTTTTGGGTTTTACACGCTCGGGCATTTTACTTATGTGGATGATGGATAGCGAGGCGCCTCGATTATATCAATCGCTCTTAGGCCGATGGTTTGGTCGGTATATGACCAATTTACGCCCCATAAGGCGGGGAAACGCAGCATTCAGGCATTTTAATTCACTCCGTGTGGACCGGCCCTGACGATCCAAAGGCTTGATAGAGTACTTGCCAGTGGGGTGGGCTAGAGCATCTCGAAGCAGTAAGGACGATCCCTTGCCTTGATTCATGATGGAAATCCAATTTCCAAATACGACATCATGCGGTTTTGATTGTATATCTATATATGGCGACATGATATATGGTACCCATGTCGTCTATGATTGATACTTATGATTGAAATTGTTTTTGAAATACATTAACACTAGTAATAATATCAAATGCTTTTGTTTTATACGTATCAAGCATATTTTGGCCATTATAAGGTAAAACTCTATCCTCCGGTTTGCGTTGCATTGTGTGATGGGAACTAAGTCTTATAATGGCTTCATTTTTATAAAAAGCATTGTGATGTTTAAATGATTTACTTGTTTTTAAAAGCACTGGCAATCCAATGGAGTAAACCCATTCCGCGTTAGCGGCGTGGTCTTGTGATTGGCCTTATTATTAAAATAAGTTAAGTAGTAGATTTCTCATACCAGTCCCATGACTGACTCGAAGTTTGTTTCACTTGCAAACTCCGGTGCCCTATTTTCTACAAGGGCAGCCTTGTATTCATGCTTTAGCAGGTTCTTTCTGGATAGCTATGGAGCTGAAGATGGATTCCATCATTTCTTTCTTTTTACGTTGTTCAGCTCCTGTTGTACATATTATGTTTTGATTCCGCTGTAGACATTTTATGTAAAGATGAACTGTATTTTGTACTAAGTATGATCTTGTATACTATGTAACTCTGATGATTATGTTTATCCAGTGTATTCTGTTGTACATTATCTGGTGTATTTATTTATTTCTGTTCTGCTGATTGTCTGTTTATGTGTTATATTCCAAAGATTACCCTTGCCACCGGGGAACGTGGTTTGGGGTCATCACAAAAATATTTTCACACTTAAATATTGACTTTTAATCAATCTTTCATATTTTTAATATTCACTTACAACCTAATTTCAATTTGTATTCAATTTAACAACCAATTTGGCAACAATTTACAAAATTATTACACTAAGACAAAATAAATCTGTTGACTTATTCTTATCACAAATTTATATTATGAAGTATCCAAAACTTCATTTTCTTCATTATTAAATTTATTCAACAAACACAAGTTGAATTTAATTCTCTTATCTGATTATTTAAATCCAACTTACTCTCAATTTAACACAACTATTCATATAATCCTCAAAATTCTTTGTTTATTTAACTTAAAATATTATACGAGTTCTCCCTTTTGGATTCGTATTTTTTTTCTCTGCTTTTAAATTAAAAATCTCATTATAATTCGTTTTATCCAAGTATCCAAAAACCAGGGTTGTTACATAATGTAGATAAGAAAAACGTGTAAAAATCTTATCTTTTACAATATTTTTCAAGACACTTGTAATAATATTCTTTAACAACATTCTAATCTTAAACATAGTAAATATTGATTCATTCCGAACTCCTTATTAAATTTTCTTATTCATAGTTTTTTGACAACCATTTTAGCTAAAAAGTTGAACTAAGTATAACTAATAATTATAATTATTATTACATAATGGTATTGTTAAAGAGATTTGAAATATGGATAAAGGGTGGGATTTTTTTTGAAAAATCTCTCTTGGGGGTGGTATTTTAGAATTGGTCTCCCTTATTCTATTTTATTTAAATTACTAAATTAATCTTGTTTGATTAACCCTTGAACCTATATAGTAATATATTCGATAATTGCTTTTTCGATGGAATCCGAGTAATACTGTAAATGTGACACAAGCTAGTTGCAATGCAGGAAAGTATGGTCTTCATCGATGTCGATGCAATGTGCATTCTTAACTTTGGGAAAAACAATGAAGGTACCTCAATCTAGATTTCAAAAATTGCTTGCTGAACACTAGACGGAAAGTGTGGACTAGGTAGTAAAACATTCGGATGCTTACAAAACAAACCGAACCTAAATTAGTATGTAAATGGTACCTAGAAACTTGTTTCTATAGTTAGGTAATGTAGTTAGTCTTAACAAGGAGGATTGGACAAATAGTTATGCAGTTTGGTAGCATAACGCCTAAGCGAGACTTAGATGCGAGTCAAGAAGGTTTGTAAACAGAGACATCTATTAAACGTTTTTCGGTTTAATATATGTGCACACATCAGGCAAAATAACGTAGGAAAATCAATTTTAACGACATGTGGTCATCAAATTAATGTCAAATGTGTAGTGTAATTAGTACGCAGGTCAAATGTCATGTGGTTTTGATTTATGTTTGACCCTTCTTGATGAAATGGCTTCCTCTTCGTCTTCCCTTGTACTTTACTCATCAAAAGTACTTAGTTGGACAAAGCTACTAGTATATTAAAATCAACTCGGTTTTGGGTTTATAAAGCTATAGTTTCCAAGCCACCCAAACGCATTTATTCCCCACTGGCTGCGTTTACACCTATTAACTCGGAATATGTCTGCTATGGTCTTCATCTTCCCATGCATTTGGCTCTTCGTCAATGGATCACCTTCGTTGATCTCATTTACGTTCAACTTTCCTCATTTCCTATACTCTTGTAATAGCAAGCCACCTTCATCCTTTATGCTTAGAATGACTTGAATCCTGCTAGCAATGAACTGTAGTTTCATTTCAATGTTAAGAAAATTAGTTTTGCAAAGGGATTGTTGACTTCTTTTATATGCAAGCCGACGTATCGATTTTTCTTGATCTTCCGCAAAAAATTGAAAAAGGGATCGATATATACTTCTTTATTTCTAATTCAGGCAATTTTCCATTCTCATTTTGCCGATATTCCACTTTGACCATCTTACTTGAGGAGGATGCCAAATTATATAAACTGCGCATGAAACATGTTTTAAGATTGGATGTAAAGAAAGAAAAATATTTAAGGTGGGTTTGGTTTGTGTTTTTAGTTTTCAGTTTTGTATTTTTTTAAGTTATTTTCAATTTATCATTTTGATAATTTTCATTATTTTAGAAAATGCGTTGGTATGGACTATTCTGAAAATGCATTTTCAAAAATGAAAACTAAAAAATGCATTTGGGTTTGAAATATGTTTTTCATATTTTGAAACTTTGAATTTCCCTTTTTGTAATCGAACCACATTTGCATTTAAACCATAACACATAATACATTATACACATAACTATATGACACATGTTGCATAATAAAATACAACATAAATACACAACAGTCAATGGGCAATAAAATTCATATACTTCAAACTAAACACATTTTTTCCTTCAACATAAAACCAATTAGTATATGTGTATTATTCATTAAACATAACATACATTACACATAATAATACATAAAACTAATTATTCAATAATTTATATACACTTCAAAGCATAACACCATTTCAAGCCTTCAAAACCAAATGCTCTTCTAAGTGTAGATGAATCGCATCTAACTATCACTTGTATCTACTTGTATCATATGTGAAACCTATACAAAACAATTCCGTAAATCTCACAAATATAACATCTCCACATATCACACTAATATGTGCTCACAGATACCGTCAACATGTGAACTTTTCCTGCACCAAATTAGAAATATTACCACACCAGCATTAAAAAAAACAATGCACTTGAGATCCAAATTGCAGAGTCAGTCCTGGCACTTACGATGTCCAGTGCGATTTTAAATTATGCCCCTGTTGTAAACATTTGTGTGATGATACTAAATAATATCCAAATTATAAGGCAACATTAATTTTTGAAAACTCAATACTGTTGTTAACTAACAGTGCAAACAAAAAAGATAGAAATGAAAAAGTAGAAATAATAAGTTCATATATGATGAAATTTTATATACCAAACTTAAATTGTTCTATCTCAAAATCCACAGGGTTGCAACAAAAAATATCATTGCTTTCATTTAAATCTTTATGTTTTTGAAATATAATGTCAGATTGATACTACAAATTGAAAAATTATAATAAAACCATATGAGAAAAATCTTAAAAGATCAGGCAGATAAAGAAACTTTGTAATAAGTTTAAGGTATTTAAATAGCTAAATACAATATAAACTAAAATAACTTAAGAGGATAAATCACGGTAGGGAAAACCGAAAAAAAAAACTGCACGCATATAATTGAAAAAAAATGCATAACAAGTATTCAGCAAGCAAACAAATTGTTGTTTGTTTTCTATTTTTTCCGTTGAATGCAGATGATTAGCGTTCATTTAGTCTTAAGTAAAACAATAAAGATCAATTTAAAAATTAGGATTAGGGTTACTAACATTCGATCTAAGAGCCTTGGTATTTCAGCTTCTTTTTTCTTAAGCGCCTCTCCTTCTTCTTCTTTGTACGCCTCTCCTTCTTCATTGTGCTCCAAATTTTCTCCTTCGTTCACAAATCCGCAATTTTTCTTCCTTTCGCGATTTATTTCTACCTGCATTTTTTTCCTTTATGCCCTATCGCATTATGATGCCCCGTGCAATGGCCAGTTAGCACTGGGCCAGGGACAGTTATGATCCGAAGCACATACAAGAAAGTCTTAAACAAAACCGAACTAGAAAATTTGTGTAGGTAGGTATCTGTGCATGTGAAAAAATAAGCAACAAGATAAATTTACCCTACCTTCCACAACATAGAACACACCAGCTTGAGCAGTAGAACACTTTCACCAATAGTTTCTTCTGTAAAACCAACAGCCTTGCTAGCAGCCTTATATCTATTTCCTTACCCAATCAATTAACCAAGACATTATCAGACACCAAATTCCTTTATTATCTCACTATGAACCAAGGAATCAGAACATGGTATAAGCCGTCAACAAGGCTGAGTTCATTAAAATCACTCATTGAAGCACCACACTATCACAACCAAAACCAAATTTCTATGCTATGCGGTGGTTACTCATTATGTCAAAGATAAAATTCAAATTATGTTTAAAAAAAATGAATAAATCGATGTTCTTCCATAAATGATCATGATATTAGCAGTTGGATAAAATCCATATATACATGGTGAAATTTATACTAAATTATTAGAATCACCAAAGCATTCTAAACCATTCAAATTGTAATAACAACAATGATACTACAATTCTACTAAATGTCTATTAAATTATTAGAATCCACAATGCTCCTGACAGCTAGAACATTAGATCTTAATAGCATGAAACTGCAGTTCTACAAAACACAGCTACAATGGTTAAATAGAACAAGCGATCTAACTTAACTCCACCAAGGTGTTTTCAATTTCAAACAAAAACCAAATGCAAGATGCGTTATTATTGCCTTCATATAAAACATTCATTTCACCATGACATAATAACGAACCCATTAGTGACTCACACGGTCATAACCCATGCTTCAACCCGTTAATTATGCAGAGTAACATATGTGAATGACAACAGCTAAAGTAAGAAATATGCTACTGGTTGTTTAGTTGATTTCCAACTTTATTTTATTCATCCTTCAAGTGTATTTTGGAGTACAAAGTTTACTAACTTTAGAAGTTTTCTAATTGTTTTAGATCTATTGATAATTTGATACTAATAGTTCACTTATTAAATATGTGGTTATGAAACAATTATTTTGCAGAATCGTATTTTAAATGAATCATCTTACAATTGCAACTAAGGACACGTGGAGAAAAGTAGATTGTTACCATACTTTACAATTGCAGCTAAGATAAACTATGAGAAGAAGGTAGTAAAACATAGCAAATATAATGTATATTAGTCCTTCCCGATCGATACTAAGGTGCTGGAAGAATTGTTATGTCTATTTAAGCCAAAAATAATGGTTTACTTATAGAAAAGCAAAAAAGAGCAGGAACCAATATATATAGTTCTATACACGTACTTATATAATTTTTGGAACACTATTGTTTATTATGGGTGGTAATTATCGGCTAACCAAACCGATGACGAATTAGCGGATTTGACAAATCAAAGTTAACAATTCAGTAAATCAAAGTTAACAATTCGGTTAATCAAAGTTAATTGGGGTTAAACAATCAGATAGCTGCCTTTTTGCTGAAAATTAATCAAAACTGGACAAACTGAAATATAATGTCATCCTCATAAGTAAAATTAGGTTCAATTCACATGCAATTTAGCTATTGCATATTACTGAAGGCATTAACTATTACGTACATATTATATTACCTGCAAATACATCTCACCCTCGATACATCCTCTAATACTTCATCCATGACATAGTTAAGAACAAAACACATACTACTTCAATATAATATAATATCAAAGTAGTGAGTGATATGTTGTAACTGATACAGTTCAGACTTCACACAGTAAGTAGCATTACAACACATGAATAGTTGCAATATATTATCTGAACATTGAAGACAAACATAACGACCTGGAAGTTAGCTAATTTAAATTTGAATCAAGGTAATTATATGCACATTCACCAAATACCATACACAACTTAAGAATCAATTAATTAAAAATTGAACCCAGGAAATTATATGCACATTCTTTCTCTTCCACAGTTTCTCCCAACAACTAGGTTGGAGGCTAATACTATCTTAATATTATTAATATCTTAAGATAAACTTTGATTTTAATGAATAAATATTAAACTCAGACTATTATATATATGTAGTTTTGTGCTAAACATGGACTGGGATACAATCTTAAACGGTTCATATATTAAAGGACTTTTTATAATGTTAGGGTTGTTTCCGAATTGTATAACGCAAACAGACTTATTTTGAAAGTAATTACAGGAATAGACCTGTTTTGTATTAACGAAGGCGCGTTTTGGAAACTCGCCCAAAGACGCATTCTGGAAACTCGCCTGTACACTTTTGTTTTAAACTCCATAGCGACTTTCTTGAAATTTGATTTGGACATAACTCGATTTTTATAATATGAAATTCCCATTTTTCTGTTTCATTACTGAAATATAGTTCTATAGATTCGATCGTTTTTTGTTTCAATGAAAACCGACGTATAACGATTCCTATATATTCGAATGTAGGTGTAAACGTTAAACTTCGAACTACCACGACATTTAATTAGTATATATAGCTTAACCAAAAAACGTAAAACAAATACCAAATTCTAATATTCAAATACAAGAGAGATACATAGTCCGGTTAAGGACAGATAAGTACGAAACATAAGAAATACAGATACACGAAATGCAACACACTAACATCGCATCAACAAACAAACATCTCCAGTTTAGGCTGCTGGAATACACCGCTTTCTGTTATGGCCCAGCGATCCACATTTGCTGCACCTGTTTGTTTTGGGTGTTTGATGCTCGTCCATAACATTTTTGAACCTCGTTGATCACATGGTATCTTCTGCAGAAGTGAGATTCTGCATGTACAGGTGACAGCAGAACCGTTAATCACAACATCATATTCATCGCCGTAACTGTTAATCACTTGCTATTTATATCAAACAAGCCTACAACACTGTGCTTCAATAGCACGAGCTTCAATTTTAGCTTCCCATTTTGGAGTAAGTTTCGAATTCAGACCCGCCCCTTTTTCTCGTCTCTTGTAGAAATACTCAACTGATCGAAAGAACGTTCTTGCAACCAACGCCTTTATAGGCAAGGATCTGGCGCCTTTTAGTACGCCATTAAAACTTTCAGATGCGTTGGTCGTCATAATATGGAAGCGGTCGCCGTCATTTTTGCAAAGAGCCCAGTTTTCTTCGCAATTTCCTAGGCTTCGTTCAATCCAGTCATGCGCCTCCAGCTTAGTTGTCTTGATCTCTTCTCTAAGTTTATTGTATTCAATCACTTCTGAAGCACATGCAGCAGCGTAAAATAAGCCTACAAGTCGCTTGTCTCGATGACCTGCAGCTTGAAAATTTGCTTTAAGATGCCCTGCACAGAACCTATGTTTGTGCGGTTGGTGCCATTTATCCTGCAAAGCGCTTGGAATCCCTTTCATTCTATCAGATATAAATGTAATGTGTCGATTTTGTACGCTATAAATGGACTCACGCATGCATGAAAAGAACCAGGCCCAACTATCATATGATTCAGACTCGACCACCCCATAATCTAATGGGTAAAGGCAGTCGTCCGCATCTATAGCGGTAGCAACAAGCAGTATTTCTTTGTAATTACCGTACAAATGTGTCCCGTCAATAGATAGCACTGGACGACAGTGTACAAACCTGCAATGGAAGGACCAAATGCCCAAAAAGCACGATAAAATACCCTATACTCATCGTGTACTATATGTCCTACTGAACCTGGATTGCGTCTTTTTATTTCCTCAAAATACTGAGGCAAATACGAATACGATTCGGCCCAGTCACCGTATACTTTTTCCAAAGCTTTATTCAACGTTCGCCAAGCTTTCATGTAACTGATTTTGATGAAAAGGTGCTTGTCGACAAGCACTTGCACAGTCCCGGCCGAGATATCCAAGTTGGCCTTCACAAAAGCCATGATTTTGGATATAAGAAGCGCAGAAGTGGCTTGCTTGTGGTTTGAATTAATCGTAGGGTTGACACAGTTATGTTCATGAGGCAACTTTCGGATTTCCCACAATCCATTTTGTGATTTCTTCGACACTATAGCATGTATTCGCCATGGGCAAGTACCATCAACACTACATACAGCGGTATATATTGTTTTATTCGACTTGATTGGCTTGTATGAAACACCATGCAGAATAGGCCATTCCGTAAGTTGGTTGAGAAACTCTACCATGCTTCGGAATACCATCCCAACATCAAAATATTTTGTATGCAGGAAGCCGAGAATTTTTCGCTAGAAAACTCTAAATTACCCACTACGGATCTGGCCATCATTTGCGCCGTGCAGAGATCATCGTCCATGGGTGTAACGACCCAGATTTTTGAACAGTTTATTTTAAATATTTAGTATGGTTTTAAATATTGAATTCATAATATAGACGAATTTTATATTGGATTTGTCAATTTAATTATTGATATATGATTTAATATCGAATATATTTAATTGTCATAGTAACAATTGAATTACCAGTGTAACACTGAATCGAAAACAGTTCAGATGAGCAATATATATACTATATGAACGATGATAATAGAAAATTCATTGTTGAAGAAATTAATTGTTTTGAATTTAAAATGATTTAATATGGCTATTTTAAATATACGTTCAAATTAAAATCTCAGAACCAGATTCATTAAGTTCAGAATAATGATATAACTGGCATACATTGGTCCTTACTGTTGGATAGCGGTTCGGGATTTGCTATTTAGGAACCACGAGATATTTCGAAATATTTTATATAATAAAATCAGACAAAATCAAAACAAAGCCGACCTATCTCTTCTCTAGCAGACCTATCTAACTATGCTAGAGCTGCTGCTTCCATTTCACGTACCCGATGTCTTCCATTTTTGAGATCAAGGAGACAAACATTTTAATGGCCGTGTACGAGATGTTCCCGTCCACCCTTATAAAATCGCGACATCCCTTTCTTTCTTCAATCTTGTTTTAACAGAAAATAATGGCCGCACCCCTTCCTTTAAAAGTCACAGCTACCTCCTTTTAACCCTTTGGCTCAAATCGAATCCGCAAGTTTCAAATGCAAACTCTCTCTGATTTCAAAATCCCTCAATGAAACTGACCAACTCCGAATGTAGATCAATGTCGTGAGGGCGGTGTTCAACATCAGCTGAAGAGCGCGACAGTGGGAGGGGCGAAGTTGGGTAATCGCGATAAATTTTTGGGCTTGGATATTGTTTCCAGTAGCAGTTTCGAAGTCGTGATGTTCGGATGGCGTTTGAAAGGCGTGGATTAGGGTTCCTCATCGCGCGATGTCTAAGGCAAACGCAGATCTGATTTAAGAGAGTTCGATTTGGGATTCTCATGGAGTTAGGGTTGTTCGCAACCTTTATGTTAATCGCGAAAGGAGGAAGTTCCGTTTCCATTGCAGCGTTGTCTGAGTTTTGCTGAGAGGGGAATTGGATGCAAGTGGGCGATGAAGTGGTTCAAACGATGCTGGAGAAGTTGTTGCCGACGCCGGGAAGTTCAAAGTTGGTCTTGTTTAGGTGACTGAGTGGAGTTGAAGTCACTGATGTTGAACAATGTAATTAAGGTAATTTTTTTTATTTATTTATTTCTATGTTCAAATTTTAAAAAGGAAATTAGTTTATGTAAAAAGTAAATTAATTTATATAACTAGTTTATATGAAAGGAAATTAGTTAGAAAAGGAATAAATTTATAGACTAATCGTGCGAGTAAGATTTATGATCAGTTAAATTTAATTAGACTAATTCCAATAACTGAAATTTTATTTATATTGTTTTATATTGAAAAACAGACGGTTGGCGAAATCACGGGGAAATCTATATAATTGGCTTCATTGGATATTCAGGAAAATATAATCACGGTGAGTAAATCTCACTCACCTTTAGAATTATTTTTAATTCATTAAAAATAATTGTTTGTTGCTTGTGTGAATGTTTTCTGGTTGTTTTATATATATTAGTTATTTAGGCTATTATATATATATATTGGGTTGATTGATTGGTTGGATTCCCGCAGTCTCATTAGCGGATGCCCGCAGTTTCATAGCGGATGATTACCCTATACGCCCCACGCTATGATTAGTGGATGACCTTCTATACCGCGATATTCTGCCACGAAGCAGAATGGGTATTATTTATGTGCTAACATCTGTGGATGCAGGGAAAACAGGTTGGAGGAATCCAACTGGATTCCTCAAAAATATATTATCTGTTTGTTTATTTGTTTGCATATATATTGTTATATATGATGTGTTAGAAAAATAAATAATTGGTTGTTTTGTGTGTTTTATCACTGGGCTTAAGCAATGATATTTAAAAATATCGTGGAAGGATATTTAAGATTTAAAAAGAAAAATTCTATTTTTAAATAGAATTTGAATTTTAAATGGAAATAAAAATATAAACTTGTTTTGAAAAAATAAAACAAGTAGTTCTTTATAAACAAAGTTTATAAATAGTTCTTTTATAACGAAGTTATAAATGAAGTGAAAAGAATTATCATTTGATAATTCAAAAATAGAAATACAAGTGTTTTGAAAATATGATTCAAAAGGAAATTTAAATATAGGATTTGAATAATAGAAAAGGAAATGGAAATGAGAATCCAAAAAGAAAAGGAGATAGAAAATTTGAATTTAGAATTCAAATAGAAAATCCAAGGTGGATTTGAATATAGAACTTTCAAATGGTGTTTGAATATAGAGAATTTGAAATAGAATTTCCAAATAGAATTTGAAATAGAATTTCAAAAGAGAATTTGAAATAGACTTTGAAAATAGAATTTCAAAGAAGAATTGAATAGAATTTGAAATATAGAATTTCAAAGAAGAATTCAAATGTGAAATTTGAATAGAGATTTGAATGGAATTCAAATATGAAATTTGAATTGAGATTTGAAATAGAAATTCAAGTGTTGAATTTGAACATGGAATTGAATACAGAAATTCAAGTAGAAATTTGAATATGAGATTTCAAAATAGAATTTGAAATAAACTTTGAAAATAGAATTTCAAAGTAGAATGGGAAATGGAATTTCAAATAGGATTTCAAAATAGGAAAATCCAAATGTTTTGAAATGGAATTTGAATTCAAGGGAATTCAAATGGAATTGAGTGAAGAAATTCAAATGGCGTTAATAATGAGTTTGAATATTAGAATTCAAATGGGATTGAAGATGAATTTGAATATTAGAATTCAAATGGAAAGGGAAAATGAAATTTGAATATAAGAGATTCAAATTGAATTCAAATAAGATTTGATCTATGGGATTTGAATATGAAATTCAAATGGGTTTAAAACTATGGAATTTTAAATATAGAATTTAAAAAGGAGTTTGAATATTTGAATCTCAATAGAATTCAAATATAGAAATTGGAATATAGAAGTTCAAATGGAATTTTAAATATAAAGTTGAATAAGAGAATTCAAATGAATTCAAATATAGAATTTGAATATAGGGAATTCAAATAGAAATTCAAATATTGAATTTGAATATCAAATAGAAAAGGAATTGGGATTTGAAATATAGAATTCAAAAGTGAGATTGGAATTTGAATCAAGGAATTCAGATAAGGTTAAAACGAAGTTGAATTCATTTTTAAGAAGTTTAAAAAGTTTATATATATAAATATAATTAAAAACGAACTCGCCGCAGCGCTGCAGTTCGAAAAATAGCGATTCGAACTTAAATTGAATATATAGAATCCAATTGAAGTCGAAATTCTTTGAAACAAGAAACGTCAGGACCGATTTGATAATAGTTTTCTAATGAAGAAGAAAAATCTGGAATTCGTCGTATAGATTTTGAGTTATGTCAAAATCAAATTTTCAGAAAAGCAGCGCCAGAGTCGTTTTTAAAACCATAATGGTTATTTAAGGTTATAAAAGGATTTTAAGCGAGAAAATCCGAAGTTTCTATTTAGAAAATCTCAGAGTTGAGTTGCAAAATATATGCGAATACAAATGTGTAAATGAATATGATTTTTGAAACAGAAACCAGATTTTGATTTATTGAATGGAATTAACTAAATTGAATAGAAATTAGTTAAGGAGGTTTCGAATGGATATTGGGTTTTGAATAAGTAAATTCGATTTGATAATTTATATTCGACATCAAAAAGGAAACTGTAATTGAAATTGAAATTCAATTTGGTTATGAACGAGTTAAATATTTTGTTTGAACATGTTATGTTCAACAAAGAAGAGAAATATGCAAAAAGGGCTAATTAAAAAAATAATTGAGCGAAACTGAATTCAAACGATTCAAAATTTAATTCAAACGAATGGATTTAGTTGAATTGAATTGGAAACAGGTGAACAGGTGTTAAACAGATATGGGATGAAGTATATGAAGATTTTTAATTTATGTGCCCGACAAAAAGGTACATGTTTAATTCATATATGGGTTTTATGCGCCGTATCGGCAAGCCGCTTGGCTTTTCCTTTTTCTTTCTGATTGGAGAAGATACCGGGAAGCTATTTGAAATTTCCCGATGCTCCCGATACAGGGGAGGTTATTGCGAAATTTTCCGGAAATTTAAGGAGTTAGAATATTTTTAAAGATATTTTGATAATTTGAAATCATTGTATCGACGTATTGAATTCGATAGTAAAGTGAATATAAAAATCGAATGTTGTAAACAAAAAGGGATAGAGATAAGTGATTGGAATTGTTTCCAATTGCAAATAGAGATATTTTCTAATATATAGAAAATAAAAGAAGTTAATGTTTGGAAACGTTTTCCAAATGACATAAGAGGCCGAGATGATTATTGAAATATTTGGTTAACAAATATTGATAGAGAAAATAGAGAAGTGGTTTAATTAATGAATATTAATTAAAGAGCCCAGTGATTTGTTTGATATGTTGGATGAACACTTGTTTTTATTCGATAGTTAAATCACAGACTATCGAAGTTTTTGACCATCGTTGTCAATATGGAGAGACCGGTTGGATTATTATCCGAAGAACCACTCCGTATCGGCATAAGCGTTGCGAACCAAGTATGCTGAATATATTGAAGACGGAGTAAAGTGCAAGGGCTTTTCTATTTATAGAAATAGTGCCTTCGGTTTCGTTCAATCCCAGAACGAACGTAAATGGACGAATGTCTGACAGAGTATTTCCAATGATCAAATGGGTTGGTCTGTATGAATATATATGGTTGCAACGGATTTATCCCTTAGCATAATATCCAGAATATTTGTGCAAACTCAACTAGTGATTAACGGATCTGACAATGTGGCATTCAAAGTGATTGTGCTATCAATGAATGGTAAGTATTCGTAGCCTCAGGCCTCAACAACCGGAAAGGACAAAAACCGGGCAGGCAGCATGGCTATGTGGGTCGCACCCATTAGGGTGTATAATCACCTATCTAGAGAAATTCCTTTTGTTTCTAAATCTATCGATTCTGCCCATTCGGGAAACGGTGGTTTGAGTCCAACCGTTGGTGATATACATTCGATACACTCAAGTGAAATGAGTGGTCGGTCATGTGTGGGTCGGGTTACAAGATGTTCTTGTTGAACCCAGGTGTATTCGCCTCTAGAGATGCACTGCCGGAAGGTGGTCCCATACCTTGTCATGTTGGAAATCAAATCTCCAATAAGCGCCATGCGGTTGTGATTTTATATTATATATGTGGAGCGTGAGATGCAAGCGTTCTGCTATTTGGTTAATTACTTGATGTAGACATTATTATAATATCACTGGATTTGATATCAAAGTGTTTTGGTTTATAGTAAGGTAAAAACCGTCCGTGTTTATGTGTGGGCTGGTCTTACTATTATCTTTTCTTTCGAAAAGAGTTTTGAAAGTTAAACAAGTGGTTGGAGTTTACTCACACCAGTCCCATGACTGACCCAGAGTTTATTTTGTTTTGTTTTCCCTAAACTCTTGGGTGCCCAAATTTGTACGGGCAGTCAAGTGTTTCAGGCTTTTACAGATACACTTGGAGGAGCTCGAAGCAGGAGGCTTCAACGTTAGTTATTTAGAGTTACTTCCGCTGGATCAAATGTTATGTGTACTCTGATGATGGTATGTATATATGTACAAAACAGATTTGTATTTCAAAGCTTATGTTATATAATATATTTTATTCGTTCCGCTGTGAGTTGTGATCTTCGTCGTTTTCTTCTATTCTAAGTTTTCTATCTTATCTATTCTCATCCTCTAACTTCTTTCTAATAATGAGTCGTATTTCTGTGTTATTTGAGTTGGACGTGTGGTGTTTTTAGTCAACTCAGATAGCTCGGATTTGCGGGTCGTTTCAGTTGGTATCAGAGCTTAGGTTGAGCGAACACCTAGGCTTGTGTGGCATGTGCTCATTAGAGATAGGGTCAGTAGTACCCTAGAATGAGTTGAGTATATCTACGAGAGAGCGTATTTGTAAATTGATATAAAAATTGTTTTATATTGTGTTGACTAGTCTGTGAGTGGTTTATGAATTCTGGTCGAATCGTGGGACGCCACGAAGTCGATAGGAATTTCTAAACACTTGAACAGAAATTACGACATAATATTGTTTTAAAGTGGGTGAAATGATTTTACCCAAAATTTCTATTTTTGATATAGAAAGAATAATTTTCTGAAATTATTATGATATATGGATGTGTTGATTGTTAGGATTATAATCAAACGAGATTATAAAATTTGAATGGTTATATATAACCAAAATAGAATTTGTATAAGAATTAAATATACAAATAAGTTGAATTAAAATTGGATTCAAACCAGAATTAAGAATTCAAAATCCTGGGAAGTTGAAAATATTTTCAAGGTATATTAAATAATATAGCTTTGTTTGTAAAGGATTTAAATAAATACCATCTTTGAATGGATTTTAGAAGTGATAAAGCACTGAACTCACTTCAGTGGCTGGGAAATAATTCTGATGATGATTGCAACATCATCAGTGTTCATTTTCGAGTTTCTAAGTGACGGATTGCTACCTTAGAAAAGTTTTGATGGAAATTTGTCTTGAAAGAAAACAAGTAGATTGAAAATTCAAATGTTTTGAATTGAGATGGAAATAAATATAAGTATATATTTATGGGATTTCAAAAGAATTTGGAAAGAAAAACCCAGGGATTTGAATGGAATTAAAATTTAACTAAAGCAAGTTAAATAGTTCAGGGTGAATTAAATTGACTAGAATCAATTTGAAATAAATTGAAATGAATATGAATTAGAATGCATATGAATGGAAACCAAAAGTTTTGGTTGAAATTAAAGTCATAGAAATATGAGGACTTGAGTTTCAACATAAAGAAGTTGTGAAAAGTAATGGATTTGTACCATTTTCCTACCTTAGCAATTTCGAGGACGAAATTATTTTAAGGGGGAAAGAATGTAACGACCCAGATTTTTGAACAGTTTATTTTAAATATTTAGTATGGTTTTAAATATTGAATTCATAATATAGACGAATTTTATATTGGATTTGTCAATTTAATTATTGATATATGATTTAATATCGAATATATTTAATTGTCATAGTAACAATTGAATTACCAGTGTAACACTGAATCGAAAACAGTTCAGATGAGCAATATATATACTATATGAACGATGATAATAGAAAATTCATTGTTGAAGAAATTAATTGTTTTGAATTTAAAATGATTTAATATGGCTATTTTAAATATACGTTCAAATTAAAATCTCAGAACCAGATTCATTAAGTTCAGAATAATGATATAACTGGCATACATTGGTCCTTACTGTTGGATAGCGGTTCGGGATTTGCTATTTAGGAACCACGAGATATTTCGAAATATTTTATATAATAAAATCAGACAAAATCAAAACAAAGCCGACCTATCTCTTCTCTAGCAGACCTATCTAACTATGCTAGAGCTGCTGCTTCCATTTCACGTACCCGATGTCTTCCATTTTTGAGATCAAGGAGACAAACATTTTAATGGCCGTGTACGAGATGTTCCCGTCCACCTTTATAAAATCGCGACATCCCTTTCTTTCTTCAATCTTGTTTTAACAGAAAATAATGGCCGCACCCCTTCCTTTAAAAGTCACAGCTACCTCCTTTTAACCCTTTGGCTCAAATCGAATCCGCAAGTTTCAAATGCAAACTCTCTCTGATTTCAAAATCCCTCAATGAAACTGACCAACTCCGAATGTAGATCAATGTCGTGAGGGCGGTGTTCAACATCAGCTGAAGAGCGCGACAGTGGGAGGGGCGAAGTTGGGTAATCGCGATAAATTTTTGGGCTTGGATATTGTTTCCAGTAGCAGTTTCGAAGTCGTGATGTTCGGATGGCGTTTGAAAGGCGTGGATTAGGGTTCCTCATCGCGCGATGTCTAAGGCAAACGCAGATCTGATTTAAGAGAGTTCGATTTGGGATTCTCATGGAGTTAGGGTTGTTCGCAACCTTTATGTTAATCGCGAAAGGAGGAAGTTCCGTTTCCATTGCAGCGTTGTCTGAGTTTTGCTGAGAGGGGAATTGGATGCAAGTGGGCGATGAAGTGGTTCAAACGATGCTGGAGAAGTTGTTGCCGACGCCGGGAAGTTCAAAGTTGGTCTTGTTTAGGTGACTGAGTGGAGTTGAAGTCACTGATGTTGAACAATGTAATTAAGGTAATTTTTTTTATTTATTTATTTCTATGTTCAAATTTTAAAAAGGAAATTAGTTTATGTAAAAAGTAAATTAATTTATATAACTAGTTTATATGAAAGGAAATTAGTTAGAAAAGGAATAAATTTATAGACTAATCGTGCGAGTAAGATTTATGATCAGTTAAATTTAATTAGACTAATTCCAATAACTGAAATTTTATTTATATTGTTTTATATTGAAAAACAGACGGTTGGCGAAATCACGGGGAAATCTATATAATTGGCTTCATTGGATATTCAGGAAAATATAATCACGGTGAGTAAATCTCACTCACCTTTAGAATTATTTTTAATTCATTAAAAATAATTGTTTGTTGCTTGTGTGAATGTTTTCTGGTTGTTTTATATATATTAGTTATTTAGGCTATTATATATATATTGGGTTGATTGATTGGTTGGATTCCCGCAGTCTCATTAGCGGATGCCCGCAGTTTCATAGCGGATGATTACCCTATACGCCCCACGCTATGATTAGTGGATGACCTTCTATACCGCGATATTCTGCCACGAAGCAGAATGGGTATTATTTATGTGCTAACATCTGTGGATGCAGGGAAAACAGGTTGGAGGAATCCAACTGGATTCCTCAAAAATATATTATCTGTTTGTTTATTTGTTTGCATATATATTGTTATATATGATGTGTTAGAAAAATAAATAATTGGTTGTTTTGTGTGTTTTATCACTGGGCTTAAGCAATGATATTTAAAAATATCGTGGAAGGATATTTAAGATTTAAAAAGAAAAATTCTATTTTTAAATAGAATTTGAATTTTAAATGGAAATAAAAATATAAACTTGTTTTGAAAAAATAAAACAAGTAGTTCTTTATAAACAAAGTTTATAAATAGTTCTTTTATAACGAAGTTATAAATGAAGTGAAAAGAATTATCATTTGATAATTCAGAAATAGAAATACAAGTGTTTTGAAAATATGATTCAAAAGGAAATTTAAATATAGGATTTGAATAATAGAAAAGGAAATGGAAATGAGAATCCAAAAAGAAAAGGAGATAGAAAATTTGAATTTAGAATTCAAATAGAAAATCCAAGGTGGATTTGAATATAGAACTTTCAAATGGTGTTTGAATATAGAGAATTTGAAATAGAATTTCCAAATAGAATTTGAAATAGAATTTCAAAAGAGAATTTGAAATAGACTTTGAAAATAGAATTTCAAAGAAGAATTGAATAGAATTTGAAATATAGAATTTCAAAGAAGAATTCAAATGTGAAATTTGAATAGAGATTTGAATGGAATTCAAATATGAAATTTGAATTGAGATTTGAAATAGAAATTCAAGTGTTGAATTTGAACATGGAATTGAATACAGAAATTCAAGTAGAAATTTGAATATGAGATTTCAAAATAGAATTTGAAATAAACTTTGAAAATAGAATTTCAAAGTAGAATGGGAAATGGAATTTCAAATAGGATTTCAAAATAGGAAAATCCAAATGGTTTTGAAATGGAATTTGAATTCAAGGGAATTCAAATGGAATTGAGTGAAGAAATTCAAATGGCGTTAATAATGAGTTTGAATATTAGAATTCAAATGGGATTGAAGATGAATTTGAATATTAGAATTCAAATGGAAAGGGAAAATGAAATTTGAATATAAGAGATTCAAATTGAATTCAAATAAGATTTGATCTATGGGATTTGAATATGAAATTCAAATGGGTTTAAAACTATGGAATTTTGAATATAGAATTTAAAAAGGAGTTTGAATATTTGAATCTCAATAGAATTCAAATATAGAAATTGGAATATAGAAGTTCAAATGGAATTTTAAATATAAAGTTGAATAAGAGAATTCAAATGAATTCAAATATAGAATTTGAATATAGGGAATTCAAATAGAAATTCAAATATTGAATTTGAATATCAAATAGAAAAGGAATTGGGATTTGAAATATAGAATTCAAAAGTGAGATTGGAATTTGAATCAAGGAATTCAGATAAGGTTAAAACGAAGTTGAATTCATTTTTAAGAAGTTTAAAAAGTTTATATATATAAATATAATTAAAAACGAACTCGCCGCAGCGCTGCAGTTCGAAAAATAGCGATTCGAACTTAAATTGAATATATAGAATCCAATTGAAGTCGAAATTCTTTGAAACAAGAAACGTCAGGACCGATTTGATAATAGTTTTCTAATGAAGAAGAAAAATCTGGAATTCGTCGTATAGATTTTGAGTTATGTCAAAATCAAATTTTCAGAAAAGCAGCGCCAGAGTCGTTTTTAAAACCATAATGGTTATTTAAGGTTATAAAAGGATTTTAAGCGAGAAAATCCGAAGTTTCTATTTAGAAAATCTCAGAGTTGAGTTGCAAAATATATGCGAATACAAATGTGTAAATGAATATGATTTTTGAAACAGAAACCAGATTTTGATTTATTGAATGGAATTAACTAAATTGAATAGAAATTAGTTAAGGAGGTTTCGAATGGATATTGGGTTTTGAATAAGTAAATTCGATTTGATAATTTATATTCGACATCAAAAAGGAAACTGTAATTGAAATTGAAATTCAATTTGGTTATGAACGAGTTAAATATTTTGTTTGAACATGTTATGTTCAACAAAGAAGAGAAATATGCAAAAAGGGCTAATTAAAAAAATAATTGAGCGAAACTGAATTCAAACGATTCAAAATTTAATTCAAACGAATGGATTTAGTTGAATTGAATTGGAAACAGGTGAACAGGTGTTAAACAGATATGGGATGAAGTATATGAAGATTTTTAATTTATGTGCCCGACAAAAAGGTACATGTTTAATTCATATATGGGTTTTATGCGCCGTATCGGCAAGCCGCTTGGCTTTTCCTTTTTCTTTCTGATTGGAGAAGATACCGGGAAGCTATTTGAAATTTCCCGATGCTCCCGATACAGGGGAGGTTATTGCGAAATTTTCCGGAAATTTAAGGAGTTAGAATATTTTTAAAGATATTTTGATAATTTGAAATCATTGTATCGACGTATTGAATTCGATAGTAAAGTGAATATAAAAATCGAATGTTGTAAACAAAAAGGGATAGAGATAAGTGATTGGAATTGTTTCCAATTGCAAATAGAGATATTTTCTAATATATAGAAAATAAAAGAAGTTAATGTTTGGAAACGTTTTCCAAATGACATAAGAGGCCGAGATGATTATTGAAATATTTGGTTAACAAATATTGATAGAGAAAATAGAGAAGTGGTTTAATTAATGAATATTAATTAAAGAGCCCAGTGATTTGTTTGATATGTTGGATGAACACTTGTTTTTATTCGATAGTTAAATCACAGACTATCGAAGTTTTTGACCATCGTTGTCAATATGGAGAGACCGGTTGGATTATTATCCGAAGAACCACTCCGTATCGGCATAAGCGTTGCGAACCAAGTATGCTGAATATATTGAAGACGGAGTAAAGTGCAAGGGCTTTTCTATTTATAGAAATAGTGCCTTCGGTTTCGTTCAATCCCAGAACGAACGTAAATGGACGAATGTCTGACAGAGTATTTCCAATGATCAAATGGGTTGGTCTGTATGAATATATATGGTTGCAACGGATTTATCCCTTAGCATAATATCCAGAATATTTGTGCAAACTCAACTAGTGATTAACGGATCTGACAATGTGGCATTCAAAGTGATTGTGCTATCAATGAATGGTAAGTATTCGTAGCCTCAGGCCTCAACAACCGGAAAGGACAAAAACCGGGAAGGCAGCATGGCTATGTGGGTCGCACCCATTAGGGTGTATAATCACCTATCTAGAGAAATTCCTTTTGTTTCTAAATCTATCGATTCTGCCCATTCGGGAAACGGTGGTTTGAGTCCAACCGTTGGTGATATACATTCGATACACTCAAGCGAAATGAGTGGTCGGTCATGTGTGGGTCGGGTTACAAGATGTTCTTGTTGAACCCAGGTGTATTCGCCTCTAGAGATGCACTGCCGGAAGGTGGTCCCATACCTTGTCATGTTGGAAATCAAATCTCCAATAAGCGCCATGCGGTTGTGATTTTATATTATATATGTGGAGCGTGAGATGCAAGCGTTCTGCTATTTGGTTAATTACTTGATGTAGACATTATTATAATATCACTGGATTTGATATCAAAGTGTTTTGGGTTATAGTAAGGTAAAAACCGTCCGTGTTTATGTGTGGGCTGGTCTTACTATTATCTTTTCTTTCGAAAAGAGTTTTGAAAGTTAAACAAGTGGTTGGAGTTTACTCACACCAGTCCCATGACTGACCCAGAGTTTATTTTGTTTTGTTTTCCCTAAACTCTTGGGTGCCCAAATTTGTACGGGCAGTCAAGTGTTTCAGGCTTTTACAGATACACTTGGAGGAGCTCGAAGCAGGAGGCTTCAACGTTAGTTATTTAGAGTTACTTCCGCTGGATCAAATGTTATGTGTACTCTGATGATGGTATGTATATATGTACAAAACAGATTTGTATTTCAAAGCTTATGTTATATAATATATTTTATTCGTTCCGCTGTGAGTTGTGATCTTCGTCGTTTTCTTCTATTCTAAGTTTTCTATCTTATCTATTCTCATCCTCTAACTTCTTTCTAATAATGAGTCGTATTTCTGTGTTATTTGAGTTGGACGTGTGGTGTTTTTAGTCAACTCAGATAGCTCGGATTTGCGGGTCGTTTCAATGGGTACTTCCATCTTCTTCGGGATCTACTGTGTTTGTATCATAGTCATAGTTCAACGGTTCATTGCTGACTCCGGTCCAGCACGTATCATCAAATGTTGCCGTGGCAACCGCCATGCTGTCAATATGTTCGACCTGTTGTGAAGAACCTGCACCCCATTCTTCTTCGGCTTCTACAGTCAACCTATTAATAAATGCATTTCAGTTAGATCTTACATTTCAATGAGTAATTATAAAACTAACTTGATGTGGAACACATACCTTTGGCTCATATCTAACAATTCTGACTGATCAGTCTGTTGTTCTTCTTCTTGTTGTTGTTGTTGCTGTTGCTGTTGCTGCTGCTCAGCCACGTTTGGTGGACAATACGGATTGGTGTATAAAGGAGAACTAAAGTTGATCGATGGATCATGAGTTTGCAACATTTCTGCGAAATATCCGAAACCGCTACTCACTATAGGCAGTGTGATTATTTCTTCCACGACATCTTCCACGATTTCTTTTGCTGTTTTTCCAACAAACAATTCAAACGATTTCTTCATAGTGGAAAACATTACTTGTACATCTTCATCGTCTGAAAGTGCTACGGCTCTCGACCCCGATTCAGTAGGCCAGTTGACCGACAACTCGATATCATATTCGAGAGGGTTAATTCTGGTTGCTTGGAAAACTATGTCTTTCAAAGCACCAAGTGTGCAACCCCTTCGAACTCTCCCTGGTTTGCATAATCCTCCCACATATCTTCCATTTTGGTGCCCATCCACGACTAACTCACCATCGTAGTAGATAAGTGCAGTAATAAAAGGAGGCGCCATTGTTGACTGTGTTTATTTTTCTTGAAGTTATTTGAAGACAAGATTGAAGTGTATGAGAAATAATGTGTTGAAGAGCTATGAAATAGGGAAACCAACTAAGCAACGTCACCATCAAATCAACTTTATTCAACTCAGTGTGCGGTCGTTGTCAAGTCAGAATTGACAGAGCTTTAATCATGTCACCCAATTCAAAATAAAGCAGAATCAGAATCAATTGTCCTATGCTTGTACTAATCACATGAAACAAGCCACGGCTTTATCACAATGGACAAATTTACCCGTGTCTAGTCAAATCACCTGATTTGCGGCAGATCGTACTGTACAGAAACATATTGACCCAGCTTTAATTTTTGGCAGTGAGTTGTCAATTCTTATTTATGTCATAATGTGCACTGTACAAACCAGCAAAATACAAAGCTTTAATTCAAACTTCAAAAGCATAAAATAATTAATTAGAAAAACACAAACATACAATACTTCGTGTTGATCTTTCAACTCCTACAAACACACAAATAATAATTCAAACTAAACTTCAGAAATATACAACGACAACGGATAATACAATAATTCAAATTAATCTTCAGAAACCTACAACGACGACGGCTAATAGAAAAGCTAGTGGTTAGGTTTAAATTGCAAGTTCTCTAGGAGTTTTTTGAGACGTCTAATTACTTGCTCCAGCTCATTCGCATATGCTATGCCCCTGGGACAAAGCGGTTTGTCAATCCAATTGCATCAGTGAGAATAATTGGAACAAAGAAGACTTCGACGACCAATGTTTTCGCCATCATCACAGACGACAACTTCAGCCATATATCCACAGTGGCAGCAAACTAGGAATGAATTAACATCTTGCTCAACCATTGTTTGAGAAGTCATTTTGAAAATATACGGAGCTGTGAAGATGTGGTTGAGTATGAATCCGAATTATGAGAAGACTGGTGAGTATATATAAAGTTTTGAAATTACCCCAAATACACAGGCGCGTTTTGAAAACGCGCACAAAGGCGAGTTTTGAAAGACAAAACAGGTCTATATTTGTTATTATTTTTGAAACATGGCTAATCATGTAATACAATTTCAAAACAAGCCTAACATTGGAAAAATTCCTATATTAAATGATAAGTAAATAGTTATTACCACTAAAGTTTACGGTCTTACCACTATTAAATTTGATTATTATTGCTTTAATCTAATCTAAACTCGTAACTCGATGTAACTAATGCAATAGTCAACGAGTAAAGAAAAGAAAATCAAAAACGAAGAAGAAGGAAAATGTGTGATATCTTGGAGAAGACAACTACAATTATTTCCAGATTCATTAACTACAAAATAAACAATTTGTCAACAACACAATCAAGTGCGTAGTTTCATCTTCCATATATATTAAAGTCATACTAAAACCCTTGATGATTAAGACAATCAAGTGCAACCCACAAAACCCTAACCTATACTAGAGGGGAGGAAACATTCTTAATAGCAAAAGCCTTGATGATCGACAAATTCAGAGTATAAACAAAACAAGAAATCAGGAGTTTACCTGACTTTTGTTGACAATCAGCGAATTCGGTAATCGGAAGAAGCAATTTTCAATGACTAGAAAAAAAAGTTAGGTTAGAATGTGTTTTGGTTTTTGGGTTATGAATTTTTAAGTGAGCATCAAAATGGTGAAAACAAAATAATTTTGTTTTGAGTTTTCTTTATTAGACCCATTTTCAAAAATAACAAATTTTCAAAATGAGTTTTTCGAAATAGTAAAAGGAACGAGTTTTCATTGTTCTTCAAAACTAAAAACTAAAAATGGTTTGAAAATGGGAAACCAAATGCACCTTTGATTTCTTCACTGAAAGAAACTAGAGGACCATAACTTTCTACATATGTATCGCATATTTTCGTGCAACACATTTTAACTTCCCTCCTCCTCAATTGTGTCTGGAGATATAATATATCATAGTACATTATTGGGATTCATTGCTCTTATGATCCCACAAACTTACTACACTATTTTCATCAATCTCCATTTTCATTTATTTACAATGAAAGTTGTTACTTCTGCTAAGCTTCGCAAATCCATGGAGAATAAACATGCCCAGAAAAGACATCGTAATGAATATGGTGGTCCTGATCCAGACCCTAAAAGACCTTTTACTAGTATTACTCATACGGGTGTCCTTAATCTTTCTGTTTCTACTTCGGCTGCGTCGACTGCCTCTTGCCCATAAAGTGATTCTGTTCTCAGCACACACTGCTTTCCCCTGCCTGAAGGGCCATGTCTGATTTTGGGGGAAAAGAGAGAAAGGTAAATTGCAACAATCATACTAGCACAATTTTGCCCCGTCTTCCCCCTTCTTTCCTTTATCCCCCATTTCCAAAGATTTCTTTCTTTAAATTTTTGTCTGAATCGAAGAGGGTCTGGTCTTAGGCAAGCGAGCTTTTTCCCCTTTTTCTCATGGTTTATTACTTTCATTCATGCTTTTTTCACTTTACTTTCTTAACTCGTGTGTAACCCGTGCGTTGCACACGTTATTTTTAAAAATGTAACATTTGCATTATTAATGATAAAAAATAAAAGTTTATTATGCATCGTCTGTTAATTTAAATAAAATAATTGATTTTTACAATAATTTTTTTTAAATTATGATGTATAATTTTATGTTATATGTCTTACACGTTGGGCTTGGGAAAGAAAATATCTCTATTGTTTTTACTTATTTAATCAATTGATTTTTTCCAAAATAATTTTATTTGTTATCGGTTTACGTAGTTGACTGAAATGCAGATATTAAGAAAAAACAAAGAAGGAATTAGTAGAAAATTGAATAATATGATTTTATTGTACGTTAATAATTTTTGTTATGTATATAAGTTTTTATACTTGATTGAAAAACTAATTTTGTCTTCTTTGTTATATGAAAGTGGCATGCAAATTGAAATTATTGTTTTTCAATAATTTATCAAATAAATAAAGGGGATTTTTGCCACAAGGACAAAGTCACCAAAAAATTTGTCCAAAAGGACAAGAGGCAAAAAACTTGCCCAAAAGGACAACTTTTAGAGCAAATGGTGAAATTCGGGGGGGGGGGGGGGGGGGTCCCATGTTTTTTTATTTTGCACTACAAATTGTCCTTTTAGGCAAATTTTTTGCCTCTTGTCCTTTTGGGCAATTTTTTTGGTATTTTTGTCCTTCACACTATATCCCTGATAAAAAATTAATATATATAACTTAATTATTTTGAATATGTAACATTTTATAATTTCTAGTTAAATAAAATATATTTACCTAAATGTCAAAATTCAAAAGTGAGTTGTGGAGAAGATTCTTGATCGAGGTTGAAATGTAAAACTCTCAATACAAATAATGTAAAACTAGTTCGATGAATATTGGTAATGCAAACTAAAAATGTCATTTTTTTTATGAGTAGATTTTTTTCATTGAATGTCAATCATGTACACATGTTAATATTGTAACTGAAAAATTCACCTGAGAAATGGTAGAAAAGTAGAATCAAATAGGAATAAACAACAGTGAAGAAAAAGTTATAAATTGGATGAAAGAACAACAATGTTTATACATCTATTCTAACCAAATTAAATTTGAACATGAATTAGTAATTTTAATATCTAAACCAAATAAGTAACATACAACAAATCAATGCAAACCTACATAATGCACAATTAAAGGAAGACCTTTTTCATAGTTTGTAAGTAACGTGCGTGAATTAACAATTTAATGGTAATATTACATTAATATAACTCATACACTCACTGCAAGAAATGTCAAGTGTCAAAAGGAAAAAAATGATAAAAGAAAATGACATTCTAATCTTCATTGTTTGAAGTAAAAGTATTTGGACCCAAAGTAACCAGTTATTTTGAAGAGCATATGTGTACTTATTCAGGCCTTAAAGTCGAAAAAAATAGTCATTTGAACTTTAAAAATAATAATTTTTAGCAATCAAATTAAAAAAAAACAATTACCTTTTAAGCTTTAGAATATTCATTTGTAACATTTTATAATAAAAACACCAATTTCAATATCATAACAGATTTTCTAACATTATTCAATTAGTTAGTGAGTTTAGGACCCAACTAAAGAAATACATTCTGAAGTAGATGTTGAACCAAAGAAACATGAAACTCCTGTTTTAAATAGAAATAAAATCAAATTTTACTCAAGGAAGCCTAACAGAAAAGAAGACAAAAACAATAAGAAAATATGAAAACTACAACATAAAATAATATTATTTGCAGATTCATAGTAAAGCAATAAGAAAATATGTTCATCTTTTAGAACATGAACATATCAAAGATTTAGCAAATAGTTAGGAAGCAATTAATTATAGCCATCATGAATAAAATTATAAAGTCTACACATCAAATTAGTGTTGTTATGGTAATGGTTACCATTACCATTTGGCAAATACCGTAACCATACCATTTTTACTGGTAACCAGAATTGTTTACTGTTACCGATCGGCTGATATACCAAAAACTAATATACCGATAATCTGGTAATCGTTACACTGATAATGGTAAATCACCGTTTTTCCATCAAAGCTTATATCTTGACATGATTTTATTACACGTTGCATATTTATTATATTATATGTAGTATTAGTTAATAAAAAACATAAATGAGGAAGAAAATATGTGTGCTTGGAATTATTTCATCTGATTATTGAACTAAATATAATCATTTATTTGATTTTAAGTGCATGTAATAAAGCATATCAGATGAACATACATACATTCTAAATTAACTGAAAAATTACAGTTACCGCTGGTAATGGAGAAATGCTACCAATAATTTACCGTTAAAAATGGTAAATTTACCGTTACCATACCGTTTTAACTGATATATATATATTCTAATAAAAAATGATTACCGGTCGACTGATAATGGTATAGTAATGGTAAATTTACCGTTACCATGACAACCCTACATCAAATATTAAATAAGTGCTAAATATACAAACAGGGGTAATAAGAAGCATTGTATATGGTATTAACAATGAAAGTAGCCATGTATAGACGTGTGCTCTCAAACATCGCATAGAAAATAGTTCAAATAACAATAAAATTAGTCAAGAAGGGTTAAAGCATTTTCATATGTACATCAAGTAAGTGGTTAGTAATGAAGTAACAGCAAAGTTTTTTATATTAATCATGATCTAAAAATAAGAGTTAAAGCATATCATTTGTGCCTACTTTTGGTGCCCACTTACAGAACTATGCTCTTGTTCTCCATGCACAGAGCAACATGCATGCCTCCCCTGTGCTTTATAGCAGTAATTTCCCATGTACAGAAGCTGGGCATCATCATGCTCAAGCCTTTTTTAATACGCACTCATGCTTTCGAGGTCCAGTTTTACCCCTCAAAAGCTCATGTTGTTAATGCATTTGTCTTACCTCCTATAGCGTCCCAACCGCCTGATCCAACTCTTCTCCTCTTCTCATGTTCCTTCACCCTTAAAGGCTCCCCTCACTATTGTTGATTCCCTTAATATAACTTTCAAGACATGGATGCATAAAACCATTATGGTATAAATAATAGAATCAGTATAATTTAATGTAACAATCAGATTATTCTAGCAATTTCAAGACATGGTTATAATGTAAAATAGTTAGATCATTAAATCAGTACAATTTCATCTTATTTTCAAGACATGGCTATAGCATATTTGCAATTGCAATTGCAATGGTAATGAAATAGTAAAGAAATAAGTTTTGTTCAAGTAAAAAAGGATTTTTCTGAATTGCACATTAAAATAGGAAAGATAAATTTGAGTGGTGGATACCCAGTGCCAAAGGCTCCCGTACTCAAGCGCGAGGACTTCCCAGGTCAGTCTCCCATCGTGGTACAATTCACGGCTTCCCGGACTCTTGGGGTGGTCGATTAGCGCGCACAGCCTTTGCCTCACATTATGTGAAGAGGTCGGGGCTTGAATCTGTGCACTCCAGATTGCCAGCCGGGTAACCTTGCCGTTGCGCCAGGCACCACCTTTGAAAGATAAATTTGAGTATATCCAAGAAACTTGTGCATATTTAGGTAAATAAATAAAGTAGTTTACAAATTTATCCTAATAGATTAGCTTAGCTAGTTAGGTAAATAAAATGGCAAAATATTATCATATGCAAAAATTCAAAAACTGGTTGAAGCCAACTATATAAGTTTATAATGCAAATCAATAAATAGAGGGTTGCATATGATAATACTGATTCATGTAAATTAAAAAGGCCACCATTTGAATTTTTGCATGTTCCATAGAATTGTGTGAATCCAAAATAATAAAGAAAGTATAGCATATTGTTTTTAGTTTCACATAATAAAAGTTATTCAAGTCAGTTGTGATTGCAAGCTTTGTTTGTTCCAAAGAATTGTGTGAATCCAAATTAATAGATAAAATATAGCGTACTTCTTTAATAACTGTGCAATCAAGAGAAATAAAAAATTTAGGCTAGACAATTGATTAATCCCAGTCATAAGTTGAGATTAGACTCTTAAAATGCACTTAAAATAGCCAGAATCCAAAATAATTTAATCAACATCACTTGACTATATCGAAGCATTATTTTAGGCTGCAAATAAAACAAAATAAAAAAATGGCAGAAAATTAAATTTGGGAACTTTATAAAGGGAAAGATGAAAGGTATAAAATATTAATTTATGAAAGCAAAGTTATTTTTTTCTAAATTTGTTCAAGCATAAAATAAGGAAGCAATATTTGATTATGCATATAAGGAATTTTGGCAAGAAAAATGTTACCCAAGGCATGCAACCGTTAGATAGTACATAAAAATTATCACTCTGAAAAGAGTCCGTTGAAAAAATGAATTGTTATCTAAGTTTTACATTGCATCAAATTCCTAAATAAATCAAGAAAGTTAAGCAATGTTAAATATGATGGTCCCATTTACTAAATATACAAACAAAATAAATAAATAAAAATTGGATTCATACCAATTCGTTCACTGCATTTATTCATTCTTATATCACTATTTGTAAACTTGTAAGGTATAAGAAGTTGAAGAATAAACTACATCGAAGAAAAATTCCGCTTTAATATTGTTTTCAACTAAGATTTGTTCATATTTATATCTCTATGAATAACCTGTACCCACAAATATACATGACTGAGACATTCAGAAGCAAAATCTCGGAATTCAGAAAATACAACCTTGTAATGATACAGTTCTAGGAATACAAATAGGTAACATTTAGTAACCCGTATGACCATATCAACCCAAAATCATATAATTAAGAATTTACAACTTCACATTTTAAATAATCAAAATCACGTTGATAACTATATGTACGCTTTGACTATATTCCACAAAATAACTAACGTTTTGCTCTAGACGTAGTTGATTTCCATCTGTGTTCACTACAATGATGGTAGCGTAATATTTTTGTATTTCTATAAATGTGCTTCCTTTTCCTATTTTTGTAATGTATGGCTGAAGAGTATAATTATGGTCATATTTTGTTCTTGTATAGTTAATAATGTTGAGTTGTATGTTGTATTTTAGTTTCCTCTTTTGTAACGTTGGTTAAGGGTACTTTTGTACTTTTGCTTATGTTTTGTATAACTTGGGTAGACTATGTAATTTGGTTTTGAAGAAACATTTCCATTTTCTTCTTCGATTTCTTGTTTCATGGTATCAGAGCCATGCGAAAATTTTCCCAGATCCAAATCCTAATTCAATATGGTTCAATCGAATGATATTTCAAGTTCTAATCTAGAAAAATTTGGGGAATTCTACGATTAATTACAATGACCCCTTTTACCTTTCTCACGGTGATAAACCTAATTCTCAATTAGGTCAAATCATTTTCGATGGTGACAATTATCTTAATTGGAGCCGTAGTGTTCGATTAGCTCTTGGAGCAAAGAATAAATTCGGTTTTGTTGATGGATCTATTCTTAGACCTGCAGATGACTCTCCAGATTTGCAGAAGTGGATTCGAAATGACTATATGGTAACTGCATGGATTCTTTGTTCGATGGAAAAGAAAATTTCAGAGAGCTTCATTTTTAATTCTTCTGCCAGACAGCTTTGGATTGAGATTCAAGAAAGGTATGGATATTCTAATGCTCCTCAGATCTATGAAATCCATAAGAAATTGATGAATATACAGCAAAATGATGATAGTATTGCTACTTACTATTCGAATCTTAAACAAGTTTGGGATCAATTACAAATTATAGAACCCTATCCTGATTGTACTTGTGGAGCAATTATTCAATGTTCTTGCGGTCTACTTAAGAAATTTTTTGAAGCTGATCAGCTTAGAAAACTTATTTAGTTCATTTCTGGTTTAAACAAGACTTATGATCAAGCAAAGATCAATCTCCTCAGTATGGATCCTCTACTGAATGTGAATAGGGCTTATCATATGTTACAGCAAATTGAAAGACAAAATTCTCTCAACATTGCTATTCAGTCAACTGAAATAAGTGCACTGTTCTCTGCAAAGAATATTCAAGATTCTCATAATTTTAGTTCATCCTTCCAGAAAAGGGATTATAAGAAGGCAAAGCTTGATAAATTTTGTGATCATTGCAAATCTAAAGGGCACAATAAGGACCAATGTTTCAAAATTGTTGGTTATCCTGATTGGTGGAAAGGCAAAACAAATCAGAAACATCAAAGAATTGCTGCAAATGTTCAACAAAAACTCTACTGCCACTGGAATTTTGGGTTCTGGTCCTGCTGTTTCTCCCTTAGAGCATAGCACTGATGATAGAAATAATTCAGCTAACTCTCAAATGTTTTCTAGTCTTTTCAAGGAATCCATCAAGGCGGTGCAATCAAATCAAGGTCCTTCTTCTTCATCTGATGCTTACAATGCTACAGTAAACTTTGCAGATATTGTTTTTGCATTTAATGTGAATTTTTTAGATGAACATGCTAGTCTTTGTACATGGATAATTGATACAGGAGCTAGTGATAAAATGGCATTTGACATAAATATGTTTGATAAAACTGACAATCTTAAACAACCCATACAAATTGTTCTTCCTAATGGTTCTTTAAAAACTGTGTCTACTGTTGGCATCATTCCTATCAATCCTCATATCATTCTCAAGAATGTTTTCTATGTTCCAGATTTTAAACATAACCTTTTATCTGTTGGAATGTTATTGGATCAAAACAATTTAATTGTCAAATTTGAACAAAATTCTTGTTCTTTTCAGGACCTTACAACTAACCAAGTGGAGGCTGTTAGTTTGAGACAAAGGAGTTTCTACAGATTTGTCAAATACTTACCTTCTTTTTATGTACTATCAAATAATGATTCTGATCATGTTCCAACTGTTTTTGCTTCTAATACAAAAAATTCAATTGATCTTTTTCATGCTAGACTTGGTCATGCCTCTGTAGGAAATTTGAAACTTGTACCTTCTTTTTCATCTTCATTTCAGAATAATAATAATTTTCATTGTGAAGCATGTATTTGTGCAAAACATCACAGATTACCCTTTCCTGTATCAAATTCCATGGCAAATGCATATTTTGAATTAATTCACATTGATTTATGGGGCACATATCAAATTCCTTCTATTACTAGTGCAAGATATTTTTTAACTATTTTGGATGATCATTCAAGAGTTGCATGGACTCATTTACTCCATAGTAAAGATCAAGTTCCTCAAATTATAAGTGGTTTTTTAGCATATGTTGAAAATCAGTTTCAAAAATCTGTTAAAATCATTAGATCAGACAATGGAACTGAAATTGTTCAACAATCTTGCACACTATTATTTACATCAAAAGGAATTGTTCATCAGAAAAGCATTGTAGGAGTACCACAACAAAATTGAAGGGTTAAACGTAAACACAAGCATTTGGCTGAAACTGCTAGGGCTTTAAAATTACATGCTAATTTACCTAGTAAGTTTTAGGGAGATTGTTTTCTAACAGCAACTTATTTGATAAATCTCATGCCTTCTTCTGTTCTTAATTGGAAAACTCCACATGAGGTTTTGATGAACAAGCTTCCATACTATTCACATTTGCGTATTATGGGATGTTTGGCTTTTCTACTTGTTAAGACTCGAGACAAAATGGCTTCCAAATCAAGAAAATGTGTGTTTATTGGATATCCTTATGCTCAAAAGGGTTATGATTTGAATGATCATAAAGTGTTATTCAGCAGAGATGTTATTTTTCAGGAAAATATTTTTCCTTTTCATACTTTGTCACCTAATCTCTCAAATTCAGATCAAAATGCTCCTCTACCACTTGTTAACCCTGTTATTTCATCTTATTCTCTTCATAATATTCCAATTCCAATTGTTAATCACTCACCACAAGATAATTTTCAAGCAATTCCTCCTTTTCCAGAAGTGTTTTCTACAAATGATCAATCCAGTTCTTCATCTACATTACAATCTACACCTTCAACTACATCTAGTTCTTCTCCACTACAACCTACACCTTCAACTACAGTCCTACCACTTAGAAAATCAAATAGAGCTATTCAACTGCCTAGAAAATTTGATCAATTCATCCTAGACAAGCATATTAAGCCTCCAACTACATGCTCATTTGTTCAACAACTACTTTCCAATTCAGATCTGAATCATTTAACTCCAGAATACATTACCAGTTCGGGACATGCTTTATCTGTATATGAGCCAAGTTCATATGCTCAAGCTAAGAATGATCCTAACTGGGTTGAAGCTATGGAGAAAGAATTGCAGGCTCTTGACAACAATAACTATTGGGAAATAACTACTCTCCCTTTGAATAAACCTGCTATTGGAAGTAAGTGGGTGTTTAAAGCCAAATTCAATCCAGATGGAAGTCTTAACAAATGCAAAGCAAGAGTTGTGGCAAGAGGTGATAAACAAGTTACAGGTAAAGATTTTAAGTATACATTTAGTCCAGTAGCAAAATTTACTACTGTTCGAATTCTTATAGCCTTGGCTGCTGCAAAAAAATGGGAGCTTCATCAATTGGATATAAACAATGCATTTTTGCATGGATATGTTAAAGAAGAGTTATATATGCAGCCTCCACCTAGTTATTCAAAGGCTAAAGCAGGAGAAGTATGTAAATTGAAGAAGTCTTTGTATGGTTTAAGGCAAGCTGCAAGGCAATAGAATGTAGAGCTCAGCAAGCATTTAATTGATTCAGGTTTCACACAATCAAAACAAGATTATTCTCTTTTCATTAAATCTGTTAATGGTTCCTTTACTACTGTGGTAGCTTATGTTGATGATTTGTTGATTACTGGTGATTCTTTGACTGAAATTCAATCCATTAAACAGTCCCTACATTTAATGTTTACAATCAAGGATTTGGGTCATCTAAGATATTTTTTAGGGAAAGAGGTTTTTTGAACTGAATCGGGCATTCTTCTTAATCAAATAAAATACATTCTAGACTTGTTGAAAGACACAAATATGCTAGAGTGTAAATCTGTTCCTGTTCCTCTACAAAGAAATTTTAAACTTAGCTGTACTGATACTGCTTTAATTGAGGATGCTGAAGTTTATAGAAGACTGGTTAGTAAATTACTTTATTTAAACATGACCAGACCTGATATATCATATGCTGTGCAACAACCTAGTCAGTTTTTGAGTGCACCTGCACAGTCACATTTTAATGCTGCATTCCATGTTCTCAAATACTTAAAAAGAACCTTGGATTTGGGTCTATTCTATTCTGCACATTCTGATTTACATCTCACAACATATTGTGATGCTGATTGGGGAAGTTGTCCATTTTCTTCTAAGTCATTGTCTGGTTACACTGTATTTTTGGGTGATTCTTTAATATCATGGAAAACAAAGAAGCAGAAAACAACTTCTAAAAGCACATGTGAAGCTGAATATCGAAGTATGAGTTATGTTACAAGTGAATTGATTTGGCTTGAGGGTTTGCTAACTGATTTACAATTGAAAGTTTTTCTTCCTATTAATCTTTTTTGTGACAATATTTCAGCAAAATATATTGCAGAAAATAAAGCGTTTCAAGAGAGAACAAAACACTTGAGAGTTGATTGTCACTTTATTAGAAATTATGTAGATGCTAGATTCATCAATATTCTTCATATTCGATCAGCACTTTAACTTGCAGATTTATTGACCAAGCCTCTAGGTGCAAATCAGCATTCATTCTTATCATCCAAGCTAGGACTGGTTTCTAAAGTACCATGTCTAGCTTGAGGGGGGATGAAGAGTATAATTCTGGTCATATTTTGTTCTTGTATAGTTAATAATGTTGAGTTGTATGTTGTATTTTAGTTTCCTCTTTCGTAACATTGGTTAAGGGCACTTTTGTACTTTTGCTTATGTTTTGTATAACCTAGGTAGACTCTGTAATTTGGTTTTGAAGAAACATTTTCATTTTCTTCCTCGATTTCTTATTTCAATGGCAATTTGACTTTTGCATAGGAAAGAATACATGAAAGATAAATAAATCAAGTCAAGAAGATAATGGAAAGGAATCAATTTGATTTTTTTTTTTAATTGACAGATATTTTTGAATAACGCTTAGTTCGGAATTTAAGGAAGAAAATGGACATGATCTGTAAAGGAGACATTTTGAATATGAATAATTTATGCATGACAACTTAGCATTATTTTGTTTTATTTTTTATACAATAGGTAAGGATATTCACACACACACACACACACACACACACACAAATATATATATATATATATATATAAGTGGAAAATAGTAATAAGGACAAACTTTGGAGAAAATTTTTTCTGAAGGACGTCAAGTTTTATTTTTAGGTTAAAGGACAAAATTTGGAAAAAATTAGGCTGAAGAACAATTCTAAATGTAATTAGCATTTTCTGCAGTGTAAAACTGAATAATGCTAGTACATATAGCATTTTCGTGTAGTGTAAAAAATTGAATATAATGCTAATTACATTTAGCATTTTTCTTCAACTTAGTTTTGGTTCAAAGTTTGTCCTTCAGATTAAAAATAAAACTTGGTGTCATTCAGCCTAATTTTTGGCAAAGTTTGTCCTTCTCCCTAATTACCTCTATATATAATATATATAATTAAATATAAATAAAGTTAACATAAACAAATCCACCTAGCGAGAAAAGAAACTTACAGCGAACAA
The DNA here is from genome assembly GCA_030737875.1 of Allium sativum. Taxonomy (NCBI): domain Eukaryota; kingdom Viridiplantae; phylum Streptophyta; class Magnoliopsida; order Asparagales; family Amaryllidaceae; genus Allium; species Allium sativum. Next base: position 62,701,270 of record CM060921.1, on the reverse strand, counting down.
CATTAATTGGTTGGTAGACCTTTCCAAAAAAGCATTTGCAAATTCAAGAACTCTAGTATATGTTTATAAGAAAATGAACATAAATAAATTAGATTTATTTTGAAGAATGAAGGGCTGAACTCTTTTTATACTGACAGATAAAATATCTCAGCAAGTAACTATTGATTGAGTCACAAATGTGCAGTTCTATGGTAATTCTATTTTTAAAACTTGATTTGTCTAAGACGACCGGAAAAAAAATGTTACAGATGATGTGTTGACTTTGTAAAAAATATATGCAATGGTAGTATATATTATCAAGATGATAGTACTTTCCAGCTATACAAATCTACTTGCCAATACGTTGAAGCCTTTAGAAAATTGTTCAAGACTAAAATAGATGAGATAAGTAATAAAACCACCATGAAAATTCAATCTCACCAATCAACCATTGCATATGAAGATTTTATACAAAGCTAACACCATCTCTCTCCAAATTATTAAAGCAACTTTCCCACACTAAACTGATATGCAGTCCAAAAGATTAAATTATATATCTTATCATACATAAGTGCAAAGTCAACAGAACCATGGAAAAAAAGGAAATGGATTCCAATTTTTTTGGTTAACCAAGAAAAGGTTTATATTAGTAGTAAGTTATTGCCATTTGGATATTTATGAACAGAATTATCTCTCTTCCACAATTCACAATATTAGACCATTAGTAGTAAGTTATTACCATTTGGATATTTATGAACAGAATTATCTCTCTTCCGAAATTCACAACGAAATGCAATATTCATATCATCGAAATGTGCTTGGAATCAACTTACTTGATGTCATAAGTGTATATAAGCTCGAAATGAGGATCTCTCTTACTCCAAAAAAAAAAAAAGATTAGTGTACCTATATAGTGGAGAAAAAACTCTTTACTATATATAGTTAGCTACATGTAGCCAAACGTGGTATCTTGGATCAATTTGGCATATGTAGATTAAATCGCTCAAGGAACAAATATAGTGTTGACTCCACGTTATTGATGACATTCCGTCAAACAAAATCGTTGACCATATTACTATATGCCAAGCAAAATTTTCTTTTTTATAAAAAAAATCATATATAAAGTTAAAAAAAAAACTGTTTGAAGTAGTCATTCAAACAACTAAACATTTCATATGAATAAATAATCACTCATACCACGTTAAATAGTATGTCATCAATAATGCATCTTTTCAAATTAAAGAAATATAAACTGAAAAGAAATAGAACAGAAAAGTGAATACCCACTAGTTTGATAGCTTAAAGTACTTAAGAATCCAAGTTGACAAAATTTAATAAATGAAAACTGAATATAGAATGATTATGTAGATATATCACATGGTAGAAATGACTACCATTAGAAACGACATGAGAGTGATAAATATTTCAGTAAGTGGAATCATCAGAATCATTTTCCTAGTAAGCAATCTATTAAGAATCAACTCAATAATCAAACAGAAAAAAATTTACATTTAAAGTGCTATGTTTCACATATAATCTAGAAAGAAATTACCTATTTCGCTTCTACCTTCATAACAATCCAACTTCAGTTTTGTCTACCCTGAACAAAGCAATCTTTGAGCAGTAAACAACAAAGAATAAAGTATATATCACATACAAATGAATTTCAAGTTAAATAAACCTTCGAATGAAAACTTTGATCTGGTTTCATTCAACATAAAAAGAGCGAAAATTTATTTACTCACGTAAAATTAGGCTAATTTTAAGCACCTAACCCCTGAAAAATCGATAGTTTTGTGCTTTCAAAACACACAAAATACTTCCTCGTCTATCTTCTCTTTCAACCACCTCCATTTTCTCAATGCATTGGTTGATGGTAACAATGAGGTTATAGAGACTGCTGACGCTATTCAGAGGAGAAATACTGTTTCTATGGCAGTGACGCAGCCAATGACCCAATGTAAAGCCATTAATTTAGTCTCCATATTTTCTGTTGGAATTTGGAGACCTATAAAATTAGGGGTGGTGAAAAAGCCCTAGTTTGACTTCCCTTGAGATGGTGTGGTGTGATGAATATTGGGTATTTTGCAGAGCGGACCCGATAGGAAGCATGGCAAAATTGGACATTAGGGTTAAGAAAAGAAACATGGAAGAAGGAACGAAGGAAAGGAGGACACATGACTTAAATGTAGGGATAAGAATGAAAGCAGCAGAAAATGAATAGAAAGAAATCAATTTTTTTGAGCAGCGGTTAAATTCTGCAATCTACGTGGGCACCTTCAGCGCTACCGAAGCTTCACTCACTAATAATAATGAGGCGACCCGAACTTCCCCGAGAAGGAAATCCCGGATTGACTTTGAGAACACGACAAATCAGAACACAAAAAGAAGAACATTTCATTGTTATTACAACAGTAACATCAGAATACAAGAATATACAGAGTATGAATAAATATTACACACTTACTAAATATCAGAGATTTACAATTTACAATGCAGCGGAAAAATAATACAAAACACAACTAAAAGTAATACACTGATACAGAGCTTTCCGAGTATCGTTCCAACTGTAAACCAGGATCCTATGAATATAAATCTACAAAACCAAAACTGCTAGCTGTCCGTGTGGAAAATAGGGGCACCCAGAGTTTAGGTTAAAACAATAAACTCCAGGTCAGTCATGTGACTGGTGTGAGAACTAAAACAGTTATTTAAAACTTTACTTTAAATCAGATATATCAAGGGACCACGCTGTATAACGCGGAACCAGTTTCCTCCCAAGAATACCAGTGCATAAAACAAAACAGTGCAATGCTTTTTGGAAAAATGAAGGTATTATAAGATCCAGGTCCCATCACACAATGCAACGCAAGCCGGAGGATAGGGTTTTCCCTTATATTAGCCAAACATGTTTGGTACGTTTAAAACAAATCATGTGATACTATTATAAGTGCATAATGTATAAAACAATTTCAAATATGAATGTATCAATCCTAGGCGGCATGGGTACCATATGTCATGTCGCCAATACTAGGCTCTACAATCAAAACCACAATTGTCACGTATTGGAAGTTGGATTTCCATCTGTGAACCAAGGCAAGGGATCGTTCTTACCGCTTTGAGACGCTCTAGCTTACCGTTCAGGATCAGAACGCATCGACCCTTGGATCTTCAGGGCCGAACCACACGGAGTGGATTAAAATGCCTGAAAAATGTGTTTCCCCACCCTATGGGGCATCAATGAGCCAAATGACTCCATCGGTCCCAGATCGATCAATATAGTCGAGGCGCCTCGCTATCCATCATCTACATAAGTAAAATGCCAGGGCGTGTAAAACGTTGACACCACTCCTAACTAGAAGGAAATGCATGCCCTCCCTGCAATCCTCTCCCGTTTCTGGTTCACACCGGGCTGTGAGGCTCACGAATTAACGCTACACAAAGCTATGCTATATCAAAGTCGTGCTTTGATCATCAACCACAAGACTCTACTTTTCAACAGAAACATTGATCATTTGCATCTTAGCATGCCACACAGGAAATTCACGCTATGCAACCGATGTATATAAATCACACAGAATGTAATCCGATGTCAGACACACATCCATTTACAAGTTTGTTCTGGGTCTGAACGAAACCGGTGGCACCTTATTCCTCCCCCATATGTCCAATACAGGGGAGAGGTCCTCGCATATCCATCGATCTCCAAGTACGTCTGGACGATCACCACTTATTACCTCGCCTTGGGTGTACAACCCAATCAAGACATCAGTAATCATTCAAACGATGTGAAGACCTCCGGTCTTCAACCACCATCTTCATCCTCGACACATCGTTGAATCAGTTATTCAAAATGGGATAAACCCGGTCTTTCTGAATAACTCGCGTATATAATAAACAAGTGCTATAAAAACACAACATACGCCTCATTCCAATCCATAATATTCCTTTATTCAAATATTCTTATACTTTGGCAAAGGTTCCCATTAATTTTATCAAAGATAAATTCTTTAAATTTATTTTTTAATCTTCCTTTGGATATCATTTCAATCTAATTAAAGATTCATTAAAACTCTACTTGGTTTTAATCTTCCCAAAAATCAATATTAATGATTTTTTAACTTGGGAAATCATATCCTGTCCTTAACTGGGTTAAAGAACCAATGTCATTTAAAACATGGTTCACTATAAACCCAAAATCACATTCCATTCCATCGGCCTTTAACTGTAAATCAGCAAGTGAATAATTCCCTAAGTATTAACCCCGAAGGCCGAAACCAACATCGGATCAATACCCAGAAAACCATTCAATTTAACTAATCTCTAGTTAGTTTTCTGATTTTCTTAACTCTGTTGGGTCTAAGAACAGTATTATTAAAGATACCATTCACGACAACCCAAAAACTCATTCCATTAACAATGGAATCATCATGGAAAACAAATCGATATATGTAATCGATATAAACTTCCATATCCAACCGATAATATAAATGGAATAACGACAAGGCCTTTTAAATTCCATATGTATTAACCGTCTTCATCTACAGGAGCTTACTTCGATTATTACCAAATCGAATTCCATTCAATTCCAATTTAATATGTTAAATTGGAAAATTTTACTTTGGAAAATCTCCTTTAAATCTTAAAAAAAGATTATAAATTCCAAATCCTATTTCACTGTAAATCGGTTAAAGAACGAATATCGTTAAAAACACAGTTCACAATAAACCCAATTCGTATTAGCCTCTTGCCGTAAATTAGTAAGAGAACAATCCCCTAAGCATTAACCCCGAAGGCCGAAACCAACATCAGATCAATACCCAGGAAACCATTCAACTTAACTAATCTCCAGTCAGTTTCTAATTTTCTTAACTCCATTTGGTTCAAGAATAGTATTATTAAAGATACCATTCACGACGAACCCAAAATTCAATTTGATATTAAATACAAGGCTCTGAATAGAAAATATATCAGCTTATATTCAATATCAAATTTTGAAACCAACAAATATCGTATTGGAATAACGATATATATATCTTCCAATTTCCTCCACAATCTCCATATAATCACGAAATCCAATATCGAAATATTCCGAGCTTAATTTCGATTCAAATCCATTCCAATTCATATATTGGAAATCCTGGTTATTTTTAAAACCATTTCAAATCCAATTTATTTATTTTAAAAATACATGGATTATAATTCTAGTTCATTTCGATAAAAATCTATTTTTATCTTTTCAAATATGGGATTTTTCACCCCAATTCTTTCCAAATCATTTGTAATGATTTTACACAAGTTATTCATATTTTTAATAATTTTATCAAGGCACGTACAGTCGATTTCCATAAACGGCCATCGAACTGCTCTTACAACGACCTTTTCCAAATTTGATTTGGACATAATTCCAAATCCATCCGTTAGATTTCAAATCTTTTATATTCGTTAGAAAACTCTTTTCGATACGAACTCAACTGTTCTAGTTTTAGGAGAATCTGACGGTCGGATCTCCCGAAATGTCCGTTCGAAGTCAATGGTCGAAATTCACGAACTGCCGCGGTGTGGCGCGTTCTATTCCGGCCATTATATATATATATATATATATTATATATTTCATCGAATTCCATTTTAAAACGCGTATTTTGTAAATCGTTTTAAATTTATTTTCAAAACGATTTCAACTTCATATTTGAGTCCTAATCAGAATTGAATATTCAATATCATCGGTATATAAATGATAATATTTTCAAAACATTATATTTCGAAACCATTTCCTTTTCGATATTCATTATATAAATGAATAAAATCGATATAAATATCATTCCCGTCAAAATAGCGTTAATCTAATCAACACGTCTTTATATATTTAAATATATTCGTGTCCATCCCAAATCGGGCATCAAAATCACATTTTGATCTTTTACCGAATATTATTTTAAAATATTCATTCTTTTAAAATAATCGTTATTTCAAAATATTTATTCTTTCTGAACTGGAATCAGACGCAGTCAATTACCATATAATTTGATTTATACAGATTTTATACAATACATGTATAGAACAACAATGATAAACAATCAACCATCATCCATAGTGCATCCTACACTGCTTAAGCGTCAAATATAAATATTCAACGCTTATAATAGTCTATCAACCAATTGATTGACATACAACTAAAAATTGAGATTAGTGTATGTCCAATCTCATTCCAATACCCGTATGGGGTTTCAATCAGCAAATAATGAATTTTATTTGTGCAGTTGGGCGATGTGTAAAATTTATCGTCCCAATCAATATCGGTCAAATCAGTGTACATAAATAAATTGTCCGATTTGTTTATGAATATTTATTTCATTCATATCCACGTTAAAAATTATATTTTTAACTATAAAATATTTTATTTTCATTTACGAATATTTTATTTATCCATTCCACATCACACACAATTTTCACAACAACATACATTCAAACAAACAAGTCGTCCATGGTCTGTGGACGACGGGTGTCGGGTGCTGCTAAGCACCGTCTGCATCCTAGTATATATTTCAACTAGAAAATAGAATAAATTTGAGAAGTTCTCACCTTCGGTCTCCACTCCGCCGTGCTTTTCTTGTCGATCCATGTAGTATACCTACGTTAAAAAGTATATTTTTAACCAATCAATAATTATTTCTTTATATGATTATTTTATAAATAACATACATAGGCTAAAAATTATACTTTTATCTTTCTAGAAATAGTTTCATATTTTTATAACAACGCTTTATAAATAAAAATCACATTTTTACCGCCACTATATAGATAAACATCGAATCTTTCTATCGCTAATGAATATATAAAAATCACATTTTTACATTGCCATTCAAATGATAAAAATCATAATTTTATTATCTCTATACTATAAAAATCATATTTTTATTCTTCTACATAATTAAAAATTATATTTTTTATCCTTTTAAAATCAAGTCTTTATCTCAAATCCATACACAGAAAAATCCTATATTTACTGAATTTAAAACCTTATTTGTTTATTTAATAAATAGAAATAAAAACCGAAAGAAATACTCACAGTTGAAATCCAGTGCGGGGGAGGGGGGATAATGGCATCGGTGGTGGAGCAAGGGAGGGGTGGCGGTGTCTCAGGCCAGTGGTGGCCTTCAGGAGGGGCGGCGAGGTCAAATCAAAGGGGGGTGGGGCTGCGGTTTTCGATTGATTGGGAGAGGGAGGCTCTCGCGACTGGAGGAGGGGAGCGGGAGTGGAGAGAGGGGGTGGAAGGGGAGCGGCGGCATGTGGGTGAGCTCCGATGGTGGTGGCACGCCTTGGAAGTTCCGTCGCTTCTCTTTTTTTTATATAAAAATCGATTTCTGAAGGAAGAGGAGAGAGAAGAGGGAAAGGGGGGCTATTAATATATAATTTAATTATTTTATTTTATTTATTTCTCCTTTAAAGTTGACTTTCTATTCAACCTCCAAATGAAACCCAATGACTGTCGCCCCTAGTTAACTACCCCCATTCTGAACACGATGGGATATGCATTGCAAACCAGTTCGATCGTTTCGATCAGTTTTCATCAAAATTAAAATATAAATCTATATATTGAATTTGAACGCACATTTCAATTTACTGGGGCCACATACGGACTCTAAAAATTCCCGAAAAATATTTTCTAGCTTCGTATTGACAAACGGTTCTAACAAAACTAATTTCATCAAATTTGGAGACCGTTTGAAAAATGGCTATTTTCTGGTCTATCCAAATTGACTGAAGTTGTTAAAACACGTTTTACTTTGCCACGCTCACATATTAATTCAGAAAATTACGAATTTTGGAATATAGCAGCAACCTGACATCCCGGATCCAACAAAAGTGGTTTCGTCAAAAACGGAGATCGCTTGCAAAATTTCCATTTTTAAGGGCTCAAAATTCCATAGTGACTATTCTGAATTTTTCAACTGGGCTTAACTTTTTATTCCCACAATGAAATTTCAATTTTTCGGATTCATTGGAAAGATATATTCAAGTAGATTCTAATATTTTTGGTTTCGCTAGTCCGGTTTATTTTGAATCACGTACATTCATTTGAAATTTGAAATCGAATTTTCAAACTACCATGCCATTTTCCATTCCTTTTATAATTAAAAATAAATATTTATATTCTAACGTCGATTCAAATAAATATATACGTTCTAATTATGTTCAAAATAAATTTCTCGTCGTTATTATTTAAAATAAATCATTTTAAATATTCAAAGTTCATTAAAATCGCCAAAATAAAAAAAAATGGTTCAGATTTCCGGGTTATTACAATCTCCTCCACTTAAAATCTTTTCGTCCTCGAAAAGGAATGGAGCTGAAAGTTGTTTTACAAACCAACTCAACTTTCATTATTTTCATTATGGCTTAAATTTTTCAACTTTTCAGTTTCTAAGAACTTTTCAAATTTTCAAAAATTTGGCTAACACCCTAAATTTTCGAAAAATTTCGCCATAACCTCCCCTGCATGGTATCACCGGTAAAATCCCAAAATTGCCATACAGGCCTCTCCAATTCAAAAATAAAAAGAAACAGCCAAGCGGCTAACCAATTGGCTCATAAAACCATCAAAACCCCAAGAAATACAATAAACATGTACCTATTTGTCGGGAAAACAATTTTATTCTTCTGCTCTAGCCTCTTTGGTATGACTTGTTCAATAATCATGTATGTACATGTATGCAAATGCGATAGATTTTCAATACAGTTCAATATTTGGTACAATTTGGCTACCTTTACCATTTGTTCACATAATGGTTTAAATGGATAATCACCCAACTCAATCATCAATCAATTAGTGAATTAACATTTCAAATTCATAATTTTGATACATATACAGAAAATCATGTTTTTGATGCCAATTCACATAATATATTCTAATTATATTTTGGTTCTCACACCAGTCAATTGGAAACATATAGAAGTCCCACTTTCGAAACTCAAACACAAATGCTGATGATGCCATGGTCATTATCAGCATCATCTCCGGGCAACTAGAGTGTGATTCTATATCTATCCAGTATATTAAAACTTCGAATACACATGGATTAGACGTATATGCCAAATCTTTATATACTGGATTGTCCAAATCAATTTAAAATAAATATTCAAATACGTATAATACGATTTAAATTTTAAAATCAAAATTTGTTTTCACTTTTATTTTAAAAATATCACTTTTATTTTAAAAATAAATTTGTTTTCACTTTTATTTTAAAAATCTGAATGGATATGCGGACGGCTTCAGAGGCAGTAGATAAGTGACCACAACAGTCTTATTGTATGGCCCGTATAATGATTCACAATCTGATGGATCTCGACTTAGTGTAAGGGACATCGACTACCGTGTCAGCATCACGGTAGAGAGTAAGAGGACGATCCGGGAAACAAATTAACCTAAGTAATCACCTTAAATAAAGCACGGACACTAAATCTCTTAATTATTCTCTTTCTAGCAACCACTCTCTATTCACGAGATTTTTATATCTCATCCATTCTGTGACAACCACGAGATTCGAACCCCCGACCTCTCGAAAAGCAACACCATGCACTAACTACTGTGCTAAAAGATCTTTGTGTTAGCTTTTCGAGAGGGGTGTTACAGACTACCCTCCTTAAAGAGCCCAACGTCCTCGTTGGCTCATATCACTCACCACCCAAGCGTTGTGCATGTAACCCGCATCAGTACCACACCGATCGACATTTGCAACATTACACATACAATTCCGGCTGGGTATAGGCTTTGGTACCAAATTTGACAACCACGAGATTCGAACCCCCGACCTCTCGAAAAGCAACACCACACACTAACCACTGTGCTAAAAGATCTTTGTGCTAGCTTTTCGAGAGGGGTGTTACACATTCTCTATTCCTTTTCTCCCATTAGGCTCATAACGTAGTGTGTGACTCTAGGAAGATGGGAGAGTATCATTTGGAGTTTTATATTCTGTTCCATTGATGTACTCACTTTACCTTTGTCATTTAATTTGGACTTATTGTATTTTATTTGAGCTGGGATATTATGTTTTATGATTCTACTCTGGTATGATTTGAAATATTAGGGTTGTTAGACATTTTGAGTTATAATGGTTTCTAGATAAAGTTATTTTGATGATTAATGAAATGTATTATTCTGAAATGTTTTTGCTAAAATTTATTTTATGCATTGTTTATCAAAGTCCTTATAAGGTTTTTAATTATACCTAGATGCTAAACATTCCTTGATATGACTTGTTAGGGGGTATGTTAAGGGGTGTGAGGGTGTCATTTTGGCATCAGACCCTATAGTTTTAGGATTACTAAAAATTGGTTTTCAAATTAAAATGTTTTCCAAGAAAAGAGTTTTCACTAAGAAAAGTATTTTTGTAAATTTAAAAGTTTTAAAAATACCCCTCGAATTCGGTAGACCTTCCTTCGATTCTTCTGAATCAAAATCTCTATCTTTATCTTCCACAGAATGTGAAACACCCCAAACATACTTGAGGTTCTAGGCCTTGTGATTCCCATTTTCTTTCGTAGGTACTAACAAGCTACAACACTAGTGAAACCTCAAGTCAATATACAAGCTGAAGCACCCACAAGTACGATGTGACGACCCGCCCCGCACCAGCCTGCATTTCCTCCGAAAGTGCGCTGTACACATGCCCGACTAGCACGGGACGGTCTTCAGAAGAAAGGAAAGAAGAGAATGAACTAATCAAGGAACCTGTAGAATGTCTCACAGCGCATGGAATAAAATATAATAATAATAACATACTTGACATGAAACAGGTGAGATAGTGCATAAGCTGATAACTAAAATCAACATCAACATCAGAGCAGCGGAAATCCAAATACAGCTTATTACAACTTTCCAAATTTACTGTCTCTAAACAAAAGAAAGCTAAAGTAGAAGATGCACCACTAATGCCTAAGCAGTGATCTTCAACAACTCAGGGAGAATACTATATATATATTACGTGGAAGCCTCCTGCTCGTCTCCGGATCATTTACCCGTGCATCACCAGCTAACCTGTCTCTAGTCTGCTCGTGTGAGCACCCAAAGTAATAAGAGGAGACATAAAACTCTGGGTCAGACTTAAAGCCTGGTATGAGCGATAAGCATCAAAACATAACAATAACAGGTATAATCCAATCATACCTGAACCTGGACCTGCAACCAAAGAGTTAGCACTACATACTGTACAACACTCTAAGGTGCCATTTCAAGTGGTGTAAAGATAACGGGGGTGGGGGTGTGCATGTCATGGTGATAGCAAGCAAATCAACCATCCTCACATCTCTCACTCAGTGCGTAAAGCATACGATGTCCACCACTGTCAATCACTAGACCCATTGAAGTAGTGACGGAGTTCAACCTATACAACTACTGCTACTACCAAGCTTACCACATGGAATCATGACCAAATCTTTACAAATGACCCCACTTCATTGGTTTATAGCCCTTTAGCCGTACCTAGGCCATTTCAGCCCTGAATCCGTTCACATACTTCCCATACATAGTGATCCAAAGTCATAAACATCGATTGCCCCTTGGCACATGTCCCGCAGCAAAGCCCAATCATGAAGTGAACTCATCGGTTCCCAACTGGATCCTGAGCTCTAACTTCCCATATTGGACTACCTTTGCATCTCGGGTTATTAGTCAATACTGGGTCGGGTCGGGTTCTCCCTCTAGCCATCGGTTCGGGTCGGGTCCTCTACTTCGGGTCAGTTCGTAGTCTTCTCCTGTAGCGGTTCGGCTCGGGTCCACAGCGTCGCATCGGTTCGGGTCTGGTATTCCACTTCGGGTCGGGTCGGATGCCATCTCCCTTCCAGTCCGTGCTTTCGCTCCGATCCGCTCCCTCGTTCTTCACGTGCTCCGATCCGATCCCTCCTTCTTCATCTGATCCGATCCTAGTTCAGTTAGCGTGGCCTTCCCTCTTGCTAGTTCTCCCAAGTGTCAAGTTCCGATCCGAGCCCTCCGTCCCTAAGTCGATCCGATCCCCAGCTTAACCAACATGGGCTTCCTTTTTGCCAAGGCTCCTTTGTGCCGGACTCCAGTTCGGGTCGAGTTCCTTGCCCAGGTCTCCTATCCGATCCGAGCCCATATCCGATCCAATCCGAAACCCTGCACAACTTTCTGCAACTTTTTCCAATAACTTGTTTACGCCATTTGACGACGTTTTCGACAAATCTAACTATACTAATCAATCAAACATCATGTCAAACAGTCATAACAACATAGCAAACTAACCACAAACACCAAAACAATGAATTTACATATCAAAATGGATCAAATATACCCAAAACCCCTTATTTTCCCTTAAGCATGTTTAAGTAAAAATAATCATAGGGTTAACAGAACTTAACCAAATTAAACCAAATTTCTACCAGAGGCATAAAATATTATTTTCGAATTTATAGATACTTTTCCAGAATTTATCAGTGTATAAATTCGCTAATCTTCACTAATTACCCTTAATTAACTGTAATTAGTGTCAAAACGATGCTAATCACTCACCTTGGCCACAAATAAAATTCTCAGAACTGAAACCTCGCTGATTTGGGTGAATACTGATGTCTAGTAGCAGCTCTAACCTTGCTTTCGTGTTTTCTCTTCTTAATTTGATGTAGATTAAGCCAAAATTTGATTAGAAGGTGATTTGGGTGTTGGAGGCCATTGCCAGGGTTCCAAGAATGAAAGTGGCGGCTGAAAGAAATGTTTTCTAACCCTAATCAGCCCCTATACTTTTCCAATCCCGAAATCCCCTTTGGGCCTAGCTGCTAATTACCCGGTTAAGCCCAATTAAGTTGTTTTTCACTATTTGAAACTTGTTTCAGCCATATCTCCCAAACGGTAAGTCCGTTTGGCTAATGTGACCACTCTACGGGATTGTAAACCATCATCCGGAGCCAATCGAAGTGGTTTCAGGTCAAAATTCCTTGCCAGTCAAAAGTTATGTCCAAAACAGTACCAACTAGAGGTAAAATGGTCATTTAAAAATCGGCAAAAATCATGAACATGGGAAATGACCCCAATAGTCGTTTCCCAAAGTTACATGACCATACGACTTCATACGAAAGAGAAATAAATATTCTACGATTCTAGATATGTAGAATGCGGGTCGTTACACTCTCCCCCCTTAAGAAATTTCGTCCCCGAAATTCCTTAACCCAAAACATACAAAGGATCCCGCATGCCTACCAACCATATACAATAATCAAACATGCAAAACAAACAGAACCATTCTGCCCTAACTTGCGGTTTACTAACAAGGGAAGAATCATCGCCGCTAAAATCTTACCAGGCAAAGAGCTTTGGATATGACTTTCTTATGTCTTTCTCTACTTCCCAAGAACAGTCGTTCTCTCGCCATCGATTCCCATCTCTACCCTAGAGATAGCTTCTAATAGGTTGGGACCGTCCCTCTAATTGGAACCGATCCACTTAATCAAGATCGATCTAATCGTCAAGCTTACTAGCGTTTCTGAATCCAATTCATACTTAGGTCTGAAGTCATATCCCTTGATATATATACTCTAGTTTCTTCCATTCCAGAAAAATAGCCTCTAAACTGGCACGTCTCTTACTCAATGCATCAGCTATCATACCCAATCCGATGCTATGGCATTCGTCTATACTGTCATTTTCTTAGGTAATCCAAACCTATATGCTAAATTCTCAACTACATTCCAAATGTCCTTTCAAGTCCAACTTGAGTCCTTCTTACGTTCGTATTGCACGTCCAATGTACATTCACTTCCTAGAGGCAGACTAGACCCATCCATTGACCCTAGGCACTACACCAACATCTGTACTGTACGTCTAACATACATTCACCTTCTAAAGGTGAACTAGATCCATCCAATGAACCCAGGTTGCCTACCCATATTCATACTGCACGTCCAACGTACATCCACCTTCCAAAGGTGAACTAGACTCATCCAATGAATCTAGGTACACTACCCATGAGTCCAAGTCCAACGAAACTCCTATATCCGCTGAATCTCTAAGACAACGGACGCTCCACAATGCCCAACATACTTCAAGTCTAATGTAAAGTATCTTACACTCGTCATATCACCATGATCAACGAACTTATCTATTTCTATTCAACAGGATCCCACAGGTGATACTCAAGAGAAGAAAGGTAAGAACAAACACAACAACCATAGCATCCATCAAACAAATCCTGTCTATCACCTGCTAAAGCCATGAATACGTCGACACCAACATGACTGGTCTAACCAATCCCAATATGTCGATTCTTGTATGTCTGGTCCAACCAACATCAAGAACTAATGGAAGCCCAGCCTCCAGACGGACTACCGTACGTCCAACGTACGTTTATCCTCCAAGGATAACTAGATCACGTCCAACAGAACCAAGGTAAGTGGGCGTCCCTAGATACCCCTGCTTTTAGTCCGCCTGAAACACTCGAGTCCCACTCAAGTCTATCTATTATCTTGCTGCCCTCTCGAGTCCAACTCGAGCCAATCCAATTCCTTGCAGCCTTCTCGAGTCCAGCTCGAGTCAATCTATTACCTATAAACTCAGACCCAGTCTTGAGTATCCATTACCTACCAACCCTAGTCCAACATGAGTTGTCCCCCCTATTCGTTACATCTCCAAGATCAACGAACTCATCCTATTCCTTCAAAGTTCTACTATCCAAAGAGAACATAAGCATATGATCCTAGAAATCCATTACTTTTCATCTTTCTCGAGTCCCAGTCGAGTCATCTTATAACCTTATCGAGTCCAACTCGGGGCAGTCCATACCATCAAATAGTCTTACCCTGTCACAACTGCCCATTACTCCTCGAGTAAACCAAGATATCATCCAAATGAAAAACACCACAACTACTTATCCCTCATGCAAACCATCCTAGTCGAACTCGACATTTCCCAAGCACAAGCCCCAAAGGCCTAAACCAATATCAGACAAGCACCTAAGGAACATCTCCTCCGAATTCGGACAATCCACGTGAGATGATACTAGCAAAACAACTAAACACTGGAGCACTCATTTGCCTCCCAGAGACAACGATAACCTCTCAGCTTCCCTAACTCCAGTTGTTACCACCATCACTAGGTAGGCACCTAATACCACCCTATTCCCTTGGAGTGGATCAACTCCCCAGAATAATGCTAAACCCAGTAAAGCCTAAACAAAGCAAACAAAAACAAACATACATCCATGACTCGATAAGACTCCGTTACGGTAAGTCATGCTAAGACTAGCCGAACCACCAAGCAGGTTCGTCACTACTAAAGGTCTATCGACTATCTCAGGTTTGTCAAACAAAACCCGATCAAAACATCTTAAATAGAAAGCATACCTCGAATAACGACACCTTTTTCCTTCTACGCCGCAGTTGGGGCATTCGACGAAGAAGGAACAGCATGGATAGCATATGACTTCACGATCTGCTTCTCCCTAGGAGGTTGTGGACATTCATTCTTGTGATGTCCCGCTTGGCCGCAATTAAAGCACTTCCTTTCCCCAGGCTTTTCTAGACAATCCCTGGCATAGTGGCCCTTCTTTCCACAGCTTAAGCACTCGCCATTTTTCTTACCTTTCTTATTTTGGCCATCCATGGTTTGGTCTTGCTTCCTCTTATTTTGGGAACTATCCTTGCCTCCATCGCCTGCTTATGACTTTGGCTCATCCGCAGATGTAATAGCAACCTCGGTCTTTGGCCTAGGATAAAGACTTTCCAATCTCAAAGATTTTTCCACAATCGACTCAAACGTCTCATCGATGTGGTTAATAAGCCTCTCCCCCAAGTACTGATCCAATCCAGTTATGAACTTCTCGTTCTTCTTCTCGGGGGTATCGATAAGAGATAACCCATACTTAGACAAAGTGTCGAACTCAACAATATACTCCGAGACAGCTCTGCCATTCTGCTTGAGTTCCAAGAATCTCTTAAACAGCACTGACTTCTGAGTAGCTGGAATGAACTTCTCGCTAAAGCGGACCTTAAACTGCTCCCAAGTAATCTGATCTTCGGGAGTAGCTGCATTTATAGCATTCCACCAATTCATTGCCCGCCCTTGCAGCTGGCGGGACGCTAGCTTTCTCTTCATCGCATCCTTGATACCCAAATCCTCGAAGATACGTTCGCAACTATCCAACCAATCCTGAACATCCGTAGCCGACTCTGTTCCGTGGAACGGCTTCCCACCAAGGCTAGTATAATCCTTATTCAGCTTGGCGAAGTCGACTCTCGGCGCCTGCACTATTGGACCACCGCCATTTCCACCATTGGGAGCTGCCCTCTGTACATCTCTAAGCATCTCTCTCGTGAGGTCAGTATGCATCGTCCTCGTGTCAGCAGCATTCCCATTATTGGCTCCCCTACCAGCACCTCTAGTATACCGGCTCATCGTCAATCTGAAAAAGGAAACGATTAACGACTCCATAGTGGTGCTAGTGCAGTACGACTTCATCCTTATACTAGTAATAGTATATATATATAGCTTTTGAAAACCAAAATATTCACAAATACGCTCTCTCGTATACGTATATTATCTCTCCTTGATAACTTCCCCAGGTTAACTACGCAACCTAGAGCTCTGATACCAAGTGTGACGGCCCGCCCCGCACCAGCCTGCATTTCCTCCAAAAGTGCGATGTACACATGCCCGACTAGCACGGGACGGTCGTCAGAAGAAAGGAAAGAAGAGAATGAACTAATCAAGGAACCTGTAGAATGTCTCACAGCGCATAAGCTTTGAGACAGTGCATAAGCTGATAACTAAAATCAACATCAGAGCAGCTGAAATCCAAATACAGCTTATTACAACTTTCCAAATTTACTGTCTCTAAATAAAAGAAAGCTAAAGTAGAAGATGCAGCACTAATGCCCAAGCAGTGATCTTCAACAACTCAGGGAGAATACTATATATATTACGTGGAAGCCTCCTGCTCGTCTCCGGATCATCTACCCGTGCATCACCAGCTAACCTGTCTCTAGTCTGCTCGTGTGAGCACCCAGAGTAATAAGAGGAGACATAAAACTCTGGGTCAGACTCAAAGCCTGGTATGAGCGATAAGCATCAAAACATAACAATAACAGGTATAATCCAATTATACCTGAACCTGGACCTGCAACCAAAGAGTTAGCACTACATACTGTACAACACTCTAAGGTGCCATTTCAAATGGTGTAAAGATAACGGGGGTGGGGGTGTGCATGTCATAGTGATAGCAAGCAAATCAACCATAGCAACCATCCTCACATCTCACACTCAGTGCGTAAAGCATACGATGTCCACCACTGTCAATCACTAGACCCATTGAAGTAGTGACAGAGTTCAACCTGTACAACTACTGCTACTACCAAGCTTACCACATGGAGTCATGACCAAATCTTTACAAATGACCCCACTTCATTGGTTTATAGCCCTTTAGCCGTACCTAGGTCATTTCAGCCCTGAACCCGTTCACATACTTCCCATACATAGTGATCCAAAGTCATAAACATCGATTGCCCCTTGGCACACGTCCCGCAGCAAAGCCCAATCATGAAGTGAACTCATCGGTTCCCAACTGGATCCTGAGCTCTAACTTCCCATATTGGACTACCTTTGCATCTCGGGTTATTGGTCAATACTGGGTCGGGTCCGGTTCTCCCTCTAGCCATCGGTTCGGGTCGGGTCCTCTACTTCGGGTCAGTTCGTAGTCTTGTTCTGTAGCGGTTCGGCTCGGGTCCACAGCGTCGCATCGGTTCGGTTCGGGTATTCCACTTCGGGTCGGGTCGGATGCCATCTCCCTTCCAGTTCGTGCTTCCGCTCCGATTCGCTCCCTCGTTCTTCACGTGCTCCGATCTAATCCCTCCTTCTTCATTTGATCCGATCCTAGTTCAGTTAGCATGGCCTTCCCTCTTGCTAGTTCTCCCAAGTGTCAAGTTCCGATCCGAGCCCTCCGTCCCTAAGTCGATCCGATCCCCAGCTTAACCAACACGGCCTTCCTTTTTGCCAAGGCTCCTTTGTGCCAGACTCCAGTTCGGGTCGGGTTCCTTGCCCAGGTCTCCTATCCGATCCGAGCCCATATCTGATCCGATCTGAAACCCGACACAACTTTCTGCAACTTTTTCCAGCAACCTGTTTACGCCATTTGACGACGTTTCCGACAAATCTAACTATACTAATCAATCACAAATCATGTCAAACAGTCATAACAACATAGCAAACTAACCAAAAACACCAAAACAATGAATTTACATATCAAAATGGATCAAATATACCCAAAACCCCTTATTTTCCCTTAAGCATGTTTAAGTAAAGCTAATCATAGGGTTAACAGAACTTAACCAAATTAAACCAAATTTCTACCAGAGGCATAAAATATTATTTTCGAATTTATAGATATTTTTCCAGAATTTAGCAGTGTATAAATTCGCTAATCTTCACTAATTACCCTTAATTAACTGTAATTAGTGTCAAAACGATGCTAATCACTCACCTTGGCCACAAATAAAATTCTCAGAACTGAAACCTCGCTGATTTGGGTTAATACTGATGTCTAACAGCAGCTCTAACCTTGCTTTCGTGTTTTCTCTTCTTAATTTGATGTAGATTAAGCCAAAACTTGATTAGAAGGTGATTTGGGTGTTGGAGGCCATTGCTAGGGTTCCAAGAATGAAAGTGGCGGCTGAAAGAAATGTTTTCTAATCCTAATCAGCCCCTATACTTCTCCAATCCCGAAATCCCCTTTGGGCCTAGCTGCTAATTACCCGGTTAAGCCCAATTAAGTTGTTTTTCACTATCTGAAACTTGTTTCAGCCATATCTCCCAAACGGTAAGTCCGTTTGGCTAATGTGACCACTCTATGGAATTGTAAACCATCATCCGGAGCAAATCAAAGTGGTTTTAGGTCAAAATTCCTTGCTAGTCAAAAGTTACGTCCAAAACAGTTCCAACAAGTGGTAAAATGGTCATTTAAAAAGCGGCAAAAATCATAAACATGGGAAATGACCCCAATAGTCGTTTCCCAAAGTTACATGACCATACGACTTCATACGAAAGAGAAATAAATATTCTACGATTCTAGATACGTAGAATGCGGGTCGTTACACTCCCCCCCCCCCCCCCCCTTTAAGAAATTTCGTCCCCGAAATTCCTTAACCCAAAACATACAAAGGATCCCGCATGCCTACCAACCATGTACAATAATCAAACATGCAAAACAAACAGAACCATTCTGCCCTAACATGCGGTTTACTAACAAGGGAAGAATCATCGCCGCTAAAATCTTACCAGGCAAAGAGCTTTGGATATGAATTTCTTATGTCTTTCTCTACTTCCCAAGCACAGTCGTTCTCTCGCCATCGATTCCCATCTCTACCCTAGAGATAGCTTCTAATAGGGTGGGACCGTCCCTCTAATTGGAACCGATCCACTTAATCAAGATCGATCTAATCGTCAAGCTTACTAGCGTTTCTGAATCCAATTCATACTTAGGTCTGAAGTCATATCCCTTGATATATATACTCTAGTTGCTTCCATTCCAGAAAAATAGCCTCTAAACTGGCACGTCTCTTACTCAATGCATCAGCTATCGTACCCAATCCGATGCTATGGCATTCGTCTATACTGTCATTTTCTTAGGTAATCCAAACCTATATGTTAAATTCTCAACTACATTCCAAATGTCCTTTCAAGTCCAACTTGAGTCCTTCTTACGTTCGTATTGCACGTCCAACGTACATTCACTTCCTGGAGGCAGACTAGACCCATCTAATGACCCTAGGCACTACACCAACATCTGTACTGTACGTCTAACGTACATTCACCTTCTAAAGGTGAACTAGATCCATCCAATGAACCCAGGTACCCTACCCATATTCATACTGCACGTCCAACGTACATCCACCTTCCAAAGGTGAACTAGACTCATCCAATGAATCTAGGTACACTACCCATGAGTCCAAGTCCAACTGAAACTCCTATATCCGTTGAATCTCTAAGACAACGGATGCTCCACAATGCCCAACATACTTCAAGTCTAACGTAAAGTATCTTACACTCGTCATATCACCATAATCAACGAACTTATCTATTTCTATTCAACAGGATCCCACAGGTGATACTCAAGAGAAGAAAGGTAAGAACAAACACAACAACCATAGCATCCATCAAACAAATCCTGTCTATCACCTGCTAAAGCCATGAATACGTCGACACCTACATGACTGGTCTAACCAATCCCAATATGTCGATTCTTGTACGTCTGGTCCAACCAACATCAAGAACTAATGGAAGCCCAGCCTCCAGACGGACTACCGTACATCCAACGTACGTTTATCCTCCAAGGATAACTAGATCACGTCCAATGGATCCAAGGTAAGTGGGCGTCCCCAGATACCCCTGCTTTTAGTCCGCCTGAAACACTCGAGTCCCACTCAAGTCTATCTATTATCTTGCCGCCCTCTCAAGTCCAACTCGAGCCAATCCAATTCCTTGCAGCCTTCTCAAGTCCAACTCGAGTCAATCTATTACCTATAAACTCATACCCAGTCTTGAGTATCCATTACCTACCAACCCTAGTCCAACATGAGTCGTCCCCCCTATTCGTTGCATCTCCAAGATCAACGAACTCATCCTATTCCTTCAAAGTTCTACTATCCAAAGAGAATATAAGCATATGATCCTAGAAATCCATTACATTGCATCTTTCTCGAGTCCCAGTCGAGTCGTCTTATAACCTTATCGAGTCCAACTCGGGGCAGTCCATACCATCAAATAGTCTTACCCTGTCACAACTGCCCATTACTCCTCGAGTAAACCAAGATATCATCCAAATGAAAAACACCACAACTACTTATCCCTCACGCAAACCATCCTAGTCGAACTCGACATTTCCCAAGCACAAGCCCAAAGGCCTAAACCAATATCAGACAAGCACCTAAGGAACATCTCCTCTGAATTCGGACAATCCACGTGAGATGATACTAGCAAAATAACTAAACACTGGAGCACTCATTTGCCTCCCAGAGACAACGATAACCTCTCAGCTTCCCTAACTCCAGTTGTTAACACCATCACTAGGTAGGCACCTAATACCACCCTATTCCCTTGGAGCAGATCAACTCCCCAAAATAATGCTAAACCCAGTAAAGCCTAAACAAAGCAAACACAAACAAACATACATCCATGACTCGATAAGACTCTGTTACGGTAAGTCATGCTAAGACTAGCCGAACCACCAATCAGGTTCGTCACTACTAAAGGTCTATCGACTATCTCAGGTTTGTCAAACAAAACCCAATCAAAACATCTTAAATAGAAAGCATACCTCGAATAACGACACCTTTTTCCTTCTACACCGCAGTTGGGGCATTCGACGAAGATGGAACAGCATTGATAGCATATGCCTTCACGATCTGCTTCTCCCTAGGAGGTTGTGGACATTCATTCTTGTGATGTCCCGCTTGGCCGCAATTAAAGCACTTCCTTTCCCCAGGCTTTTCTCGACAATCCCTGGCATAGTGGCCCTTCTTACCACAGCTAAAGCACTCGCCATTTTTCTTACCTTTCTTATTTTGGCCATCCATGGTTTGGTCTTGCTTCCTCTTATTTTGGGAACTATCCTTGCCTCCATCGCCTGCTTGCGACTTTGGCTCATCCGCAGATGTAATAGCAACCTCGGTCTTTGGCCTAGGGTAAAGACTTTCCGATCTCAAAGATTTCCCAACAATCGACTCAAACGTCTCAGCGATGTGGTTAATAAGCCTCTCCCCCAAGTACTGATCCAATCCAGTTATGAACTTCTCATTCTTCTTCTCGGGAGTATCGATAAGAGATAACCCATACTTAGACAAAGTGTCGAACTCAGCAATATACTCCGAGACAGCTCTACCATTCTGCTTGAGTTCCAAGAATCTCTTAAACAGCACTGACTTCTGAGCAGCTAGAATGAACTTCTCGCTAAAGCGGACCTTAAACTGCTCCCAAGTAATCTGATCTTCGGGAGTAGCTGCCTTTAGAGCATTCCACCAATTCATTGCCCGCCCATGCAGCTGACGGGACGCTAGCTTTCTCTTCATCGCATCCTCGATACCCAAATCCTCAAAGATACGTTCGCAACTATCCAACCAATCCTGAACATCCGTAGCCGACTCCGTTCCGTGGAACGGCTTCCCACCAAGGCTAGTATAATCCTTATTCAGCTTGGCGAAGTCGACTCTCGGCGCCTGCACTATTGGACCACCGCCATTTCCACCATTGGGAGCTTCCCTCTGTACATCTCTAAGCATCTCTCTCATGAGGTCACTAAACATCATCCTCATGTCAGCAGCATTCCCATTATTGGCTCCCCTACCAGCACCTCTAGTATATCGGCTCATCGTCAATCTGAAAAAGGAAACGATTAACGACTCCATAGTGGTGCTAGTGCAGTACGACTTCATCCTTATACTAGTAATAGTATATATATATATAGCTTTTGAAAACCAAAATAATCACAAATACGCTCTCTCGTATACGTATATTATCTCTCCTTGATAACTTCCCTAGGTCAACTACGCAACCTAGAGCTCTGATACCAAGTGTGACGGCCCGCCCCGCACCAGCCTGCATTTCCTCCGAAAGTGCGCTGTACACATGCCCGACTAGCACGGGACGGTCGTCAGAAGAAAGGAAAGAAGAGAATGAACTAATTAAGGAACCTATAGAAAGTCTCACAGCGCATGAAATAAAATATAATAATAATAACATACTTGACATAAAACAGGTGAGACAGTGCATAAGCTGATAACTAAAATCAACATCAACATCAGAGCAGCGGAAATCCAAATACAGCTTATTACAACTTTCCAAATTTACTGTCTCTAAACAAAAGAAAGCTAAAGTAGAAGATGCACCACTAATGCCCAAGCAGTGATCTTTAACAACTCAGGGAGAATACTATATATATATATATTACGTGGAAGCCTCCTGCTCGTCTCCGGATCATCTACCCGTGCATCACCAGCTAACCTATCTCTAGTCTGCTCGTGTGAGCACCCAGAGTAATAAGAGGAGACATAAAACTCTGGGTCAGACTCAAAGCCTGGTATGAGCGATAAGCATCAAAACATAACAATAACAGGTATAATCCAATCATACCTGAACCTGGACCTGCAACCAAAGTGTTAGCACAACATACTGTACGACACTCTAAGGTGCCATTTCAAGTGGTGTAAAGATAACGGGGGTGGGGGTGTGCATGTCATAGTGATAGCAAGCAAATCAACCATAGCAACAATCCTCACATCTCTCACTCAGTGCGTAAAGCATACGATGTCCACCACTGTCAATCACTAGACCCATTGAAGTAGTGACGGAGTTCAACCTGTACAACTACTGCAACTACCAAGCTTACCACATGGAGTCATGACCAAATCTTTACAAATGACCCCACTTCATTGGTTTATAGCCCTTTAGCCGTACCTAGGCCATTTTAGCCCTGAATCCGTTCACATACTTCCCATACATAGTGATCCAAAGTCATAAACATCGATTGCCCCTTGGCACACGTCCCGCAACAAAGCCCAATCATGAAGTGAACTCATCGGTTCCCAACTGGATCCCGAGCTCTAACTTCCCATATTGGACTACCTTTGCATCTCGGGTTATTGGTCAATACAGGGTCGGGTCAGGTTCTCCCTCTAGCCATCGGTTCGGGTCGGGTCCTCTACTTCGGGTCGGTTCGTAGTCTTCTCCTGTAGCGGTTCGGCTCGGGTCCACAGCGTCGCATCGGTTCGGGTCGTGTATTCCACTTCGGGTCAGGTCGGATGCCATCTCCCTTCCAGTTCGTGCTTCCGCTCCGATCCGCTCCCTCGTTCTTCACGTGCTCCGATCCGATCCCTCCTTCTTCATCTGATCCGATCCTAGTTCAGTTAGCGTGGCCTTCCCTCTTGCTAGTTCTCCCAAGTGTCAAGTTCCGATCCGAGCCCTCCGTCCCTAAGTCGATCCGATCCCCAACTTAACCAACATGGCCTTCCTTTTTGCCAAGACTCCTTTGTGCCAGACTCCAGTTCGGGTCGGGTTCCTTGCCCAGGTCTCCTATCCGATCCGAGCCCATATCCGATCCGATCCGAAACCCTGCACAACTTTCTGCAACTTTTTCCAGCAACCTGTTTACGCCATTCGACGACGTTTTCGACAAATCTAACTATACTAATCAATCACAAATCATGTCAAACAGTCATAACAACATAGCAAACTAACCACAAACACCAAAACAATGAATTTACATATCAAAATGGATCAAATATACCCAAAACCCTTTATTTTCCCTTAAGCATGTTTAAGTAAAACTAATCATAGGGTTAACATAACTTAACCAAATTAAACCAAATTTCTACCAGAGGCATAAAATATCATTTTCGAATTTATAGATATTTTTCTAGAATTTATCAGTGTATAAATTCGCTAATCTTCACTAATTACCCTTAATTAACTGTAATTAGTGTCAAAACGATGCTAATCACTCACCTTGACCACAAATAAAATTCTCAGAACTGAAACCTCGCTGATTTGGATGAATACTGATGACTAACAGCAGCTCTAACCTTGCTTTCGTGTTTTCTCTTCTTAATTTGATGTAGGTTAAGCCAAAACTTGATTAGAAGGTGATTTGGGTGTTGGAGGCCATTGCTAGGGTTCCAAGAATGAAAGTGGCGGCTGAAAGAAATGTTTTCTAACACTAATCAGCCCCTATACTTCTCCAATCCCGAAATCCCCTTTGATCCTAGCTGCTAATTACCCGGTTAAGCCCAATTAAGTTGTTTTTCACTATCTGAAACTTGTTTCAGCCATATCTCCCAAACGGTAAGTCCGTTTGGCTAATGTGACCACTCTACGAAATTGTAAACCATCATCCGGAGCCAATCAAAGTGGTTTCAGGTCAAAACTCCTTTCCAGTCAAAAGTTATGGCCAAAACAGTACCAACTAGGGGTAAAATGCTCATTTAAAAATCGGCAAAAATCATGAACATGGGAAATGACCCCAGTAGTCGTTTCCCAAAGATACATGACCATACGACTTCATACGAAAGAGAAATAAATATTCTACGATTTTAGATACATAGAATGCGGGTCGTTACATACGACCCCTCGTTGGCAACTATAACAAACGATTTCTCTAAACTTTCTATTGATTTCACCAATCTAGGAGGTAAACCTTTTGAAAGGATTGAGTCTTATGTAGATTCATAGGCATCAATATTGAATTGCAAGAGGGTATTTTGTATAATGAGACTTGGGGATAGTGAAGATACAACTTGTCACTTGGCAGTTAAAGGGAGTGGTTTATGTTAGCGAGAGACGCTTAAGGTAGAGGCAAGGGAGATCCATTGGGATGTGTAACAATCTATATATATATATATTTAATTAGCTATAGTAAAATATCAATGTTTTATAATTTCAGAATTTGACCTCGAAACATATACCATTGTGTTCGTGGCAATTTTCTGACTTGTTTTCACATATGACTTGTCCCAAATGGAGCCCGTATGGGGAAGTTATTAAAGAACAAAGATTTGAAGAGTTACATGCATATATATGTGCGTAAGTTTAAATTGAAATGTTGAATATACCTTATAAATGGAAGAAAAAAAATTACATAACAATATTTAGCAAGAAAATGAACGTTAAACAAAAATTAAGTTTCAAAAGAATTAATGTTAGTGGCCTAGCTAATGAGTCGACCCAGACCATATGTGGGTCGACCCAGTGGTCGACCCACCCAAGGGCCGGTTCGACACAGGGGCCCATTGTTGAGCGAACTGACGTCATATTTTAGATTTATATGGCTCGGATTATATTATATTTAATTAGACGAACTAGGATCTTCTATGCACCTATAAATAGACTATCAGAACCTAGCCTCCAACTCATATTTTCTAAGATGACGCCGAGGCTCTACTATTTTCCTTCTTCTCTAAATCTTTCAGAAATAAGAATATTAGTTTTCGGAATTCCGATTCAGGATTTGAAAGCAAAAAATATAGATCTACGATATAGGTGTTCAGATTTCTTGTCTACATGAGGTAAATTCTACGAATCTGAATTGTTAGGATTTCCTTCATTCTTTTAGCATTAGATTTGTAAAACTTTGGTTATTTCAATATTAGATTCAATTAGGAAGACTATGGGGTAGCAGATCTGAATCAGATTCAAGAATCGGCAAGCTGTCGGGTGAGTGGATTTACATTATAACTTTTAGCAACTATATATTTATCATTTAAATTCCCCGTAAATCTTAACGTGATAGATAATTGAAATTGTGGTAATTGTTATATAATCCATTCCTTAAGTACATCAAGAATGTTATTGTTGTACCAATCTATTCCATTAACTTTCTATCTGGGTTGAGAATTACTATAATACTAAAATCGTGAATCTGACAGTGATTATGCATATATTCTTAAGATTGTAATTCATTGATAAATTAGGTATATTGTAAAAAGATTTACAGTGAAATGTGAAAATAATAGAAAAAGAATTAACATGCCTAATTTTGTACGGGAATTTACAGTAATTGGAAATGGTGTATGAAAAACATGAATTAGTAGTAGACTGAATTAGTTGGGAGTACAAAAGGGATGCATATCCATAATTAACAGTACGGTAAATTACTGAGAATATACTTGCAAGAAAAGGAAGGTAATAGGGATTAGTGTGAAATAGGTTTTTTTTTTGCCATATTGCACACTAATCAAATATATCTATGCACATGATGTAAATAAAAGAAATTGCTTGCAACTACGGATCTTGATTGATGTGTATTATGGGAATAAATTTTTATACGTTTCCACCAACCAATCTAAAGAAATGTGTAAAATATTTTTCTGTAACAATAATGAAACGTGCAAGATGGTACATAAAGAAAGGTTACAATAGTAAATGTTCAATTAAATATTAAGGAACCTAGGGAAAATGTAATGAACGGGAAATATAAACTATTATAATTAATTATATGAATGAGAATGAGATATAATAGGTAGGCTTGTCCTGGGACAAGTGGAATTATAAGTACGTAATAATTAACGATGAACATCGAACTTATTAATAAGTCTTAGTTAAGGGAACTACGTTAATAAACAAATCCACAACAACAGTTGTGGTAATGGTGTAAGATAAGGTTATAATTAAACAAAAAAGAATAAAGTAGGCTAATTATTAATAGACTTATAATTGCGAGTATTAAGTCTAATGAATGTAATAATAATAAGCAGAAGTCTGCTCCGACGGCATGAGGCTGATTAAGAAATTTCTGCACTTATTACAGGTAATAAAGAATGAACATATCTACAATTATTCACATAGTGTATTGCAGGTAATAAAAAATTGAAAACATAGATGCAGAAATTTCTGAACTTATTGTGAATAAATGCAGACATATCTCCAATAATCTCTCAGTGTATTGCAGATACGCTTCAATGTATCAAAAAACTACAAACATGTCTGCAACTTTTCAATACAGTTGCGGCTATTTCTGCAAGTTTACTGGAAGTAATATAATTTTCATTTATATGCAATGTACATTACTTTTTTGACGATTTCTCAGCAATCATGTGTTGTTTGAATAAGTTTAGGCGTCGAATTTGAAATTTTGAAGCAATCAGCAAAAATTATATAAAAACACGTATTTTCTAATATAATTGTTGTCATGTCTGCAATTTTTCGAAAAGTAGCAGATTTTCCAGCATTTTCAGTAAAGTTTGTATTTTCTTTGAAGCATTTTTTTGTACATAAATATGAAGAATATATATTGAATTAAATTTGAAGTTTGACAATTTTTATGTTGATCTTTGATGATTTAAAAAAAAACTGGAACTTTATTTACAAAGTTTCAAGACGGAGTTTTTGTGTATTTCGAAACTTAATAGGAAACTTAGTCAAACTGTCCCACTATTAAATCTAAAGATAAAACGAACACGAATTAAGCCACTTGAGCTAACAAGAATGGAGAAGTACTAAGAATTGCAACTGAAAACGAAACTAAACTAAAACAGTTAAAGATGAACCATGCTGGTAACTAAACTAAAACTAAAGGGAACAAGAAAAGAACTTAAATTCAGATTTTATGCATTATTCAGGCCCGGTTATACTCTGACTCAGCCCAGTCTTCATACTCCATAGTAGCAGATCACAAAACAATGAATTATCCATTACCTGAACATTACAATTACCCATCACTCAGCATAAATCCGATAACCCAGTCTTCAATTTAAATTCCGATGACCCCAGACCTTTCTGTGATGAACTTAGCCAGAACTGGGTGTGTTCATGGTTTCCGCCTGCTAGTACAAGTAACATCCTCCCATGGTTGTTACAGTGGTACATAAGGGAAGCTGAAGTGAATTTTGACCGTAATCAATGCATCTAATTGTAAATCTGTGTTGTGAATTTCTAGTTTCCTATTCATAGTAAATGAATGCAAAGTCTTTCTTATTCAAAATTCGTAGGAAAACATCAGATCCAACAAACTGGACTGAAATTGAATCGAATTCGAATTGAAACACAAAATCAAGCATACAATCAGTCTATGTGCCGCAGAAAGGAAACTGACATAACAGGAGTCTAATGTGGTTGTTTATAGTCTAGATCTAGAGTGTTTTATTTCCTGCTATATGGATTATGTAACCAGAACTCGTACATAAAGATTAGTATGATGCTGCAAGTTAAAAAAAGAAGATAAGAAAAAATGACGGAGAGTTTAGTTTTGAGTTCTGGATGTCAGAAGTAAACTAGCATTTTAATGCAAAGCAGTTGACAAGGCAGATTGTTTCCTCATATTCTACCAACAATTAATCATAGAGGTAATTAATTAATTAGTGGGATGAAATTAGTGGTTGTGATCTAATGGAACACATGACACATTATTTTCGACGACAGAGAAGTTTAGCTGATTTTCACTATATTGCTTACTATGCTATAACAATACAATGTTCACTGTTTGTTTATTTAATTAAGAGCTAACCATCAACTTACAATGTTCACTACTCTTTCGTTGCATCTTCAGTGAGCTCGGTTTCTCCATTTGCTTCTACTTTGTTCTCACTTCATCTTTTGTTTTGTCTTCTAGAATATCATCCTCACCGCCGTTTGTTCTATTTTCTTCTGTTCTTCCTTCAACTTCATCTATAGTATCTTTGTTTTTAACTTCTTCATTTTGTTCTTCAACAGTAAGTTAAAAAAAAAAAAAAAAAAAAAAAAAGGATGGAGAGTTTAGTTTTTAATTCTGGAGGTCAAAAGTAAACTAGCATTTTAATGCAAAGCAGTTTACAAGGCAGATTGTTTCTCATACTCTGCAGCTAATCATAGAGAATTAATTAACTAGTGAGATGAAATTAATGGTTGTGATCTAATGGAACACATGACACATTAGTTTCGACACAGAGAAATTTAGCTGATTTTTCACTATATTGCTTACTATGCTATAACAATACAATGTTCACTGTTGTTTATCTATTTAAGAGCGAACTATTAACTTACAAACATAAAAATAAAACACAAGTCATTCCCATCACTTCTCAGTCGTTGCATCTTCAGTGAGCTCGGTTTCTCCATTTGCTTCTACTTTGATCTCCTTCACTTCATCTTTTGTTTTATCTACTTGAATCTCAT
Source organism: Allium sativum (assembly GCA_030737875.1). Taxonomy (NCBI): domain Eukaryota; kingdom Viridiplantae; phylum Streptophyta; class Magnoliopsida; order Asparagales; family Amaryllidaceae; genus Allium; species Allium sativum. Next base: position 62,671,650 of record CM060921.1, on the reverse strand, counting down.
CCTCACCGCCGTTTGTTTTATTTTCTTCTGTTCTTCCTTCAACTTCATCTATAGTATCCTTGTTTTTAACTTTTTCATTTTGTTCCTCAACAACATCCTTAGTATCCTCCGTCTTAACTTCTTCAATTTGTTCTTCACTTTCTTCCTTAATATTTTTACATTCACACAGAGCTTGAATCAAATTCTTCAAACATTTTTCAATTTCAAGTTCTCCAACTGCAGCCAGTGTCTTTGGCATCAAATTCTCCGCTACATCTGCAGGCGTAATATCATTCTTCTCCATCAACTCTTTAACCTCATCAAACAATGCATGATCATCAATACCCAAATAATTCTTTGCAAGCACTTTGAAAGCTTCAAACCTGCAATAAGATAGCTCAATATGCATATCCATCCTTCCTCTTCTTATAAGCGCCTGATCCAACTTCTCCACATAATTAGTGGTGAAAACAATCAGTCTTTCACTTCCACAAGCCGACCATAATCCATCAATAAAATTAAGAAGTCCTGAAAGTGTAACTTTGCTCTCATCATTGCCTGGTTTATTGTCCATCTTCTCTTTCAGTTTCTCTTCCTCAGATTTATTCGAATTTTCATCTTGTTTGTTTTTCCTTTTCCCAGATAAATCTAAAGAACAGTCAATGTCCTCTATCACAATGATGGACTTACTTGTAGTTTCTATCAACAGCTTTCTTAAACCTGTGTTATCTTTCACTGCTGTTAATTCTAAATCATAAACATCATAGTCCAACAAATTTGCCATGGCTGCTATCATTGTAGATTTCCCAGTGCCTGGAGGGCCATACAAAAGATAACCACGTTTCCATGGCTTTCCTACTTTTAAGTAGTAGTCTTTGCTTTTGCTGAAAGAGAGAAGATCCTGTACAATTTCTTCTTTTTTCTTTGGGTCTATTGCAACTGTGTCAAATGTGGCCGGGTGTTCGAACACGACGTGACTCCATTGTCGTCTTTGCCAGTTATCGTCATATCTAGAGCTGTTTGTGTACAACTTTCGGGTCCGTTTTTTTAGTTGAACGATTTTACCTTGTTCCATTACGTGCTGGAGGTAGGAACCGTTGATGATCTTTCTGAAGGACTGGTGGAATACTAGCTTGTAATATCTGCAGTTTATTTTTGTTACTTCTCAGCTTCAAACTCATTAATCTATATATAATATTACATCATGCCACCGCTAATTTATAGGTTTCAGGAGTTTATAAAGTTGTTTATTTCAAAAATAGTTAATTCACACATAATCCTATTTTTTTTTTTTTAAAGAAATATATAATATAACAAAATGGGAAGGATCTAGCCATCCTCCAACTCACATAATCCTATTTGTTGTTTGCATTAAAAATGTGTTACTTTATAATCCTAGTTGTAAAGGCCAGCTTTCAAAATAGGATACAAATAGAAGATTGTGATGTCCAACTTTATATTAGAACTGAATTTAAATCCTAAATTAAAAATATTAACTTTTGAATATGTAGGCATGCTTGAATGCTACAAGTTTTTTGCCTTACGTAGATTATACAGTAAAGCATGATCATAGCAATAATCTAAGATTTGAAACAGATTATGATGTTTCAGCTAGTAGATCTAAAGGATTCTAAACTCAATTCATAATTTGCTCCCAAAGCCCTCCCCTTTTTTCTACTATTATTGAAAAAAACAGAAAACAAAATTTTAATAGTAGATTCAAGCAATAAAGTATCTTAAAAATATTTTATTTCAATATAATTGATTTTTTCAACACGGCTATTTGATTAAGTTTTTAGCAAAAATTTGAGAACTAAATCATAATTTGAAACACTCCATGTGAAAAAACATTCAAATTTTATGGATTTTAGTTTATGTTTTTTCTTCTTCTTAGTTTGGTCAAAGGTGCCAAATACATAAGTGAAAATCTATAGAAATGTTCATAAAGACTGAATTAGGCCAACTCCCTTTAAAATAAAGTAGCAATAACAGAAAATAGGAAAAAAGAAAGAGTAATATACAACCTTTGATCATCAGCTGGGGGATACAGAGAAAAGCTCTGCCTAGTGGACTGACTCTTTCTGGCATGCCACTTTACCCGAATACCCTGAAATTCATCGGTAACCTCTTCATGTTCATCCATGCTCAACACAAGGTCGCTACTATCTTTTCCCATATCCGCCTTCAACCTCTTGGCACGTTCGGTGCATGTAGCCGAGAGGTAGGATTCAATTGCAGTATAAGCTTCGCTTCTCGTGAAGCTTCTCATGAGGCGTTCCCCGCTGTGTTCAGGGAATGTGATGACTATGTATGGGTAAAAAATGCTCACAAGTTTGCTTGTGTATCTCGTTATGTATGACTCAAATTGACGTGGAAAGAATTGCTTTGCAATTGCCCATACGAACATGAAACTAGCTATTGCTGACCCTGCTCCTGCCCATTTTTCATTCACCATCATCATTTCCTTTTCTTTTCCTTGTTCTTGAAGTGTTTCGTTTATATAGAGACTCTGGTGGCAAGTGGACGAGAGGACATTGACAAGTCACTTTTGGTATTGGTTGTTAGCTTTGCTTACCAAGGTAATGTCTTTAATATTTGTTAAACATCAAATTTGACTCCTCCGGATTGTTCAAGCCGTTTGTTTAGTATAACACTGCATTTTTCTTGACCTTCTTCCTCCAAATAAGTTCATAGTCTTGTTTTCTAGCTAGTGCATGGACCTCAATGTCACTTTCCATCTTATATGTTTTACATTTCTTTAAAATCAGTCGTTCTTTGTTTTTATTTTTGTAGGCAAGACTTCGTACTGCAAAGTCTGTCACACAAAGTTTGTTAAATAATATGTCGTATTGCTTTCATTTTGGAAAGGAAATAAACTAGATAAATAAGTGGTTCCCGGTGTACCACAAAATATACATTATTCATCCTTGTATTTTAAAAGGAGGGAGGTAGGAAGGGATTACAAAGACTGAAATTTCAAAAGGGACAGAAATGTTTTTTTTATAACCTTTTGCTTTCATGTGACCTAACGGATGACTAAAGTTTTTGACATTATAATCGAATCGATGACGAATTCACAGCAAACCTCAAATCGTTGAGGAAACGATACAAACCAATCACAAATGAACGATAATTCCCAATTACGTTGATCGAGACGATGCCAGAAAGGTAGTCAACTCCGTAGATCTCGATGGAATTCGAGATAAGCAGAAAACATAATTTATGTTGATCCAAAGATGCCGGAAACGTGGTCACAAACTCTCTGTTGATCCGCTGATACCGAAAAGATGATCTTTCAAGTCGTTGATCCAAATGGATATCAAAAATGGGGATGGAAAAACAAAGTTTCGAATAATGACAGGTGCCAATATTTCAATTATCAAATCAACTTCTTTTACAAAAACACACTCGGCCTATTTATAGGCATAGATTTGGGGCCGACACCGGCACTACAATAAACGATACCGAAACTCAAATACAAATAGTTCGATATCGAAAGTAAAAACTAACAACAACACATAGAAATAAAAGGTAAATGACACCGAAAGCAAACATAATACTAAACTGGAGTCACTTTGCTTGATCTGATACCGGAAGTAGAGAGTAGCTTATTTCGAAACCATAGAATGAAGCCGAAAGCACGAAAGCGAATACTCCTTGCGTTGAAGCCGAACCGAAAGCTTTTATTCCCGAAGCCGATAGCAGAAATTGTAAAAACTCAAAAGCAACTAATTTCGATGCCGATAAAGCAGATCCCAGGTGTCGACACTGATACCCAATGAGCCGAATAGGAAACAACACAATAAGACGATACCAACACTGCTACGAGGCTAGGGCCGTATGTAACACCCCACATCCATTAAGGTCACTCACAAAGGGAATGCCTTAACTTCAATGGAGCATTATGGCTACTGGAACAGAAATATTACAAGACAGACATATATAAAACAGCGGAAGGAAAAGTAGAAGTAATTCAAATCATTTATTAAATATAATTGTTTACAATAAAAGCCCATCAACTTCCAATACCCAATTACATAGCTAAAATATTTTTCTTGCTCAAAAACAAAGAAGCATGAAAATAAATTATAGTATTCCCTAATAAAGCAAAGCAAGCAATAGGCAAGAGAAATCCAAGCAGTACATGAAAGAGCCTTGGAGCTTGGTAAGATCCGAACTAAGCTGTATTCCCACCCTGCGAACCTGGAGAGGGGGGGGGGGGGGAGGACGAAAGAAAAAGAGGCGAAACAAAATGGGTCAGTCATAAAGACTGAGTAAGTCCTAGTGGCTTTCAGCATAAAAACAGGTAAAGATAACATGACATGAATAAACTGAAAAGATAAGCTACAAGCACGATAACTAAGAATAACATCGTAGGATTTCTGTCATGTATAACATTGCAAGGTTCACATTCAAGATGAATTAAGTATAGTTTCGCAAGATTTCTATCAAGCATCGCAAGATTTCTTTGCTTCACCATTAAAATGATATCTATTTGCTCTGCACCACCTAACTAGTGTCCCAACTAGTAATCAATATAAAATGATAAAATCATAACGTGATCCCGATCCCCGAAATTAAGGTTGTTTTCACGTGTACATCTATTATTTATTACCTAGATCTAATCTAGGGTTTTCTATCGAGCGCTTCCTAGATTCAACCAGGATTTATGCCACATAGGTCCAACCTAGGAATTATGCTACCTATTGAACGCTTCTCGGATTTAGGGTTTATGCCACCTAGGTCCAACCTAGGGATTATGCTACCTATGTGTGTCATACGGCCCCCAATGATTGTAGATACCTATACTGGTCCCAACATGGGGTGTATCAAGACCCATGGTGGCGGCCCAACGCAATTCTAGAAGGCATAGGTTATACTACTGGTGCCCCCAATGCCCTGTTTGTCTGCTCTGAAGTGTGTGCACGCCCGCACTCCGTTAGAACCTACACTGTTGCACCCACCGCCGTCGCTTTGACCGCTTACAATCAGCCCCGTAATCGTGCCCCACCCTGCCTAGTTTCAGGGTACCGTTGATACCTGATTTGGGTTAATGCTGAAATGGGTCCCCGTTACTAGGGTTTCCTACTGGTTAAGTGTGTGGGCCTATATTTGCTAATATTACCCACCAACCCGATATGTACTTAACCCTCTCCGTCCTTTACGTTAAGTTGGTTAAGTGTTTTCTCTTGTTTTACTTAACCCTACCACACATCATGTTATATCGGTTAAGTGTTGTTCCTTGTGTTACTTAACCCTACCGCAAGCCTTGTTATACTGGCTAAGTGTTCTCCCCTGTGTTAACTTAACCCCACCGCATGTCATGTCATATTGGTTAAGTGTATATTGACTTAGCCCACCTACTTATCATGTTGTGACGGTTAAGTGTTACCCTCTGTTGTTACTTAACCTTACCACGCATCACGTTATATTGCTTAAGTGCATGTTAACTTAACCACATCCATCAGTCATATTATAATGGTTAAGTGTTACCCTCGTGTGTTTACTTAACCCTACCATACATCAAGTTATATCGATTGGGTGTTATCAACCTATTCAAGTTAGCCCAACCCATCCGCTAGTCATGTTATAACGGTCAAGTGTCATTAGCCTAGCCATGTTACTTAACCCACCCATTGGTCTGATTAACAGTTATGTTGGTTAAGCCCACATTTATATGTTTTACATGTTCTTAACTCATACCGGTTAGGTCCACATTTACATGTCAAATTTCGATGTCATTCTACCTAACCCTCTAACCATACCCACGTTTTATTATGGTTAATATTCCTTAATTCATTCATTATGACGAACGAATCATGACCTCTCACATTAGACCGTGCACTTTGTGGCCACTGGATTTGCCGGGCGGTTCCGGACAGATTTATACCACAAACCGAGTCTAACCTTGTGTCATAAATCGTTACGCCTACAATTTGACCTTCAACCTCTCACATTAGACTAACACTTTGTGACTACTGGATTTGCCGGGCGGTTCCGAGCAGATTTACACCCCAAACTGAGTCTAACCTCGTGTCAAAGGTTAATTAATGGTCGTATTCCACCCAAAACCCCAATATCAGTTCATGCGTTTAACATATAGAAATGTTCATGATTCACGTTTTTGCCCCAAAACGTATTCCCAAATTATTATTATAATTCACTATAAGGTTATGCCAAGTTATAGCTTTTTATTTACAATACATGCCAACTACCCAAAACCCAACTTAGGCGCGTTCATTTTAAACCTTTACCAAGTCATAAATTTTCATATATGTTTCAACTCCAAATTTTACAAAATTAACATATGCCCAATTTCTAGATTACATGTAAATTTTACATATGCCCAATTCGTACCAAATTTACATATGTTCAATTTATGCCGTTTTACATGTATGCCAATTTTATGTCATTTTACTATGCCAAGTTCTAGCCAAAATTACATGTATCAAGTTTCATACCCAATAAACCCAAATCATGATTCATGATGTAGTTATCCCAAACTATAATCTTTTTATTACAGTATATGTCAGTTGCCCAAGTTCATAATACATGTTTATGCCAATTATCAAGTTTACAATCGCTTTCATGTTCAAATTCCCAATTCTACATATGCCTAATTAACATAAACCCAATCTTTTGATTTAATTTACATAGTCCCAAACTCGTGATTTAGTTTACATGCCAATTCATGTATGCCCAAACTTGAAATTTCAATTATATTGACAATACCCAAATTTCAAATTTCATGTTATGCCATCAATTCCACCACACACATATATCCAAATAGGTAATATCCCAATATTTCCCCGTATACAAATCGCACGTATATCGTAGTTTAGGCCTAGGTCCGAAATTGACCAAGGTTCATCAAAAGAAAATAAATAGGGGAAGGTACAGAGAGAAAACTGGCATAAGAACATCGTTTCAGGCATAAAAGATAGATTTTGATAATAATATCAACATGAATCAAGAAAAACTGATTTACAACAAGCTGAATAGATCATAGGCTTGACATGAAAAATAAGAATAGAAAAGGCCCAAAACTCAAGATCCAAGAAGCAACAGAAATAGATATGAATCAATAAACATACTTAAATCTAATTCCACTTTATTCCATGGCCATATTATAATTAAATGTTTAAATCTAAAAAAAAACTAGAACTTACAGAGCATGGCTAGTGAATTAGGAACTGAAATTGTCATAGAACGTTGTAGTACTATTGATTTATTGTTTGAACCATTGTTGAAGCTTTGTTCTTCGTATTGATTTACGTCAACCCCTCTGATAGAAAGTCAATGAGCGCGGTGCAGAATTGAAAAGTCCGAATGATCAACCCTGCAATCAGTTGTTAGAATCAATAAGTGGTCGTTCATTTGAATAAATTAAAACCCTTCTTATTGGAAGATCGTGATACTTCCTAAAGACCTAAATTCTTGATCAATGGAGGTTACCATTTTTGTTCGAAAAGATAAGTTTGAATGCTTAAGCTTTAATTTGGGGTCGACGGCCATGGTTCAAAAGGGAGTTCAGCAGCATAATAGTGTAAGAATGATTTGATATTAATTAGGTTAGGTTTAAGGGTGTTTTTATAGGTGTAGCAACTAGTTTAGGACCTTAGATTAACCCTAGAATCAATCCGGACCATCAAAACACGTCTAAGGCTTCAAAAATGAGTTCAGGGTCAAAACAGGCCGATCAGGTCGACCTGTAGGGGCGGGGGGAGGTCGACACTGTGGTCGACCCTATGGTCGACCTAGGGAGGGGGTAGGTCGACCCTATGGTCGACCCCCTGGTCTAGTCCTTCCTGAAAACTGCTGAAACTTGTACAGGCCATAACTTCTTCATCCGGACTCCGATTTTCGAAAACTCGGACACTATTTCATGTAAAATTTCGAAACGAACGCAATGGCGTAACCCGTTTCCCTTGATTCTTATTTTAAAATTTAATTCTTCCTTGATTTCTTGTTTTAATATGTTATAAAAATACGGGTTGTTACATTCTCCCCTCCTTAAAGGATTTCATTCCCGAAATCTTCAAGTTAAGAAGAATGTGTCCTACCATCCAATCATCCATCTACTCAATCATCAATCACAGGCATTCATTGTCCTTAAGAGATTTCTAATGCGGTATGAACATATGCAGAAAGTGTGTGTATATTTTCCTTATATAATGCAAATGATCAGGCCTGACTGATCTTCTTAATGCAAAATATGTTTAGTGCAATGAGTCCAACATGTATGCAAATAGTCCTAGTCACATAAACACTATATGTGTGCACAAACATCCATCCATATGCATCATCCATATGATAACACATCCAATTTCATCCACAAACAAGTATAAACACTCATGCATATGCAATATGAAAATGTGTCTGAGCCGATCTAGTGCCTAATGTGTGTTTTGCAACCACGAGCAACCACTTGCGACCACTTGCAACCATCAATCATAACATGTCTCAAACACATGTTTCACCCAATTGTTCCTACCTAAAGATATATCCGAATGATAGAAGCAAGTAGAAACTTTGTGCCCATTAGGCAATGTCAAAGCTAGAAATCTACGTCACATATATACTGAATAGGAGAAGAACTCCCTAAGCACCAGCCCATATCCTGTAAAACCCAAAAAGTTTAATCAACCCAACGGACACCCTCAAGCCCCAACATGTATTACTAACAGATAAGTCATACTCCCTATGGGGTTTGCAACATAAATAGGATTGAGAATAGGACCGAGAGGTTATACTTAAAAGATAGCATGCAAATTAGCTCTACAGGAAAAGAGGGATCAATGATATACTCTTAAAAAGAAATATGATACGCGTATCTATTCTTCAATCTTCTGAGTCGCATTTCCTTGAGCTTAACTCCATTGTGCTTTCACCGTCTTTAACTTCACAATTTCGTAGCTTATAAATTTTTATTTCCAAAATATGAGTTGGAACTCAATCCACTGTTGCCTCTCGTTTCACTTTTACTTATTCTTCTTCTAGTATACTCGGCTTAAACATAATTGCGTACTCATGTTTTCATGCAAGCTCTCCAAAATTCACTAGTGAATCCTGGATCTCGTTTACTCACTATAGGGTATTCCACGCAGAAGAACTATCTCTTGAAAACAAACAAATGTCAACCATGTTGCCAAATGTACTTACTAAGGTGATTTTCTATAACTCATGCATAAGCGAAATGAACCATCCGCTTTAGTGGCGAACACTACTCGAGCGGATCGATAAATGTATCAAGAACGAATCAATGTATCAAGAGATTCTAGGTAACTAAACATGGCAGAACCCTAAGGGTTACACTAGACTTCGAGGGCATTACCGGGACAAGTCAAGAGTCTAAATACCCTCTTTTCATACTCGAGAATGGTATCATTTCTGGATAACCACTCCATCCCTAGAAACAACCCATAGCCCAAAAACATAAGCATTACTTCTAAACTCAACACTTAGCATAGACATTCTCAAATCCAAACAAGTCATGAATAAATGAGCCAATTCCCTAACAAGATTTGAGACAACAATGGGATTCTCTACTATGCTAGTACTAAGGTGCAGAGACTCAACTATCGAAGCAGAATTAAAAGGATGCGATGTACCAAAAACAAAGTTCCCACGGTATGATAGAAAAGAAAAACTAAACTTTTAACAGAAACGTTACCACCTCTCTTAAGTATGCTAGTAGTGAGAGCATACAATTGCCCTCTCGACGATCTTGTACTTTGCCCTTGTCCTTGTCCTATAATACTTAATTACATGTCCCTTTTTACCATACTAAGGACATTCTCTCTTGTCATGGGTTTTTATTATTCTTTCACTTGGCCTCTTTCCTTTCACTTTTTTCCTCTTCGTGGATTAAGCCATATCAACAAGTTTCTCATCCTTAGACTTGTGTTCTTTATCCTCGTTCCTACTATCCTTGTATAGCTTGTTGAAAGGTTTCTCGAAAGCTACTTCCATCGAGCGGCAACCCTACAAAGCTTGAGATAAGATTAGTCGCAAGTAAAACTACTGCGGCTACAGATGGAGGTTGGACACTACTTTGCCCTCCGACATGTGTCGCATGCCTACAACTATGGTGAAAAAGAAAGAGAGAAGAGACTCAAAGAGAGAATCAAAATATAGTGCATATGGCTTTGGGGAATATGCCTTTCGTAAAACAAAACTTTTCTTTAGAAAAATGCTTCTTTGTAAATGTTTTGAAAATAATTTCAGAAGATTTTTAAAAGCTTTTGCCCAGTCTGATAACCTTCTGCTCTGATACCAAATGTAACACCCCACATCCGTTAAGGTCACTCACAAAGGGAATGCCTTAATTTAATGGAACATTATGGGTACTGGAACAGAAATATTACAAGACATATATAAAAAGCGGAAGGTAAAGTAGAAGTAATTCAAATTATTTATTAAATATAATTGTTTACAATAAAAGCCCATCAACTTCCAATACCCAATTACATATATCTGTCTTACTAAAAAACAAAGAAGCATGAAAATAAATTGTAGTATTCCCCAATAAAGCAAAGCAACTCATAGCCAAGAGAAATCCAAGCAGTACATGAAAGAGCCTTGGAGCTTGGTAAGATCCGAACTAAGCTGTATTCCCACCCTGCGAACCTGGGGAGGAAACGAAAGAAAAAGAGGCGAAATAAACTGGGTCAGTCATAAAGACTGAGTAAGTCCTAGTGGCTTTCAGCATAAAAACAGGTAAAGATAACATGGCATGAATAAACTGAAAGTAAACATAAGCATGACGACAAGATAAGCTACAGGCACAATAACTAAGAATAACATCATAGGATTTCTGTCATGTATAACATTGCAAGGTTCCCATTCAAGATGAACTAAGTATTGTTTCGCAAGATTTCTATCAAGCATCGCAAGATTTCTCTGCTTCACCATTAAAATGATATCTATTTGCTCTGCACCACCTAACTAGTGTCCCAACTAGTAATCGATATAAAATGATAAAATCATAACGTGATCCGATCACCGAAATTAAGGTTGCTTTCACGTGTACATCTATTATTTATTACCTAGATCTAATCTAGGGTTTTCTATCGAGCGCTTCCTAGATTCAACTAGGATTTATGCCACCTAGGTCCAACCTAGTGATTATGCTATATATTGAACGCTTCTCGGATTTAGGGTTTATGCCACCTAGGTCCAACCTAGGGATTATGCTACCTATGTGTGTCATACGGCCCCCAATGATTGTAGATACCTATGCTGGTCCCACCATGGGGTGTATCAAGACCCATGGTTGCGGCCCGATGCAATTCTAGAAGGCATAGGTTATACTACTAGTGCCTCCAGTGCCCTGTTTGTCTGCTCCAAAGTGTGTGCACGCCCGCACTCCGTTAGAACCTACACTGTTGCACCCACCGCCGTCGCTTTGACCTCTTACAATCAGCCCAGTAATCGTGCCCCACCCTGCCTAGTTTCAGGGTACCGTTGATACCTGATTTGGGTTACTGCTGAAATGGGTCCCCGTTACTAGGGTTTCCTACTGGTTAAGTTTGTGGGCCTATATTTGCTAATATTACCCAACAACCCGATATGTACTTAACCCTCTCCGTCCTTTACGTTAAGTTGGTTAAGTGTTTTATCTTGTTTTACTTAACCCTACCACACATCATGTTATATCGGTTAAGTGTTGTTCCTTGTGTTACTTAACCCTACCGCAAGCCTTGTTATACTGGCTAAGTGTTCTCCTCTGTGTTAACTTAACCCCACCGCATGTCATGTCATATTGGTTAAGTGTACATTGACTTAGCCCACCTACTTATCATGTTGTGACAGTTAAGTATTACCCTCTGTTGTTACTTAACCTTACCACGCATCACGTTATATTGGTTAAGTGCATGTTAACGTAACCCCATCCATCAGTCATATTATAATGGTTAAGTGTTACCCTCGTGTGTTTACTTAACCCTACCATGCATCAGGTTATATCGATTGGGTGTTATCAACCTATTCAAGTTAGCCCAACCCATCCGCTAGTCATGTTATAACGGTCAAGTGTCATTAGCCTAGCCATGTTACTTAACCCACCCATTGGTCTGATTAACAGTTATGTTGGTTAAGCCCACATTTATAAGTTTTACATGTTCTTAACTCATACCGGTTAGGTCCACATTTACATGTCAAATTTCCATGTCATCCCACCTAACCCTCTAACCATACCCACGTTTTATTATGGTTAGTATTCCTTAATTCATTCATTATGACGAACGAATCATGACCTCTCACATTAGACCATGCACTTTGTGGCCACTGGATTTGCCGGGCGGTTCCGGACAGATTTACACCACAAACTGAGTCTAACCTTGTGTCATAAATCGTTACGCCTACAATTTGACCTTCGACCTCTCACATTAGACCGACACTTTGTGGCTACTGGATTTGTCGGGCGGTTCCGGGCAGATTTACACCACAAACCGAGTCTAACCTCGTGTCAAAGGTTCATTAATGGTCGTATTCCATCCAAAACCCCAATATCAGTTCATGCGTTTAACATATAAAAATGTTCATGATTCACGTTTTTGTCCCAAAACGTATTTCCAAATTATTATCATAATTCACTATAAGGTTATGCCAAGTTATAGCTTTTTATTTACAATACATGCCAACTACCCAAAACCCAACTTAGGCGCGTTCATATTAAACCTTTACCAAGTCATAAATTTTCATATATGTTTCAACTCCAAATTTTACAAAATTAACATATGCCCAATTTCTAGATTACATGTAAATTTTACATATGCCCAATTCGTACCAAATTTACATATGTTCAATTTATGCCGTTTTAAATGTATGCCAATTTTATGCCATTTTACCATGTTAAGTTCTAGCCAAAATTACATGTATCAAGTTTCATACCCAATAAACCCAAATCATGATTCATGATGTAGTTATCCCAAACTATAATCTTTTTAATACAGTACATGTCAGTTGCCCAAGTTCATAATACATGTTTATGCCAATTATCAAGTTTACAATCGCTTTCATGTTCAAATTCCCAATTCTACATATGCCTAATTAACATAAACCCAATCTTTTGATTTAATTTACGTAGTCCCAAACTCGTGATTTAGTTTACATGCCAATTCATGTATGCCCAAACTTGCAATTTCAATTATATTGACAATACCCAAATTTCAAATTTCATGTTATGCCATCAATTCCACCACACACATATATCCAAATAGGTAATATCCCAATATTTCCCCGTATACAAATCGCACGTATATCGTAGTTTAGGCCTAGGTCCGAAATTGACCAAGGTTCATCAAAAAATAAATAGGGGAAGGTAGAATTTGTATAACAATAAGTACAGAGAGAAAACTGGCATAAAAACATCGTTTCAGGCATAAAAGATAGATCTTGATAATAATATCAACATGAATCAAGAAAAACTTATTTCAACAAGCTGAATAGATCATAGGCTTGACATGAAAATTGTGAATAGAAAAGTCCCAAAACTCAAGATCCAAGAAGCAACAGAAATTGATCTGAATCAATAAACATACTTAAATCTAATTCCACTTTGTTCCATGGCCATATTATAATTAAATGTTTAAATCTAAAAACAACAAGAACTTACAGAACATGGCTTGTGAATTAGGAACTGAAATTGTCATAGAACGTTGTAGTAGTGTTGATTTATTATTTGAACCATTGTTGAAGCTTTATTCTTCGAATTGAATTGAGTTTGAATGCTTAAGCTTTAATTTAGGGGCGGCGGCCATGGTTCAAGAGGGAGTTCAGCAGCATAATAGTGTAAGAATGATTTGATATGAATTAGGTTAGGTCTAAGGGTGTTTTTATAGGTGTAGCAACTAGTTTAGGCCCTTAGATTAACCCTAGAATCAATCCGTGTATCAAAACACGTCTAATGCTTCAAAAATGAGTTTTGGGTCAAAACGGGCCGACCAGGTCGACTTGTAAGGCGGGAGGGGAGGTCGACACTATAGTCGACCTGGGGGTCAGGTCGACACTATGGTCGACCCTATGGTCGACCCCCTGGTCCAGTCCTGCCAGAAAACTGCTCAAACTTGTATAGGCCATAACTTCTTCATCCAGACTCCGATTTTCGAAAACTCGGACTCTATTTCATGTAAAATTTCGAGGCGAACGTAATGGCGTAACCCGTTTCCCTTGATTCTTATTTTAAAATTTAATTCTGCCTTGATTTCTTGTTTTAATATGTTATAAAATAACGGGTTGTTACACTGTAAATCGGACAGACCAGACCCGACGGAGGTGTGTTCAGTTTCTGACCTAAAAAAATCGAATCGAACATGGACCGGACAAAAAAAAAATTCGAACAAATTTTGTTGTCCTAAATAAAATCTATCGGACTCGGACCTATGTTTTTTGGACATGAACACGTACGAACCCGGTCGGACACTATCAGATATTACTATTTATATCACATGTTATACTTTTTATTAGATTTTCTCTCAACTATATACCGAAATACAAGGAATTCAGACGAATTCGAACAAACATGGACCGGACATGATTTTTTCTCGTACAATTTTTTTTGTTTTAACTCATGTCCTAAATGAGAATGGGACGGACTCGGATAGACGTACTTCGGTAACGAACACGAACAGACATCGAACATTCGTACAAAATTTATAGCCCTATTTGAGGCCCATACCGACACGGCTATAGCCTGTACTACATCACCATGTTTCGGTAATTGCATTACAAAATATATATCCAAACATTATTTCTAGAAAAATGTTACTTTTTATGGCTTTTTACATAACACTTGTAATAATACTCTTTGACAATGTTCTAACCATAAACATCATAAATTTTGCCTGTTAGAAAATGATGAGAGTTTATTTTTTTATTTTACAAAAAAATGTAATCAAATGTTCATTAGTCTTTTTAAGCATATGCCTTTGTAATACAAAATGTAATAGTTAAAAGGAATACAATGAGATAATGGGCTTGGCCCTATAACATAAACCGCTTCTCAATACACAAAAATATGATACAAACCAATATATAATCTTTTAGCTTCGGCATATTCATTTTCTCTATTTTCCCATTTCAATTAGATCTAGGGTTTCTTTGTCTCTCCATTCCTAGCACCTTCAACTTTCAGCTCCAATTTAATCTCAAAAAATTCATAGCTGCAGAGGCTTACACTACAAAACCTAGAGCAAATAGCAAAGACATTTTGGCATTGGCGGGAATTGCAAGCCATCGCTAAAAGTGTGACGACCGCCCATAATTCTTGCACTTAACAAGAGTAATAATGCGCTGAAAGACGTGTCAGGAAGATATGGACAATCATCAGGGTAGGATAATATGTGCCAAGCCTGTCGTATAACTCACAGCACATGGATAAAATATAATAGAACACATACAACATGCAATAATAGTGAAGCAGAATTGGGCAGAATCTTAAACTTTTTCATATCATCATGAAATATCCATACAACATTGGATTACACCATAAGAGTATGTACAAAATACCTCACTAAGGTCATTCAGAGAATACATTAAATAGCGGAAAACAACAAATAGTAGAAAGTAGGAAATAATACGCCAACCTCCTGCTTGTCACCGCTCAGCAACATCATCCTCATCAAGACCAACAATGCGTCACCTGCTACTCAGTCTGCTCATTCATAACATGAATGAAAAGCCCAAGGTAATAAGAGGAAACATAAAATCTTGAGTCATAAATCTTAATGAGTGATAAAACAGCTATCTAACATCAATAATAAAGTACATGAGAAATAGGTAGATCAATCAACTAATCTACCAACACATCAGAAAAGAACCCAACCCGTCTACTCCACATCCGACAGTGATAGCCTTTACAACAATCAGATAGAAACAAACAGTACATTCATGGCAACCAGTTATCAAGCATAGACCATCCTAATCGATATCAACATCTCCAAAGAACATGTCCCGAAGGCCTAAACCAACATCATACAAGCACCCAAGAGATGCCTCCTTCAATGTCGAATAATCTACAATCATCATCTATGACTCTAACTATCACCGACAATCTTGCTTTGAAACCATTGGTTAATCGTATGACTGGCCGATCTTGCCAGCCGTCAAGGGCTAATGGTAACCCCGGTTCTAGAAAAAACTCTCTATTATACCTCTGCTTTGAGTCCGCTAGAATCTTCTACAACAATAATTCCTCGGCCTTCAATATCTCTAGCCATCATCACCGACGACTTCCCATAGCTCAAGCATCTTCTCGAGAAACCATTATCCACGAACTCACATCTTTGAGTCGTCTTCACATTCGTTACATTAGGACAATCAACAAACACTTCACAACACTTCAAATATTCTGTCTTGAATTCACTTCGAAGCCACGACCATCATCCAACCAAAAACGTACTTCGTTTAATCAATATTCAATTCATAGCTTTTCACCCATTTGCCACGAATCTCAAACCGCAGCGTTTAATTTCATTTCACAACATTTACAAAATGTTGTCTCTCCATTTTCGATCCATCATGGATTGACCACGTTCCATTTCTTCGATCCACCAGTCGCCGCCTTGACTGATCCATTGGTTTGTCATGCCGATCCACACTTGCCCGATCCATAGCTTTGGAATGCTACCGATCCATCCATGGATCGATGCCTGAACCATCATAGTTGCGCACTTCCGATCCACTAATTCTTCCAAGTGCGCCCTTGCCAAATCAAACTTTTTCACGTGCACGTCACCCTGTTTTCTTGCCCGATCCAATGTTCGGAACGTTGTATTGCGCACCTAATCCATGCCACAGTGCTCTGCCCGATCCAATAAGAATGACCTATCCAACCATGGATCGGTGTGCCCGATCCATCAACAGCCTCGACCGATACATAGAATTTTAACGTGGCCACAAAGTCCGATCCATGCCAAGTGTTCTGTCCACTGATCCGACAACTCGTTCAAGCCTGATCCATCGAAGTTCATGCCTGATCTATCTAATTTCCCCACGTGCCGATCCATACCAGAAATCATGGTCGATCCATGGGTAAATGTGACCAAAGCTTCACCGATCCACATAGTTCTTACTTTGCAAGACACGATTCATCACGATACATCTTGTATGTGCAATAACGACTTATCTCGATCAATAAATATCCAATTTTAAGCAATCATTCGATAACACAACCAATTAAATACTAACACAACAAACAATCATCAATAATCACATGAAATTCATTAAGTCATGATTAAACATTAAAAGAATCAAATAAATGGATCTATACATATTATTCACACATGAATTTGCCGATTTAGGTTACTAGATTAGATCCTATGGTGATTCGAACAAAAATATGCTTACCATGATGTAGATCTAGGTGAAAACAACTTGAAATGATGAAAATATGATCAAACAACCCAATACTTGATTGAATCTGTGTGAGAGATGCTTATCACTCACCAAATCTTCAAATTAGCTTGAAAATGATCTACAAATCCGGACAACGAAGAATAATCTCCGAATCAATCACTTTGATGTGATCTAACTTTCTTCGATGTTAATCTTCAGTCTACCAATCTAGATCTATGAAATTAATGGAGTAGAGATGTATTTGATTGGAGTATGAAGAATCTCGAACCCCAATCAAATATGGAATGAAGAAAGTAAACCATTCTCCATGCCTCTACCCCCCTATTTATAGCCATCTAACCATCCCATTGATGGGCTACACCAAACCATCCCACTAATGACTAGTTGACCTGACCAGAAAATGGGTAGCACTAAAACAACAATTCCTCCCAAACCGTTGAACCAAAACTTTAATGTGATCACTCTACGGAATTGGAAACACCGTTTCCTTTCCAATGAAACCGGTCATAACATTTTATTTGATCCAGTCAAAAGTTGTGCCCTGTACAAAACTAACATAGGCAAAATGATCACGAATAAAATTGGTAAAAATCATGGACATGTCCTATATCCCCATTAACATCATATCAAAATATGAGAATGATCGTCCCTCGAGGAAATAAATAGAAATATTTTATGATCCTATGATACGTAAAATGCGGATCGTTACATTCTCCCCTTTAGGAATTTCACTTTCGAAATTCCAAGCAAACACAAGCAACCAAAACAACTTTGCATGTCTATCATCCACGAGCAGCCAATTTACTATTCAAATTAGCATCATCAAGCCATGTATCCATAACCTTAATCTAGCATGCAGAATTCAAATGAATAGCACAATTTACAATGTTATAAGAGTGACACAACATTAATGGGTCATATCGACAAAGAGTTCTGGATGGATTGTCTTCATACTCTCTTTCGTTTCCCACATACAATCGTCATCATCCTCACTCCGCTGCACCTTGGCTTGCTTAATTGCCTTCCTCCTAAGCTGTTTCGTGTCATTCTTCACAACATGAAGCAGCTTACGAGGTTTCAAAATTATAGACTCGACTTCTAGGTCTTCATACTGATCTGGAGATACAACAACATTCGAATCATGCACACACTTTCATAGAAAAGACACATGAAACACATTGTGCACACTCGACATCTTCTCTGGTAAATCAAATCTATATGCAAGCTTTCTAATTTGCTCGACTATCGGAAACAGTCCAACAAACCTTGGGGCTAACTTTCCTTTACTTCTGAACCGAACAACTCTTCAAAGGCGAAGTCTTCACGAAAACCCTTTGCCAACGTTGAATTCCATATCCTTACGACGCTTATCGACATAACTCTTCTGACGATCTTGGGCTGTCTTCATTCATTGCTGAACGATCTTAATACAATCTGATGTTTCTCTTATCATCTTTGGCCTAAGTATCAAATTATCTCCAAACTCTAACCAACATGCCAAAGAATTACAAAGTCTATTATACAACGCCTTGTATGGTGTCATCCCAATGCTTGACTGGTAGTTGTTGTACCAAACTCAACTAAATGTTGACTGTCTTCCCACGATCTCCCAAAGTCCAGTACACAAGCTTTCAAGATATCTTCCAAAACTCGGTTAACTCTCTCGGTTTGACCATCAGTCTGGGGATGATAAGCCGTACTTAAACACAACTCGGTTCCCAAGGTCTCTTGCAAACCCTTCAAAAATCCACTCATGAACAATGGATCCCGATCACTCACTATGCCCTTTGGGATGCCACGGAATCGAACTGTCGGTTTTATACAAAGCCCAGCCAACTTCGATGAGGTCCTAGTGGATCTGATAGGAATAAGCCTCACACTTTTGGTCAAGAAATCCATGATGACCCAAATCCCTTATTTCTAGCCATGGTTCTAGGTAGTCCATTGATCCTTGCTCCCACTTCCATGTAGGAATTGCCAATGGCTGAAGTAACCTACTTAGCTTCTTCAGTTTAGCTTTCACCAACTGACAGTTCATGCACTTGGAAATGTACTTTCCAACATATCGCTTCATCCCTTCCCAGCAGTAAGCTCGCTTCATGTCCTGATACATCTTGTTACCACTAGGACGAATCGTCAACTTTGAGTGATGACATTCCCTCAGAACATCAGCACTCAACCCATCAATGCTAGGAACAACAGTTCGTCCTTTCTTATGAAGCCAACCATCTCGATCGACCTCGACCTCCTTATCCTCTGATTCCATCTTCTGGATAATCTCGACAAGCTTTACATCACGCTTTTGGCTCTGGCCAATCCTTTCGATAAGAGTAGGTCTTATCGACAAGCTTGCCAACATCTTAGGCTCTAACTTGCACTTAGGCCTGAAATCAAATCCTGCTAAGTACTCAAGTTGCTTACATTATGAAAACGTCGCTTCCATTTTTGTGTGTCTCTGAATTAACGCATTAGTCACTGCATTACCTTTACTAGGAGTATAGGCTATAACAAAATGATACAATGCCAGAAACTCTAAACACCTTTGCTGCCGAAGATTCAAATCCTTTTGGGAGAAATATACTTCAATGACTTGTGATCTGTTAATAACTCAAATCGAACTCCTAACAGGTAATGTATCCACATCTTCAGAGCAAACACGATCGCCGCTAACTATAAATCATGAGTTGGATAATTCCTTTCGTGTGGCTTTAGTAGTCAACTCGCATATGCCACAACTTTACCCTTTTGCATCAACACTGCTCCAAGTCCAGTACCACATGCATCAGTGTAAACCACCATATCTTCATTCCCACACGGAATGGTCAAAATAGGAGCACTCGTTAGTCTCTCTTTCAAGATTCCAAAAGTTCGCTCACACTTCGCATCCCATGTGAATAGTTGATTCTTCTTCGTCAATCTTGTTAATGGTGTAGTTACCTTGTAGAAATCCTTGATGAAACAACGATAATAACATGCCAACCCAAGGAAACTCCTAACATCTATCGCATTCTTAGGTCTATCCCAGTCCTGGATTGCTACCACCTTACCAGGACCCACCGCTATTCCATTTCCATAAATAACATGGACTAAGAACCTCATTTCACTCTCCCAGAAGTGACACTTCGAAAACTTAGCTCTCAGTTGATGCTTTCACAAGATTTACAAAACAACTCGCAAGTGCATCTTATGTTCTTCCTCATTCCAGGAGGAAACCAGAATATCATCCACGAATACATGCATGAACTTATTCAACTGATTTCTAAAAACTCTATTCATAAGATCCATGAAATATGCTAGTGCATTGGTCAATCCAAATGGCATCACCAGCTACTCAAACAAACCGGATGGTGTCCTAAAACCTGTCTTCGGTACACTATCTTTCACCACTCTCAATTGGAGAAATATCGTTGCCAAATCCATTTGAGAAAACACTTTAGCCTTGTGAAGCTAATCAAACAAGTAATCTATCCTTGGCAACGCATACTTGTTTTTCTTGGTCACCTTGTTCAGCTCACGATAATCCACACACAATCTCAAAGATCCATCAGCCTTGTTTGCAAACACAACTGGTGCACCCCGTTTGGACACACTCCTCTCACTATTACTTAGGCGTTATCTTCCTATGAGGAATGATGATAGGTCTAGCACCTTCGACCAAATTGACCCCGAACTCAATCTCGCGATGTGGCGGCAACCCTTTGACCTTGTCAAAGACATCATCAAACTCACTAGCGATCGACACAGATGACAAGTCTTCCCGTGGAATCACAAGAGAATACAAAAAGCTTACGAAGATCCTATCTCCTGGCTTATATCAAATCATAACCATTCTCCCTTCCAAATTCCCTACTGTCACCTCGAGCTTCTTGCAATCCACTTTTGGTGCATACCACTTGAGCCAATCCATACCCAAAATGATCCCAAACCTAGTGAAGTTCAAAACAAAGCAATCACACATAAAAGAGCAACCATGACTTGACAATGCTAGACCTCGACAAATCATACACAAATTGGACGAACCCCCGACCGGATTAGTCACAATCAATGGTCTATCACAAATCTCGGGTTCCAAACCCAAGCGACACACAAGTTCATTGCAAATGAAAGAATGCGATGCTCTAGTATCAAAAAATACTCGAACTGAAATGTCTCTAACAGAAAGAATACCTTGAATGATGACACTCTTCCCTTTCTCCTATGTTGTAGGAGTTCTTGAAGAGGATGGCACAACTTCCAAAGTATACGCCTTCACTATCTGCTTACTCTTAACTAGTTCTGGACAATCCTTCTTGTCATGCCCAGGTTTTCCGCACTTAAAGCACTTCTTTCAGCTTTCAGATTCTTACAATCCTTAGATAAATGACCCTTCTGCTGGAAGTTAAAGCAAGTCACCTTGCTTTTCGGTTTCTTCTGGACTTCTTTTCCTTTCTGTTGTTATTGCTTTCTCTTCTTGTTATTACCACCCTGCTATGGTTTTAGTTCCTCTTTGGCTGCAACAACAACAGCTTCTTCCTTGTGAAACAAATTCTCGTGCCTCAAAGCTTTTTTTTCATGATCTTCATAAGAATCATCCAAATGATCAACCAACAGATTCCCAAGACATTTGCCGAATCCCATGACAAACTTCTCGTTCTTCTAGTAAGGAGCCTCAATATACAAACGAGAATACTTGGACAAAGCTTCAAAGTCAGAAGTATTCTCCAACACTGATCGACCATTGTGCTTTAGCTCAACAAATCTCTTGAACTGAACTGACTTTTGACTGTTTGAAATGAACTTCGTCTCGAGCTTGACTCGGAACCGATCCACGTGATCTCATCTTCTAGAATCTCTAAAGTGACAAAGTTCCACCAATCCATAGCTCTTCCTTAAAGCTGTCTTGATGCAAGCTTCGTCTTAGTCGCATGCTCGTTACCCAAGTCTCTAAATATCTGAATGTAAGTGTCTAGCCACCCTTGAATCTCTATAGTCGGCTCTGTCCCTTTGAACGACTTCCCACCAAGAGCAGTGAAATCTTTCATAGCTTCACGAAGTCAACCACCCTAGGCACCTGCACCTGAACACCCACATCTACCACGGTTGCTCATGGAGCGTGTACCCTCTTCATGATCGCTGCCATTATAGCCTCGAACACAGATGGGTAATTTGGTGTATCAACATCACCCCACTACGCCATAAATGGCCTGTGGCAACCCTAGAGAAGTAACGCAACTGGTGCCAAAAAAGTGTTGCTATAGGCAAAAAATGACCTGTGGCAACACTTCCTTGGGGTTTCCTTTTGCCGCGTTGCCTTAGAGTCAAAGGAAACGCCTTTGTGACCCTATGGCGATATCGGTACATGTGTTACCAGAGTTACCACTAGAACAAAAAATAGTCTTTCGCAACTGCCAAAAACAGTTGTAATATGTCTAGTACATCTGCAATCGTAATAAAGTCAACCTTTTTTACAACTGTTTCTAGTAGTTGTTAAAATTTGTTTTACAACTGTTAAAAGTAATTAACCTCAACTGCTATTAATCAAAATTTTCATAATATTATAATAAATATTATTATAACACAGTATTTTATTCAAATAAATATTTTATTTCAACATTTCAAATGGTACAAATTTTTTGACTCTATTATTGTACATTCACTCGTATATTACATAATCATTCATATTTACATACATTCCTCACTACATTGTCACTCGGTTCACTCATATACAAACTCACACATACAACCATAAGCAAGAAAAAATATGTAACACCCCACCTCCTCTAGGGTCACTCATAAAGGGAATGCACTAGGTTTGGTGAAGCATTATCGAGGTAAACATGCACAGAAATATTACAAGACAGAACATATATATATATATATATATATATATATATATATAAAACAGCGGAGGTAAAACAAATTTCATTACCTTATAAAATAAGGTCTAAAGCCCTTTACATCAGAATACATCAAAACCTGTCTTGCAATAGTAAAGAAGCATAAAACCTTTTCATAAATTATTCCCCAAATAAAACAGTGAAGTAGCCATAGCCAAGAAAAGTCCAAGCCATGCATGATGAACTTCAAGCAGAGGAAGTCCGAACTAAATAACAGTGTTTCCTCCCTGAAACCTGGGGGGGAAAACGGAAGACAAAGAGGCGAAAGAAAACGGGGTCAGTCATAAAGACTGGTAAGTCCTATCTACTTCCAGTATAAAAACAGGTAAAGGTAACATGACATGCATAAACTGAAAGTAAACATAAGGATGACGACATGATAGATAAGCTAAACCAAGATAACTGGATGAACTACTGTAGCAAGATAAACTAAGGTGTCATGATAAACTACGGTGTCAAGATAAATCAAGGTGTCACATCGTCGGGTTTCTATCAAGTATACTATCCCAAGGTATCTATCATGTATAACATCCCACGGTATCTATCATGTATAACATCCCAAGGTATTTATCATGTATATTTGCTCTGCACCTCTCGTACTAGTATCCCAACCCGCGTCATGTGTCAACTATGAATGTCCCTTGCCCAATGTCATGTAATGGTCCATGTCAACCTAATATATATCATATGTAGGTTTTCCCAACTCGTATGTTTCTTTCCATGTATAAGTTCAGTCCTTTGCCGTAGGCCATACGGGCTTTCCCATGTAAACGTTTTATCCTTGAGGTTATTTTGGACTGCTACCCTTGATCTGGTTATGTTTTCTTACCATGAACTATCGCGTGTTCACTTAGGATTTATGCCACCTAGGACCACTAGGGATTATGCTACCTAATGAACGTTTCCGTGTCTTGGTTTGGGTTCAAGCCACCTAGGGCCACTAGGGATTATGCCACCCGTCAACCGCGCCCTTTATCCCATGTATGTATCGTGAATCGTTTTCCATGTCTAGACGCACATGTATCCCAATGTGCCATCCGAGTTCCGTGCCAGGGCAAATCAAGAAATACAAAACTCGGTCGGGAGCTTTAAGTCGTCTGCTGATGCAGATATCAAGGTCTGTTTTTGTATCCGTGGCTATGGTCCCACGTGACCCCTCCCTCAACTACTGAAAGGCAATCCAAGAAAAATCATGTATGAGAACCACATCCCGGCCCCACTATAGCCCCACTTTCCTATGGGCCAACCTCACCCATGACTCGATAGCAAGAACATGGTCTGTTGGGGATTCTCTGCCTTTCCATTCGTACACGATTGACTAAAGATGGTAGGTAGTCGGCGACGTGCTATCCAGGGCAAAAACAAGTATCGTCGACTCCACGCTAATCCATCCCAGTCTTTAGGTCGCTCGTATAGCAACCAAGGCATACTCTTGGCTCTTCTACCGCAGACCTTAACCTCTGTGAGGCCGGGTTTCATGGACCACCTGCCACCTCACAGAGGGATACCAAGAGTACCCTCACGTCCCCCAAAGCTACCGCTTCGTCACCCAGTTCACTGGAGCTTTTTATCCAAGTCAGATAAGTTGCTCCTCCTCGTATACTAAGCGATGACTTACCGTATCTATTTATGAACTAGTCCCATGTCCTTGGCTAAGAATTATTACTTAGTTATCCTTAACTAAGGTTTACCACTTAACTTCTCTTCCCGCTATCCTTGTTAACTACAATTTTCAACCTAGTCCACTGAGCTAGGGTTTAGTCTAATGGGTTAAGTGTTGTCATTCAAGTTCATGACCTAACCCGCCCACGAATCATGTCAAGATTGGCTAAGTACTCAAGTTCAAGGCTTAGCCCTACAAGTTGGTTAAGTGTACCAAGAAGCTCATGACTTATCCCTATCAAGTCAAATTGGTTAAGTATTTATTTGTCTTAACCCTATCATATTATCATGTTAGATTGATTAAGCGTAGATTATCTTAATCCCATCAGATTATCGAGTCGGATTGGTTAAGTATGGGTTAGCTTAACCCCACCCACTAATCGTATTACAATGGTTAAGCCTAAGTTAAAAGGTCTTGTGACTTAACCCTATCACGTCCGCATATTAGATTGGTCAAGTATAGGTTACTTAACCTCATCAAATCATCATGTATAATTGGTTAAGTATAAGTTACTTAACCCCATTAAATAATCATGTTAAGTTGGTTAAGTATTGGTTACTTAACCTCATTAAATTACCAAGTTTAGATTGGTTAAGTGTTTAACTTAACCCCATCGAATTACCGTGCTTAGATTAGTTAAGTGAAGGTTACTTGGCCCCATCTAATTACCGTGTTTAGATTAGTTAAGTCTAAATTACTTAACCTCATCTAATTACCAAGTCGGATTAGTTAAGTGTAAATTAATTAACCCCATCTAATTACCAAGTCGGATTAGTTAAGCGTAAATTACTTAACCCCATCCCCTAATTGTCTTGTATGGTTAAGTGTCATTAAGAAATCAAGCCCGGTCCCACTTAACCTACCCATTCGTGTCATATCGGTTAAGTGTCATTAGTCAAATTTACTTAACCTTATCATGTGGCATTAATTTAATTAATGCACTCCAACCTCTCACATTAGACTTTTGTTGTGGTTACTAGTTAAGTCGGGCGGGTCCGGGTAGATTTACACCACAACCTAGTCTAACCTCGGGTTTTAAGTGCTATGTGACCAACTACTCACATTGGGTCCTATTGTTTGTAGCCACTAGTTAAGCCGGGCGGGTCCGGGTAGATTTATGCTACAAACTCAACCCAACCTCGAGTTGGCCACCTTCATGTTTGGTCTAGTGTCTTATTACACTTACAACCCACCCATGTCTAGTTCAAGTTCCATGTTTCCCCATGTGTCATGACCATAATTAAATGTATCATGAATGTCATGTTCTCATGTAAACCACATGTCAAGTTTTTCATGTCATACCCACGTTTTTTCCTAAACTATCCAAACGTATTTCCAACCCAAGTGGAAGCGAGTCACATAGTAGGGTATTATGCCAACATATTGGCCACAAACATGCGTAGTACAATAAGGGAATTTGGCCATAAACATGCATAGTATCATAAGGAAATTTGGCCACAAGCATGCATAGTATCATAAGTGAGTTTGGCCACAAACATACATAGTATCATAAGTGAATTGGCCACAAACATGCATAGTATCGTAGGGGAATTTGGCCACAAGCATGCATAGTATCATAAGCAAATTTGGCCACAAACATGCATGATACATAAGGGGTTTGGGTTCATTTACATGCATAAGCCCCAAAGTCAAGTCTTTGCCCATGTTTCACAAGTCAAGTGGTTCCCAAAGGTTCATGCTAACATTCCATAGATAAAGATTCAAACTTGCAAGGTATACTAGGTTAAACATAACATGATTGGCATGATTAAGTCGCTACAACTTAGCCCAAGGTCATAGTTCATAGAAAAGGGGCAAAATTAGGTTCACATAAGCTAGCATACTTATGTTTCGTCGCATTTTATCCCATGTCACATTAGAAGCACCGTTAGAATCTACAAGTAGCTAGAACTTACATAGCGAGGCTTAGGGGAGGATTATGCATCGTCGTGACGAAGAAAGGTGGCTCCTTTGTTGAAGAATCTTCATGAAACTTGCGTAGCAACGTTGATCCCTCCTCGATTTGGTGTAGAAAGCTTGCACCTTCTTCATGGATCTAGCTTTGGATGCTCAAGCCTTTGGAGATGAAGATGGAGGCCATGATGTGGAAGTGGAGGCCATGGTGAGGGAGCATTTTGGCATAACTTCATTGTAGGAATGAATTAATGAGGGTTTAGGCTAGGTCTAGGAGTCTTTTTATAGAGATTAGGGGTAGTTTAAACCATAGGATTAACCCCAAATCAGATCTGAGCCATTAAATTCCGTTGGAAGCTTCCAGAACAGGACCAGAGACACAAGCAGGCGCACCCAGGTGGCCTGGGCTCGACCACCCAGGTCGATAGGGGTGTCGACTTGCAAGTCGACACCACCTTAGGTGTGTCGACACCCAAGTCGAAACCCATGTCGACTTGGGTGCTGGGCGGGAAATTTTCCCGCCCAGTCTTTTCGGCTCCAGATTTGAATTTTGAACTGTTTTTCGGACTTGGAATTTTCTGAAACTTCGTTGGGCCATAACTTGATCATAGGGACTTCGTTTTTCGAAAACTCGGACTCTATTTCGCGTATTTTTCCGAGACGAACGCAATGGCACAGCCCGTTTCCCTTGATTCAGATTTTAAAATTTAATTCTGCCTTGATTCTTGATTATAACACGTTATTAAATTTCGGGTTGTTACATTCTCCTCTCCTTTAAGGATTTTGTCCTCGAAATCTCCAAGTTAGGAAGAACATATCCTACCATCCATCATCCATCTACTCAAAACATCATCCACAGGCAACCATTGTCCTTAGACGATTGCTAATGCCATATGAACATATGCAAAACGTGTGTGTACATGCTCCTTAGATAATGCTAATGATCAGGCCTGAATGATCTTCCTAATGCAAAATATGTTTAGTGCCATGAGTCCAACATGTATGCAAATAGTCCTAGTCATATAAGTACTATATGCATGCACAAACATTCATCCACATGCAACATCCATATGACAACACATTCGATTTCATCCATAAACAAGTATAAATACTCGTGCATATGCAACATGAAACGTGACTGTGTCAATCTAGTATCTAATGTGTATTCGCGCATCCACGAGCAACCACTTGCAACCATTTGCAACCATATCAATCATAACATGTTTCAAATACATGTTTACATCCATAGAGTTCTTCTTAAGGTTCTCAAGATAGGATCGAGAAGATAAACAAGACAAACTCCTTACGGGGTTTGTAATAGAAATAAGACCGAGAGGATATCCACCAAGCGATAGCATGCGAGCAAGCTCTACAAGAGAACCAGGGATCAACGATATACTCTTAAAAAGAGACATGATGCGCGTGTCTAAGCCGCATTTCCTTGAGCTTAATTCCATCGTGCCTTGACCGTCTTTGACTTCGTGATTTCGTAGCTCCTTGATTCCTATTTCCAAGGTATGAGTCGGAACTCATTTCACTGTCGCCTCTCGTTTCACTTCCACTTATTCTTTCCCTAGTATGCTCGGCCCAACCATATCTACGTACTCATGCAAGCTCTCCAAAATTCACTAGTGAATTCTGGATCTCGTTTACCAATGCCAATCCATGTTACCACGTGCACTTACTAGGGTGATTCCTATAACCCATGCTTAAGTGGAATGGACCATCCGCCTTAGTGGCGAACGTTACTCGATCGGATTAGAGATTTTCGATAAATGCATCAAGAGATTCTAGGTAACTAACCATGACAGAACCCAAAAGGTTACACGAGACTTCGAGGGTATTACCAAGGCAAGCTAAGAGTTTAACTACCCTCCTTTCAAAACCGAGAATGGCATCCCTTACTGGATAACCACTTCATCCCTAGAATCCATCCATAGCTCAACAATAGAAGTATTGCTTCTAATCTCAACACTTGACATTTACACTCTCAATTCCAAACAAGTCATGAATAAATGGACCGACTCTCCAACCAGATTTTTGGGTCAAAAGTGGGATCTTCTACCATGCTAGTACTAAGGTGCAGAGACTTAACTATCGAGGCAGACTTAAATGATGCGACGATCAATACAAAGTCTGGACGGGATGATAGAAAAGAAAGGTTAAGCCTTTAATAGAAACGGTACCATTTCTCTTAGGTACGCTAGAAATGAGAGCATACAATTGCCATCTCGCTGATCTTGTCCTTATCTTCCTTTGTGGATCAAGCCATACCAACAAGTTGCTTATTCTTAAGCCTGTGTCATTTATCCTTGCTCTTATTATCCCTTCTTATAACTTCGGTAACAGGTCTCTCGAGAACTTTCTCCATCGCACGGGGAAAACACTCACACAGTTAGACAAGGATCAGTCGCAGTTAAAACTACTGTGACTAAAGATGGAGGAAAGAAAGGAAAAGAAATTCAATCAAGGAAACAAAGGATAGTGCTAATGGCTTTTGGGGAATAGCCTTTAAAAACTTTTCTTGAAAAATGCTTCTCTGTAAACGATTTTTCAAATAGTTTTCAGAAGGTTTTAAAAACTTTTGCCCAGTCTGGTAACCTTCTGCTCTGATACCAAATGTAACACCCCACCTCCGCTAGGGTCACTCACAAAGGGAATGCACTAGGTTTGGTGAAGCATTATCGAGGTAAACATGCACAGAAATATTACAAGACAGAATATATATATATATATATATATAAAACAGCGGAAGTAAAACAAATTTCATTACCTTATAAAATAAGGTCTAAAGCCCTTTACATCAGAATACATCAAAACCTGTCTTGCAATAGTAAAGAAGCATAAAACCTTTTCATAAATTATTCCCCAAATAAAACAGTGAAGTAGCCATAGCCAAGAAAATCCAAGCCATGCATGATGACCTTCAAGCAGAGGAAGTCCGAACTAAATAACAGTGTTTCCTCCCTGAAACCTGGGGGGGAAACGGAAGACAAAGAGGCGAAAGAAAACGAGGTCAGTCATAAAGACTGGTAAGTCCTATCTACTTCCAGTATAAAAACAGGTAAAGGTAATATGACATGCATAAACTGAAAGTAAACATAAGGATGATGACATGATAGAGAAGATAAACCAAGATAACTGGATGAACTACTGTAGCAAGATAAACTAAGGTGTCATGATAAACTACGGTGTCAAGATAAATCAAGGTGTCACATCGTCGGGTTTCTATCAAGTATACTATCCCAAGGTATCTATCATGTACAACATCCCACGGTATCTATCATGTATAACATCCCAAGGTATTTATCATGTATATTTGCTCTGCACCTCTCGTACTAGTATCCCAACCCACGTCATGTGTCAACTATGAATGTCCCTTGCCCAATGTCATGTAATGGTCCATGTCAACCTAATATGTAGCATATGTAGGTTTTCCCAACTCGTATGTTTCTTTCCATGTATAAGTTCAGTCCTTTGCCGTAGGCCATACGGGCTTTCCCATGTAAACGTTTTATCCTTGAGGTTATTTTGGACTGCTACCCTTGATCTGGTTATGTTTTCTTACCATGAACTATAGCGTGTTCACTTAGGATTTATGCCACCTAGGACCACTAGGGATTATGCTACCTAATGAACGTTTCCGTGTCTCGGTTTGGGTTCAAGCCACCTAGGGCCACTAGGGATTATGCCACCCATCAACCGCGCCCTTTATCCCACGTATGTATCGTGAATCGTTTTCCATGTCTAGACGCACATGTATCCCAATGTGCCATCCGAGTTCCGTGCCAGGGCAAATCAAGAAATACGAAACTCGGTCGGGAGCTTTAAGTCGTCTGCTGATGCAGATATCAAGGTCTGTTTTTGTATCCATGGCTATGGTCCCACGTGATCCCTCCCTCAACTACTGAAAGGCAATCCAAAAAAAATCATGTATGAGAACCACATCCCGGCCCCACTATAGCCCCACTTTCCTATGGGCCAACCTCACCCATGACTCGATAGCAAGAACATGGTCTGTTGGGGGTTCTCTGCCTTTCCGTTCGTACACGATTGACTAAAGATGGTAGTTAGTCGGCGACGTGCTATCCAGGGCAAAAAAACAAGTATCGTCGACTCCACGCTAATTCATCCCAGTCTTTAGGTCGCTTGCATAGCAACCAAGGCATACTCTTGGCTCTTCTACCCAAGACCTTAACCTCTGTGAGGCCGGGTTTCATGGACCACCTGCCACCTCACAGAGGGATACCAAGAGTACCCTCACGTCCCCCAAAGCTACCGCTTCGTCACCCAGTTCACTGGAGCTTTTTATCCAAGTCAGATAAGTTGCTCCTCCTCGTATACTAAGCGATGACTTACCGTATCTATTTATGAACTAGTCCCATGTCCTTGGCTAAGAATTATTACTTAGTTATCCTTAACTAAGGTTTACCACTTAGCTTCTCTTCCCGCTATCCTTGTTAACTACGATTTTCAACCTAGTCCCCTGAGCTAGGGTTTAGTCTAATGGGTAAAGTGTTGTCATTCAAGTTCATGACCTAACCCGCCCACGAATCATGTCAAGATTGGCTAAGTACTCAAGTTCAAGGCTTAGCCCTACAAGTTGGTTAAGTGTACCAAGAAGCTCATGACTTATCCCTATCAAGTCAAATTGGTTAAGTATTTATTTTTCTTAACCCTATCAGATTATCATGTTAGATTGATTAAGCGTAGATTATCTTAATCCCATCAGATTATCGAGTCAGATTGGTTAAGTATGGGTTAGCTTAACCCCATCCACTAATCGTATTACAATGGTTAAGCCTAAGTTAAAAGGTCTTGTGACTTAACCCTATCAGGTCCGCATATTAGATTGGTCAAGTATAGGTTACTTAACCTCATCAAATCATCATGTATAATTGGTTAAGTATAAGTTACTTAACCCCATTAAATTATCATGTTAAGTTGGTTAAGTATTGGTTACTTAACCTCATTAAATTACCAAGTTTAGATTGGTTAAGTGTTTAACTTAACCCCATCGAATTACCGTGCTTAGATTAGTTAAGTGAAGGTTACTTAGCCCCATCTAATTACCGTGTTTAGATTAGTTAAGTCTAAATTACTTAACCCCATCTAATTACCAAGTCGGATTAGTTAAGTGTAAATTACTTAACCCCATCTAATTATAGGGCTGCACGCAACCCATATCCAACCCGACCCAACCCACCAACTCGACCCAACCCACATAAACCCAACCCAACCCATCCTAGTTCGGATCGGATATGGGTTACAATTTGTAACCCATACTATATGCGGGTTGGGTTTGATATTTTGTTCAACCCAACCTTATTTTAACCCAACCCAACTCTATATTAAAATACTAATTTAATATCATCCCACTTAAAATTAGAATAGTATAATCCTAAAAAATGTTTATCTATTCTATAGTAAATATACAAAAAAGCATATTTCATATCAATTCAAACTAGACAGAATTTGGTAAGTATATTTTAAAGAGCATTATAATGTACCTTAAAATGAAACGCTTGTTCTACTATGTAGTAAATTGATTTCATATGATGAGTTTTACAATGAAATTTTAATAAAATATGTCTTATATTGAATCATTTATTTTAAGTGCGTCATGATATCAAAAATCTAATATATTAGTTTGAATATTTTAATATTATTTTAAAAAATTCCTTCATATTCTCATTTTTTATTACATTTTGGCAACCCAACCCAACCCTACTAAACCCGACCCAACCCATACTTCAACCCAACCCATATCCAACCTCATATAGGGTCGGATACGGGTTGAACCACCTTAAACCCATACCTATGCGAATCAGATGTAGTATTTGGTCCAACCCGACCCAACTCATACTTTGTGCAACCCTATCTAATTACCAAGTCGGATTAGTTAAGCGTAAATTACTTAACCCCATCCCCTAATTGTCTTGTATGGTTAAGTGTCATTAAGAAATCAAGCCCGGTCCCACTTAACCTACCCATTCGTGTCATATCGGTTAAGTGTCATTAGTCAAATTTACTTAACCTTATCATGTGGCATTAATTTAATTAATGCACTCCAACCTCTCACATTAGACTTTTGTTGTGGTTACTAGTTAAGCCTGGCGGGTCCGGGTAGATTTACACCACAACCTAGTCTAACCTCGGGTTATAAGTGCTATGTGACCAACTACTCACATTGGGTCCTATTGTTTGTAGCCACTAGTTAAGCCGGGCGGGTCCGGGTAGATTTATGCTACAAACTCAACCCAACCTCGAGTTGGCCACCTTCATGTTTGGTCTAGTGTCTTATTACACTTACAACCCACCCATGTCTAGTTCAAGTTCCATGTTTCCCCACGTGTCATGACCATAATTAAATGTATCATGAATGTCATGTTTTCATGTAAACCCCATGTCAAGTTTTTCATGTCATACCCACGTTTTTTCCTAAACTATCCAAACGTATTTCCAACCCAAGTGGAAGCGAGTCACATAGTAGGGTATTATGCCAACATATTGGCCACAAACATGCGTAGTACCATAAGGGAATTTGGCCATAAACATGCATAGTATCATAAGGAAATTTGGCCATAAGCATGCATAGTATCATAAGTGAATTTGGCCACAAACATACATAGTATCATAAGTGAATTTGGCCACAAACATGCATAGTATCATAGGGGAATTTGGCCACAAGCATGCATAGTATCATAAGTGAATTTGGCCACAAACATGCATGATACATAAGGGGTTTGGGTTCATTTACATGCATAAGCCCTAAAGTCAAGTCTTTGCCCATGTTTCACAAGTCAAGTGGTTCCCAAAGGTTCATGCTAACATTCCATAGATAAAGATTCAAACTTGCAAGGTATACTAGGTTAAACATAACATGAGTGGCATGATTAAGTAGCTACAACTTAGCCCAAGGTCATAGATCATAGAAAAGGGGAAAAATTAGGTTCACATAAGCTAGCATACTTATGTTTCGTCGCATTTTATCCCATGTCACATTAGAACCACCGTTAGAATCTACAAGTAGCTAGAACTTACATAGCGAGGCTTAGGGGAGGATTATGCATCGTCGTGACGAAGAAAGGTGGCTCCTTTGTTGAAGAATCTTCATGAAACTTGCGTAGCAACGTTGATCCCTCCTCGATTTTGTGTAGAAAGCTTGCACCTTCTTCATGGATCTAGCTTTGGATGCTCAAGCCTTTGGAGATGAAGATGGAGGCCATGATGTGGAAGTGGAGGCCATGGTGAGGGAGCATTTTGGCATAACTTCGTTGTAGGAATGAATTAATGAGGGTTTAGGCTAGGTCTAGGGGTCTTTTTATAGAGATTAGGGGTAGTTTAAACCATAGGATTAACCCCAAATCAGATCTGAGCCATCAAATTCCGTCGGAAGCTTCCAGAATAGGACCGGAGACACAAGCAAGCGCACCCAGGTGGCCTGGGCTCGACCACCCAGGTCGACAGGGGTGTCGACTTGCAAGTCGACACCACCTTAGGTGTGTCGACACCCAAGTCGACACCCATGTCGACTTGGGTGCAGGGCGGGAAATTTTCCTGCCCAGTCTTTTCGGCTCCAGATTTGAATTTTGAACTGTTTTTCGGACTTGGAATTTTTTGAAACTTCGTTGGGCCATAACTTGATCATACAGACTCCGTTTTTTGAAAACTCAGACTCTATTTTGCGTATTTTTCCGAGACGAACGCAATGGCACAGCCCGTTTCCCTTGATTCAGATTTTAAAATTTAATTCTGCCTTGATTCTTGATTATAACACGTTATTAAAATTCGGGTTGTTACATTACATGAAAATGATTATACAAACTACTACCTTTATTTTTTTCCCTTCGGATGATCGCTCGCAAACGCAACTTCTGTAGTTCAATCATGAATAGCCTCTGATACATTGGCATTCCTTCATCATTGATCATCTTGAATTGATCTACATCACTTACATTCATGATAACTTCCAAGCAACAATAAAGATTCACAAACAAATGTGATCACTTACATTATCTGAAAGTGTCATTACTTGAAACCATGTCTATATACAAACTGCCATGCAATAATCAAGAATTGACTTCAAATGGTAAACATATGAATCACTGATTTTAAAGGCTAAGTTAAATTCAGTTTAGTAACAACTTTTCAGCAGCATGATTAGTGGAAATAATGTCACCTGAGTTCAGTTGCATCACAAAAATCAAAGTAGCAAGTGCTAACGTCTTGTAGATATATTTCGGGAAAACATCGCCACTAGCATATCTTTTGATGGGCCTCCGAGCTTGGAATCATGCTTGATGCTGATATGATGAATCAAAATACGACCTTATAAGTTAGCAGTGTAACGCAATAAGCACATCTTATAATTGTAAACATCTTATAAGTTAGCAGTGCAAAGATACGTTCAAAGAATCACCTTCTAGAGACTCTTCCATCCTTAAGGTATGCCCAGTTTATTTCCTGATAGAAGTTTCTTGAACTTGTACTCCTACAGCATAGTCCACCCAAATATTGGACATATTCCAACATTTAATTATGTATCTTTTTTTAGAAAAAAAAGGAAAGGATGCATTTTCAGATTATGCACAGATGGAATTGAAAAAAAATTAGAAATTTTTTGAGGTAACCAACTTTACAGAAAAAATGTTTGTTGTTTTCATCTTGGCCTCTAATTTTACAGTTGGCACCAATTATGTCCTGATTCATAGCATAGTATGTTTTGACATTCTCACTCAAATATGGGTATAGAACTTACATGAAGCTCAAATCCATTTTATCTCTCAGAAGTTTTTCAACATGAGAGCTATCAAATATGGAAGAGATCCTTGCGCTAGCTCTTTGAATAGGAATATCCAGCTTTTGCCTAAACCAGTAAACATAACAGTAAACAGATTTCTAAATTTAATAAATGGGTGCATGCTATCTTAACATGGCTACCAACTAATGTAAAATAAAATAAAATGATTGTTTCATTGTGAATGGCAAATCACACTATATGGCTGATAACAGCTTTAGTGTGCTATCTAATGATGATAGTCCACAAACTGAAACAGTGCAAGGAGACGAGAATATGGCCAATACTGAGAATTGGGATAAACAAGATGATAATGTAGAAATCGCTGCAGCTAAAGAAAAAAAATAGAAATGATTGATGAAATACTTACCCAAGCTTTTAGAAGTGAAGCTCATGTTACTGACAAAACAGTAGAGAAAGGTAAACAAGCTAGGCAAGACGCTAAAGACAGGGTGAAAGCAGGAAATGAAACAAATGCTACACATTTGTTAATTCTCTGATCGCTAATGAGAAATTTAACCACCTGAAAAGAGAAGGAAAACATATTGAAGATATCAGATGGGAAATTTAAAGACATGAAGCATCTTATTCTTTGCTCTAAGGTATAAAACTAAGTATAGGTTGGCAGGCTTTTTATATATAACTATTAAGGAAACTATTGACAAGAAGCATGCTAACCACCCAGAATTAAACAAAACTGTTAAGGAAAAAGAGACACAAACCATTAATTTGGAAAGCTTTTTAAACAATAAATACATACAAATAATTAACTTAGCTTAAGCAAAATGTTCCTAAACAATAAAACTACAGTTTGCAGGCTTTTTTATCAACTATGCAATTGTGAGTATGTAACATTATATCTTTGGGTCATAGACTGTGATATTGTCACATAAAATGATTTATCCTAGAAGAATACATTATGATTCATAAAAATATGTATTATTATAGTTATGTACCAGTCTGCTTATACCCCTCCTTGAACCCTTGGGTATAAAAAATTTATATTTACTTCAGCAGTACTGCAACTATGTGCAATTATAAATATGAACAATTTACTTGCAACATCCAGCAATCCATGTACAATTTATAATTTTTTTTATATATACAAAATAGTTACAAAAACTCTAACTATCTAAAATAAAAATCCAAGTCACATGTATCAGACAAAAGATAGTTGATTCCGTAATGAAGATTGAAGGCTGAAGGCACAAATTTGCTATGCCTAAATCAGTTATCAAATACAAACAACTGTTGTGGTGCCTATATTAGTTAATCAAATACAAACAACTGATGTGCTGCTGCCAGGCTAATTGGAAAATGGCAATTGACTAGATCAAAATTCATGCAAAAAACTGCTGTAATTGTAAGGTTAATCAGTAATTGCCTAAATGACTAAACCATATACTGATATACAAACTGAAATACAATTTTAATTTAGTGCTTAAAATAAAAAATTCATTTATTAAAAACCGAAAATAGTAACATGGTGCTCACCTGAGGCTGAATGGCTGATTCGCTAAAAATGAAATTGCCTTGCCAGAGGCGGTGCTAACCATGCGGTGCTTTTTTTGGTCACTACCCCGTTGATCGTTATTGATTGTTCGCGCGTCTCTATTCGTGGCTCGTCGTCACTCGCGAATTCGTGATTTGCTGCAAATCACCATTCTTTTGGGGCTTCTATAAATAATCGAAGGATTTTGGTGCCTCCAGATTGTTGATGCTCTAAACATAACGATGGAAGACCTAGTCCTCGTTAAATGATGGAATTAAGTTAAGAGAGGTCAAAACCCTAGGTTTTGATTGACATGTTTTTTCTCAAGGAAAAAAGAATGAGAAGCAAATAGAGTGAATTAGGTTACAGCGGGAAAATGAAAATTTAGGGGGGGGGGGGGGGGGAGGGGCAAAGGAGCTAAGAGGGCGAAGGAAAATCAGATTGTGGATTGCTTACGTGAACCGTTGGATTGTTATCACACGAATTGATAATTTTATTACCTTTTTTAATTTGAATAAGTCTATAGCTACTGCTACACAATTTGATATTTATTCTAGCACATTGAAGAGTGTGTTGCAATAGACAAAAATCAGCATAGCTGTGGCAATATTTTAGCTGGCAACACCATCGATTTTCGTTGCGATAGGCCATCTATGGCGTAGTGCCCCCTCCGAGAATACTCTCCTCCCTAGTAGTGTGTCTAGATGATCGACGACTCATTGTAAATATGAAAAATAGAATTATTAGTCCACACCCGAGCAAAACTTTAATGGAGTTCAAACGCTATTATACTATACGCTAATATATAATATGCATCCATTAGAAATCTACAAATACATATCTCATACATCATTATGCCCTTGAAATTTGGCTAAAATCGATTAACCAGTGCTTTGATAATAAATGTGATGATGGCCCATAATTCCTGCACTTAATAGGAGGAATAATGCATTGAAAGGCGTGCTAGGCAGCTATGGACGATCATCAGGGTAGGATAATACATGTCAAGGCATGTCGTATAACTCACAGCTCAAGGATAAAATATAATAGAACATATACAACATGCAATAATAGTGAAGAACAATTGAGCAAAATCTTAAAACTTTTCATATCATCATGAAATGTCCATCCAACATTGGATTACGTCATTAGAGTCAGTACAAAATGCCTCACTACAGGTCACTCAGAGAATATATCAAACAGCGGAAAACAACAAACAGTAGATAGTAGGAAATAATACGCCAGCCTTCTGCTCGTCATCGCTTAGCAACGTCATTCTCATCAAGGTCTACCATGTTACCCGCTACTCAGTCTGCACATTTATCACATGAATGAAAAATCCAAGGTAATAAGAGGAAACATAAAACCTTGAGTCAAATAATAGTCTTATAAGCGAAAAAACAACTATCTAACATCAATAATAAAGTTTATGAGAAATAGGTAGATCAATCAACAAATCTACCAACACATCAGAGAAGAACCCAACCCGTCTCCTCCACATCCGACAATGATAGCCTTTACAATAATCAGTTAGAAACAAACAGTATATTCATCTCAACAAATTATCAAGCGTAGACCATCCTAATCTATATCGACATCTCCCAAGCACAAGTCCTAAAGGCCTAAACCAACATCATACAAGCACCCAAGAGATGTCTCCCTCGACGTTGAATAATCTACATAAGGTGATACAAGCAAAACAATCATCATCCATGACTCTAGCTATCACCGCCAATCTTGTTTTCAAACAATCGTTAATCGTATGATTGGTCGACCTTGCCATCTGTCAAGGGATAATGGTTACCCCGATTCTAGCAAAACTCCATACGCCTTTAATCCGTATGTATTTAGGCCTTTCATCGATACCCAGGGTACTCAACTATTCTATAGTCTTTTAGGCGTCCCTATTATACCCTTGCTTTGAGTCCGCTAGAACCAACGACAACGATAATTCCTTGGCCTTCAATATCTCTTGCCATCATCACCGGCGACTTCCCATAGCTTAAGCGTCTTCTCGAGCAACCATTATACAAGAACTCACATCCTTGAGTCATCTTCACATTTGGTGCATTATGGCAATCAAAAAATACTTCACACCACTTCGAATATTCCGTCTTGAATTCACTTTGAAGCCACGACCATCATCGAACCAGTAACGTACTTCGTTTGGTCGATTTTCGATTCACAGCGTTTCACCGTGTTGCTATGGATCTCGAACTACAACGTTTAATTCATATCACAGAGTCTACAAAACGCTGTCTATCCATTGTCGTCCATCATGGATCGACCACTGTCCATTTCTTCGATCCACCAGTCGCCGCCTTGACCTATCCATCGGTTTGTCATGTTGATCCACACTTTCCCGATCCATGGCGTTGGAATGCTACTGATCCATCCATGGATCAATGCTCGACCCATCACAGTTGCGCACGCCTAATCCACCAATTATTTCATGCGCGCCCTTGCCAAGTCAAACTTTTCACATGCACGTCACTCGATCCAATGTCCAAAACGTTGTCTGGTCCATTCAGTTGCGCACCCGATCCATGCCACAGCGCTCTGCCTGATCCAGTAAAAATGACTAATCCATCCATTGATCGGTGTGCCCGATCCATCGATAGCCTCGACCGATCCATTTCATTTTAATGCTGCCACAAAGCCCGATCCATGCCAAGTGTTCTGTCCACCGATCCAATAACTAGCGCATGTCCAATCCGACAAAGTTCACATGCCCGATCCATCTAATTTCCCCATGTGTCGATCCATATCAGAAATCACGGCAGATCCATGGGAAAATGTGACCAAAGCTTCACTGATCCACTTAGTTCTTACTTCACAAGACACAATTCATCTCGATACATCTTGTATGTGCAATCATAACTTATCTCGATCAACAAGTATCTAATTTAAAGCAATCATTCGATAACACAACCATGCGAATACTAACACAACAAACAATCATCAATAATTACATGAAATTCACAAAATCATGATTAAACAATAAACGAATCAAATAAATGGATCTAAACATATTATTCACAAATGAATTTACCGATTAGGTTGCTAGATTAGATCCTATAGCGATTCAAATGAAAATATGCTTACCATGATGTAGATCTAGATGAAAACAACTTAAAATAATGAAAATAAGATCAAACAACCCATATACTCAATTGAATCTATGTGAGAGATGCTTATCACTCACCAAATCTTCAAATTAGCTTGAAAATGATGATCTACAAATCTGGACAGTGAAGAATGATCTCTGAATAAATCACTTTGTTATGATCTAACTTTCTTCGATATTGATCTTCAATCTACCAATCTAGATCTATGGAATTAACGGAGTAGAGATGTATTTGATTGGAGTAGGGAGAATCTCAAACCCCAACCAAATAAGGAATAAAGAAAGTAAATCATTCTCCTTGCCTTTACCCTCTATTTATAGCTATCTAACCAGCCCACTAGTGGGCCACACCAAAACAACACACTAATGACTAGTTAACCTGACCAGAAAATGTGTAACACTAAAACATCAATTTCTCGCAAACTGCTGAACCAAAACTTTAATGTGACCACTCTACGGAATTGGCAGCACCATTCCCTTTCCAATGAAATCGATCTTAGCACCTGATTTGATCCAATCAAAAGTTATGCCCTATACAAAACTCTCAGGGGCAAAATGGTCGACAACAAAAATCATGGACATGTCCTATATCCCCATGAACATCATATCAAAATATGAGAATGATCCGACCCTTGGAGAAATAAATAGAATATTTTTACGATTCCTTGATACATAAAATGCTTGTCGTTACAAAAAATCTTCGTTATTTACCCCGTTGCCAATAGGAACAGGGAAAAGCGACGGCTCTATCACCAATTTAGCAATGGATTACAACGGTCATATGTCTACATAGAAGCCAACGTGGCAGTTAGTTGGTTCTTCGGACATGTATCACAAGTTGTTGCAAGCCGTTGCGAAACCGGACCAAATGGTTGTTGCAAACCATTACAAACCATTGCAAAAGTGGATATTTTTAGCTTTTCCAGCTAACACCTAATACCCTTCCAACCACAAAACATTCAGTCAATACAAATATTTTCATTTCATCGTCCATCACAAACATTATCATTCCATCATTTCGTTGTATAATCAAATAATCAATATTCACACAATCGTATCATCAATTAACACATATTCCATCATCTACCAAACAAAATACCAAAATCCACCAAACCGAATAAGTATATAAGTTATGATATCCCATAAAATAACAATTAAGTATCAAAATTATAAAAAAACTACTAAACCCATCAAATAACTACTAAGTATCAAAACCATCAAACAACCTTACAGATCCATAAAACCAAATATGTACATAAATCAACCTACCGAACCTATGCATCATCCTCGTCAGAAGCGTCTGCATTACCCTCCACGGGTAATGTCCCATGATCTTGAAAGTAGGCAGCAATACGCTCATCAATTCATGGCGCTAGATAGTTCTTTCGCCAATCATTTAGCTCATCCAGTTGTCTTTACATTTGATCTATCTCCTCCTCGTCAATTGTTAGAGAATTCAACTGTGTTGCTTGAAAAGGTGACATTGAAGCTCATCGGTGATCTTGAAGACCACGACGGGAAGATAAAACTTACGTAGGTGACTTTGTGTCGTACATTCCTGATGACGTCACAATACACATTTTTTCTTTCTTTCTTGGACACAGGTAGTGCATTTTATGTAAGGCTAAAACTCGTCTCAAAAACATGGAATGCTTTGCTTTCTACAAGATGGTCTCAACTGTCAACCAAATCAAACTTGTCTAGTCTTGTTGTATCTGGAATCGAGCATTGCTACAATAATTACAATACTGCTTTTCTTAAACTCTACAGCCGTGGAAGTGCAAAATCATATTCTGTTGGCACAACAGGGCATAAAAATTTACTTGTAGATTCGAACAAAGGACAATTGCTCTTTGTGAATCAATTCCAAAAGGAGTTGGTGGTTTGTCGTTCTTCTATAGGAGTTCTAGACCATCTTCCTTGTAAATTTACGAGAATATCAAAGAAAGTGGTGCATAGGAATCATGGATTGGTTCCCAAACCCCATGGATGTTACAAAGTAGTACTACTTTTCATTCCATCCAATGGTAGTACCTTTTCCTGAAAACCTTCTCTTCTGATACAAAGAAAATAAAGATATACAAAGTGGAAGCTCCTAAGGAAGTTGTTTTATCTCATCATAAAAATTAACCACTTTCTTTCCTTTTAAAGGTATGCTTTATTATGGTATTTACGTTTGTTTTTTGTGTATTGATTGAAAGATGGTTGTAGTACATTCATTAAGTTACCTGTTAGTAGTTCTGTTATTCCTAAAATTCGAAGACTTATGTAGCAATCTAAAGGTCGTTTATACTATGCATTTAGGCACTC
Organism: Allium sativum; assembly: GCA_030737875.1. Lineage (NCBI taxonomy): Eukaryota > Viridiplantae > Streptophyta > Magnoliopsida > Asparagales > Amaryllidaceae > Allium > Allium sativum. The sequence continues at coordinate 62,629,131 of CM060921.1, read as the reverse complement.
TGATCCGCAACTTGGATTTCAGATATGGGAACTTGCGCTTGAACAACACCACCACTGCTGTAGTTTTGAAAGGGTCAGGAGGTCTAGTTGGAAGAGGATATACTCTCATTTTCTTACATATATAATAAATGCATGTACTCAGCCATGCATGAAAGGTGGATATTTATCAGTTTGTAAGCCTTGTGGTTTTAATGATGATTTCTAGATCCTTCATGTTGAGCTGCAAGTAATGATTCTTTCTTATGGTCTCAAGACTCAGTTGTTCCCTGTGGTGTCTAGAATTATATGTAAAGAATCCTACTGGGGTCAGCGGGAGATATTTCCTTTTTCCTTTGGTTCTGATACCAAGATGGCTTGTGAGAATGAATTATTCCTTGCTCTGATACCATGTTAGAGAACCCCAGATTATCTCCAAGCCAATTGGCAATGTGAAGGTTGAACTCTTAATGTTTATACTGGATTTATTTTTATAAATTCCCCGGTGTGAGACTTGTGTCAACACTTGCCCGCACATGTGGCAATCTTACATGTGGATCTTAGGTGTGACGTGGGTAAGTGTGGCAATCTCACACGTGGATATTAGGAGTGATGTGGGCAAGTGTGGCTTGTGCACACGAATGATATTTTTTCTCTGATACTATGTTAGAGAATCCCAAATTGTCACAAAACCAATTGGCAATGTAAAGGGTGAACTTTTAAATTTTATACTGGATTTATTTTTATAAATTCCCCGTTGTGGGACTTGTCTCAACATCGATGGATCTCCTATATACCCTCTGGAAATTAAGAGCATAAAAAATAAAATCATATTAATATTCGAAAACAAAGCAAACATGAATATAAAGACTATAGTCATACGAAGAAATAATATTTTCATATTCGTCACTAAAAACTATAGTCATATAAAGACTTTAATCCATGGTTATGAACATTATCTTATGACATATAGAAAAATTTGACTATAAATTATAAACTATTGTCACTTATAATTTTGAAATGAAGTGGTAAATGTTATAATCTAAATTTTAGCAATATGTTTGTTTCTTTATTTGGATATTGATGACAATACAAATGCATATTATCATATCATTAATCTTTTAATTAATTTAGTTAAATATTAATTATTGAAATGAGTACGTTGTTAATGACATTAATTCATTTAACTAGCGCATGAAAAAGTGTTAATTATTGAACCAATTAATATACAATTAGTTCTCTAATTCAAATTGGAGTTTAGCTTGAAATGTACTAATTATAATTAAATGTAGTTAATTGTATTTCATTTTCCATTTTGTTTAAACTCAAATTAAAAAAACAATTTATTATAAATTACTTTGCATCTCATATAACAATAAAAGTATACTTGTTCATAGATGACAATTCTTATGCATATGAGTAGTCGTATACAAATCAAAGTGAATTTAATGCCATTTACATTACATTTTAAATTATGCTCAATATATCAATCACTTCAATTTAAGCTGAAATACAATATAATTAATTCTGTTAATTATCATTTTTGCTGCCAAAGTTACTCCAACTTTAATGAGAATCATATGAGATAATACTACCGTATAGTTTACAAAAAGGTTTAATTAGTAATCATTTTATTTAATAAGCTGGTATTATGAGAATTGTAACGCTTCGAAGCAAATAATGACTTATAGTTGATGTTAATGTTTATTTTATAACTTCATTATCTCTAAAGTTTTAATTATACATTGTGCTTTTTTAAAAATCTAATGCATATCTTTAGTTAAAATTTATTGGTAGTTCTTGAATTTAGTCGAATAGAAGAAAAATTCGAATTTTTTTGGCAAAACCAACCGGTTTTTTAGGTGACCGCAACCACCTTTATTATAACTAGTAATAAAATACAATGAATTTCAGGTGATTGTTAGTAGAGACTCAGCTACATTTTTGAAGTGGTCCGTTCATCACATATGCTGGATTGAAGTGTCCAGCTTCCTGTACAAGAAAAACAGGAGTGAAGAAAACATGCTTCAACAATGAATATACCTAACAACTAGTCTCCAGTAGCTGAGAGAGAATAAGAGGATGATGTGGAGGCAGAAGATGATGAAGAAGATCTAGGGCCCATGTCATTCAGCACAATGGCAAAGTGAATAGCGAGGTTAGGCATATACCTAGCATGTTTCGTATGATATAAATTTTTTCTATCCCAAGTATCGTCAACCAAGATTCCTGCATTGTACTCTCCATAAATATCTTCAGAATAAAGCTTCGGATCTGTCCTATCGTCATAATAATGAAGACATCTTACTTCCACACTTTCATCTTCTCCACCATCCTACGTGTACTTGTAAAAGACCTTGTGAAGGGGATCATACCTCATACCAGATCCCAAATGCACCCAGGATTTCTTAAGAAAGATCCAAACTACAGCTTTATCAACCTCTTTTTCAGCGTTCACCGAGGCATTACTAGAGGGAACATCTATCACTTTGGTCCTAGGAACCCAAATACAATTCACAAGTGGAGTTTTAGGCTTGGGGGGAGGCATTTGTTAGATGTTTGCAAGCATCGCTAATATGACCAAATGCGTGACAGTTAGTGTATATTTAAGGTTTCCAAGTGTATTGGGCATTAAAAATAAGTATCCAACCCATCAATAGAGACTTTAAGCCTACAAGGAAGAGGCTTGTTCAGAGTTTTTAATTAGTGCTTTCGCAAAAAAAAAAGATTCTTTTTAGCCTCTGTATTAGCATCAAAGTATTTAAATTTACCTATTCTACTAGACAACCAATTCAAACCAGAATGTGTTTGCAACACAGCAGGAATACGTGTGAAAATAGTCCACACAGGAATAGATTGCACCCTTTATCTAGCACTCTAAACTGTAATACTCCATGTTGTAACGATCAGTGGTTTCCTCAAATTATAGGCTGATTAGATTCTAGCACTTTCTTTCTTTACACAACATCTGAAAATTGGAAATAATGCATACCGTTGACATGATTTACTCTAAGCCCACTCCTTAAGTTCCATGTTTTGCGACATTTGCTCTCTTACATCGTCATACGACACAGTTGAGTCAAGAAAGAAACACACAAGATGATCTTTTCCAGAGGTCAATTCCTTCTTGTACAATCTCATCTGGCGGTCATGGGTTATCAGGGTCACATGTAAACTCACGCAGGGAATAATTTCCAGCACAACGAGGGAGAGATGTAAAAAAATGAGTATGAAGGCTTTAATGGAGGCATTGACGATTGCGAATTAACTGCAGGTTGTGGAAAAGACTTTCCACTATTATTCAATACAGGCTCATTCAAAAGTGGTGCAGGCTTCTGGATCTAAAGTGTAGTGAGGGGAATGACTGCAACATTATCTTGGATACTTGTGTTGGAATAAATGAATAATGAAGGTGTAGGGTATAGTATCCCACAATGTAGGAATAGTCCCACATTGTAGGATATAAGAATTTATCATGGTATATATACTTAAGTATAGAGACTATTATAAATTCCTTAGAGAGTGCTATGGACCAACAGTGGGGACCATAAGGGGTGGTGCACCGCACCATAAGGGGTGGTGCATCGCACCACCCCGCACCCGCACCCGTACCTGAACCCGAGCCCGTGGCCGCGCCCGCGCCCGCTCCCGTACACGTGTGCGAATGGGCGTTTGAGGCGTCTTGTAGGCACTTAGCACTTTGCAATGTGCACTTATATTTTTGCTGCATTGTGCATTGTGCATTAGCGGGCCGAAACTGCTGGGCTTAACGGTCATCTTTTTGCGAGTGGATACGAATTCAAATGGGTTGCAACGTTTAGAAACGGTCGCTACCTTTCCAAACGATGCGTCCGTTCGAACCGAATCGTCATCCGCAAAAGATATAAATAAGATCGAGTCAGAACCGTTTTCTTCACCGAAAAATTAATCGACTTTCTGACCATCTTCTTCCTCCCACACAGTTGTTCTTACAAACACTTCTCTTGAGTTCGTCGCCGTTCGCATCGCCAGTGCAGCCTTGCTGACTTGATTCCGTTTCACCTTGGGAAACAGTTGCTCGTCTTAACCCGCCGCGCCGTAGGGGGAGCAATTCTGTTTTAAGGGAACAACACAGTGCTGGACTCGGATTTAAAGATCGAACTTGCAATCGGAATACAAAACGGTAAACTTTCCTGTTAATCTAATTTTGATTTTTCTATCAACCCAATTTCGAATTAGGGTTTCTCAACAATAACAACTTGATGGGTATTTCAGAAGTGAGGAGCTGTTGAGTTTCGAGACTGAAATGTTTAAAACAGCTACATAGCGTTCTTCCATTCCAGAAATCACATTGTTATTGGCACTACTCTTGTTCAAAACCTCCATACCCAATGTTACTTTACCAACGTTAATTCCAAGTTTCTAGTTATCACTTTGAGGGTTTCCAGGGGTAGTACCTGATTGTTTCAATATGTTTGCATCATCGAACACTTTAGTATCGGAGTCCTTCCACCGCACTTCAGACTTCATCCCAGCAAGCAATGGACTGACCTAAGTAGTTTCGAGTGCGTTAACCCAGAAATCGGTAAAGCAAGTTAGGAGGTGAGATCTAAAGCAAGATCCAGAGATGTGCCTTCAATGTTAGTCGAAATAGGAGGATATGAAAAAACACGGTCAGATCTGGCTTCTCAATGATCAAGGCGAGACTTCGACTTCTTATCTTTTTCATGGTCGAGAGTGGGGGAAGTGGAGAAGGGCGGCAAGAAGAAGAGTATGATGGGAGATTAGGCAGTGAGCGGACGATGTGGAGATGAAGGTGTATGGAGAAGGCGAAAAAATGGGCAGAGGTCCCCACTAACGAGAGAATTGACATGTGATTATTTCTTGAATATGAAAAATTCGATTTTAAAGGCTTATGTTTTATCTTTATGCAAAAAAAATTTTTGACAAGTCATGGTACTTTATTAACTATTTTCCTTTCCTAACAAATAATTTATTTTATAGTTTGATTGTGTAGCTTCACATACATGCAGAATATTATTATACTCAATTTAAATATAAGTTATTAAAATGGCTTACTCTTGATTGCCAAAACCATAACGCTTGTTTCGACTAGCTGTGCAATAATGGAATCTCATATGCGATTTGACTCTTTAAGTGTAATATCCTATCATCCGGTTGGTTGTTCGCTTTGCTTGCTCTGCTTCATATCTCTCATGCAATTACAGACATAAATTTGACTCAATTGCTATACATTTTACTTATAAACCGTGAAACAAAATGAATATGATACATTACATTATGGATAAACATATTTACCATTATTAATGCAACTTCTTGGTCCATCCAATCATATGAAACGTTCACATCTCATCTGTTTGGTCAACGACATTAGTTACTTTGAACACCTCAGCCATTGTAGGCTTGTGTCCGTACTTCGCAAACTGAAGATATACATGAATAAAATATAATGAAAAATGCATGAATGAAAATATACAAATTAATTAAAAATTAAAAAATTTCCCATATGCTGAAGATATACATAAATAAAATAAACACAAGTTACAAATTTACCAATTCTCTCATATGTTGTTGGAAGGATTTCGAGCCATCACGATGTAAAATAGGGTTCTTATTCCGATTCGCACTATTCTATGTTGATATTTGGTATTAATTTATATATATCATTAATTAAAGTAATGCAACCAATAAAATTATAAATTATAGGAATGATTCCACTAATTATAGCTTACTTTTACTTATTCAGTTTCCCAATGTCTATGAAATGTTTCCCAAACATTATCGCCCATCCAACTGGGTTTTTTTCCAGCATTTTTGACCCATGAGAGAGTTTCTTGTAATTTTTTCGCATTTCTGGTTTCAGTGATTCCTAAAGACATCCAGATCATGCGGGTCCACACGTCGATGGCCTGCATATTGAAATTAATTTTAATTATATGCAACATATTAATTTTTGATTGAAATATAAAATTACACTTAACATCAAATCCGCCCTTAGAGCGTTTTTCATATTGGGTGGGATACTATCCTAATAAGGCCAACAACTTGACATCCGACCCTTATATACTTACTTTGATACCTATAGAATAGAGTCTGAAGGCTTTACCTCGAACCCTCTGTATAAATGTTGATGTAGATATTTAATATATTTAAAATAATATAACTAAAATAAAATTGATACTTACCTTGCACTTTTTGAAACTATCTCTGTAACGCAGCGTTAATCTGGCTATGAGCTATTGGGACTTACCCTAGGAGTAGAAGAATGAGAAGGAGGAGACTAAGATCTGTTGCTACGTCTTCTGTTAGACATATTTATCACAGACATATATATCATATCATATAATGCATAGAAATAAATTTATTATTACAACACATGTTTCGCTAATCATCACATAAGCATCACATAATCATTAATCAAGTGAAAATCATAGAACATATCATATTGTAATCATACCCTGCACATAATCGTACGTAAAAAGAATAATGCATAACTCAGAATAATACAGAATACAGTCATCATTATTATTACATAGCTCGGAATAATAACATAATCATCATTCTTAATACATATCTCAAACTAATATGTTATACAACAAGCGATGCCATCTATGATCAGTCTTCATCATTTCCTGATTCTGACTCGGTCTCGTACTATATATCATTTTTCTCGAGACTTTCAAGTGCATCTGTTAGAACTTTTGCTTCATCATTCAATGACCCTACGTCAATGTCATTGGTCATTATTGTTTCAGTATTTGGCTCAAGATCCTCTTGATATGTTACTTCGTCTGGAATATTATTTCATCAAACTTAAATCTTGCCTTTGTTTGAAAACATCCCACCAATCTTGTAACAACCTGAATTTCAACAGACCCAATTTTATTTTTCAAAAATCCAAATCTACTGAAACTCGAATCGGTTTGTCTAGTATCCTGCGGAAAGGCAAATATAAATATATCAGAACTCATGATAAACATCTCACAGTAGAACGAATAAAATATAATATAAAATACATACTTACCAATATAAAAACACTACCTAGCAAGTGTCTCTAGGCTGCAGAATCTCAACCACCTGCCTAACCTGCAAGTGTGTTATGAGGAGGAGGTTAGAGCAAAAGTTCTAGTGAATGGACAAATGATACTTTCTACAAATAACACTGCATATATTGTTCTATTAGTGGTTCTTATTTATTAAGTTGTTCAGGTTTATTTCACATTATACTTTCAATTTTTCTGCATAAACCCTACCCATATACTCCCAATAGATAAACCTAATAAATTATATATATATATATATATATATATATATATATATATATATAGCGACATGCCCAATAAACCGAGGTACTCCTCGTGGTATCCTTCCCGAGTGGTCCTCATTGTCGTACTACGGAAATGTACCGGACCTCTATCTTCACGCTACAAAAGTGTAATATACTTAGCTACGAGAGCGTATCTGCACTACAAGAAAAATAACTTATTGCAAGTAGCGACACTCGACGGTTGCAGTAGAAGATATTTAGCAATAGACTTTTCGTAGTAGCTGCAATATATGAGATTTAACTATAGGCATTTTCTTTCTATTGCGAAAAGTATATTTTTTACAATTGTGCTTCCCTTCCGGTTGCAAAAACATACTTTTAGGCACTGAACTTTCATAACAGTTGAAACAAACATGTTATTTGCAAATGCTCTTCCGAACTTGTTGCAAAAATATCTTTAGCAACTATTTTTGCCACATGCGGCAGTAACTGTATTTTTTTACAATCGGTAAATCCAATTGCGAAAAACATAATTTTAGAAATTATTTTTTCCCCTAACTTTGGTAAGCATAATTACTATTAGATACAAAAGTACGAAGTAGTAAGTAATATTTGGTTATAATATAATAAGTATTAAGCAATAATAATTGATCAATATGAATTAATACTTTAATAATTTTGTCATGGTTAGTTATCAACAATGTGTAAATTATATTTAACAGATATTAATCAAATTAAATAATTAATTAATATAATTAATGATAAATATTAAATAATTAATAAAATATTCATAATATTAAATAATTAATGATTAGATAATTAATAAAATATTCATAATAACTGCTAAAATTAACTATTAGTAATTACATAATAATTAAGATTACAGTTTAATACAATTAACAATTAATAATAAATTTTAATCATTATAAAGTGATATTTATAATTAATAATTTGATAACTAAATAATAATTAACTAGTTAATAGATAACAAAAAGGTAATTTTTACTTATTAATATGTTCTTAATTAAATATATTAATAATTATTAAGTAATTAACATTGATTATCTAATAATTAATAATAATTATTAAATAATTAAAAGTAATAATTAATAACTAAGTAATAATTATATTTGACAAATAATATCAATATTTTTTATTTACTTAGTATTTAATAATTATACAAGAAAAATTCCCTATAAAAACTATGTTTTTTTTAGCCAATTTCAATAAACAGATTTTACAGTTAGCATTTCCCATCATTTGCGAAAAACATAATTTAATAACTGCGATTGCTAAATACCTCTAATTAAATATCTGATACTTAGTACTTGATTATCAAATAATTACTTTTAATCTTTAACAACTAACAAATAATAATTAATAGTTGTAAATTACTATTGGATCACTAAGAAGTTTAAATTGATGATTAAAAGATAAGACCAATATTTGATATTTAATTACCATTGAATAATTAATAATTAATAAATATATTATAATTTTAATAATTAAGAGAAAATATTTAATAATTATATTTATATTATCTAGAAATTTTTAAATCAAATTTGAAAACAAAATTAGTTTTTTCGTAAAATTCAAAAAGTAAAATTATATATAATCCTAAAAGTTCAGGATATAATCAAAATTTCGAAAATTTCAAAATAAATAATAAATAACTTTTAGTATTGGTTAATTAACAAGTGATTTTAAAATTTTGATATTCGATATTAGATAAGTGATAGTTATTAACTAATAATATTTACATAGTAATTAACAATCTATTGTTAATATTTAGCTATAGGGAAGAAGCAAAAAGCAAAAAGTAAGGACAAATTTTCAAAAGAGACTAGTTTTTAAAACTAATAGCACAAATAGGCTGGTTCCAAAACTATTTACAAATATAGGTTGATTTTGGTCAACTTAGCGCTGAGTTGGATTATTATTTTAAATACGGGGAGTGCTTTAGAAGTGCACTCCCTTAAATTTGAAATGGCGCACTTGGCAAGTGCGCTAGTACATCTCTGCCATAATGAATTGGAGATACAAAAACATTTCTGTGAATAGGCTAGTTGCCTTTTGAAAATGCTAGGGCTGCGGTTGCCTTCTGAAATGAATACTAATTATTTTCTTAGCTTAATTATGAGTTGTAGTTTGAATGGCGGTAGAAAACTTATAAATTGCAAATTTTACGCTTTACAAATTGAAATTCTTGCCAAATAAATAATTTGGATTTTTAAGTATGTTAAGCATGAAAACTTTTTGAAAAAGCAACCAAATAATTTGGACGTTATGCCAACAAACAACCATCTTAAATAGTTGTTAAATTGGTAATTTGGAATATATGTGAAATATAATTGAAGGAACGATAACTAATACAATGGAAATAGTAAACATTATTATTATAAATAAAGTTTTAGAGCCTAAAATCGAGCTATCATGTTTCATGTTAAAAAAAAAAAAACTAATCTACAAAGCTGTTAGTTTCTACATGGTCTAAGGAATCGAAGCATAAGAACAAAGCATGGAGCCAATACAATCAATTCATGTGCCAATTGCTCGGACGTAGCACCTAAAGTAGTTAGTTTCTGTATCACCAATTCATTATGGCAGAGATGTACCGGCTCACTTTCCTAATGCACTAGTTCAAATTAAGGGGGCACACTTCTAAAGTGCGCCCCGTTTTGTTATTTTTATTAAATAGGTCAGTTCAGCGCTGAGGTAGCCAAAATAAATTATATTTGTAAATAGTTTTGCAATCAGTCTATTTGTTCTATTAGTTTTAAAAACTTTTTTTGTTGAAAATTTGTCCATAAACTAATAATGGTTAGGGTTTTTTCTTTTTACTAATTTTGGACTAATAATTACGTTGTAAAATGTATTACAATATGCTGTACAGATTGCTGCTTCCATACGTGCATATATAGTTTCTATAATGCTTGTGCAGACCAATAAGACCTAATCATACCCTAAATCAATCATGCTTCAACAACCAAACCTAGAACTACCGCGTTTTGAGTTGTGGATCTATGGCTGGGGTGATAACCCTAGTAGGTGCTCCTTCAGCCTAATGTCCGAAACCACCATAGCATGCCTCTGGCTTCCATACCCAGACTATTTGCACAAATCGATGGAGCAACGCACTTTGAGGATAAAGCAGGTGTCGTTATGTTTGGCCGCACTCTTCGAGGATGGAGTAAGTATCTAAATTTATATGAATTTATGAAAATGTATTCTTAAGAGTAGATAAAGTGATTATTTATGTTCATATTTTGATAATGATAAAAGTGACTTATTAGTTTGATCTTTTGTTGTTGGGGTGTTCGCAATAGCTATCTCCAATAAACAGGTGTAAATGACTATTGTTCATACTAAATCACTGAGGGGAAATCTATTACTGATTAACAGGAATAAAAATGTGTAAATGACTATTGTTAATGGTCATTTACTATCGTTAATAGTTAATCTATGAACGATATAGTAAATCTATTCCATTATAGTTTATCATTAAATGACCATATACTTAATCATTGAATCGATCATAACAAGAATAAACTCTTTGTGTGACAAATTTGTTTGGAAAAGTAAGAAACGTTAAAATGGTTGGGACGACCTTTGTCGATCAAGATTGAAAGGCAATGTGGGCCTGAGGAAACTACAAGATCTAGTGAAGTGGACAGCTTTAAAACTTACATGGAAATACGTACAAGGCGAATGTCTATGGTTATGGTGAATGAAAAATATGTACTATAAAGAGAAGAACTTCAAAAAAATGAATGTGGACAATAATGCATCTTACATATGGAAACTGCTTATCTGCACTAGTGCAAAAGCAAAGGAAGCATTAGAATGGAAAATGCTAAATGTAGGAAACGATGATCTTTGGTACAACTCGTGTTCTAATGGACAGTCAATAACAAATTTGATGAGAAGGGATTATGTCTCCATCAGTAGATGGCACAACGGAAAGGTTTCTTCCCTCATTCCAAATGAATGACATTAGTAATATAAATAATCGAGCTAATGACAAATGCGAAGCCTAGACCCGCTCAATGCAGTCTATATACTTGGGATCTGATCGTCATTATACTAATTATTGGCTACTTATTGGTCCATGTGATATTACTGATCTAGGTCACTGACAAGTTTATTTTGAGTCTTTCGAAGTTGGCCACCGAGAGATCATTAATAGTTCACAGGTGCATATTGCTAGTGATTTTCAATGTTAAACCCCCACGATATTCATTCCAGTAGTATTCCTTTAAAGTATACAGTTATACTCACAATTTTATCGTAACTTTCATGGTTAAATTTATGGTGCTTGTGGCAATCATCTTAAAAATGGATAATTCTTGATATTGGGAAAAATATTTAAATGGCCAGATAATTTGCATTAAATTAAAAGGTATTCCTTATTAATTTATTATCTTTCAACTAATGTAGGCTTTGGATGCTCTTCTTTCTATTAGCTCTGGACAGCAGAGGTTCCTGAGAAGCCCATCTACTTGCATCTTTAGAAGAAAAAAGGCAGCATTATTTAGTTAAGCCATGGATAATTATATGACTACTGAAAATAATGATATTACACCAGACTAAGATAATATTAGTGGGTGTGGATTTTCACCAATTTCCAATGTTGACAATAATCTGGATCCATGAGAACCTTTAGAAAATCAAATAGCTTCATCAAGTTTCATAGCTCGTGAAGTTGGGAGAAACAGAAGGAAGATCTGGTATCACATGCAAGAATTTGATAGATGGGTTTGGGATACATTTTTTCCCAATATGAATGCTGTTAAAAGTTGCAAAAGAAAAAGCTGCTACATGGGATTATTGGCTCGCTGTGGGAGTTCCTATGATCTGTATTGTAGAGATGAGAGACATTGTAGGATTTGCCATTCTACTTTTCAGTTAGAATTTTGATATTGAAGAAAAATATGCGATCCATGTAGCAACATGCACCACTTTCGAAGACCATTATGGTGTCCCCAAGCATAATGTTCTATCTTCGCAGCTTCAAGCTCTCAAAGCAGTAAGTCATGCAATAGAGGTGAGCCCTTCTCTTTTCTTATTTTTTAGAAGAAAAAAAGTTTAAAAGAAGAAAGAATATGCCCATATGCTAATAGTTCATGGAAATGCTGATTGTTATTCTGAATGTATTAGGAAGTTATGCTCGAGATGCCTTTATCTGCTATTTGGACTAAATCAACTCATAAGCTTTGGCCAAGCAACTTTAGCGCATGTCATCTTTACCTAAATTTCTACAGGTTATATGCAGCCTGAGCTATAAGTTAGTTATTATGATACTTAACAAGTTTTTGTGAATGGTTATTCTCTAATTTTTCTTTTATGGTTTACAATATGTTCTTAACGATTTTGTTGGGGCCATAAACTATTCATGGCTGTATGAATGTGATATCGTTTCAAGTTTAAAGACTGCTTCAGATGACATTATTGTTCATTTTCAAACAATACCACATACTACCTCAGCTATTGCACTTTGAATTCTCTGATAGCTCCTCACCTTGAGAAGGCACAATTTAGACAAGAGTTTGTAGTTCCTTACATGGAGAAGACTCAACCTATACAAAATGCTTCTCGTCCTAAAGTGTGTCCCTTTTCATCCTTTTTTGCATTGGATTTATATTTATATATTTTGAAGGTAAACAAAGCAATAATTATTTTGAAGCACTATATCTATTTATTCATAGTTACAACTTTACCTTGTCATTCTTTTTGTCAAACATGTGAAACTAAAAGCAGATTAGGGATTCGTATGAACTGCTGTGTTCAGACATCATGCACGTATGTTTGGGTATGATTTTAAATAATATATCTGAATGAGCATACACTTGGTAGATGTAATGATTGTAAGGGTGTTATAAAACTTCTCCAAACTAATTGGTTATCTATTGTAAATGGGTTAAGCATTTGATTACAGTGTCTAAATTCTGTTGGAATTTAAATTTTTTAAAGTACATACATCATGTTAAGTCAGTAGCACTTTTTTATCAAAAAGAATGTGTTGAGTTCTCTACATCATCGGCATGTACCAAAAAAAGCCTGTAGCATATCATGCATAAAGTCAGTAAGTGTTTCACGTTCTCTTCATGTATATGCACAAAAATTATATAAACAAACGGTAAAATGTAATAACATGTATGAATAAAAAAGAAACGCTTATATCATGCAACAAAATTAATTTACAAATCTAAACAGAAAAGAAACCCACCTGCTGCCTTGAAGACTTGACACTTAATAAATTTCTGCCACCAACAAATGAAGCCTTGTATGTATTATGTAAAAAATTGTAAATGAATAAAAGGCGTTAAAAAGATGTGTGAATACCATACTTAGGATTTTTTTTATATACAGGGATTGAGCTGATGAATTCAGGCACAATAACGCTTCATTGGGTAGAAAACTCGAAGAATTAGATGTTAGGATTGTCTCGCATGTTGTTATGGTAGGAATGATGGTTTGAATAGTATGTCCCACATCACAAAATAAATTGAAGGAGTGGAGTACAAATATGAGTTGGTAAACACGTAACATCAGGGTTCCTTTTGCTACAAGGATATGCATGCCAACTCATATGCATAACCCTTATGTTGGAAGGAGAGGAGACTTTGTTCCAACCGTCTTTACATAACAGTGGTATCAGAGCCGAAGGTTGCGGACCGGGCCATGCAGGCAAGGCAATGCTCTCAAAAGATACTCGAAGGATGCAAGTCAAGGGGGAGACTGTTAGAATTGCCACGCATGTTGTTAAGTAGGAATGATGATTTGAATATGAAGTCCCACATCACAGAATAAATTGAAGGAGTTGAGTACAAATATGAGTTGGTAAGCACGTAACATCAGGGATTTCTTTTTCTATAAGGATGAATGTGCCAAATCATATGCGTGCTCCCTTTGCGAAAGAAAGGGGACTTTGTTCCAACCGTCGTTACATAACATCAGATTATATATCTTTCTTATCGGTAACTTCGCTTTCTCCTTTTTTATATTCTTCTGTTTTATATAAAATTAGATAGAAATGTTTTTAATTAAATAATATTCTGTTTTGTAGTTGTGCAAGATGCACACGGCTCGTTTTTTCATTTTGCAAGTGTTAATAGCTACTACGAAAGAGTCTTTTGCATCTATCAATAGCAGTTGTGAAAAATCTCTATCGCGGCTATTTTTTCCAACTGTCAAAAACATCTGTAAAATGTAATCAGTTTATTACAACTTGAGCTAACCAGATTGGTTCTAGTTAGTTGCAATAGATTTATTGCAACTAGCATTGCCAGTTGCGAAATGGTTATTTTGTTGTAGTGCAAGTCTTCAATACTATGCCACGAAGTCATCCAAATACCTAAATTCTTAACATAACTCGGTCGGGGCTTTATTATATCTGTCAAGAATGACCTCGGGATGACCTAAAAAATAATGGTTTGGTTAGGCCCGAAATACAGATATGTGAAGTAGGTTTGTCTCTTCTGTGGATCTTCGAGGCCCCACGAGTCTACCGCCTAGTGAAAGACTATTTAAAGGAGCTAAGTGACCGATCTTAACAAACAATCTAAACAAACATGTGGTCCCTTATCCACTGACCTGATAATAAAAGATCATTGGCCTCTTGGTTTTAGCTCCAGTCTTTCTCGCACACGCTTTGACTGACGATGACAGGTGCTCGACGTTCTACTATCCTTTTGTTGAGTCTTGACCACAAAGCCTCTCCGTCCACGAGATGAGGCAGCCGCCAAACCACCTTAGAAATCATCTAATCAGTCCTTAGGCTGTCCACAACTACAGATCTAACATATGCGGCCAAAGCATACTCATTAGATAGTACGTACAGACCATGCCTCTGAGATACAACATGAAGCCTACCAATAGGGCTGTCAATTTCCTACACAACCCGAAACCCGCACGGAAATTAACATGTCAACTCGACCCGTTTAGTTGGTAGGTCATTTTGGGGTCAACCCGAATTTGACCTGTTTATAAATGGGTGGGTTTTGTAATGACCCGCACTCTACGCACCATAGGATCATAGAATATTAATTTCATCGTCATAGAGAGTCGTATGGTCATGTAACTTTGGGAGACGACTATTAGGGTCATTTCCCGTGTTCATGATTTTTCCCGATTTTTAAATGACTGTTTTTCCCCTAGCTGATCTTGGTTTGACCATAACTTTTGAATGGAAAGAAATTTTGACCTGAAACCACTTCCATTGGCTCCGGATGATGGTTTACTTTCCGTAGATTGGTCACATTAGGCAAACGGACTAACCATTTGGGAGATATGGCTGAAACAAGTTTCAGACGGTGTTAACCGGGTAATTAACAGCTAGGCCCAAAGGGGGATTTCAGGATTTAGAGTATTTAAGGGCTATTAAGGTTAGGGATTTCAGTTTTTAGACATTTTCCAGCCGCCATAGACATTTGTTCAACCCTAACAATGGCCTCCAACATCTAAAATATCCCCGAGTCACTTTCTAATTGAAGATTAGGCTTAACAACATCAAATTGAGGCGGATTAGCATAGAGATTGAGATAGAGATGTTGTGTTGCATTGGGAACATCGCCAAACAGAGAATTATTTCAGATTTGGTATTTTATTTGTGGCCAAGGTGAGTGATTTGCATAGTTTTGCACTAATTACGGTTGATTAAGGGTAATTAGTGAAGATTAACGAAATTAGACATGATAAAATTTTGGAAAAATATTTATAAATTCGAAAATAATGTTTTAGGCCTCTATTAGAAAATTTGATTAATTTGGTTAAGTTTTGCTGATCATATTATTAGTTTTTCTTAAACATGCTTAGGGTAAAATATGGGGTTTTGGCTATGTTTGATCCATTTTACATGCTAGGATTATTGTTTTGTATTTTGTGGATGATTATACTTGTTGCTATGACTGTATAGTATGCTTTGTGGTTGCCTAAAAGTGTTAGATTGGTTGAAAACGCCGTCGAATGGCGTAAACAATCGCTGGAAGAAGTTGTAGGAAAATGTGCAGGGAGCGGATCAGATCGCCCCTACCCGAAACGATCCGATCGTGGAGTATCTTCTCCGAACCGATCCGCTTGTGGTGATGGATCCCGACCAGAATTGCCTCGAAGCTCGTGGTCACAAACCCGGAGTGCTCTACCTGAACCGAACAGCTCACACCATCTGACCCGATCCGCCCTTGTGAGCATGAGCTACCCCGACCCGAACCACTCTAGGGGGCGCGATCCGAGCTGCTTAATGGACTCCGAACCAATGGCGTTGCATCACGAGTAGGACCTGACGATGAGTCACGAGCTGGAGGAGCACGACCCAACCCGTATGGGGTATTTCGATTCGAACCGAGGAGCTAGTGACCACGACCTGAAGCAGAGAAGCGAAGAAATGAAGACCGATCCCGAGAAGAAGGTGACGACCAAAATCCGAGATGCAAAGGTAGTCCAAATGGGAAGTTTGTACTCATGATCCAGCTGGGAACCAAAGAGTTAACTTCATGAGTTTGGGCTTTGCTGCGGGACGTGTGCTAAGGGGTTGTCGATGTCTATAACTTTTGATCACTATGTGTAGGGGGTATGTGAACAGATTTAGGGCCGCAGTGGCCTAGGTACGACTAAAGAGCTATAGACTAATGAAGTGGGGTCATTTGTAAAGATTTGGTCATGACTCCATGGGGCAAGCTTGGTAGTAGCAATAGTTGTACAACTCGAACTCCGTCAATTCTTCGATGGGTCTAGTGATCGACAGTGGTGGACATCGTATGCTTTACGCACTGAGTGAGAGATGTGAGGATGGTTGCTACGGTTGATTTGTTTTCCATCATTATGACATATGCACACCCCACCCCCCGTTATCTTCACACCATCTCTTCAGTGGCACCTTAGAGTATTGTACGATATGTAGTGCTAACTCTTTGGGTGCAGGTCCAGGTTCAGGTATGGTTTAGTATACCTGTTATTGTTCTGTTTTGCTGCTTATCGCTCAGACCAGACTTTTTGTCTGACCCAGAGTTTTATGTCTCTTCTCATTACTCTGGGTGCTCTCACGAGCAGACTAGAAACATGTTAGGTGGTATGCACGAGTAGCTGCATCGAAGATGAGCAGGAGGCTTCCACGTATGATACATATATATAGATATTCTCCTTATGTTGCTACGGTCACTACTTTGGGCATTAGTGGTGTACCTTTCTTTCTTTTGTTTAGAGACAATAATTTGGAAAGTTGTAATAAGCTGTATTTGAATTTCCTCTACTCTGATGATGATGTTGGTTTTAATTATCAGCTTATGCACTGTCACACCTGTTTTATGTCAAGTATGTTATTATTATATTTTTCTCCATGCGTTGTGATACATTCTACAGGTTTTCAATTAGTTCTTTCTCTTCTTTCCATTCTTTGGCGACCATTCCGTGCTAATCGGATATGTGTACAGCGCACTTTCGGAGGAAATGCCGGCTGGTGCAGGGCGGGCCGTCACACTTGGTATCAGAGCTCTAGGTTGCGTAGTTAACCTAGGGCAAGACACCAGGGAGAGATAATACATATATGAGAGCGTGTATTTTGTGATTATTTTGGTTTTCAAAAGCTATATATATACATTAGTAGTATAGTTAAGGATGAAGTCACATTGCACTGGCACCACTATGGAGATGGTTAATCGTTTTCTCTTTGTAGATTGAACGATGAGCCGATATGCAAGGGGTACCGGTAGAGGAGCCAATAATGGGAATTCTGCTGACATGAGGACGATGTTTACTGACCTCATGGGGGAGATGCTTAGGGATGTGCAGAGCACAACTCCTAATGCTGGTAATGGTGGTGGTCCGATAGTGCAGGCGCCTAGGGCCGATTTCGCCAAGCTGAACAAGGATTATACTAGTCTTGGTGGGAAGCCATTCCACGGAACGGAGTCGGTTACAGATGTTCAGGATTGGTTGGATAGCTACGAGCGTATCTTCGAAGATTTGGATATCGAGGAAGCGATGAAGAGAAGGCTAGCATCCCGTCAGCTGCAAGGACGAGCAATGAATTGGTGGAATGCTATAAAGGCAGCTACTCCCGAGGACTAGATTACTTGGGATCAGTTTAAGGTTCACTTTAGCGATTAGTTCATTCCAGCTGCTCAGAAGTCAGTGCTGTTTAGGAAATTCTTAGAACTCAAGCAGAATGGCAGAGCTGTCTCGGAGTATATTACTAAATTCAACACTTTGTCGAAATATGAGTTATCCCTAATAGACACCGCCGAGAAGAAGAATGAGAAGTTTATAACGGGTTTGGATCAGTACTTAAGGGAAAGGCTTATTAACCACATCGATGAAACGTTTGAATCGATTATGGGGAAAGCATTGAGGTGAGAGAGTTTTTACCCTAAGTCGAAGACTGAGGTTGCATCGGCAGAGGAGCCAAAGCTGCAAGCAAGCGGTGGAGGAAAGAATGGTTCTCAGAATAAGAGAAAGCAGAATCAGACCAAGGATGGCCAGAAGAAAAAGAATAAGCAAGACGTTGAGTACTTCAGTTGTGGTAAGAAGGGCCATTATGCTAGTAATTATCGAGCCAAGCCAGCGGAAAGGAAGTGCTTCAACTGTGGCCTAGTGGGACATCATAAGGACAAGAGTCCACAACCCCTAAAGAAAACCAGATGGTGAAAGCATATGCCCTTAATGCTATTCCTTCTTTGTCGAATGCCCCAACTGCGGCGGAGAAAGGAAAGAATGTTGTTATTCAAGGTATGATTTCTGTTTATGATGTTCCCGTTAGAGTTTTGTTTGATACCGGGGCTTCCAGTTCTTTCATATCTAGTGGCCTGGTGGATAGGTTGGGATTGGAGCCCGAGATTGTCGAAAGGCCTTTAGTATGACGAGCCCGGTTGGTGGTTCAGCTAACCTTAGCATGATCTGTCATAATGTGGTCCTATCGAGTCATGAATGCATGTTTGTTTGTGATTGCTTTGTTTTGGGCTTTACTGGGTTTGGCATTATTTTGGGAGTCGATTGGCTCCAAAGATAACGGGTGGTGGTAGACTGTGAGTGTAACACCCCGAATTTTCTATTAACACTAAAGTTGTTAAAAATATTAATAAGTATGTAAGAGAGGGGATGTATCTATTATGAATATAAAAATATTAATAAGTATGTAAGAGAGGGGATGTATTTAATATGAATATAAAAATATTAATAAGTGTGTAAGAGAGGGGATGTATCTAATATGAATATAAAAATATTAATAAGTGTGTAAGAGAGGGGATGTATCTAATATGAATATAAAAATATTAATAAGTGTGTGAGAGAGGGGATGTATCTAATATGTATATAAAAACAATAATAAGTAAAGGGGGATGTATCTAATATGTACATTGTAGAAAATATATATATATTTATGACATGAATAGAAGTTTATTAATTTGCTGAGTGTTTGCTGAGTCACTTCTGACTCATTGCTGAGTCAACAAGATAAACCCCATCTTGTCTGAACGGCTGCGGTTATTTCTAGGTTAAATCTAATGGCCTAAATGCATTCTAAAATCTATAAATAAGTGGGTAGACCCTAAACCTAAATCACTTGTAAAATTAGAGAAGCTACCGTCATGCTGCTGCCATGGAGTTCAGCGTAGCCGTCACAAACTAAGAAGAGGAAGCCTAATCTACTACAACTAAATTCTACTCAACAAAACAAATCAAACCAAAGAACTCTCTCTCTAATTCTTTTCTTTTGTTGGTGAGTATGATGATTCTCACAAGACTATTACAAACTAATTTGACTCAGTTATGAATGGATCACAAGAAAGTGATGTGATTTGTAATTGTAAATTCTATATATTGTGGATCTCTTATTATGTTATTATGTTGTCGTATGATGTAAATTATATATGCTATGTCATGCTATGTTGTAAATTCTTTTATGCTATGTCGTGCTATGTTGAGAATCATGTCAAGCTATGTTATACTATCGTACTATGCCATGTTATAAATCATGCTATATTATGTTGTAAAATCATGATGTTGTTGGAACATGCTTAAAGTTATGTTTTTTTTAATTTAAATGGATCTTGTTTATGGGAATTTGCCCATTAGGTTAGGTTAGGTGTACCCATAAACTTGAAACTATAATTAAATAAAACTTGATTATGGGAATTTGCCTATTGAGTTAGGTGTACCCATATAAAACCATGTTGTTAAAAAATTAGATGATGTTGATTCACACATGTTCATATGTAAGTTTATGAAAATTGATTGAGATTATATTAGGTGAATTTTGAACAAGTTGACACCTTTAGGTCCATGACATGTATAATCTATGCAAGTTGGACATATGCAAGTTTCACCCCTTATTATGATTCATTTGGTCACATATACATGTTGTTATTATGATAATCTCTTTTATGCTATGAGTTAGGCTATTCGAGTCTAACATATATTTTGCGAATAAACGTTCAAACGTGGGGTAGGGGTAATATTAGGAATTAATAAATTGGGTGCAATTTTGTAAGATTTTGCATACCATGAATGGATGTCCATAATTGAGTCAATTATGGACATTGTTAAAAATTGGAAGTAATTAATAATTCAAGTAGGGAATTATTAAAATTGGGGGAAAGTGGATTATTATTAATAATCAATGCTTAGGACACGAGGTTGGACCCGTTTGTGATGTAAACCTGCCCGGACCCGCCCGGCAAATCCAGTAGTCACAAATGTCGGCCCAATGTGAGAGGTCCTAGGCCCAAACTAAAGCATAACAGTTGTAAAGACACGAGGTTAGACTCTTTTATGGTGTAAGACTGCCCGGACCCGCCCGGCAAATCCAGCTGCCATAAATGCCAGTCTAATGTGAGAGGTCTTTATGAGGTTATGGCCTTAATGAACTAAGAAATACTTAACCAGATAATCATGTAAGGTGGGACATGGGGGTTAAGTAGGTTCCTTGGGTGGCATGAGGAATCTGGTGGTTGCCTTTAGAGGCATTTGAAATACGATTAGACTTAACCAAACACACATGTAAATGAACATGACTAAGTGGGTTAAGTGGGATGGACTAATGGGGACAAGCTTAGGTGGAATGCTTGTGGTAAATAGTGGGGGCCCATTTCAACCAGTATCCCAAAACATATCTTTGTGGGCTCGACCCAAGTCGAGGACGGGACACGCATACTGGGTTTGACTATAAGAGGCCAAAACAGGGAGCGGTGGCAATGCAAGTCCAACGGGTTTCATATGCGTGTGTGGACCCGGGCTGGTAGGTAAGACGTTGTTGCATCGTGTAGGTATAAGCCGTGCATGTCCGTTGTATCAGGTTGCCACTTTAGGGGAGTGATACACCCCACTGTGGGGCCAGCACGGGTATCTATGAGTTAGGGAGCCGATCGAATAATGGGAAGTAGGGTACACCTAGTGGAGATAGGGGCAGGCGGCACCTATGTAGTCAGCTAGGGGTACGTAAAGCCATTGGGAAAGTTTCTAAGTGAAGCTAAGTGGGATGAATCTTTAGGGTGACTGGTGCGGTGCAGTATAGTGTTTATCCTTTAGTATTTAGGAGCGCCTATAACGTTGCCTTTAGCGATTGTCTATGTCCTTAATCTGCTCTTCATAGACATTTTCTTGTTTTCCAGCTTATGCCTTAGTCCAGTTATTTTGGTAATAGTATTGTAGAATTATCATATTCACCAGACTTTATGTCTGACCCCCTCTTTTCCATCCTTTTTCTCCCTTCAGGTCCGCAGGTTGGGCCAAGTTCTAGTGGAGTCTAGTTGGATCGCTTATCTTCTGGAAAGCTTGGACTGCTGAAGTAAAGTCCAGCTTGTTATCTTTCTTTTTAATGGCTATTCATGTAATGGGATTATGTACTTGTTTTATCAAGATAGATATTGTACTTGACATTGAATATGGTGTTATGATGTAATCAAACATGTTTTGACTTCTGCTACAATGAAATAAAGTTTTTGAATTTCCAAGTACTATTTTATATCTGTCTTGTTGTAATTTTACTATTCTATATTCACTTAAAACCTCCATCGAAGTTAATGCATTCCCTTTGTGAGTGACATTAATGGACGTGGGGTGTTACACGTGGTATCAGAGTATAAGGTTACCAGAACAGATAAAAATATTTTTTTCTAAAGTATTTTTGGAAGAAGTGCTTTCAAAAAAAAAAAAAACATGTTATTTAAAGAGAGTTTTTATGAAAAACATAATCCCAAATAGCCACATCCTTATCTTTATCTTTCGAATTCTCCATTTTGAATCTTTCCTTTTTCGTTTCAGCATGGCTGAAGATCTTAATCTCCCAGAAGGTGTGACGATTCCAGGGTGGTTTAGGAGATACTTGGAGGCTAGGGCCACCACTGCAGGCCCAGCGGATACTCCTCCACCCCTAGTTACACCCATTCCTCCTCCTCCTCCTCCTCGTGTTGACACTTTTGCAAAGACGTGCAAGGAATTCAAGGCTATGGGAGGAAAAACTTTTCAAGGGACTGAGACGTTTGTGGAGGCCAGAGATTGGCTTAAGGAGACTGAGGAATTGTTGGATATCTTTGAAGTACAAGATGGGAGGAAAGTCCGTTTAGCTGCTTGGTTAATGAAGGGAGAGGCCTCGTTTTGGTGGGAGGTCACTAACGGGGAACGTCCAGTTGATTCATGGGCGGATTTCAGACGAAGGTTTGAGGAGGTGAAGGGCTTACCTCCAAAGCGGGAGATAGACTTTCGAATTTATCTTGTGGATAATGCTAAACCCGTATCTTTGCCAGTGCGCCACATGGCTCCTCATGAAAGGAGGGAACTCAATAAGCAAGTAAAGGAGTTGCTTGAGAAGGGGTTCATAAGACGTAGTATATCGGAGTGGGGTGCTCCAGTAGTTTTTTCCACAAAGGCGGATGGGTCTCTTAGACTTTGTATGGGCTATAGAGAACTAAACAAGCTTACTAAAAAGAACCGACACCCACTGCCGAGGATTGACGATCTCTTTGATCAGTTAGTTGGCGCCTCAGTGTTTTCGCAGTTGGACTTAGCCACTGGCTTTCATCAACTGAGAGTGGCTGAGGATAGTATAGATAAGACTGCTTTTAGGACTCCTGACGGATTCTATGAATGGCTAGTGATGCCCTTTGGTTTGACAAACGCCCCTGCATATTTTGTTGATTTGATGAGTAGGGTGTTTAGGGAATACCTTAACAAATTCGTGGTAGTCTTTGTGGATGACATCTTAGTCTTTTCTAAGAATAAAGAAGAGCACTCCCTACATATTAGGGAAGTGTTGGAAACCCTTCGAGCACATAACCTTAAGGCAAAATTTTCTAAGTGTCACTTCTGGAGGAAGGAAGTACGGTTCTTAGGGCACGTGGTTTCCAAAGAAGGGATAGCAGTGGATCCCGCAAAGGTGGTGGCCATCCAAGATTGGAAGGTCCCTAAAAATGCAACCGAAGTAAGAAGTTTCTTGGGGTTGGCTGGCTATTATAGGAAGTTTATCAAAGACTTCGCAAAAATATCAGCTCCATTAACACGGTTAACGAAGAAGAACCTGGTTTTTACGTGGGACAAAGATTGCGATGATGCGTTCCAACGTTTAAAGAGAGCCTTAACTTCAGCCCCAGTCTTAGTGCTGCCAGACGGGAATAAACCGTTTACCATCTATACTGATGCTTGTAGGACGGGACTTGGCGCGGTCCTCATGCAAGAGGGAAGAGTAATAGCCTATGGTGGAAGGCAGTTGAGGGTTCATGAAAAGAATTACCCCACGCATGACTTAGAGCTAGCCGCAATTGTTTTCGCGCTTAAGTCTTGGCGTCACTATCTTCTTGGTGAGAAATTCGAACTGTTCACTGACCACAAATCATTAAAATACTTATTCTCTCAGAAGGATTTGAATTTAAGGCAGCAACGGTGGATGGAATTCTTAGCCTCCTACGATTTTGAAATAGCATATACCCCGGGCAAGGGTAACGTGGTGGCAGACGCCTTAAGTAGGAAAAGGTTGTCCTTGAGTCCGTTGTTTGTCGAACGACAAAGCTTAGAATTCATCTCTATGTTTGACTTTAGACCCTCCGTTGACTTAGTACCCGGTCTGTTAGCATCCTTGGAGGTTAGACCTACACTTCTAGGACGGGTTGGTGAGGCACAGCGAGACGACCCACAGTTGGTTGAGATAGTAGAAAAGCTCAAAGGGGGGGAGTCATCAAGCCATCTTCGTAGGTATACCCTAGACGATAAGGGTTGGTTACGAAGGGATAATAGACTTTGTGTACCGCAAGACGAAGACTTAAGGAAGGCCATTCTTGATGATGCTCATCGCTCAAAAATGACCATTCATCCCGGCGGGGATAAGATGTACAAAGATATGAAGCGGGTTTTCTTTTGGGCCGGTATGAAAAAGGATGTGGCCGAGTACGTCGCTAGATGTTTGGTGTGCCAACGAGTTAAAGCAGAACAAAAGAAACCCGGTGGGTTGCTTAACCCATTAGAAGTTCCACTATGGAAATGGGAAAGCATCTCAATGGATTTTGTGGATGGATTACCAAGATCAAGGAAGGGTAACACGGGGATTTGGGTTATATTAGATAGACTTACTAAAAGCGCCCATTTTATTCCCGTGAAAAGTAAGAGGACTGCTCCGTGGTTGGCTTCTGTATACATTAAGGAGATAGTTCGTTTGCACGGTATTCCTTCTAGTATAGTAAGCGACCGTGACCCCATCTTTACTAGCGAATTTTGGAAGAGTTTACAAGAGGCGGTAGGGACTCAGCTATGTTTGAGCACCGCATATCATCCTCAGACAGACGGCCAGACCGAGAGGGTGAATCGCATTCTAGAGGATCTTTTAAGGCTTTGTATCCTAGACTTTTGGGGTACATGGGAAGAGCACCTTCCGTTAGTAGAATTCGCATATAATAATAGCTTTCAGTCTAGTATTGGCATGGCACCTTTCGAAGCTCTTTATGGAAGGCCTTGCCGTTCTCCTACATGTTGGTGGGAATCTACCGATAAAATCCTACTTGGGCCCGATATGGTTAGGGAAACCTCGGAGAAGATTGAGTTGATTCGTAGGAGGATGAAAGCAGCACAAGATAGGCAAAAATCGTATGCTGATAAGAGGAGGACAGATCTTGAGTTTGACATTGGGGACATGGTTTTTATCAAAGTATCTCCGTTACAGAATGTTGTTCGCTTTGGGTCCGTGGGGAAATTAGCACCAAGGTTTGTAGGGCCGTTTCCTGTAAAAGACAGGATTGGGAAGATGGCATATAGGGTGGAGTTGCCTGAGAAACTTAGTGGAGTACACGACGTATTCCATGTATCACATTTGAGGAAGTGTTTGCACAAGACCGCGGAGGTGGTAGAGCCGAGCTTGCTTAAAGAGGTGGAAATAGAGCGTGATGCAACAATTAGACGAGCTCCTACATGCATTCTTGGGTCGGAGATCAAAAAGTTGAGGAATCGAGAGGTCAGACTGGTCAAAGTGCAATGGGGAGATGATGAGAGCAACGCAACTTTGGAGACAGAAGAGAAGATGCGTTCTTTGTACCCTTTTCTTTTTGAGGGTATGTCTTTTAATTTCTCCTTTATCGCTTAGCTTATCTTATCTTATCTTTAGTATGTCCTCTCATTAGCATCTTTGACCTTTAGTTAGGATAATCCTATGGTTGAAACATGTGTTTGAGACATGTTATGTATGATGGATGCAAAATGGATGCAAGTGTTTGCTAGTGGTTGCTCGTGGTTGCATATATACACACACTTTAGGCACTAGATCGGCTCAGTCACTACATATTGCATATTGCATATATATGGATGTATTTAGTAAAATGGATGAACGATGGTTGTATTATCATGTGGATGCTGCATTCAGATGATGGTTGTGCACGCATATAGAAGTATTATGTAGCATTAAGAATCTTTTGCATACATAATGGATGCATGGCACGATCATAGTTACATTAAGGAGGTCAACTGAATCAGTGGACCGCCTGATTTTGCATTAGATACGGACATATACACACATTGTGCATTTAAACATGAAAGCATTAGAAGTCTGTAAGGACAATGGATGCCTGTGTATGATGGATGAGTAGATGGACGTTTGGATGGTAGGATATACATTCTTCCAGACTTGAAGATTTCGGGGACGAAATCCTAAAAGGAGGGGAGAATGTAACACCCCGAATTTTCTATTAACACTAAAGTTGTTAAAAATATTAATAAGTATGTAAGAGAGGGGATGTATCTATTATGAATATAAAAATATTAATAAGTATGTAAGAGAGGGGATGTATTTAATATGAATATAAAAATATTAATAAGTGTGTAAGAGAGGGGATGTATCTAATATGAATATAAAAATATTAATAAGTGTGTAAGAGAGGGGATGTATCTAATATGAATATAAAAATATTAATAAGTGTGTGAGAGAGGGGATGTATCTAATATGTATATAAAAACAATAATAAGTAAAGGGGGATGTATCTAATATGTACATTGTAGAAAATATATATATATTTATGACATGAATAGAAGTTTATTAATTTGCTGAGTGTTTGCTGAGTCACTTCTGACTCATTGCTGAGTCAACAAGATAAACCCCATCTTGTCTGAACGGCTGCGGTTATTTCTAGGTTAAATCTAATGGCCTAAATGCATTCTAAAATCTATAAATAAGTGGGTAGACCCTAAACCTAAATCACTTGTAAAATTAGAGAAGCTACCGTCATGCTGCTGCCATGGAGTTCAGCGTAGCCGTCACAAACTAAGAAGAGGAAGCCTAATCTACTACAACTAAATTCTACTCAACAAAACAAATCAAACCAAAGAACTCTCTCTCTAATTCTTTTCTTTTGTTGGTGAGTATGATGATTCTCACAAGACTATTACAAACTAATTTGACTCAGTTATGAATGGATCACAAGAAAGTGATGTGATTTGTAATTGTAAATTCTATATATTGTGGATCTCTTATTATGTTATTATGTTGTCGTATGATGTAAATTATATATGCTATGTCATGCTATGTTGTAAATTCTTTTATGCTATGTCGTGCTATGTTGAGAATCATGTCAAGCTATGTTATACTATCATACTATGCCATGTTATAAATCATGCTATATTATGTTGTAAAATCATGATGTTGTTGGAACATGCTTAAAGTTATGTTTTTTTTAATTTAAATGGATCTTGTTTATGGGAATTTGCCTATTAGGTTAGGTGTACCCATAAACTTGAAACTATAATTAAATAAAACTTGATTATGGGAATTTGCCTATTGAGTTAGGTGTACCCATATAAAACCATGTTGTTAAAAAATTAGATGATGTTGATTCACACATGTTCATATGTAAGTTTATGAAAATTGATTGAGATTATATTAGGTGAATTTTGAACAAGTTGACACCTATAGGTCCATGACATGTATAATCTATGCAAGTTGGACATATGCAAGTTTCACCCCTTATTATGATTCATTTGGTCACATATACATGTTGTTATTATGATAATCTCTTTTATGCTATGAGTTAGGCTATTCGAGTCTAACATATATTTTGCGAATAAACGTTCAAACGTGGGGTAGGGGTAATATTAGGAATTAATAAATTGGGTGCAATTTTGTAAGATTTTGCATTCCATGAATGGATGTCCATAATTGAGTCAATTATGGACATTGTTAAAAATTGGAAGTAATTAATAATTCAAGTAGGGAATTATTAAAATTGGGGGAAAGTGGATTATTATTAATAATCAATGCTTAGGACACGAGGTTGGACCCGTTTGTGATGTAAACCTGCCCGGACCCGCCCGGCAAATCCAGTAGTCACAAATGTCGGCCCAATGTGAGAGGTCCTAGGCCCAAACTAAAGCATAACAGTTGTAAAGACACGAGGTTAGACTCTTTTATGGTGTAAGACTGCCCGGACCCGCCCGGCAAATCCAGCTGCCGTAAATGTCAGTCTAATGTGAGAGGTCTTTATGAGGTTATGGCCTTAATGAACTAAGAAATACTTAACCAGATAATCATGTAAGGTGGGACATGGGGGTTAAGTAGGTGCCTTGGGTGGCATGAGGAATCTGGTGGTTGCCTTTAGAGGCATTTGAAATACGATTAGACTTAACCAAACACACATGTAAATGAACATGACTAAGTGGGTTAAGTGGGATGGACTAATGGGGACAAGCTTAGGTTGAATGCTTGTGGTAAATAGTGGGGGCCCATTTCAACCAGTATCCCAAAACGTATCTTTGTGGGCTCGACCCAAGTCGAGGACGGGACACGCATACTGGGTTTGACTATAAGAGGCCAAAACAGGGAGCGGTGGCAACGCAAGTCCAACGGGTTTCATATGCGTGTGTGGACCCGGGCTAGTAGGTAAGACGTTGTTGCATCGTGTAGGTATAAGCCGTGCATGTCCGTTGTATCAGGTTGCCACTTTAGGGGAGTGATACACCCCACTGTGGGGCCAGCACGGGTATCTACGAGTTAGGGAGCCGATCGAATAATGGGAAGTAGGGTACACCTAGTGGAGATAGGGGCAGGCGGCACCTATGTAGTCAGCTACGGGTACGTAAAGCCATTGGGAAAGTTTCTAAGTGAAGCTAAGTGGGATGAATCTTTAGGGTGACTGGTGTGGTGCAGTATAGTGTTTATCCTTTAGTATTTAAGAGCGCCTATAACATTGCCTTTAGCGATTGTCTATGTCCTTAATCTGCTCTTCATAGACATTTTCTTGTTTTCCAGCTTATGCCTTAGTCCAGTTATTTTGGTAATAGTATTGTAGAATTATCATATTCACCAGACTTTATGTCTGACCCCCTCTTTTCCATCCTTTTTCTCCCTTCAGGTCCGCAGGTTGGGCCAAGTTCTAGTGGAGTCTAGTTGGATCGCTTATCTTCTGGAAAGCTTGGACTTCTGAAGTAAAGTCCAGCTTGTTATCTTTCTTTATAATGGCTATTCATGTAATGGGATTATGTACTTGTTTTATCAAGATAGATATTGTACTTGACATTGAATATGGTGCTATGATGTAATCAAACATGTTTTGACTTCTGCGACAATGAAATAAAGTTTTTGAATTTCCAAGTACTATTTTATATCTGTCTTGTTGTAATTTTACTGTTCTATATTCACTTAAAACCTCCATGGAAGTTAATGCATTCCCTTTGTGAGTGACATTAATGGACGTGGGGTGTTACACGTGGTATCAGAGCATAAGGTTACCAGAACAGATAAAAAAATTTTTTTAGAAAAATATTTTTTTCTAAAGTATTTTTGGAAGAAGTGCTTTCAAAAAAAAAAAAAAACATGTTATTTAAAGAGAGTTTTTATGAAAAACATAATCCCAAATAGCCACATCCTTATCTTTATCTTTCGAATTCTCCATTTTGAATCTTTCCTTTTTCGTTTCAGCATGGCTGAAGATCTTAATCTCCCAGAAGGTGTGACGATTCCAGGGTGGTTTAGGAGATACTTGGAGGCTAGGGCCACCACTGCAGGCCCAGCGGATACTCCTCCACCCCTAGTTGCACCGATTCCTCCTCCTCCTCCTCGTGTTGACACTTTTGCAAAGACGTGCATGGAATTCAAGGCTATGGGAGGAAAACCTTTTCAAGGGACTGAGACGTTTGTGGAGGCCAGAGATTGGCTTAAGGAGACTGAGGAATTGTTGGATATCTTTGAAGTGGAAGATGGGAGGAAAGTCCGTTTAGCTGCTTGGTTAATGAAGGGAGAGGCCTCGTTTCGGTGGGAGGTCACTAACGGGGAACGTCCAGTTGATTCATGGGCGGATTTCAGACGAAGGTTTGAGGAGGTAAAGGGCTTACCTCCAAAGCGGGAGATAGACTTTCGAATTTATCTTGTGGATAATGCTAAACCCGTATCTTTGCCAGTGCGCCACATGGCTCCTCGTGAAAGGAGGGAACTCAATAAGCAAGTAAAGGAGTTGCTTGAGAAGGGGTTCATAAGACGTAGTATATCGGAGTGGGGTGCTCCAGTAGTTTTTGCCACAAAGGCGGATGGGTCTCTTAGACTTTGTATGGACTATAGAGAACTAAACAAGCTTACTAAAAAGAACCGACACCCACTGCCGAGGATTGACGATCTCTTTGATCAGTTAGTTGGCGCCTCAGTGTTTTCGCAGTTGGACTTAGCCACTGGCTTTCATCAACTGAGAGTGGCTGAGGATAGTATAGATAAGACTGCTTTTAGGACTCCTGACGGATTCTATGAATGGCTAGTGATGCCCTTTGGTTTGACAAACGCCCCTGCATATTTTGTTGATTTGATGAGTAGGGTGTTTAGGGAATACCTTAACAAATTCGTGGTAGTCTTTGTGGATGACATCTTAGTCTTTTCTAAGAATAAAGAAGAGCACTCCCTACATCTTAGGGAAGTGTTGGAAACCCTTCGAGCACATAACCTTAAGGCAAAATTTTCTAAGTGTCACTTCTGGAGGAAGGAAGTACGGTTCTTAGGGCACGTGGTTTCCAAAGAAGGGATAGCAGTGGATCCCGCAAAGGTGGTGGCCATCCAAGATTGGAAGGTCCCTAAAAATGCAACCGAAGTAAGAAGTTTCTTGGGGTTGGCTGGCTATTATAGGAAGTTTATCAAAGACTTCGCAAAAATATCAGCTCCATTAACACGGTTAACGAAGAAGAACCTGGTTTTTACGTGGGACAAAGATTGCAATGATGCGTTCTAACGTTTAAAGAGAGCCTTAACTTCAGCCCCAGTCTTAGTGCTGCCAGACGGGAATAAACCGTTTACCATCTATACTGATGCTTGTAGGACGGGACTTGGCGCGGTCCTCATGCAAGAGGGAAGAGTAATAGCCTATGGTGGAAGGCAGTTGAGGGTTCATGAAAAGAATTACCCCACGCATGACTTAGAGCTAGCCGCAATTGTTTTCGCGCTTAAGTCTTGGCGTCACTATCTTCTTGGTGAGAAATTCGAACTGTTCACTGACCACAAATCATTAAAATACTTATTCTCTCAGAAGGATTTGAATTTAAGGCAGCAACGGTGGATGGAATTCTTAGCCTCCTACGATTTTGAAATAGCATATACCCCGGGCAAGGGTAACGTGGTGGCAGACGCCTTAAGTAGGAAAAGGTTGTCCTTGAGTCCGTTGTTTGTCGAACGACAAAGCTTAGAATTCATCTCTATGTTTGACTTTAGACCCTCCGTTGACTTAGTACCCGGTCTGTTAGCATCCCTGGAGGTTAGACCTACACTTCTAGGACGGGTTGGTGAGGCACAGCGAGACGACCCACAGTTGGTTGAGATAGTAGAAAAGCTCAAAGGGGGGGAGTCATCAAGCCATCTTCGTAGGTATACCCTAGACGATAAGGGTTGGTTACGAAGGGATAATAGACTTTGTGTACCGCAAGACGAAGACTTAAGGAAGGCCATTCTTGATGATGCTCA